>OU342740.1:465535050-466735050 GCA_910589775.1 Avena eriantha
CCATTGGTTGATCCATATGTGGTTTGTGAAAAGAACACACATGCAATGACTCTAGTGGGTCCATATGGGGTTTGTGTAAAGAACACACATGCAATGACACTGGTTGATCCATATGTGGTTTATGGAAAGAACACACATGCAATGACACTGGTGGATCCAAATGTGGTTTGTGAAAAGAACACACATCTAATGACTCAGGGGGATCCATGTGTGGTTTGTGGAAAGAACACAAATGCAATGAACATTGGTCGATCCATGTGCGGTTTGTGGAAAGAACACACATGCAATGACACTGGTGGATCCATATGTGGTTTGTGAAAAGAACACACATGCAATGACTCTACTGCTGATTTTAGTATAAGAACACACATGCAATGACTCTAGTGGGTCCATATGTGGTTTGTGGAAAAGAACACACATGCAATGACCATTGGTTGATCCATATATGGTTTGTGAAAAGAACACACGTGCAATAACTCTAGTGGATCCATATGTGGTTTATGGCAAAGAACACACATGCAATTACCACTTGTTAATCCATATGTGGTTTGTGGAAAGAACACACATGCAATGATCACTGGGTCGATCCATGTGTGGTTTGTGGAAAGAACACACCTGCAATGACACTGGTGGATCCATATGTGGTTTGTGAAAAGATCATACATGCAATGCCATTGGTTAATCCATGTGTGGTTTGTGGAAAGAACACACATGCAATGACTCTAGTGGATCCATATGTGGTTTGTGGAAAAGAACACACATGCAATGACCACTGGTTGATCCATATGTAGTTTGTGGAAAGAACACACATGCAATGACTCAGGGGGATCCGTGTGTGGTTTGTGGAAAGAACACACATGCAATGCCATTGGTTGATCCATGTGTCGTTTGTGTAAAGAACACACATGCAATGCCATTCGTTAATCCATGTGTGGTTTGTGGAAAGAACACACATGCAATGACTCTAGTGGATCGATATGTGGTTTGTGGAAACGAACACACATGCAATGACCACTGGTTGATCCATATGTGGTTTGTGGAAAAAAACACACATGCAATGACCACTGGTCGATCCATGTGTGGTTTGTGAAAGGAACACACATGTAATGACTCTAGTGCTGGTTTTGGTTTAGGAACACACATGCAATGACTCTAGTGGGTCCATATGTGGTTTGTGGAAAAGAACACACATTCAATGACCATTGGTTGATCCATATGTGGTTTATGAAAAGAACACACATGCAATGACTCTAGTGGATCGATATGTGGTTTGTGGAAAAGAACACACATGCAATGACCACTGGTTGCTCCATATGTGGCTTGTGGAAAGAACACACATGGAATGACCACTGGTTGATCCATGTGTGGTTTTTGGAAAGAACACACATGCAATGCCATTGGTTGATCCATATGTTCTTTGTGAAAAGAACACACATGCATTGCCATTGGTTAATCCATGTGTGGTTTGTGGAAAAGAACACACATGCAATGACCATTGGTTGATCCATATGTGGTTTCTGAAAAGAACACACATGCAATGACTCTAGTGGATCGATATGTGGTTTGTGGAAAAGAACACACATGCAATGACCACTGGTTGCTCCATATGTGGCTTGTGGAAAGAACACACATGCAATGACCACTGGTCGATCCATGTGTGGTTTGTGGAAAGAACACACATGCAATGACACTGGTGGATCCATATGTGGTTTGTGAAAAGAACACACATGCAATGACTCTATTGCTGGTTTTAGTATAGGAACACACATGCAATGACTCTGGTGGGTCCATATGTCGTTTGTGGGAAAGAACACACATGCAATGACCATTGGTTGCTCCATATGTGGCTTGTGGAAAGAACACACATGCAATGACCACTGGTCGATCCATGTGTGGTTTGTGGAAAGAACACACATGCAATGACACTGCTGGATCCATATGTGGTTTGTGAAAAGAACACACATGCAATGACTCTAGTGCTGGTTTTAGTATAGGAACACACATGCAATGACTCTGGTGGGTCCATATGTCGTTTGTGGGAAAGAACACACATGCAATGACCATTGGTTGATCCATATGTTGTTTGTGAAAAGAACACACATGCAATGACTCTAGTGGATCCATATGTGGTTTGTGGAAAAGAACACACATGCAATGACCACTTGTTGATCCATATGTTGATTGTGGAAAGTACACACATACACTTACTCAAGGGGATCCATGTGTGGTTTGTGGAAAGAACACACATGCAATGCCAGTGGTTGATCCATATGTGGTTTGTGAAAACAACTCACATGCAATGCCATTGGTTAATCCATGTGTTGTTTTTGGAAATAACACACATGCAATGACTCTAGTGGATCCATATGTGGTCTGTGGAATAGAACACACATGCAATGACCACTGGTTGATCCATATGTAGTTTGTGGAAAGAACACACATGCAATGACACTGGTTGCTCCATGTGTGGTTTGTGGAAACAACACACATGCAATGCCATTGGTTGATCCATATGTGGTTTGTGGAAAGAACACACTTGCAATGACACTGGTTGATCCATGTGTGTTTTGTGGAAAGAACACACATGTAATAAATCTAGTGGGTCCATATGTGGTTTGTGAAAAGAACACACATGTAATGACTCTAGTGGATCCATATGTGGTTTGTGCAAAAGAACACACATGCAATGACCCCTGGTTGATCCATATGTGGTTTGTGGAAAGAACACACATGCAATGACACTGGTTGATCCATGTATGGTTTGTGGAAAGAACACATGCAATGCCATTGGTTGATCCATATGTGGTTTCTGAAAAGAACACACATGCAATGCCATTGGTTAATCCATGTGTGGTTTGTGGAAAGAACACAAATGCAATGCCTCTAGTGGATCCATATGTGGTTTGTGGAAAATAACACACATGCAATGACCACTCGTTAATCCATATGTGGTTTGTGGAAAGAAAACACATGCAATTCCATTGGTCGATCCATGTGTGGTTTGTGGAAAGAACACCAATGCAATGACATTGGTGGATCCATATGTGGTTTGTGAAAAGAACACACATGCAATGACTCTAGTGCTGGTTTTAGTATAAGAACACACATGTAAGGACTCTAGTGGGTCCATATGTGGTTTGTGGAAAAGAACACACATGCAATGACCACTGGTTGATCCATATGTAGTTTGTGGAAAGAACACACATGCAATGACACTAGTTGATCCATGTGTGGTTTGTGGAAAGAACACACATGCAATGCCATTGGTTGATCCAAATGTGGTTTCTGAAAAAACACACATGCAATGACACTGGTTGATCCATGTGTAGTTTGTGGAAAGAACACACATGCAATGACTCTAGTGGGTCCATATGTGGTTTGTGAAAAGAACACACATGCAATGACACTGGTTGATCCATATGTTGTTTGTGGAAAAAGAACAGACATGCAACGACCACTGGTTGATCCATATGTGGTTTGTGGAAAGAACACACATGCAAGGACACTGGTTGATCCATGTGTGGTTTGTGGAAAGAACACACATGCAATGCCATTTGTCGATCCATGTGTGGTTTGTGGAAAGAACAGACATGCAATGATACTGGTGGATCCATATGTGGTTTGTGAAAAGAACACACATGCAATGACTCTAGTGCTAGTTTTAGTATAAGAACAGACATGCAATCACTCTAGTGGGCCCATATGTGGTTTGTGGAAAAGAACACACAAGCAATGACCATTGGTTGATCCATATATGTGGTTTGTGAAATGAACACACATGCAATGACTCTAGTGGATCCATATGTGGTTTGTGGAAAAGAACACACATGCAATGACCACTGATTAATCCATATGTGGTTTGTGGAAAGAACACACATGCAATGACCACTGGTCGATCCATGTGTGGTTTGTGGAAGGAACACACATGCAATGACCACTGCTCGATCCATGTGTGGTTTGTGGAAAGAACACACATGCAATGACACTGGTGGATCCATATGTGGTTTGTGAAAATAACACACACGCAATGACTCTAGTGTTGGTTTTAGTATAGGAACACACATGCAATGACTCTAGTGGGTCCATATGTGGTTTGTGGAAAAGAACACACATGCAATGACCATTGGTTGATCCATATGTGGTTTATTTAAAGGACACACATCCAATGACTCTAGTGGATCCATATGTGGTTTCTAGAAGAGAACACACATGCAATGACCATTGGTTGATCCATATATGGTTTGTGGAAAGAACACACATGCAATGACTCAAGGGGATCCATGTGTGGTTTTTGGAAAGAACTCACATGCAATGCCATTAGTTGATCCGTATGTGGTTTGTGAAAAGAACACACATGCAATGCCATTGGTTAATCCATGTGTGGTTTGTGGAAAAGATCACACACATGCAATGACCATTGGTTGATCCATATGTGGTTTGTGAAAAGAACACATACGCAATGAGTCTAGTGGATCGATATGTGGTTTGTGGAAAAGAACACACATGCAATGTCCACTGGTTGCACCATATGTGGTTTGTGGAAAGAACACACATTCAATGACCACTGGTCGATCCATGTGTGGTTTGTGGAAAGAACACACATGCAATCACATTGGTGGATCCATATGTGGTTTGTGAAAATAACACACATGCAATGATTCTAGTGGGTCCATATGTGGTTTGTGGAAAAGAACACACATGCAATGACCACTGGTTGATCCATATGTGGTTTGTGAAAAGAATACACATGCAATGACTCTAGTGGATCCATATGTTGTTTGTGGAAAAGAACACATATGCAATGACCACTGGTTGATCCATATATGGTTTGTGGAAAGAACACACATGCAATGACTCAGGGGATCAATGTGTGGTTTGTGGAAAGAACACACATGCAATGCCATTGGTTGATCCATATGTAGTTTGTGAAAAGAACAAACATGCAATGCCATTGGTTAATCCATGTGTGGTTTGTGGAAAGAACACACATGCAATGACTCTAGTGCATCCATATGTGGTTTGTTGAAAAGAACACACATGCAATGACCACTAGTTGATCCATATGTATATTGTGGAAAAAACACACATGCAATGACACTGGTTGATCCATGTGTGGTTTGTGGAAACAACACACATGCAATGCCATTGGTTGATCCATATGTGGTGTGTGGAAAGAACACACATGCAATGACACTGGTTGATCCATGTGTGTCTTGTGGAAAGAACACACATGCAATGACTCTAGTGGGTCCATATGTTGTTTGTGAAAAGAACACACATGCAATGACTCTAGTGGATCCATATGTGGTTTTTGGAAAAGAACACACATGCAATGACCACTCGTTGATCCATATGTGGTTTGTGGAAAGAACACACATGCAATGACACTGGTTGATCCATGTGTGGTTTGTGAAAAGAACACACACGCAATGACTCTAGTGCTGGTTTTAGTATAGGAACACACATGCAATGACTCTAGTGGGTCCATATGTGGTTTGTGGAAAGAACACACATGCAATGACACTGGTTGATCCATGTGTGGTTTGTGGAAAGAACACACATGTAATGCCATTGGTTGATCCATATGTGGTTTGTGGAAAGAACACACATGCAATGACACTGGTTGATCCATGTATGGTTTGTGGAAAAGAACACACATGCAATGACTCTAGTGCTGGTTTTAGTATAAGAACACACATGCAATGACTCTATTGGATCCATATGTGGTTTGTGGAAAGAACACACATGCAATGAACTCTAGTGGATTTTTCTTGGCATAATTTGATGTATGCCACAATGTATTTTATTGTAAAAGACACCCACTTTCCAATTTTACACTACTTAGCTTTGCCCTTGGTTTTTTGATACTACCTAGTTTTTCCCCCTCTCTCTCTTTTGTAGAAGCCCAAACATGTGCCCAGTCTGTCTGCTACGCCCTGATTGTATGTCACGCGGATCGTGCGCACCAACCGTTGATCCTGTGTGATCTAATGAGGCTCGTTTCACATGTCGTGCCCTTCACAGGACAGCGCGATATAGCACGGACGTCTCCATCAACGAGACTTCTACAAGAAGGAACACGATGTCGTCCATGGAAAAAGTCGTCGAGTGGTCATACCATGTTTAATCTAGTCTGTAAAGGCTACAAGTCTACTGCACGGCAACTTGTCATCGACGGCCCACAGGCTATACCATTTTTACTACGCAGCGCGCCTGCACTCTCACTTCCGACAGGGCCCCACCACATGAACCTTCCACGCGGCAGCCGCAACCGGAAGAGCTGCCTACCGAGGCCCTCGAGGAGGCCTAAACGTCCCCATATTAAAAACCCAGCCTATCGGGTCCTCCATTCGAACTCATACACTACTCTCTCTTCCCTATCTAGCAAAACACCACAATCTTGAACATACCTGCATGAACCTTCTCCATGAAACCAGTGCGTGGGGGTGAGTGTCCGGGCATCACCAATAGGGTGGTCCTTCACGCGGCAGATCTGGAGGAGCATCACGCAGCGGACACATTGCAAATGTATCTATAATTTTTGATGTTCCATGCTTGGTTTTATCTACTTTCTTGTGTTTTGTCCACACTTTGGAGTACTTTTCATATGATTTCTTGGATTAACCTATTAACAAGAGCCACAGTGCCAGCTGCCTGTTTTCTGCTGTTTTTGGTTCTAGGAAAGTCAGAAAATGAATATTCTCGGAATTCGATGGGACAAAAGCCAAAGTGCCTATTTTTTCGGAAGTCATCAGATGCCAGAATATGAGACGGAGAAGGGCTGGGGGCCGGCCACACCACCTGGCCACGCGACCAGGCCTGGCCCATGCCAGGGGGTGGTCTGGCCGACCCCAGCACCCCCTCGGCCTATCCTTCCGCCTATATATTGCCCTCAGGACGAAAAACCTAAGTACCCGATCAAAAATCCACAAAAGAGTCTGTAGCCGCCGTCATCTCCATCCCTAGATCGGGAGGGATCTGAATATCTTCCCGACGCCCTGCCAGAGAGTACGGGTCCATGTAGTAGCTACATGGCTGGTTCTCCTCCTTTGTGCTTTCATGTCTAGATCTTGTGAGCTCCTTTCATGATCAAGATCATCTATTTGTAATTCTGCATGTTGTGTTTGCGGGGATCCTATGGATATTGAGATGCTATTTCAGATTGATTATTGATTCAATCATGTCTTTGTTATTTGTGATCTTGCATGCTTTCCGTTGTTAGTAGCTATCTTGGCCAAGTAGATGCTAGTAACTCCAAGAGTTAGTATTTAAGCTCGATAGTGGGTTCATGCCTCTGGTAATCTGGGGAAGTGACAGAAATCTCTAAGGTACTAGATGTGATGTTGCTACTAGGGAGAAAACAACAATCCTTTGTTCATAGAACAATCGTATTGTTTACTTTACACGCAATTCGTAAAGCAATAATCTGTTGCTTGCAACTTAATACTGGAGGGGGTTTGGATGATAACCTGTAGGTGGATTATTAGTCATAGATGCAGTTGGATGGCGGTCTATGTATAATGTTGTAATGCCCAATCAAGTTCCAAAGGAGTCAAGATGATTAGTATATGCATGTATTGCATTCTTGATGTTTATCAATTGCCCCACTATAACTTATTCACCTAGCATGGTATCTATCTTAAGGAGAGCCACCTCCAGTGAACTATGGATCCCTGTCCTTTCTTTTACATACAATCTACAAACTGTTTACTGCTTTGTGTTTACTTTCTGTAGACATTTTACTTCCTTCCATTCGATATGTTTAATCCTTTGTTTTCAGCAAAACCGGTGAGATTGACAACCTCATCGCAAGTTGGGGACAAAGTTCTATGGTTGTGTTGTGCAGGTCTCCATGTTGCTACTAGCACCGGTAGTGCGCCCTGCCAAGGCTCAGCTAGCAACACCTTTGGGGTGTTTCCTTGCTCCTACTGATTCTATTAAACCTTGGTTTCCTACTGAGGGAAACCTTGTTGTTGTGCTCATCATACCTTCCTCTTGGGGTTCCCCAACGATCTCTACATCAACACTGAGCCATCAAGCAACTTTTTTGGCACCGTTGCCTGGGAGTGTAGGACATCTTCACAAGGGGAGTCCCTCATAACCAATCTCTTTACTTTGTTATTTTTGTTTTGCTTAGTTTCTTCTTGCTTTGTTTGCTTGTTTTGTTATCAAAAACACAAAAATAATTAGTTTTACAAGTTTGCTTTCTTTATTGAAAACACACAAAAAATTAGTTCCTATCTTAAGTTGCCACTATGTCTAGCCTTGCTCCAGTCACTTTGTCACCTAAGGAAATGATTTTCACTTTTAAACAAGTAATTGAGGAGAGCGTCAAGGAAGCTTGGTCTAGAATCTCTGATCTACATGAAAAAACTGAGCCTAAAATGACTGGAAGCTTGTTCCTTAGCAGTTTTTACCTTGGAATTGCTCTTTGCTATAGATATGCTTTAGATGCTGTTGTGGAAGGAGATTTCCTCCAATGTAATGAGGATGATGCTATTAATGTTGTAAAGAAATTGATCCTCACTTACAACTTGCCTAGCCAAACTGATATTTCTTTCGCAAGAATATTTGCTAGATTGAACACTCTTGAGACTAGTACTACTAGCTTAAAAGATTGCTATAATATGCTTAGGGAGCATCATAATTATGTTCCAATAAATTCTGAACCATCAAAGTGGCTCCCTACAGTAAAGATTGAGATAAACACTGAAACTTTTCAAGCCCGGTGTGATATCATGTCTGAATTTTGTCTAATGCCCAAAGATATTTATGAATCTTTGAATCTTTGGGGGCTTACTAAAGGAGGAAAGGAAATATCTCTTGCTAATAATGCTACCATTTTACCTATTGGAATCGCTGGAGGAGTGTTTACAAAGATTCTTAGGAAAATGATTTCTACTGATTATCTTGTTATTGAATGTGCAGGAAAGGGACAAATTATACTTGAAAGGTCCCTATTAGAACTCCTTGGAGCAATAATAGATGAGGGAAAGGGGACCATGCACCTTTCTTCTCCACCAAACAATCATATTTTACCCAAGGGTAAGAATAAAATTAAGAGAGGTAAGGGCAAGAAATTTGTTTTTAATGCTTCTTCATTTGAGAACACTTGATTCTTTCTTGCTTCTTATGCCTAACTTAAAGGCGTTAAAGAAAAGTACTTATTGGGAGATAACCCAAAAGTTTTAGATGAGTCTTGGAAGTTATTACCTTAGTAATAACCGCTCCTTATCCTTTTTATGTGCTTTTTGTGCCAAGAGTAACCTCTAATGAGAGAGAAGTAATGATTGGGAAAGTTGCTGTCCCGAAACAGATTTCTGTGCTTCACCGTAAAAATTCGTGTAAAATCTCTGTACGTCCTTTTGAGGCGTGATTTTTTGTGCTTCTGTCCCAGGTTGTTATCTAACTTTCTTAGTTTAACACTTTTTGTTGAGCAACAAAAGGTCTTCGAAAAAATTCATCTTTACCTGCTAGTCTGTTTTGACATAATTCTGCCATTTTCTGCATTTGATTCTTGTTGGTTCCTTTTTGAGTTCTTTTGGGGAATTAAGATTTTTGAGGGAAGTGCTTCAGTAGCTACTGTTCTAATGGAAGTTTTCTTGGTGTTAAAACTGAATCTTAAGACTTATTATTTTGAGTGCACTAATGTTGCTAATAAAGATTGTGTGAAGTTTTGTATGAAGGAAAATTTTAAAGTGTATGGAAGGAATGAGTAATGAGATGAAAGATGGACTAAGGCTCAAGCTTGGGGATGCCACGCATGTCACCCCAAGAAATATCCAAGAAGTACAAGCATCAAAGCTTGGGGATGCCCAAGGCATCCCCCTCTTCATTAATAAAAATCCCAGGTTTCTTCCAAACGCTTCAGTTTTATTATTTCTTGCACAGTTGTGTTGTTCTTGGAGCGTCTTCTTTTTCGTTTTGTTTTGGTTTTTCGTTTGCTTTGGTTTTCTTAGTTTGCTGAATAAATTGGTTGGACCCCCTCTTTCATACATTTGTTTTCAAATAGTTGGTTTGGATTGGAAAAGAGTAGGAAAGTTCATGCTTATGTGGTGAAAAGAGCTTGTTTTTTACTGTGGCCTATGCTTTGTCATGCCATGACTTGATATTGTTTTGGCTTTATGCTTAGTATACTTTTCTGTAGCATGACTTGTTATAAACAATTGAGATTGCTTAATGTGCCTTGGATGAATCATGCGTTGTTTTAGCATATTAAATCATAGTATTGTGGTATTCTCCTTTGATGCTTTATTTGGGTTGACTTGGCGCATGCTCACACCATGTTATGACTATCTAAAGTCACCATAGCCTTTATGATCCTTTAGTTTTCAACTTGTAGTATCACTTTATGCTTTGATCAATGATGTTTTGTCGCTCTGCATAATTATGGCCATTATTGCTCTCTCAGTTTGTCGCTCCCAGTCTTTTGCTAGCCTCCACAACCAAGTATGAGTTCCACTCATGCATCCAACTCCCTAAACCAAGTTATTCCAAAGAGTACACCATACCTACCTACTAGCTTAAGCTATTCCAAGTATATTCATGCTTTTGTTTACCTTCCAAATTAAACTTGTTATGAGAAAACTAGTGATTAAAGCTCTCACGAACTTGATGGCACACTTTACTTTTCTTGCCCTTAATAAACTTGAACCATTGTGTCATCTATGTTGTATATGCTTGCACTTATTTGTTGGGAATTAGCAGAACCATGCTGTCATGGGGAACGCTTTCAACATTGCACTTGGTACTTTGTACCTAGTTGATATCATGCTCTTTTGTGTATGGATGTTGTCAGTGTGAAATGAAAGGGGAGCTTGTAACTCCATGGAGTTATGTATATGTGTTAATGAAACACCTGGGCCGTTGGTCTAATCCATGCTGACATGGTGGTAACCTGCAGCGTAACCATAATGAGCTGTCTATGAAGCATTCTTCTTATAAAAAAAGAGTCCTATTGAGAAAAAGAGAAAGAAAAAAGAGATTATGAAAAGAGGAAAGAGAGAAAAAAGCACCATATTCCCATGGTAAATAAGAAGATTGTTGAGATGCTCATTGTCTGTTTGCCTTGTCATTATGATATGGGGATTCTTCCGTATCATCGGGCAAGGGGTACCCTGTTGGCGGTTCTCTATGATACACATGTACTTACGATGACAAGAACTTACCGGTGACTAAACTTGAGTAGCATGAGGATCGGCCCTCGTATCCAAGGGACATGAGATTTCTAACTTATACTTCGTCAAGCATGTACACCATAGTTTGTTCACTTTAACCTTAATCACTTCAAGATGCTTATGATAGGGGCAATGAGAGATGAAAGATATTAAGTACCATAATTTTTGGAAGCTCTTTATGAGACTTGAATCCCTACTTCCTTCTATGAAGGACTTTCTTCCGCCACTATATTGAGTCTCCACCTTCTACCTTTATGCACCTACTTTGAGAGCATAGTGGCCATTCTTAGTTCTATGTGCATTGTCCCAAGACTAGTTGATTGATGCATAACTTGATATTGCTTGTTTTAAACTATTTGTATCTAGTCACTCTTATGAACTTTGAAGGTGTCCTATGCATTTATATTTGCTACTGTATGAGGGAAAAGCTGAATACTATTATGCTATGTTTTCTTTATGTGAAACAAACAAACGTCTTACAAAGCATTGTTATTCATGAATCTTTTGTTTGTGCCTTTTCATGTTACATCATAGTTTCTTTGTCTTATTGCTAGAACTTTGTCTTTCATGTTATGATTGAAGTACTATGATCCTAGCTTCGAATATTTTACAAGTACTATGATCAAGTTTATGATGGTGCATGTCACCTCAAAAATTATTCTTTCTTTTTATCACTTACCTACTCGAGGACGAGCAGGAGTTAAGCTTGGGGATGTTGATACATTGCAAATATATCTATGATTTTTGATGTTCCATGCTTGGTTTTATCTAGTTTCTTGTGTTTTGTCCACACTTTGGAGTACTTTTCATATGATTTCTTGGACTAACCTATTAACAAGAGCCACAGTGCCAGCTGCCTGTTTTCTGCTGTTTTTGGTTCCAGGAAAGTTAGAAAATAAATATTCTCGGAATTGCACGGGACAAAAGCCAAAGTGCCTATTTTTCCAGAAGTCATCAGATGCCAGAATACGATACGGAGAAGGGCTGGGGGCCGGCCACACCACCTGGCCGCGCGGCCATGCCTGGCCCGCGCCAGGGGGTGGTATGGCCGACCCCAACACCCCATCGGCCTCTCCTTCCGCCTATAAATTGCCCTCAGGACGAAAACCCTAGGTACCCGATCAAAAATCCACGAAAGAGTCTATAGCCGCCATCATCTCCATCCCAATATCGGGAGGGATCTAAAGCTCTTCCCGGCACCCTGCCGGAGAGGGGAATTCACCCTGGAGGCCTTCTTCATCATCATCCAAGCCTCTGGTGTGATGCATGAGTAGTTCATCTCTAGATTACGGGTCCATGTAGTAGCTAGATGGCTGGTTCTCCTCCTTTGTGCTTTCATGTCTA
This sequence comes from Avena eriantha, assembly GCA_910589775.1. Classification (NCBI taxonomy): domain Eukaryota; kingdom Viridiplantae; phylum Streptophyta; class Magnoliopsida; order Poales; family Poaceae; genus Avena; species Avena eriantha. The sequence continues at coordinate 465,547,572 of OU342740.1, forward strand.
GATCTTGTGAGCTCCGTTCATGATCAAGATCATCTATTTGTAATTCTGCATGTTGTGTTTATGGGGATCCGATGGATATTGACATGCTATTTCAGATTGATTATTGATTCAATCATGTCTTTGTTATTTGTGATCTTGCATGCTTTCCGTTGTTAGTAGCTATCTTGGCCAAGTAGATGCTACCAACTCCAAGAGTTAGTATTTATGCTCGATAGTGGGTTCATGCCTCTAGTAATCTGGGGAAGTGACAGAAATCTCTAAGGTACTAGATGTGATGTTGCTACTAGGGAGAAAACAACAATCCTTTGTTCATAGAACAATCGTATAGTTTAGTTTACACGCAATTCGTAAAGCAATAATTTGTTGTTTGCAACTTAATACTGGAGGGGGTTCGGATGATAACGTGAAGGTGGATTATTAGTCATAGATGAAGTTGGATGGCGGTCTATGTATAATGTTGTAATGCCCAATCAAGTTCCAAAGGAGTCAAGATGATTAGTATATGCATGTATTGCTTTCTTGATGTTTGTCAATTTCCCCACTGTAATTTATTCACCTAGCATGTTATCTATCTTAAGGAGAGCCACCTCCAGTGAACTATGGATCCCGGTCCTTTCTTTTACATACAATCTACAAACTATTTACTTCTTTGTGTTTACTTTATGCAAACTTTTACTTCCTTCCATTCGATATGTTTAATCCTTTGTTTTCAGCAAAACCGGTGAGATTGACAACCTCATCGCAAGTTGGGGACAAAGTTATGTGGTTGTGTCGTGCAGGTCTCCACGTTGCTACTAGCACCGGTAGTGCGCCCTGCCAAGGCTCAGCTAGCAACACCTTTGGGGTGTTTCCTTGCTCCTACTGATTCGATTAAACCTTGGTTTCGTACTGAGGGAAAACTTGCTGCTGTGCTCATCATACCTTCCTCTTGGGGATCCATGTGTGGTTTGTGGAAAGAACACACATGCAATGCCAATTGTTGATCCATATGTGGTTTGTGAAAAGAACACACATGCAATGCCATTGGTTAATCCATGTGTGGTTTGTGGAACGAACACACATGCAATGACCCTAGTGGATCCATATGTGGTTTGTGGAAAAGAACACACATGCAATGACCACTGGTTGATCCATATGTAGTTTTTGGAAAGAACACACATGCAATGACACTGGTTGATCCATGTGTGGTTTGTGGAAACAACACACATGCAATGCCATTGGTTGATCCATATGTGGTTTGTGGAAAGAACACACATGCAATGACACTGGTTGATCCATGTGTGTTTTGTGGAAAGAACACACATGCAATGACTCTAGTGGGTCCATATGTTGTTTGTGAAAAGAAAACACATGTAATGACTCTAGTGGATCCATATGTGGTTTGTGGAAAAGAACACACATGCAATGACCACTCGTTGATCCATATGTGGTTTGTGGAAAGAACACACATGCAATGACACTGGTTGATCCATGTGTGGTTTGTGGAAAGAACACATGCAATGCCATTGGTTGATCCATATGTGGTTTGTGAAAAGAACACACATGCAATGCCATTGGTTAATCCATGTGTGGTTTGTGGAAAGAACACACATGCAATGACTCTAGTGGATCCATATGTGGTTTGTGGAAAAGAACACACATGCAATGACCACCGGTTGATCCATATGTGGTTTGTGGAAAGAACACACATGCAATGACACTGGTTGATCCATGTGTGGTTTGTGGAAAAGAACACACATGCAATGACTCTAGTGGATACATATGTGGTTTGTGGAAAGAACAGACATGCAATGAACTCTAGTGGATTTATCTTGGCATAATTTGATGTATGCCACGATGTATTTAATTGTAAAAGACACCCACTTTCCAATTTTATACTACTCAGCTTTGCCCTTGGTTTTTTGATACTACCTAGTTTTGCCCCCCTCTCTCTCTTTCGTAGAAGCCCAAACCTGTGCCCACTCTGTCTGCTACGCCCTAATTGGTTGTCACGCGGATCGTGCGCACCAACCGTTGATCCTGTGTGATCCAACGAGGCTTGTTGCACATGTCGTGCCCTTCACAGGACAGCCCGAGACAGCACGGACGTCTCCCACAACAAGACTTCTACAAGAAGGAACACGATGCCGTCCACAGAAAAAGTCATCGAGTGGTCATGTCATGTTTAATCTAGTCTGTAAAGGCTACAAGTCTACTGCACGGCAACTTCTCATCCACGGCCCACGGGCTATACCATTTTTACTACGCAGCGCGCCCGCACTCTCACTTCCGACAGGCCCCCACCACACGAACCTTCCACGCGGCAGCCGCAACCGGAAGAGCTGCCTACCGGGGCCCTCGAGGAGGCCTAGACGTCCCCGCATTAAAAACCCAGCCTATCAGGTCCTCCATTCGAACTCATACACTACTCTGTCTTCCCTATCTAGCAAAACCCCACAATCTTGAACGTACTTGCACGAACTTCCATGAAACCAGTGCGTGGGGTGAGTGTCTGGGCATCGCCGATAGGGTGGTTCTTCACGCGGCAGATCTGGAGGAGCATCACGCAGCTGACACATTGCAAATGTATCTGTAATTTTTGATCTTCCATGCTTGGTTTTATCTACTTTCTTGTGTTTTGTCCACACTTTGGAGTACTTCTCATATGATTTCTTGGACTAACCTATTAACAAGAGCCATAGTGCCAGCTGCCTGTTTTCTGCTGTTTTTGGTTCCAGGAAAGCCAGAAAATGAATATTCTCGGAATTCGATGGGACAAAAGCCAAAGTGCCTATTTTTCCGGAAGTCATCAGATGCCAGAATACGAGACAGAGAAGGGATGGCGGCCAGCCACACCACCTGGCCACGCGGCCAGGCCTGGCCCGCGCCAGGGGGTGCTCTGGCCGACCCCAGCACCCCCTCGGCCTATCCTTCCGCCTATATATTGCCCTCGGGACGAAAACCCCAAGTACCCGATCAAAAATCCACGAAAGAGTCTATAGCCGCCGTCATCTCCATCCCTAGATCAGGAGGGATTGAATCTCTTCCCGGCACCCTGCCGGAGAGTACGGGTCCATGTAGTAGCTACATGGCTGGTTCTCCTCCTTTGTGCTTTCATGTCTAGATCTTGTGAGCTTCGTTCATGATCAAGATCATCTATTTGTAATTCTGCATGTTGTGTTTCCATGGATCCGATGGATATTGAGATGCTATTTTAGATTGATTATTGATTCTATCATGTCTTTGTTATTTGTGATCTTGCATGCTTTCCATTGTTAGTAGCTATCTTGGCCAAGTAGATTCTAGCAACTCCAAGAGTTAGTATTTATGCTCGATAGTGGGTTCATGCCTCTGGTAATCTGGGGAAGTGACAGAAATCTCTAAGGTACTAGATGTGCTGTTGCTACTAGGGAGAAAACAACAATCCTTTGTTCATAGAACAATCGTATTTTTTACTTTACACGCAATTCGTAAAGCAATAATGTGTTGCTTGCAACTTAATACTGGAGGGGGTTCGGATGATAACCTGAAGGTGGATTATTAGTCATAGATGCAGTTGGATGGCGGTCTATGTATAATGTTGTAATGCACAATCAAGTTCCAAAGGAGTCAATATGATTAGTATATGCATGTATTGCTTTCTCGATGTTTGTCAATTGCCCCGTTGTAATTTGTTCACCCAGCATGTTATCTATCTTAAGGAGAGCCACCTCTAGTGAACTATGGATCCCGATCATTTTCTTTACATACAATCTATAAACTGTTTACTACTTTGTGTTTACTTTCTGCAAACTATCACTTCCTTCCATTCGATACGTTTAATCCTTTGTTTTCAGCAAAACCGGTGAGATTGACAACATCATCGCAAGTTGGGGACAAAGTTCTATGGTTGTGTTGTGCAGGTCTCCACGTTGCTACTAGCACCGGTAGTGCGCCCTGCCAAAGCTCGGCTAGCAACACCTTTGGGGTATTTCCTTGCTCCTACTGGTTCGATTAAACCTTGGTTTCATAACTGAGGGAAACTTGTTGCTGTGCTCATCATACCTTCCTCTTGGGGTTCCCCAACAAGCTCTACATCAACACCGAGCCATCAAGCATTTTTCTAGCGCCGAGTCAAGGACATGTTCACAAGGGGACTCCCTCATAACCAATCTCTTTACTTCGTTGTTTTTGTTTTGCTTAGTTTTTTTTGCTTTGTTTGCTTGTTTCCTTATCAGAAACACACAAAAATTAGTTCCTACTATAGTTGGTATTTTTGTTGGGCTGTTATTGTCTTGCTTTATCATTCTTACTATCAATGGTTGGTTTCTTTGAAACTAAATCTAATTGGCAAGGTGGGTTCACGGAAGAACAAAAATATTATTATAAGGAACACCACTTGTCACAAAAAGGGAAACTCTTATGGGAACAAATTGATAAATTGAATACCATTGCTAGAAATGTGTGCTCTACTTATAATGTTACTTATTGCGTTGATAAATCTTGTTGCTGTAGGAGGTATAAACACCTCCCTTTTCAATGTGAGTATAATGATAATGTTATCATATCTTCTTATGTTAAAGGAAATTATGACTTTTATGATGTGGAACAAATTGAAGAATTTATTGCTTGGAAGGGTGCATTTTAACTTGCTAGTTTGCTTGAAAATATTGATGATGCACCTTATAAATATGAGGTTTATGATATACTTAAATTTTTCTTTGATAATTACAAGGAAGAAATTGGCTATATTCTTGAATATCTTAATAGATGCTCTCCACTAATGGAAGAGACTGATTCCTTGCAGGAGCCTATGGAAGAGGAAATTGCTGAAACTGGAAGCTCATTGGATGAAAAAGAGGGGGAGAGTGATGATCTAGAGGAGGAAGAATGCATCTACCCATGCCTACCTTCTAATGATAGTAACTCTTTACCCTTTACAATATTTGATTGTCCCCCATGCTTACTAAAGGAGGATGAATGTTATGTTCCTGAGGATTCTTTTGAAAAAATTTATAATAAAGCTCTAGTGCTTGTAGATCATGAAAAGCATGATTTATGTGATAATTATATTGTTGAGTTTATTCATGAGGCTACTAAAAATTATTATGAGAGAGGAAAATATGGTTGTAAAAGTTTTCATGGCACTAAAACACCTCTCTATTTGCTGAAAGTTTTGAAGTTACTCTCGTTTTATCTTCCTATGCATGTCGCTTTCTTCTTTGTGAATTTATTTGAGTATAAGATTCCTATGCATAGGAAGAGGGTTAGACTTAAATGTGTTTTGAATTTGCTTCTTTATGCTCTCTTTTACTTCAATTCATATTTCCTATGTGAGCATCTTCTCAAACTATTATGCCTAACTTAAAGGCGTTAAGAAAAGTACTTATTGGGAGATAACCCAAAAGTTTTAGATGAGTCCTGGAAGTTATTACTTCAGTAATAACCGCTCCTTATCCTTTTTATTTGCTTTTTGTGCCAAGAGTAACCTCTAATGAGAAAGAAGTAATGATTGGAAAAGTTGCTGTCCCGAAACAGATTTCTGTGCTTCACCGTAAACATTTGTGTAACATCTCTGAACATCTTTTTGAGGCATGAATTTTTGTGCTTCTTCCCCAGGTTGTTATCTAACTTTCGTTAGTTCAGCACTTTTTGATTTGAGCAACATAAGGTCTTCGAAAAAATTCGTCTTTACCTGCTGGTCTGTTTTGATAGATTTCTGCCATTTTCTGCATTTGCTTCTTGTTGGTTCCTTTTTTAGTTCTTTTGGGGAATTTAGCTTTTTGAGGGAAGTGCTACAGTATCTAGTGTTCTAATGGAAGTTTATTTGGTGTTAGAACTAAACCTTAAGACATATTATCTTGAGTGCACTAATGTTGCTAATAAAGATTGTGTGAAGTTTTGTATGAAGGAAAAATTTCAGGTGTATGGAAGGAATGAGTAATGAGATGAAGGATGGACTAAAGCTCAAGTTTGGGGATGCCACGCGTGTCACCCCAATAAATATCCAAGAAGTACAAGCGTCAAATCTTGGGTATGCCCAAGGCATCCCCTTCTTCATCAATAAAAATCCCAGGTTTCTTCCAAACGCTTCATTTTTATTGTTTCATGCACAGTTGTGTTGTTCTTGGAGCGTCTTCTTTTTCGTTTTTGTTTTGATTTTTCATTTGCTTTTGTTTGCTTAGTTTTCTGAATAAATTGGTTGGACCCCTTTTTCATACATTGGTATGCAAATAGTTTGGTTTGGTTTGGAAAAGAGTAGGAAAGTTCATACTTATGTGGTAAAAAGAGCTCGTTTTTGACTGTGGCTTATGCTTTGTCATGCCATGCTTGATATTGGTTTGGCTTTATGCTTAGTATTCTTTGTTGAAGCATGACTTGTTATAAACAATTGAGATTGCTTAATGTGCCTTGGATGAATCATGCGTTGTTTTAGCATATTAAAGCATAGTATAGTGGTATTCTCCTTTGATGCTTTATTTGGGTTGACTTGGCGCATGCTCACACCATGTTATGACTATCTCAAGTCACCTAAGCCTTTATGATCCTTTAGTTTTCAACTTGTAGTATCACTTTATGCTTTGATCAATGATGTTTTGTCGCTCTGCATGATTATTGCCATTATTGCTCTCTTAGTTTGTTGCTCCCGGTCTTTTGCTAGCCTCCGCAACCAAGTATGAGTTCCGCTCATGCATCCAACTCTCTAAACCAAGTTATTCCAAATAGTCCACCATACCTACCTACTAGCTTATGCTATTCCAAGTATATTCATCCTTTTGTTTACCTTCCAAATTAAACTTGTTATGAGAAAACTAGTGATTAAAGCTCTCACGAACTTGATGGCACACTTTACTTTTCTTGCCCTTAATAAACTTGAACCATAGGGTCCTTCTTTGTTGCGTATATGCTTGCACTTTATAAGTTGAAATTAGCAGAACCATGCATCATGGGGAATGCTTTCAACATTGCACATGTACTTTGTACCCTGTTGATATCATGTTCTTTTGCTTATGGATCCTGGCGGTGTGAAATAAAAGTGGAACTTGTAAGATCATGGAGTTTGTATGTGTGTTAGAGAAACGCCTGGGCCGCTAGCCTAAGCCATGCCTAATCATGGTGGAAACTTGCAGGATCACCATAATGAGCACTCTATGAAGCATCCTCAATAAAAACCTATGCAAATAGCAAATAAAAAGATCGCTGAGATGCTCATTGTCTGCTTGCCTTGTCATTTTGATTATGGGATAGCTCATGTATCATGTGCAAGGGGTACCCCGTTGGCGGTTCTTTATGATACATATGTACTTACAATTACAAGAGCTTACTTGTGACTAAAGTTGAGTTGCATGAGGTTCGGTCATCGTAAGTAAGGGCATGAGATTTCGGTTTATAACTTGTCAAGCATATCCTCTTAGTTATGTCACTTTAACCTTAATAACCTTCAAGATGCTTATGATAGGGGCAATGAGAGCTGAAAGGTATAAGTACCATAATTTTTGGAAGCTCTTTATGAGACTTGAATCCCTGCTTCCTTGTATGAAGGACTTTCTTCCGCCACTATATTGAGTCTCCACCTTCTACCTTTATGCACCTACTTTGAGAGCATAGTGGTCATTCTTAGTTCTATGTGCATTGTCCCAAGACTAGTTCATTGATGCATAACTTGATATTGCTTGTTTTAAACTATTTGTATCTAGTCACTCTTATGAACTTTGAAGGTGTCCTATGCATTTATATTTGCTACTCTATGAGGGACAAGCTGAATACTATTATGCTATGTTTTCTTTATGTGAAACAAACAAACGTATTGCAAAGCATTGTTATTCATGAATCTTTTATTTGTGCCTTTTCATGTTGCATCATAGTTTCTTTGTCTTATTGCTGGAACTTTGTCTTTCATGTTATGATTGAAGTATTATGATCCCAGCTTTGAATGTTTTACAAATACTTTGATCAAGTTTATGATGGTGCATGTCACCTGTCGTTGTATTGGGAACGACAGTACCTGAAGAGGTTAGATAGAGGTGTGGGGACTAGCAGGGAAGCTATCGACGGCGTCCGCATGCGAGATTGGATACAAGAAAGCGTAGCTGGACGCAGGAAGTACCCATCGGAGCCCTCGTGATGAGGTAAAGCTCCTACTCCTGCCGGATGTGACTATATGGGATATACGAACTACAAGTGCTCCTCGAGCTGTATTCACGAGCTACTGCCTTAAATGCTATGAGACCAACCCTTTCTACTGAGGCCTTGCCTCTCCTTATATAGGCAGAGAGGCAACGGTCTCACTGATCAATCCGACTGGCGGGCCCCACAGGCGGGTCCCAGCCGGCTGGTCATCTACAGTAACGGGTATGGTATGTCGCATCGGAGTACGAGCGGTATGGCTGTCGTAGGCACAGTGGACGTCGTGCGAGCCCGTCGTCAGTATCGGGCCACTGTTCCTGCGTCATCCCCGCAAAGTCTTCGGTATGGTCGGGTAGTTGCCGGTCTTCTCATCGTACAGGGTGTAACGTGCACTGATACGCACGTCGTCCTATCTCACTGATTGGTTCCGGCTACGTCGCCGTAGCCGGCTACTTCTTGCTGATCCGGCTACCATGCGATAGCCGGCCTGTCTTGCTTTGTCTGGCTGCGTCTGGCCAGCCGGACACCATCCGTCTGTCTTGTTTCTTGTCCGGTTGGGGTACCTAGGGATCATCCCCCTGACACTAGCCCCCAAGCGCGTGTGGATTCCGCCCTTAGGCGAAATGTGCGCGCGCTCCCTCCTGGTTTTGAATTTGCGTCCGGCTGTGCTTGGCGATTGTGCTACCCGTGATGTCAGCGCTGACGCCGGCCATGCACGCACGCGCCATCATTGCACTGCGGTGGGCAACGTAACGTCCTGTCGCACGTCACCTCGGGAAGCTGTTGTCCGGCGCTTCAGTTCCTGCTCCGGGATCTTCTGCGCATCCTGCTTCGGCACACGGGATCTTGGCGACGGTTGGGGTGAGGGTCATTCGGATGCGCACCACGTGGCTCTGCTGACGGTTGCCCTTCCGGCCCTTTAAAGGGACGCTACGGGGGAGGCAGTTCCCTTCCTTCACTCCCCCGCTACAGTTTCCTTTCCCCCGTGTGCTCCTGCCTTCTGCGCTCCCTCCTTCCTTTGTTGTAGCCCGCTGCGCCGCCCGCTCATCGTTGTTGACGCTACGGGCCACCGCCACTCTTCCGTCGCCGCTCCCCCCTATCAGCCGGAGATGGCCGCCGATCGCGGAGCTTGGTGCGGCTCCTCCATCACCGAAGACCAGATCGAGAAGTATCGTGCCACCCGTGTTCTCCTGTCGTCGGAGGAGGTGGCGCGGTTGGCGCCGGCGGGGGAGGTGTCGCCGCACCCGGCGGAGGGGGAGCTCGTCATCTTCCTCTCGCACCTGTCGCGCGGGTTCGCGCTGCCGGTGCACCCTTTCTTCCTTACCTTCCTCGCGTTCTTCAACCTCTGCCTCCACCACCTCGGCGCCAACGCGATTGGCACACTGGCGCACTTCGTGGCGTTTTGCAAGAGCTACCTCGGGATCCAGCCGGATCTAGGGCTGTTCTGTCGGCTCTTCCGCATCCGGCCATAGGTGCAGTTCATGCAGGGGCCGCTAGTCGTCTGCGGCGGCGCCTCCATCTACTCCCGCTCGCAGACCGGCCACCCCAAATTTCTTCTACACGACACGGTACGACTGTGGTAGCAGTCGTACTTCTACATGAAGAACCTCACCAACATCGACCGGATCAACCTTTCGGCCTTCCAGGACGTCGAGTCCAGCAGGCAGAACTGGGACTTGAAGTTCCACGGCGAGAAGGCGGAGTCGGATGAGATGTTGAAGTGCATGCGTTCCCTCGTCCACTGCCGGTTGACTCGCCTGGACGTCACCCTCAGCTGGATGTCCCGGCTGATAATGTCGTTGGAGCAGCAAGCACACAAAATGTGCTATTACTCCGGCCAGCTGGACCCGACCCGGCTGTCGCCCCGCGATCCCCGCTACCACAACCTGAAGGAGTGGGTGTGGACGATCACCAAGGAGTGGCTGCCGGAGCGCTGGAAGTTCAGTCTGGCGCCCTACAGCCGGGAGAACCGCGCGCCCCGGGTAAGTTCTTCTAACCGGAGGCCTCTTTTGTACTTCTTGTATTCTTTTCTTGTTTTGTCCTGCTAACTTCTTGTGTTCGGCAGATGTTTCCTTGCATCATTCGCGAGAGGGCGAGGCTCCCCTTGAGTTCACGCCCGACTTGCCTGAGCCGCGCGCTCGGCGGTCCGGCGAGGAATCGGATGGGGACGGGGATGCCTTCCCCAGTTGGAATGATGAGCCGGCTGCCGACCCTCACCCGGAGGTTGCCGAGGAGGAGGAGGCCGCGCCGACCACCGAACTGGCACCACGTCCTACAGCGGACGGTGAAGCCGGCGGGAGCGGCTCCCGCCGCTCCGGCTCCCGTCGGCCTGCCACGGAGGAGACGACTCCCAAGAGGAGCCGGACCAGCACCCTGCCACCGAGCCGCCTTGGCCGGAAGAAGGGGCCACCTCCAGTTGTGCCGGGGTACGCCTTTCCTCTTCCTTCATCGTTTTTCTGTCTGTCTTTTTCCCTGCCTTTCTGCATTTGGCTTACTTGCTTTTCTTTCTTCCCTTTCTTCTTCTGTCTTCTTAGCACGTTGGTTTCTTTTGGAGCCGCGAGCCCGGCACGAGTGTCGACCGGGTCGCCGCCCGCCGCTCCGACTGTGCCTGCCAGCGCCCCTCCTTCATCCGAGGTGCCGCCTCCACCTCCACCTTGAGCTGAACCGGCTGCCCCAGTCGGATCGGAGGGTCCTCAGCCGGAAGCAGAGACTTCGCAGCCGAATGGCTCTTCCGCGGGCGCATGGGGGGCTGTCGGCAACGAGCTCGTAGTTGTCGGCGATGAAAACTCCGACGAGGAGCCAGGGGAGGAGTGGAGGACGGCGGTGGTTGCCACGAAGGAGTCCTTGGCCATCAATGCCGTGGACGACGACGCTTCCTTCGCCGCCTCGCTGACGGACCTCGCCGCCACACTCGAGCTGGCAGTGAAGGAGATCCGGCTGCTGGAGGCCGCAGCCGGCGGGAACCGGACCCTGGAGCAGAAGCTTGCTGCTGCCAACGGGACCTCCCAGAGTAAGTTCACCTCATCTGTCTTGCTCTTTTTTTTACTGATAGCTGGTTTTGCTGTAGCCATCCTCGTGTGCGCTCAGCGCGAGATCGATCGCTTGAAGAAAGTGAACAACCGGCTGAGCAAGTCCAACTCTACTCTGCGGCTGCAGAATAAGGATTGGCACATGAGGGTACACGGCTTGGAGGCCACCATCAAGGAGCGCGATGCCTCGCTCGCCAGCCGGATCAAAGCCTTCAACCTTCTTGAGGCCCAGAACAAGGACCAAGAGAAGGAGATTAAACGGCTGGCGACGAAGGAGAAGGCTCTGGTGGAGGAGCTGATGCAGGTCGGCCACACGGCTAAGGGTAAGTTCCCCTTTTTCGTCTTCTTTTCTTTCCGGATCCGGTAGCCGAATCTGACCCTTTTTTCTGACAGCGTTTTATCCCAGCATAGACCTGCTGGCCTACAACCAGCTGCAGGAGAACTGGCTGGGAGCACAGCCGACGGCTCAAGAGCTGGTCGTCCTTCTTGGCGAAGAAGATGCCAAGCTTCGTCAAGCGGCACGGGACGTCTTCTCCTTCTTGTGGCCGGAGGCTCCAGTTCCGGAGACTATGGCACAGCTGGCTGCGAAGGTGGGAGAGGTGCCGGCTACGGTGGACCGGCTGCGGGACTTTGCGGCCCGAGCCGGAGCGGAGATGGCTCTAGCCCTCATGCTCTCCTGGTACAAGGACGCCCGTGTCGAGAAGATCGACGGAGGCTTCCGTGCTGGCGCTGATCTTGCCGCCATCCGCCAAGCCCATCCGGAGCTCCGCGGATCCGCCATCAAGATCGCCAACTACATGGATCCCGACGAGGTGCTCACTGAATCGGAGTCCGTCGGTACTCCTGATGCGGAGGGCCCGATGCCGCCGCCCGCGGGCGCCGGAACCGGATCGAGCTACGCGCCGCCTCCTCCGCCCGAAGCTTCTGCCGGCCAAGATCTTCCTCACGGCAAGGGTCCTGCCGCTTAGTCACTGCCCCGAGATGCCGGGTGTATTTGTCTTCCTTTTAATTATGCTTGCAACTTGTTCGTCTGTACCGGCTGCTTCTGATGCCGAGTAAACTTGTGGGAGCTTCTCCTCCTTTATGTTTGTGAATATCTAACTTGCTTAAGTTTCTTTCAACTTGTGCGTTTCGAATTTTCCTTCAATATTTCGCCGGTTGACTTCATCCGGCTTGCTTCATCCGGCTACACACCTTTATCCGGAGGAACTACGCCTCCAGTGGGGGCGCACTAGCGCACCCACTGGGTGTAGCCCCCGAGATTCGTAGTAGCTGGCGTAGCCAAGTGCTTCGAATCTTCCCTCTTTTCCCAAATCTTCTTTCTTTATCCGACTAGACTCGTCCTAGTCGGTTGCCTTCGCTGGCTGAACACCTTCAGCCGGGGGAACTAACATTCCAGTGGGGGCGCACGAGCGCACCCACTGGGAGTAACCCCCGAGATTCGAAGTAGCTGGCGTAGCCAGGTGCTTCGAATCTTTCTTGTTTTCACTTGCACCTGCCCTTGCCCTCACCTAGGCTCCGAACGGCCGGCTAAACGCCTTTAGCCGGTCAGGAACTATAAGATTCCACTGGGGGCGCGCGAGCGCACCCAGTGGGTGTAGCCCCCGAGATTCGGAGCGCTTGATGAAGGCAAGGACTTCAAATCTTCTTCTCTTTTCCTTCCTGAATTCTGACTCGAGGTAGTCGGACAAGAATATACATACACATACACATATACCCTCACAGGTTAATAGGTTAGTCTGCCAAATTGTAGCCGGAAGACGACTTGTTTTTTCGAAAACTAGCTTGTGCCTCTCTAGGTACTTGATCGCTTTCCCGTGTGCTCTGATGTTTTCGTTGCGTCCTTGCCGGGCAGCCGGGTTGCGGTCTGCAGCCGGAATCGAAGGGAGCTGACAGTACATCGCGCACGGTACTAACAGCTTAGTAACCGGATTGGTTTAAGCTAGTTGCAAGGCCGGGACGCCCGGTCTGTCGCGTCTCCTCCCTGTTTTTCGTGTGGGATGCCTCGGGCTTTTGCTCTTGCTAGCCAGATAGCCGGGTTGTGGTCTATAGCTGAGACGAAGAGTGGGCCTCTGACATCGTCGCACACTACTCAGTCGGTTTGTTGACTTAGCAGGCCGGGCCAGCCGGTGAGCCCTCGGGTAGGGGTTGCCGGAGCTAGAAAATCGGAACCGGAAAACAGATGCATACACATTTCTAGCAAGGAGCCCCCAAGATTCTCGTAGGGGTCCGCATTTTCATTCATAGGGTTTGCGGGATACATACACTGTCTGGCGACTAGGTGTAAAACGGGCGCAGCAAGGCCGTGTTCCAGGGACGCTCGGTCTCCTCGTCTGACTTGTCCATCTTGTTCTTGCGCGGCTGCTGCGCGTCGATGAGGTAGTAGGAGTCGTTGGGCAGTGCCCGGCTGATGATGGATGGGCCCTCCCAGGGTGGCCATAACTTGTGCATGCCCTTCGTGTCTTGCACCAGCCGGAGAACCAGGTCACCTTCGTGGAATGCGACTCGGCGGATCCGGCTTGAATGGTAGCGACGTAGTCACTGTTGGTACAGGGCTGACCTGGACAGAGCCAGCTCACGGGCCTCCTCCAGGAGATCCACCCCGTCCTCCCGCGCCTCCTGGTTGGCCTTTTCGTCGTATAGGAGCTTGCGCGGTGAGTTGAACTCGATGTTCGCGTGGTGCGGAGGCTCCACAGCACAGCCGGAAGTTCTTCGATCCAGCATCTAGGTGACCGCTCCAGCGGCTCGATGAGGCGTGGCTTGATGCCGGCTAGCACCAAGCCGTTTGCTCTTTCGACTTGCCCGTTGGACTGAGGGTGCGCGACGGAGGCGAGGTCCAGCCGGATGCCCTTGTTGCTGCAGAACCGGGTGAAGGCCCCCTTGGCGAAGTTTGTGCCGTTCTCGGTGATGATGCTGTTGGGGTAGCCGAAGCGGTTGATGATGTCGGTGAAGAAGGTAACGACTATCACCTCGTCCAGCTTCCGGATAGGCTTAGCCTCGATCCACTTCGTGAACTTGTCCACCGCCACCAGCAGGTGGGTCATGCCCGCGCGTGCTCGCTTGAAGGGACCGACCATGTCGAGTCCCCAAACCGCGAAGGGCCAAGTGATCGGTATGGTCTTGAGTACCGAAGCTGGCATGTGCCTGAGTTGCCCGAAGCGTTGGCACCAATTGCACACGCGGACCAGCTGCTCAGCGTCCTCGAGGGCGGTGGGCCAATAGAAACCATGGCGAAACGCCTTGGCGACTATCGCCCTTGACGAAGCGTGATGCCCGCACTCGCCCTGGTGGATGTCCTTGAGTAGCCGGTAGCCCGTGTCTACGTCGACGCATCTTTGGAAAATGTTGGATACACTGCGCTTGTACAGTTCGCCGTTGATGATGGTGTACGTGTGCACGCGGTGCCGGATTTGCCTAGCCTCCACCTCGTCATCCGGAAGTTCTCCATTGGCGATGTAGTTCATGAAGGGTTGTGCCCAGGATGGCACTTCCCGAATGACGAGGACGCTGCCGCCCTCCGGTTGACGGATGTCGGGGGGGTCGTCCGGGTGGCGTACCTGGGATGGCAGCCCCCGAGCTGCTTGACGGACCGGCAGCCCCTGGGCCTTGCGAGCCGGAGGGCACTGCCTTGCCAGAGTTGATGCGGGTCTTCTTCTTTGGTGGCTCTGCCGGCTCCGCTTCCACCGCCCCGTCAGCCGGAGCGCTCCCTGCCCAGATGATGGAGTACGATTCCGGTGACGGGTTGATGGAGGGCTTGCGTAGGTGCTCCAAGGAAACCCCTGGTGGGATCGCCTGCCTGGTGGTTCCGATTCGGGCGAGCGAATCGGCCGCTTCGTTGTTCGCGCGGGGGACGTGATGGAATTCGCATCCGTCGAAGGAGGCGCTGAGCTTCTAGATGTAGAACCGGTAGAGGGCCATGTTTGCATCTCTGGCGTCCCATTCCCCGGACACTTGCTGCACTACCAGATCCGGATCACCGAAGCACAGGATCCGGTTGACACCGATCTCCTTGGCTAGCCGGAGTCCGTGCGCTAGTGCCTCGTATTCGGCTACGTTGTTGGAGGCTTTGAAGTGGATCTGCAACACGTACTCCAGCCGGTCTCCCTTGGGCGAGGTGAGCATGATGCCGACTCCCAAGCCCCCGATCATCTTCGATCCATCGAAGTGCATCTTCTAGTGGTCCGAATCCGGAACCGGTGGGAGATACTGGGTCTCAGCCCAGTCGACGAGGAAGTCCACCAATGCCTGCGACTTGATCGTGAGCCGGGGCTCGTACTGAATGGAGTAGGCGGCGAGCTCGATGGCCCACTTGGCGACTCGGCTGGTGGCGTCCTTGTTGCCGATGATCTCCGAAAGGGGTGCGGTGCACACGACCTTAATCGGATGCTCCTGGAAGTAGTGCTTGAGCTTCTTGCATGCCAGGTACACGCCGTAGCACATCTTCTGGTAGTGGGGATAGTTCTGCTTGGAGAGGGAGAGAACCTCGTTGAGGTAGTAGACGGGTCTCTAAACCGGGACGACGCTGACGACCCGGCTGATGGCTGCTATATAGAGCAACATTGGCTCCTTGCTAGCCGGCGTGGCTAGAACCGGTGATGTCGATAGCATGCGCTTGAGGTCATGAAATGCGGTGTCGGCTTGCGAAGTCCAGGAGAACTTGTCCGTCTTCTTCATCAGCTGGTACAGCGGGAGTGCCTTCTCCCCCAGCCGGCTGACGAAACGGCTAAGGAAAGCCAAGCATCCGGTGAACTTTTGGACTCCAAGCAGGATCTTGGGCAGCTGCATCCTTTTGATGGCCGCGATCTTCTCCGGATTTGCCTCGATGCCTCGTTATGATACGAGGAAGCCGAGGAGCTGACCGGATGGTACTTCGAAGACGCACTTCTCTGGGTTCAGCTTCATCCGGTATTGGCAGAGGTTGCCAAATGTTTATCCTAGATCCTCGAGGAGGGTGTGCTTCTCCTTGGTCTTGATGACCACGTCGTCCACGTAAGCATGCACGTTTCGGCCTATCTGCGAGTGCAAGCACTTCTGCATGCAGCGCTGATAGGTAGCGCCTGCATTCTTTAGAACGAAAGGCATGGTTACGTAGCAGAAAGCCCCGTAGGGGGTGATGAATGATGTCTTAATCTGATCAGCCAGGTAGATCCTGCTCTGATTGTACCCGGAATAGCAATCTAGAAAACACAATAGATCACAGCCGGCCGTGGAATCGATAACTTGATCGATACGGGCCAAGGCGAAGGGGTCTTTCGGGCACGCCTTGTTCAGGCTGGTGTAGTCGCCTGGTCTTGTTCTTCTTCAGCACCAGGACTGGGTTCGCCAACCAATCCGGGTGGTACACTTCCATGATGAACCCGGCTGCAAGGAGCCGGGTGATCTCGTCACCGATTATCTTTCTCTTCTCCTCCGCGAACCGGCGCAGAGATTGCTTGACCGGCTTGGCATCCGGCCGCACGTGAAGTGAGTGCTCGGTGAACTCCCTCGGCACACCTGGCATGTCCTTGGGGGACCATGCAAAGATGTCCCGATTCTCATGGAGGAAGTCGACGAGCGCGCCTTCCTATTTGTTGTCCAGGCCGGCACCAATGGTGACGAACTTAGTCGGGTCGGAGGGGTCGAGCAGGATCCTCTTCGTCTCCTTTGTCGGCTGGAAAGCTCCTTCTCCATCCGGTTTGCTGCTAGCCGGCATGTCCTGCTGGGCCATGGCCACATTGTGCATGGTTAAACGCTTTTCTTCGGCTATGATGAGGGCCTCTACCAGTTTGGAACCGGCTGAGGCGCACTCCATCGACCGCCTGAAGCAGCCGGTGACGGTGATCATGCCGTGGGATCCCGGCATCTTCGTCTTGAGGTATGCGTAGTGGGGGACGGCCATGAACTTGGCGAGGGCGGGGCGCCCGAGGAGAGCATGGTAGGAGCTCGTCAGGTTTACCACCTCGAATCAGATTGGTTCGCGACGGAAGTTCTCCTCGGTCCCGAAGATGATGTCCAGCTGGATTTTCCCTAGCGGGGCGTAGGCTGGCCCCGACAGTATGCCGTGGAACGTCGTGGTAGTCAGGAGCAGGTCGCTTTCACGAATGCCCAGCTTCTCTAGCGAGGACTGCTAGAGGAGGTTGAGGCTGCTGCCTCCGTCGATGAGGACGCGCGAGAATTGGCAGGTACGCACGTTGGAGACGATGAGGGGGTCGAGCACCATGGCGTAGCTCCCGGGAGTCGGCAGGTGCTCCGGCTGGTCTGCATGGCTCCAGGTGATGGGGGTTTCCGACCAGTTCAGGTACTGGGGGACCGGAGAGACGATAGCATTAACCTCCTTGGAGCGTCGCCTGCGGCTGTGCTTGTCGTCCTCCTCCGTCTCGAAGATGCGGTAGGCGGTGTGCGGCTGGGGGTAGCCGTTGTTGTTGTTGCCGCCGTTGCCGCCGTTACCATCATTGCCGGCTCCCCTAGCCGGTGGTGGAGGTCCACTAGGAGGGGGAGGGGGGAGACGAGGCTGGTTACCCTGGTCTTTCAGCTGGAGGGTCCAGCTGCAATTCCGGGTGGTGTGCGTAGCCGGTTTGAAGGGACCGCTATGCCACTTGCACGGGCCGTCAAACATCTGGTCGAAGGTGAGTCGTGGCTTCTGCCTCCTTGCCTCATTAGTCGGCGCGTCGGGCGCGCCTTCCACAGCATTAACCTGCCGTGCGTGGTAGCGGGGCTTCTGTTGTCCAGCCTAGCGGTCCCCGTGGAACCGGTTGTCGTTGACGGGGCGTCTGGAGGATCCGGCTTCGCCAGCCAGATTGCTCGGGCGGTCGCGAGCCGGCTCCATAGGAGTCGGATGCCCGTCCGCGTTTACTCGGAGGGGCTTCTTTATGGCGGCATCCGCCATGGCATACTGGTCCACCACCGTCATGCGCTCCGCCATGGTTTTCGGCTCATCACACAGTAGCTAGTGGCGAAGCATGGTGCCTTCTCGGCAACCCTCGATGAAGAAACTGATGGCCTGGCTCTCCAGGATGCCCTCACAGGTGTTGCACAGCTCTGTCTACTTGGCGAGGTACTCGCGGTCGGTCTCGCGGTCGCCCTGGACGTACAAGGCTAGGTCACGCGGGCGCCCTGGACGCTTGTACGTGCTGTTGAAGTTGCAGACGAACACCTTCTCGAAGTCAGGCCAGGCATTGATGTTGTTGGGCGCAAGGCTGTTGAGCCACGTCCTTGCTGACCCGGTTAGCATGAGGGGGACGTAACGCATGGCTGTGCGCTTGTTCCCATGGGCAATGTCGACTGCCGTAGCATAGTCAGTCAGCCAATCTTCCGGCTTCATGCTGCTGTCGTACTTGGGGGTGTCCCTGGGCAGGGAGAACTTATCCGGGAACGGCTCGTTCCGGATGCAGGGTCCGAAACAAACCGGACCGGTAGAATCTTCCTCCTCCGTGATGCGCGCTTGAGCGAGGAGCTCGATGCGGTCACGGGCATCCGGACAATCTGGGTTGGGCGCTCCCACCCGGCCCGAGAGACGGGAACCGACGGGTCTAGGCGCTCCGGTTGGTGGAGGGGGAGGCGGCGGGTTGCTGTTCACTGTCTGCTCCTGGCGCGGCTGGCCCCAGTTGCCAGAGCTGCAACGCCTGATGCGGGCCTTAGCCGGCTGAGGGGAGGACGCCTGCTAGGTGTCGCGCGGCGCGCCCCTGCTGTTGGCAGGCAGCTTGCTCCCCCTGGAGTAGCTGGGGTCCTCCTGCATTTGCCGGTTGGCATCGGCCTGCTCGTCCACGATGCGGAGGAGCTCTTGCATGCGAGCGTGCTGGTGGACTCGCTCCTCGCCCTCCAGATTGGGCAGTTCCTCTGCCACGGCTCGTGCCGCGCGCAGGTTCTTGATGGGCGTGCTGTAGGTGGGCCGGATGAGGGCGGGTGCGGGATCCGGCTCCCCATCCTTTTCCATCCTACCGCCTAGCTTGCCGCCCCGGCGCCGCACCTGGCCACGCCTGCTCGGCTCCGCGGTAGCTGAAGTGAAGCCATGCGCACGGTCGTACTCACGCCGGGTGAGCTCGAGTTGCTTGCGGGCTGCCGCCAGCTCCATGGCCTCCTGGAGGAGGATCTGTCTCTCCATGGTGAAGTTGTCCTCAGCCTCCTCCGGGTCATCCCCGAGGTTAATCGGCGTCAGGAGCCGATCAATGGCATCCTCCACCGGGTTTCGAGGCTGTGGAGGGGCAGAAGTTCCGACCTCGTCCGTGCCTCGCTCCCGCGGCTGGCGAGGGTGAGAGCTGGAGCCAGCCATCATGACCTCCACGCCGCAGGATGCGACGGAGGCGCTACCGCCCGGATGCGGCAGCTCCGCGACAGAGACGATTTCCTTAGGGAAACGCTCCAGAACGGTGGTGACGTAGACAGGGAGGTCGCCGAATAGCAGGACGGTGCAGTTCGCCGGGAAGGAGGTTCCGGCGAAGCAAGAAGCGTTGTCGATGACGCAGTCGAACTTGCCGAGCGTGAGCACCAGGCCGGAGGCCACGCGCTCACCGGTTGTAGTGCGGGGTCACGTGCGGAACGTGACTCTGGTCGAAGCCATCTTGCCCCACGGTGGGTGCCAACTGTCATTGTATTGGGAACGGCAGTACCTGAAGAGGTTACATAGAGGTGTGCGGACTAGCAGGGAAGCTATCGACAATGTCCGCAGGCGGGATTGGATACAAGCAAGCGTAGCTAGACACAGGAAGTACCCAGGTTTGGAGCCCTCGTGGTGAGGTAAAGCTCCTACTCCTACCGGATCTGACTATATGGGATATACGAACTACAAGTGCTCCTCGAGCTGTATTCATGAGCTACTGCCTTAAATGCTAAGAGACCAACCCTTTCTACTAAGGCCTTGCCTCTCCTTATATAGGCAGAGAGGCAACGGTCTCACTGATCAATCCGACTGGCAGGCCCCACAGGCGGGTCCCAGCCGGCTGGTCATCTATAGTAACCGGTATGGTATGTCGCATCGGAGTACGAGCGGTATGGCTGTCGTAGGCACAGTGGACGCCGTGCGAGCCCGTCGTCAGCATCGGGCCACTGCTCCCGCGTCATCCCCGCAAAGTCTTCGGTATGGTCGGGTAGTTGTCGGTCTTGTCATCGTACAGGGCATACCGTGCACTGATACGCATGTCGTCCTGTCTCACTGATTGGTTCCGGCTATGTCGCCGTAGCCGGCTTCTTCTTGTTGATCCGGCTACCATGCGATAGCCACCCTGTCTTTCTTTGTCCGGTTGCGTCTGGCCAGCCAGACACCATCCGTCTGTCTTGTTTCTTGTCCGGTGGGGATACCTGGGGATCATCCCCCTGACATCACCTCAAAACTTATTCTTTCTTTTTATCACTTACCTACTCGAGGACGAGCAGGAGTTAAGCTTGGGGATGTTGATACATTACAAATGTATCTATAATTTTTTGATGTTCCATGCTTGGTTTTATCTACTTTCTTGTGTTTTGTCCATACTTTGGAGTACTTTTCATATGATTTCTTGGACAAACCTATTAACAAGAGCCACAGTACCAGTTGCCTGTTTTCTGCTGTTTTTGGTTCCAGGAAAGTCAGAAAATGAATATTCTCAGAATTGGACGGGACAAAAGCCAAAGTGCCTATTTTTTTGGAAGTCATCAGATGTCAGAATACGAGACGGAGAAGGGTTGGGGGCTGGCCACACCACCTAGCCGTGCGGCTAGGCCTAGCCCACGCTAGGGGGTGGTCTGGCTGACCCCAGCACCCCCTCAGCCTCTCCTTCCGCCTATATATTGCCCTCGGGACAAAAACCCTAAGTGCCCGATCAAAAATCCACGAAAGAGTTTGTAGCCGCCGTCATCTCCATCCCTAGATCGGGAGGGATCTGAAGCTCTTCCAGGCACCCTGCCAGAGAGGGGAATTCACCCTGGAGGCCTTCTTCATCACCATGCAAGCCTCCGGTGTGATGCGTGAGTAGTTCATCTTTGGACTACGGGTCCATGTAGTAGCTAGATGGCTAGTTCTCCTCCTTTGTGCTTTCATGTCTAGATCTTGTGAGCTCCGTTCATGATCAAGATCATCTATTTGTAATTCTGCATGTTGTGTTTGCGGGGATCCGATGGATATTGAGATGCTATTTCAGATTGATTATTGATTCTATCATGTCTTTGTTATTTGTGATCTTGCATGCTTTCCGTTGTTAGTAGCTATCTTGGCCAAGTAGATGCTAATAACTCCAAGAGTTAGTATTTATGCTCGATAGTGGGTTCATGCCTCTGGTAATCTGGGGAAGTGACAGAAATCTCTAAGGTACTAGATGTGTTGTTGCTACTAGGGAGAAAACAACAATCCTTTGTTCATAGAACAATCGTATTGTTTACTTTACACGCAATTCCTAAAGCAATAATCTGTTGCTTGCAACTTAATACTGGAGGGGGTTCGGATGATAACCTGAAGGTGGATTATTAGTCATAGATGCAGTTGGATGGCGGTCTATGTATAATGTTGTAATGCCCAATCAAGTTCCAAAGGAGTCAAGATGGTTAGTATATGCATGTATTGCTTTCTCGATGTTTGTCAATTGCCCCGATGTAATTTGTTCACCCAGCATGTTATCTATCTTAAGGAGAGCCACCTCTAGTGAACTATGGATCCTGGTCCTTTTCTTTACATACAATCTATAAATTGTTTACTGCTTTGTGTTTACTTTCTGCTAACTATTACTTCCTTCCATTCGATACGTTTAATCCTTTGTTTTCATCAAAACCGATGAGATTGACAACCTCATCGCAAGTTGGGGACAAAGTTATGTGGTTGTGTTGTGCAGGACTCCACGTTGCTACTAGCACCGGTAGTGTGCCCTGCGAAGGCTCAGCTAGCAACACCTTTGGGGTGTTTCCTTGCTCCTACTGGTTCGATTAAACCTTGGTTTCATAACTGAGGGAAACTTGTTGCTGTGCTCATCATACCTTCCTCTTGGGGTTCCCCAACGAGCTCAACATCAACACCGAGCCATCAGTTCCATCGCCTACCGGGACGGAGCGCCGAATTTAATCGCTAGGATTGGAAACCAACGGTGCTTGCCCGGTCAAACTTGCTTCCCCATGGGTATGACCAGAATATTGGTAAACGCAATTTAAGCATCGCCTTCCGTCTCCTCAGCACATCACTGTACAAAAATCCCCAACTCATTCCTTCCGCCGCCGCCGCCACCGCAAGAACCATCAAAGCTGCCGCAGGCACCGCCTCCGCCTGGCCATACCACCGCAACAGATCACTCCATCGCCACGCCCATTCCCATCCACCGCTGGCGACCCTAGGCCACCGTCGCCGCATTAGCTGCTGCCATGGACGCAGAGTACGGCGTGTTCGGCGACGGGAGCGACTTCACCGACGAGTACACCGTCACCGCCCATGGCACCACCAAGCTGACGGTCGTCCACATAAATGTGTCAGCGGAGGTTGCCAAGGTCATCACAATGTATGAGCGGTGGTTACAGGAGCCGATGGACAGGTACAAGATCGTCGGCCTTGACCTCGAGTATACCGGAGATAGGAAGACAACGACACTTTTGCAGCTGTCCATGCGCAACCACTACCTCCTATACCACGTATGTAGGGCCAAATCTATATGCCCGGAGCTTCGTGAGTTCCTACATAGGAGGGAGATCTACTTTGCCAGCGTCGACATCAAGAACGACACTCCGAAGCTAGAGCAGGATCTCCTCGTTCATGTCATCAATCACGTCGATCTCCAACGTTTGTGGAGGTACCCGGATGGCGGTACGGGGAAAGCTGGCATGGCTAGACTCGCTACCGACATCATCGACCGCGAGTACGTCGGCATGAAAGTCGAGTTCCCGAAGCACCTGCACGAGCAATGGGAGTGGAGACACCTGGATTACGATGTGATCAAGTACGCAGCCAGGGACATGTATGTCTGCTACGAGATGCTCAACAGGATCTGGCGGGTGGGTGAGTGTGCTGTTTACCACTACTTGTTTCGCATTTCGTTCCTAGTTTTATCTCGCCTGTTATTTTATCTCGCATGTATTTTCTAAGCATTTTTTGTGTAAGAACCAAGCTCGTATGATCCATGTCCTATTAGCTACTTAACCTGTATGAATTACATTCCCCCTTTTGTATGCTCAATATTCATTCTTACAAATTATGTCTGTGCCATTTGCATGCGGCAGAATCTAGGACTGACATGCATAAGGTTTGATACAGTCGTAAGTCATAACCAAACCCAGATTATAGCGAAGGATACAGTCATAACCAAACCCAGATTATATTTTGGCAATGGTAATACACAGCAGTTCGTAATGCTCACATAGTGTACTTCTGAAATAACATGTTTTCATAAACACAACAATCATGCACTAATAGTCATCCCAGCCTGTTGGAGACGGCAACCGATCCTAGGATGCCTTCGATCGCTTGCCCCGGCTTGTAGATTCATCTACACTCCGGCATCTGGGGATACAACCTGCCTTGGTGGTGGTTCAATGATGCGATGCCTGGAACGAGATTTTACAATCTAGCGGTACAGCTCATGGCTAACATACCCGTCAATTGCAGCGTACTTCAGATTTGGTTCAGAAAATGGCTTATCCTCCCAGTAATCGTGCCCTAAACGCCTCCACGAACATCTCGGCAATTTTCCCTTCATGTCATCGTACCATGGGTCGATGAGTTCCGAGGCAAGAGCGGCCATCCCGGTCTTGGCACCCTTCGTCCTTGGGATCCAGTAAATTTCCTGGATGTCCACTCTGCACTCCTTTGGGATTCTAATGTTGACAGTCGGGCTTTCAAGCAGTTTAGTGTCATTCGTGATGTCAACACTAGTAAATGTTATGTGCCGGTTCACGAGAAAGTCATGAAAAAGATCCCTAATGCTTTCACCCTACATGCATGAAAATGAATTCAAACAAATAATATAGCAATAATTTTTGCAAACAGACGGTTCAGGAACAAAAAGACAGTAAAGTCTATCAGATCCCGTCAGCCCCCTTCTCGCAAAAAGGAGGTATACGAGGACGTGCCCCTTCATGGAGAGTTGCACCACGGCGATCCTACGGTGATCGCGGCTGTACTCGAGGTCGAGACCTACGAACCTGTTTTCTTCGAACTGCAGCCAACTCGTGTAATTATTCAGAGTGTTCCTCACTGTCCGAGGGTCGGTGGTGTAGACGACATCGATCTTCTGCCTACCATGTACTTCGATGTCGAAGTGCGCAGTTTCTTGCATGTCGTTGTTTCGGACGTCCGGAGCGTCCATGACTACAGGCAAGAGGGAAAGGATACGGAGGAAGAGGGTGATGCGGTGGTGGAGGAAATGGATGATGTGGCATCCCGCAAAAACCACTACTAGAAAATCGCGTTGTTTTTGTGCATTGCATCATCATGACCGCATGCTCATGTCATCATGCCACATTGCATTTGAGCATCGTCATGTCATCTTGCATTTGCTTGCATAAAACTATTTTCGAAAAGCCTGGCGTTGTTTTCTAAACGCCCTGTCTTTATTTCAAATTAAAACCTGGGTCTCCGGAATATTTTGTTTTGTCTATCAACGGTTTGCAAAAGGCTCGTTTTTAATAAATAAAATATTTAAATTATTTTGGGAGGCAGCCAGCCAGGCCCGAAAGCCTAGCCGGCCACCTCCAAACCCTAGTTTAAAATCCTAATCCCTATCCTACCCCACCCTTTCCTACCCAGCCCGCCGGCCACCTCACTCCCACCACTCGCGGTGCGCCACCTCATCCCCCTGGACAATCCCCATCCACCGCCACCTCCCCTCACACCCACCTCCACGCGCTGGGCCCCACCTCCTCTTCTTTTTCCCGCCACACAGCCGCTACCCCCTGGCGTAGCGCACGCCCCGCCCACCCCGTGCCGACCACCTCGGGATCCTGGCCCCATCCCGCGCCCCCACCTGCACCGTCCCGCACGCAGCGCACAAAGCCACCTAGCCTCGCGCGTCCCCCTGGACCCACACGACACCGTCCGCCCGTGCGAGACACGCACCCCTCCTCGCGGGCCCACTCCCCATGACCCTGCGCCCCAGTCCCCTACCAACCACGCATCCCCTACCCCGACGCGCCCTCCTCGCCGCCGTCGCCGCCCCGGGCCCCGCTCATCCCTGCCGTCGTCGTGGCCCATCCCCTCCGCTCAAGCCCGCCTCCATCTACAAGCCGCGGCCGCTCCTACTACCCCCTCTCCTCACCGGATGCCGCCCCGTCGTCCTCGGGCGCCTCTTCCCCAACCTCTACCGCCGCAGCGCCTCTCTCTCGCCGGCCTCTTCTCCTCCTCCCTGCTGGCCCCGAGCACGTCGCCGTCCGCTCTCTCTGCGCGGCCCCTCACCGGCCCAGCCCTTCATCGCCACCACCTGCATCCGCCGCCAGCACATCCGCCGCCTGGCCTCTCTCTGCTCGCCGCCCGCCTCCTCGGATCCCTGACCCTAGCAGCGGGCGCCGTGGCGCTCTCCAGACCTCGCCGCCGCCTGCTTCCGAGCTTCCTTCCTCCTCCGGCAAACTTTCCTCGGGCCCGCGCTCTCTCCTCGACCGCCGGTCTCGCGTCTCCGGCTGCAGGCTTGCAGGTCCCTGTCGCCGTCGCCCCGTACCACCTGCAGTGCCGCCTCTCCCCCCCCCCCCCCCGTCGGCATCGTCCTCAGTCACCAGCAGGACCGCAGCCGCGCGTCTTGGAGCCGTCCACGCACCTCGTCTGCCTCGCTGCTGGCGAGCCGGTTGCCTCACGCAGTACCTTCACCAGGAGCTTCACCAAGCCGTACCGCCTCGTGTGATTTCAAGCCTCTGCTGTGGTACTGCTCCTCTGTTGGAGCCGCGTCAGGGACTCCTCAACGCTGCCCTGCTCTGTTGTTGCTCTGCAGGTCCTCATTGTTCTTCTGTTTGTGTACCAGGGCACCTGAACTATCGTGAGATCGGTGAACTTTTCCCCAAAACGTGTCTTCATCACCAAGTCCAAGATCTGCGAGCCGTGTCTGTACACCCGAGCTGCTGCAATGTAGTTTTCGCCAAGATCTTCCGACACCGATCCCAAGTCCGCCATCGACATACAAGGTGGAACTCCAAGACCTTCTACACGGATCCGAACATCGAACCCCCGGTATGACAAGACCGTCGACATGATCCGAAGGCCACGGACCCGGAGAATTCCCGGACGACGAGCTCTTCGACCTGAACCGACCGCAGATGCGACAAGTACTTCTTCCCGGATCCGATGCCCGAGAGCCCGGACGCCTAGGTCGTCGACACAGATACACCAAGTACTTCCTCGAGGACGCCAAGTTCTTCACCCCGGATGCCAAGTCCGACCCGACCCGAGGACTACGACAAGATCGTCCCAAACCGCCAAGTTCGCCTACCCAGACACCGTGCGACAAGATCTACTTCTCGGATCCGAAGACCCCCGGTACCCGATCCACTCAAGTTCGCCATCGACGACAAGATCGCCCGCTTGGCACCCAAGTTCTCCGTCGCGACACGACAAGTTCTTCATCTTGTATCTGAACCTCGCCCCCGTCGAACCCTGTTGAACCCCGAACCCCTCGGAGCCCAAGTTTGCCGAACCCTAATGTGATTCCCTATCCGAGACCCCCATTATTTTTATAATATGACATCATCGACTATCGCATATTAAATTGTTCATCTCGCATGCATATCATAATCATGTCGGATCTTCTACCGTAGTAATAAATATTGCATCCGGTGTTTCTTCTAGTGTTTGCTTCTTCGCCGATTAGGCCGATGAGTTGATGCGAGTATCGACAAGTTCTCCGGTTATGATCCTTCGGCAGTGTTTTCCCAGGCGAGCATCTCTTCCCCTTCTACCTATTTTGCATTTATAGTCTTTATTTCCTCCTGTTGATCTATTGCTATACGTGTCGTGATGCTTTAGTGTACGTACCTCAGTTATGTCCCGTGCAGCCTCTATATTGCCTTGGACACCTCCTATTACCTGTGTTTGGTAGATAGCTGGCCATGCGAGTCGTAGTTGCTTGCACAGGTGTGATCTCGTGTTGTCGAGTACCACAGTTGTTGGAATGCTGGCAGATGTTTATTGGGGGAGATGCTTATTGGTGGAGATGATCATGACTTTAAATACAACTATTAAAATGCTAGATATAACTAATGCAGAGGCATCGGTGGGCAATAGATGTTATTTGGTTCTTCCACGCTCACTTGTGTCCCGTAGGACCCCGAGTACTTGATACCTGTTCCTTGATTTTTTGCACTATCCACATCCGGGAGGCCTTATGGACCCCCCTGAGCCAGAGCTTGATTCATTCTTATTTCTTGGGGCCACAAAGTAGTTTGGGGCTTTATTACTTTCTTGTACTTATGCCATGTTACTGCTTTATTAAGATTGTGGGGGAGCACCTGTACTGTTTTGGAACGTGGAATGTTTTCGCGGTATCGACAAGCCTAGTCACACTTTCGGGCTCCCAGTCGTTTACAGTCATTGACACAAACCCTGGGTACGTTCTGGAGCCATCCATCTTCGTTGCGGGTAGCTTAGTGAAAGATTGGAACCGCCCTTACCAATATCTGGAATCGTGCACGACTGTTCGTAGTAGGGTGAAGGTGGAGAAAAACGGAGGTTTTACACGTCGACGCTAGCACTTCCTAAAATTTGTTCTACGCCACTTGCATGTGGTGGAATCGAGGTCTACCATGCACGATCCAAGTCAAACGTAGGCACGTTTGCGCGTGTTGACCTTCACTCACTGACAGGCGGGCTGCACATTTCTCTCTTATGATTTATTTTTTCACTTCCTCTAGACGGTTCCGGTGCCCGCCCTCAATAATTACGCCCCCTTCCTTGTCTTCCACACGGACGAGAACCGGCGGCGGCGGCGGTTCCTTACAGATTCACTCCCCACTCGAACAACTTCCCCCATCCCTGATTCCATCCCCTCTCGAATCCATTTGCCTCCTTATCACAATGCCTCCATTAATCTACCGGATTCTAGACTCCATTTGCTACTATGGGTAGAGCTTGGGGTAGTAGCAGGCTGACGCGAAAGGCATGCGACAATGACGCGGATGACCAGGGCGTCCGCTACCGCGAGGATTGGGGATGGCCGAACCTCAGCGCCGCGAATATGCACAGGATCGCCTCGGGGTTGGACATCAGCTCTGTCGGCCGCCTCGCTCACTGCATCCCTGGCTACCGCTTCATGATGCGGGACATGGACGAACAAACGTTCGGCACGCCAGGCCTTCTTTACCCTGATAACAACAAATGGCCAAACGACCGTGATGGCCACGTAAGTTCCAGTATCTAGCTTATTCGTTCAGTCATATCATTGATTCATATGTGCTGAACTCTCATTGGAATCTTATGTTCCTTTCGTCGAACGTGTTGTGTGCACGCGCGGTTTGAACAAATCAAACCATTTAAGACTATTCTGTACAGCGGAAGCCCTGCTCGTACCTGATTTTCTGGTATTTTTGTAGTGACACAGTCTTAATTTAGGTGATAGACGAGTTGTCAATTTCTATTTTGCAATGGAATGCCTGCTAGGTGATATTCTGTTTCCTAAAATAAAAACAAACAGATTAGACGATTTAAGACTGTGATGCCCCGAGTTGTTTATGATCATCGTCAGGAGTTTGTTCTGGGGGCTCTGCTACTACTCCATATATTGAGTATCTTCGTAGTGCCACAGGCACAATTTAGGCGATATCTGAGGAGACACTCGTATTTAGGCGATATTTTGTATACTTTAATCTGTCTAGTTGTCAAATTGTATTTGCAATGGAATCCATGCTAGGTGATTGTACCAACTGACAACAAACTCTGCAGAATATTCATGCAAAACTGATGTTGCTGGATAAGTGGTCCGAATCAGTAGTGGTGAATATCAAGGAAGAAGAAGAGACGGAAATGGAAGATGACCAGAACTGGGTGGGTGGCAACAGCGAGTGGCTGGTCCTTTTATCACAGGATGGCAGTACTTGGACTCTAAAAAATGGCTACAGATCGGTGAGACTTGCATTGCCATCTTTGGAGGGTGTCCGCATTACTACATTCAACAACGGGTGGGGGCCGCCCATTTTCGAATTCGCTTACAGGTTCAACATGGCAGAACTTGACCTCGTGAAGGTACAGCTCCCACATAGACCGCGGGAGGGGCGTGGAAGACCTGGGAGTACGACCTCTTAGCGGTGTTCGACAAGGCAATCACATTCATTAGATGCCCAGAAGACAAGGAATGGACAGTCTTGTGCGACGACTTCCTGTGGCCGGAGAAGTATGTCGACGATGTCTTCACCTACAACTACTCTTCGTACAAACCGCAACGCATTTATGTGGTCACTGAACCTAGCGGCGACGTGCATGTTTGGGAGCCGTCCATTTGGGGTGAGTCATGATGTCATATAGCATGTAAAATCCCATTCAAAATTCTGCTTACTGACTGTAAGTAACACGCAGGTACCCACGCAGCCCCGCGCATCATTCCAGCTCTGGTCATCGAAGATGCAGTAGCAGATGCTGAACTTGGGACACGGCGCTGGTTCCTGGCACCTCTTGGAGGTGACACGGAACAGGATGATGAACTCATGTGGATTCGTATCAGGGGAGCACTAAACAGCGTTGGTGATACAATAGAACATATGGGGACAAAAAAAATTTCATACCCATCGCTGCGGTGTCACGTTCTCTCGAGGTCCACATGCCCATCCAAAGACCAAGTAGAGCAAGTCTGGAGCAGATTCGACAATCTGAAGGGACAATCTATGTTTCTTGGGATCAACTACCATTTCTTTGTTGGAGCCCCTGGAGCTGTTGAACCTGTAATTGCTTAGGCAGCCTTGTCTCCTGATGCTGCTGCTGCTGGTGTTGGTGGTGGTGGAGCTGACGAAGAACTAGCTGCTGCTGCTCCTGGTGAAGCTGACGAAATACTTGGTGTTGCTGCTGGTGAAGCTAACGAAATACTTGCTAATGCTGCTGCTAGTGAAGCTGACGAAATACCTGCTGAGGCTGCTGCTGGTGAAGCTGACGAAATACCTGCTGAGGCTGCTGCCGGAGTCCAGGAAGAACATGCTGGTGTTGTTGTTGAGGTGCCAGCACTTCCAGTATTTATAGCAGACTGTGTGTTTGCTGCACACTCACGCGCCTATCATGTTGACACTCCAGATCCGACTTGGAGCCGAATCCACGTCGGGGGGAGGGGGCTACAATTGGCTCATCAGTGGGGTCATACGATTTGATGGAGAATGCCAGACGGCCAAACGCAGCATTCTGGTTCGTTCCGACGATACCACCAGCTCCAGGGACCTAGTGCTCATACTGGCAGATCCGATGAACCATTTGTCTTTATCTTTATCGTTAGTTATGCTTATTTGTATAAAGACTAAGCTGTGCTTATTTGTGTAAGACTAAGTTAGGCCTAACTGCATGATATTCAGTGAAGCCCGGCTTTTCTTTCCACGCCTATAACAACAGAATTGCAGCATAGAACATACAAAGGTAATGTGCATACAAGGCATTTTTGCTCAGGATAACAACTACTTCAAGCAAATGATACATGGTGTACGCATTTGAACGCATCACTAGAATGTGCCACCTATTGATGATTGATGGCATGGATCTAGCTTTTCTGCGCGTATTTGCATTGTTTGTTCACATTTTTTTGGCAATGGCTGATGAACTCCACTCTCTTGGTAACTTGCTTCGTCAGCGAGCACTTGTTGATGCAATGCAAAGTACAGAACATGGTCATCATCGTCATTCCATTTAGGTTCTCTATGTTTTTTCATCATGGAGCTACTAATTTCAAATGAAAATCTCGTAAACAACATATGTGTACATTCTTAGAGTATGCTACGGACACGGTACATACATGTTTTTCTACAATCACAAGAAGAAATCTTGATGCATTTTCACCTTGTTGGTGTTGTGCCGAACTGGGTGGATGTGGCTTTGGGGTTCGGAGAGGAAGGCGCCGTGGCTAGTGCGTGTGCGACCACGGCGACAGCGAGCTCGGATTCTGGAGGAGGCCAATAGGACCGAGCATGGTCGGCATGGTGACAGATCTCACTAGGGAATGAATTCCCATCCATGCGCCATGCCATGGGTGTGGCCATGGTGAGGGCGAGCTCTGATTCGGGATGGGGAGGAGAGCCGGGCCGAGCAGGTTCGTCCAAGTCCTAGCTCCGCGCCATGGCCGCGACCATAGATTGCCGCCCCGGAGGAAGAAGAAGACGCGTAAAGGATGCATGCGCCAATGCTGCAAGCCTACATGGCAGCGACGAAGGCAGCGACATAACGGCGAAAGCTGACAGGGGGCCCAACTTGACGGCCGTTAGCCTGATATTTTGTATTGAAACGTAAAGTTGAATTCGTGCCAAAAAAGACCCTCTGAGTATTTGGCACGCCAACTTTGGGCAACACAGCTGATTGTAAGTGTAACACCCTCAAATCGGCCCTATGCAAGTTTTAGCCATTTCCGCCAAACCCGCATAGAAACGATTCAAGGACGCCCACCAGGCACTTTCATGCGGGTGGAAAATGAAGTAATACCATTACAAAACAGTCCTCGATGGGACCCACTGATCAGATATATATACCGCATGACTCCAAGAGTCAAGAATACAGATATACAATATAAAGATCCAAATCACCTTGAAAACGATAGAACATCCGACTACGGACAAGATGCAAATGGGGCTAAGAGCCCTGAAGAATAACCAATGGTGTCCATAACCCTGCCCAGGCCAAGCCGGAAGGGTAACCCTGCTAACGATGTCGATCTCAAACCTGCTAAAACAAAAGGGGTGCCGACAAAGGGCAAAGGAAAAAGAGGAGCGTCAGTACTGAGGCCAGTACACGACGAGGCTAGAATTCGGCGGCTCTCCCCTACATAGGTATGGTGGCTGAAGCGGCAGCGCAGCGGAACTAAACAACCTATAGAGACTCGATACAACTGGCGGTTATCAGAGAGGGATAAGAAAAACCTATTCGGATCCAACCTGAAGCTAACACCCAACAAACCCATCCTGGTATTTTCCCCCTCGAGACCAAATGAGGAAGTCGGACCAAGGAACTCACACAGTTGGCAATTTTACTCATTTCGTTATAGTTGCAGCAATAACTAATCAGATATAGATATTAGGAGTCATCCTGATAGCATAAGTAGTGGGCAGTTTTAATCACCATTCCATTGTAGTTGGGACATTTACTAGTCAGATATAATTGTCCTGAGGAATCCCAAAACCCAGCAATTGTTGGCACTTTTATCACATTCCATTGGAGTTGCAATACTTACTAGGCAGGTACAGCATGTCATGAAACAACCCAGATCCACCAGTTGTTGGCATTTTTAATATCCATTCTGTTATAGTTGCATCTGATTACTAGTCACATATTAAGTCAAATTTATAGCACTACTTTAGTTATGCTTGTCTATGATCAAGATACTGTGCTCCAAGTCATCCATAACCGCGGACATGGCTTTCAGAAAGTTTTACCCTGCAGGGGTGCACAAATAGCAACACACACTCGATCAACCTCGGAAAAACCAACTCAAAACCCAACGAGGCATTCACGACAAAGCGATCACAGGATTTAGAAATATTTCAGGGGGCCACCCCACTAAGCTACCCGCAACGAAGTTCGCCGGCTCCGGAACAGACCCAGGGTTTGCGTCAATGGCTGTAAACGATTGGGAACCCGAAAGTGTGACTGGGCTTGTCGATACCGCGAAAACACTCCGCGATCCTAAACAGTACAGGTGCTCCACGCACAATCTTAAATTAAGCAGTAAAG
This sequence comes from Avena eriantha, assembly GCA_910589775.1. NCBI lineage: Eukaryota > Viridiplantae > Streptophyta > Magnoliopsida > Poales > Poaceae > Avena > Avena eriantha. The sequence goes on from OU342740.1 coordinate 465,580,431, forward strand.
CATGGCATAGGTACAGGATAGTAATAAAGCCCCAAACTACTTTGTGGCCCCAAGAAATAGAAATGAAATATGCTCTGGCTCAGGGGGGTCCATCAGGCCTCCCGGATGTGGATAGTGCGAAAAATCAAGGAACAAGTATCAAGTACTCGGGGTCCTACGGGACACAAGTGAGCGTGGAAGAACCAAATAACATCTATTGCCCACCGATGCCTCTGCATTAATTTTATCTAACATTTTAATAGTTGTATTTAAAGTCATGAGCATCTCCACCGGTAAGCATCTCCACCATTAACATCTGCCAACATTCCAACAACTGTGGTACTTGACAACACGAGATCACACCTGAGCAAGCGACTACGACTCGCAAGGCCAGCTATCTTCCAAACACAGGTAATAGGAGGTGTCCAAGGCAATATAGAGGCTGCACGGGATATAACCAAGGTTTTTAGTATCGGGATACTAGGTAGTATCGTTTTCTTATCAGTAGTATCGTATCGTAGAATCGTATCGTAGTATCATGATACTATGAGATTTTGTTTTTAAATAAAATATTATATTATATTAAAAAATACCTCAAAAACATTTAAATATAATTATTAACTTTAATTTTAAGCATGTTTCATGTATTTTGTAGAGGCATCCACAAACCAAAAACTAAGACCATATATATACTTCAAAGCTATTTCACAAATATGGACAGCTTTGTTTCAACCTACAAACTCCTATTTTGTACTCAATATTCTCAAAACATGAAAGTTTTACTATTTAAGTACCTAGTTCACTTTGCGAATACAAAACAATTTTACCCTTATAGCTTCCCAAGCCATTATGTCCTTACTTTTTACTAAACCGTGGGATCGTATGGTATCGATTTTGTATCAGGATACTAAAGATACTATGATACGTATCGTGATACGAGTAAGATACTAGTGGATTAAGATACCATCACGATACGTATCGATTCTTGATGATGGTATCGTAAAATCGTAAGATACTATGATACGTATCATGATACTAACAAACATGGATATAACTGGGGTGCGGAAACTAAAGCATCGCAACACGGATAGCAATAGATCAACAGGAGGAAATAAAGACTATAAATGCAAAATAGGTAGAAGGGGAAGAGATGCTCGCCTGGGAAACACTGCCGAAGGTTCATATCCGGAGACCTTGTCGACACTCGCATCAACTCATCGGCCTAGTCCGCGAAGAAGCAAACACTAGAAGAAACACCGGATGCAATATTTAATACTACGGCAGAAGAATCGGCATGTTTATGATATGATGCATGGCATGGCACAGATGCGGTGCAATTAGGCAGTATCAAGCGGAACCGGGGTCTCGACAATTAATCAATAGGTTCGAGTTATTTAGAACCCCCGCAATTTAAATGTTGTATTAATAGGGTGAAACATGGCATTCGGTTCGCTACACCAATTTAAGTGGAGTCCGGAATAAGACAAAGATATCCCGCATAAACACTCCATATTTAATTATGAGGTGAATCGACTATCCAAACCGGACCCACAAAATATGTATGCAGGCATGTACAATTGATATGCAACAATTCATATAGATGGCATTTCTAAAATAGAGGTCTTGGTTAGGGGATCACATTAGGGTTCGGCGAACTTGGGCTCCGAGGAGTTCGGGGTTCGACAGGGTCTTTGGATTCGTGAAGGAGATCATGGCATTCTGAGGAGATCTGGGCGTGCCGAGGGTTCGGGAAGAATGGTCTTGCGGTTCCGTGTCTTCAGTCCCATGAAGGTGTGCTTGTCATCCGTGATGGCGAACTCGATGTCCCGAGAAGAAGATCTTGTAGTACCAGCGGCATCGGATCCTCGGAGGAGGGCATGGCATTCTAAAATGGAGAACTTGGCATTCCTTGAAGGAGTACTTGTCGCACCGGGGTTCGGTATTCGGGGCCATGTCGACGGTGCGCCGGGAAGGAGGTCTTGGGACGCCGAGGGGTCCGGCATCGGATCGGTCTTGACAACGAGAAGAGCTTGGTGTTCTTGTCGAAGTCCTCGGTTGACGGTGTCGGTCTTGGGTTCAGCGCCAGACGGTCTTGATGTCCCGGGAAGGAGATCTTGTCGGTTCCCTGTCGAAGGCCTTGGCGCTCCGGATCGGTCTTCGGGTCCAGACTTCGCCTCTCGTGACAAGGACTTGGCGTTCGGATGGATCTGTCTTCGAGGTTGATGATGAAGTTCTTGCGGTTCCTCGGGGTTCCGACATCAGTCTTAGTAGCACTTGGGTTTTCGAAAGTACTTGGCCACAGGAGCACGACGGCCGAGCGGTCACCAACATACCATCCAATCCCCACACTTCCTGACTCACAGGTGGACAAGTTGATGGACATGCGCAGGGGAGAAAACAACCTGGGAGGCAGACTATGCTCGCGGGGACAGGGGACGCTAGTCGGTGACGTCAGGTTGATGCAGAGCGCCAAGCCAGCGGCAAGAGGCGCAGCGGCCATGGCATCAGGCAGAGGTTAAGGGCAGCGAGAAGAGTGGTGTGGGTACGGCGGCTGGACGCAGGGCGGTGGTGGCACGGGACGACCTTGCTGCGGAGACGCGGGGGGGGGGGGGGGGGGGCGAGGTCACACCGAGGAGGCCCACGGTGGCGCGGGTGGAGCTCGAAGGAAGGAGTCGGCGGCCGGAGCTTGGTGGTCGGGGACTTGTAGGGCGGCGAGGTGGCCGAGGTGGAGAGGAGGACCGAGAGGAGGGGGGCCGGAGGACGGCGGCGCATCTGGCGGAGGGCTCGAGGCACGGGGAGGCGGGGGTAGGTGGCGATGGCGGCGTCTCTCGCGGGCAGAGGGCGCGGTTGGGGGGAGGAAGCGCGGCGGTGGCAAACGGGGCCAAGCGCGGTGGAGGAAGGAAGGTGAGAGGGAGGAGAGGAATGCGGGGGTTGGTGGGGGAAACGGAGCGACAGGCCCAAGGCGGCTGTCGGTCGGTGGGGTGGGCCAGGGGAAGAGTAGGTGGGTGTGGGGAGCGGGACTAGGGGTTGTCGGGTGGTGGGATTGGCCAGGGGCGGGATCCCGAGGCTGGACGCGCGGGAAAGGGAGTATGGGGTGCCGCGCGTGGGCGATGTGCGATGGGTGGCTGGGGAGGCTAAGGTGGTGGTCGGCAGAGGAGTGGTGAGGTGGCGGGCTGCGATTGGTGAGTGGGGTGAGGTGGAGCGATGTGAGTGGATGGAGTGAGGTGGAGGGGGGCTGGGTAGACTAGGATTGGGTAGATTTAGGAATAGACTAGGTTTTAGTTTAGGGATTGGAGGTGGCTGGCCAGGCTTTCGGGCCTGGCGGGCTGCCTCCTTAAAATAAATTAAATATTTTATTTGTTTAAAATGGGGCGTTTGAAAACTGTTTGAAGACGAAACAAAATATTCCGGAGACCCGGGTTTTGATTTGAAATAATAACGGGCGTTTAGAAAACAAAACCGACTTTTTCGAAAATAGTTTTATGCAAACAAATGCAAGATGATGACGATGCTCAAATGGAAGGTGGCATGATGACATGAGCATGCAGTCATGATGATGCAATGCACAAAAACAACGCGATTTTCTAGTAGTGGTTTTTGCGGGATGCCATAGTAAGCAACTTGGGTACCGCGTTGCCTGGCCACCCCAACTTTCGGGCCGCAAAATGATATTCTCTCGAGAAAGGGCCTCTGATGGAGGTTGAATCCCTAGGTTGCCATTCGACCAGAAAGGGCAGCGGCCTAGAAGCATCCACGCCACCATCCGACCACTGCGATTGACCTCGCAATAGCAGCAAGCTGAGCATCGTCTTTAGCTTCCCGCTGTCCCCTTCTATCCCTCGCCACCACGGTAGGCCAAGAGAAGGGCGAAGAACGAGTCGCCGTCAACACTACACAGCTAACCCCAAGCTTTATTCTCGAGTCACCGAAGCCCACCCCCACTACAAGCTCCAACCACTGAAGCGTGAAGAAGGGGGAGCCAGGCGACCTCCCGACACCGCTCACATGCATCACGGAGTAACTCGGAGGCGCACCGCCTTGCAGTCGCCCGCTAGGCTCCGTCTGCCTCTCCCCGCCGCCACGGCCGGCCATAGGAAGGACATGATCTTGCCACTGCTGCTGAAAGACAGTACCCAAAGAAAGGAGACGAACTAACTGCCGGGCAGAGCCTCTAGATCTTCCCCCACTGCCATGGCCGACCGAAGAAGGGGATGCCCTCCGAGCAGCATAGCATCCCCTAGGAAAGACCTTATTAAGAGGCTCAGCAGACCTTCCTCCACTAGTCTAGACGACGAAGGAACCACGCCGCTGCCTGGACGGCAAGGCGGAGGATATCCCGCCATCGGCGCCCCTGGCCCAGAGAGCACGTCGAAGACCTCGCGGCAAGAAGCCAAGGACCGACACCAGGCCGCACCCTACACCTAATATATACAAGGGGGCTCCTCCGCCTCCCTCTACTGGTGACGCCAGCGAGGTCGGCTTCAGATTGGCCTGGAGCGCTCGGGGGCGGCGTGCGAAACTGTAGCAGTGGAGAGGGTGAGGGGATAAGGTCGGGGGATGTGATGGCGCCCCTAGGCAAAGCCATAGTTTGAGAGGGATGGGGAAGCCTGCCACTCGTTTCCCATCGACGCCCTCGACGATGTGGCGCGCTCCTAGCTATTTTAGCTGAAATGTCCTACGCCAAGCTCGACAACCTAGATAGATCGGAGACCGTGGTGCTAGCATAGTACAGATCCGACAGAGTCGGGAGCTATAGAGTACATACTGAAGTCAAAGCCGATCCCTCCACCGCACCGCTCATTGAGGTCTTGTTTACTTCTCGTATTTACCAGTGCATTTGCAGGGAACAGAGAGAATTATCCTCGTAGGCCGTTTACTACTCCGGGTTTGACCGGGATAATTCCGAGTATCCGCAAATTCTTCTTATTTTTGTCTAGATTGAAAACTCTCCTACATGGTAGAGTATTTTTGGAAAAAAAGTATTTGCAAGGATTGGGAATTGAAGAGTATTAAGTAAACACCAAATTTTCTCATATGCCAAAACTCTAGTGGATAAAAATACGAGACAAGTAAACAAAACAAGGATTGACGAGCAAGATGATGGCTGCTAAGCCCATATTGAATTTGATGGAGGTGGAGCCTGTGGAAGAAGATCTCTCGGCCCGCGGTCAACCAAACGGCCGTGAGACATGCTGTTAGTTTTAGGACCCCGCTGTACCAGGCAGAACATACTCAGGCCACAGTACTCTATTTTCTGTCGGACAGTAGGTGGACTGAAATGACGCCAGGTCCTAAGCACCTTTTAGCGGTCCAGATTTCGGGAGCAACCGATCTCGAGTGCCAAAACGCCATGCCCCAACAAATGAAAAAATAGACTTTCAAAATGTATGCAAGTAATATACATGTGCATTCTAAGCATTATGTCATTTGTGTAAGCATAATGTTGATTGTGACCATAACTTTTATGTGTGTGTTTTTCATTATGTCCTTTATTTAAGCCTTGAGCTTTCCTTTCATGTAAAAAACATCACCTATGTATTTATAGAGTACCTTCGGTAGCATGTGATGCTATCACGAGGGGGGAGGTCATGGTTTGTCATAGTTTTGGGGTATTAGAGTCCATCCCGTCCATGTCTAAATCATGGGTATTCCACTAACTTCTCTTAGCTACCCTATTGGTAGCCATTATAGCTAAGGATGATTGTGAGCTACTCCTTCCGTTTCAAAATATAAGATGTTTTAGTTTTGTGAAAGAAGTGTATCTAGACTCTTTTAGTGTGTAAGTTCATCTAGGTTTAGAGTAAACCTACATACTAAAAGGGGTCTAGATACACTACATTCACAAAGGTAAAACATCTTATACTCCCTCCGTCACAAAATAAGTGACTTGAGTTTGTCTAGACTCGCATGTACATATATACTAAAACGTGTCTAGATACATTTGAATCTAGACAAACCCATGTCACTTGTTTTGGGACGGAAGGAGTATTTTAAAATGGAGGGAGTAGCAAAAACTGCTTGTTGGAAATAATAACACGTGACATGGTTTTAATAGCACTCCCAATGCATAGTATCATAACGTGGTATTTTAGTGCATGATACTTGTTTGGCTACCATTCCTCGGTGCATAGCATCAACGTGGTACCAGTGGCACAGTGTTCAATCATTATGTGAATCGTTGTGTGCTTAACTAGTTTGATAGACGCGTCGTAGAATGAAATATCATTTAGTATTTTTCCCGCTAATTTGATGTGTTGTGATGATCTCTTATTTAATTAAATAATGTGGTCATGTATCCCGATGTGTAGTTGGCGGGCGTACTGGAAGGGCATTTCCCTTCTGAATTATATTTGGATGTTTATTAACAACACAAGTGAGTTTTACCATGTGCTAAGTGCTTCTATGTATATTTGATGATTAGCACAAGACGGTGATCGACCCCTCAAAAGAAAAAAATCGAGAAGTTTTTCATAGATTTTGTTATTTTTTTAGTCATAGAAAAACTGTATTATCAAGAGGGGTTGCTCTTCGGAAGGTTCACGTACACAAACTCAATTTTACCCACCTAGCCTTCCTATTTTATAATGGAGAAGATCTCTAGAAATTATGTTGTTGCCTGCCAAGTTACATCGGAGACTACATGTGTCAAGCCTAGAGACTCCGGCCTTGGATCTAGGGGTCATTCCTTGCAAGATATTACACTCATATCGTAGACTCCGCTCTGACCAGTGACTCCGAGGTGACAATCTCAGAGACTCTGGCCCATTCACTCGAGTCAGTTGCTTGTAAGATACTAGAGCTGGTCTAGAGACTCTAGCTCGGCCGGAGACTTCAGCATAAGTAGCAGGCAATGACTCTATTGCTTGGGGACCTATAAATAGCATCCGTCTTCTACCTTGGGGTGTTGTGACTTCCACTCTCTCACCTACATTACTGTTGAGCTCAATTCCACTAGATCTCCCTCCCTATCCACTAGAACTTGACACTCTTTTGGAAATCAAGGGATAAGATCTAGATCTATACTTCCCCTGAAGGGATTTGATTTCCCCTACTTTTCATTAAGGAACTTGTTACTCTTGGATTCTAGAAACCCTAGATGGAAGAGGTCACCACCAAAGAACTCTTTTTATGTTGTGAAGCTTCCGGGTGGGTCATGTTGGGAGACTCCAATCAAGCTATGGAGAATGCCCCCACTAATTTTGTAAAGGTTTCAGTCACCACCTTGAATACCACTATGCCCACCTTTGTGGTCCACATACGGTATAATAAGACGAGCCTTTGGGGCGTTGGTGGCCTTGTTGGGCGCCACACATCTCCAATGAAGGCGTACTTCCCTTAACAAGAAAGGAGCTTCAGGAATACTTCTCCGTGTCTCCAATGCGGTTACTTCTATCATTTATTCTTGTTTGTTGTGTTACATTACTTGTTTTCCATATAGGTAAATTCGCTTAGTTGCATATTTACAGAATTTGCCTTTATGTCAAGTCTTAACTGAAAAGAACTAAAATTTGGTTAGCGTATTCACCCCCTGTAGTCATCGTATTTGTACTTTCATGTACGATACTACTGACATTGTCGCATCGGGAGATGTCTAAAAAGGGTAAAAATCTAGTAGAATATGGTTATCCAGATTAATTTCACTTATTTTTAATCGATCTCTGAACTTCACAACAATGATTCTCCTTATCAGAAGTATGGAGAGGCTTTTGATCTCTTCTCTTAATCAAATAAATATACATGCACCATACTTGCGAGGAAGGAACCGTAGCCCCAAATGAAGAAGATTCTAGAGCTCTAGGCATGTTAGCTTCCAATCCTTCTACTCCTACTAGCATACATTCTGTAACACTCATGTAGTATGCATGCTTCCATAGTGCCCCAAAATGTTATTGTGAATGCTTCGGCCAATAGGAGTCCCCATCCTCCAAACGCCCATAACGCCGTCACACCGAAGTACACTCCGCATATCAATATGAGCATTGCCAGGAAGCCCTGATCACAGCACAAAACATATATGTACATTAATATAGGCCATGTGAGTTCAGAAAAAATTGTACACTCCGAATATCAATATGAGCATCGCCAGGAAGCCATGATCACAACACAAAACATATATGTACATTAATATAGGCCATGTGAGTTCACAAAAAAATAGGTGTTCTGAACTACTCGATAAGCAACTACTCTAGACCATACGTAATTAGAGGCCATTGATCTATAAGAAAATTTGTTTGCACGACCAAAATACAAAGTATTCTTATAAAATGCGTAGTTAATCGGCAGATGATGCATAATAATTCATATAAAGTCTTTTATACAAGATACAAGTTTTATTTCTAAAAATTGGCACCATACATTTGCATACAATGACATTTTTATATGACGCTTGTGAGGAATTGTCGAAAAGAGTAAGCTAGCCTCACTTGGTTAGAGGAGTTGATGTACAGCCTAGACACGTAGATTTCAGTCCTTGCGGCAAATCTTGGTTTGTATGTAAACAAATTCTAAGTAAGAGCCTTTGCTACCGCATTTCTTTCAAAACAAATGAGGGACTATCTAGGCACTATATTTTTAACAAAAAAGGAAGAGACAAATACTATGTATTGTCTCTGTTCCAAATTAATTGAAGTTCTAGGTTTATCCTAAATCAAACTTCTCTAAGTTTAACCATTTTATAGAAAATTGTGTTAATATCTACAACATCAAGCCTATATAGCACAACATATATTTTATGATGAATTTAATAGAACTAAGCTGATGTTTTAGATGTTGGCATATTTTGCAATAAACTTGCTTGGTCAGATTTAAAATAATTTGACTTAGAACAATAATCGTACTAAACATTATGGATAACTTTTTTTAAGGATCAAAGAACTATAAATCCGCACTAATCAGCAAACCACGATCAATTAGCTGTGGAAAAGCTGGGTGGAAGACTCGTATTACATACAACACAGAAGCAGCGCCCGATGTCATCGCACTTGTCCTCGTTCTCAAGAGCCGCCTCAACGTCGCGCTCTGCCGCCCGCGTCGCCCTCCCTCTCCCGGCAGGCGGCGTCGTCGTCGTCGCCGGCGACATCAGGGGGTCCTGCATGCGGTTGGCCGGAGTTCTATCCGTACGCGCGGTGGATCACGACTAGGTGGAGGACATCCCGACATATCTCTTGCACTAGTGCCACACGCAGACGAATCCGTGTCCCTTCATGATTCTAGCTCGGGAAGTCGGGAGCCTGAGGGAGACGAATTCGTCTCTGTATCGATTCAGAACTCCTTTTTTCTGTGTGTTACACAACCTTGCAGAGTGTGTCTGAAAGTCACAAGATCTACAGAACAGAGTATAAAACCAATTGGCCAGTAACAACTATAAACAGAAGGGAAGCATCAGCGTTAGCCCAGGCGCGAAGTATGTGCAGACTTCAATCGATTGGGATAACGTCAGGCTCAACAGCAGTATAATGCAACCATGTGACTTTGTGGCAAAATTCCCCGTGATGAAAATATCACTCAGGGCTTGTTTGATTCACAGGATAGGAAAAAAGCAGGAATAGGAAAAGTACAGGATTAGAATGTCCCATCCTGTTGAATCCTACAGGATTTTTTCTTGAAGGAGTGTTTGAATCGCAGGAAAGACAAAGGAATTGTAACATGAGGTTCGGGTGGATGGAAATTTTCCTCCAAAAAGTAGTGCAATGCAATCCTATGGGAAAAATTCCTAAGGTTCTAATCCTACGAATCAAACAATGCACAAAGGAAAAATTCCTAAGGATCAAAATCCTTCAAATTTCCTATGAGATTCCTTTGAATCAAACAAGCCCTCAGTTTTAAACTGTATGCATAGCCAAAGTGCCAGACACCCATTCCAGAACAAAGACCGAAAAGCCAACCTATACAACACTATACCACGCTTCATGGGATCAATGGACAGAAACAAAGTATAGCTAGCTTAGAAATTCGAATACAGGCCCCAAACAGAACAACTGATACTACCAAGTTTGGCGTAGGTTACTGAAAACAATTGAAGCGAGTGGAGAAGCACACTTTGCCAGACCAGTGAAATCTAAGCTGTTCAAATAGCCAAAAAAACTGCTCAACAAATGAACCAAATGGTCCACAAGAAAGGACATCCGATGAATCGCCTGGGCTATCCGCCACATTGGTGTCAGCCATGTCCATTGGTGTCAAACTCCCTCTGATTGCCACCTCAGATCTGTACCAGCGAAACCAACAATGAGGAAAGTAGATAAAAACTGAGAAAGTTGTGGTTTCTATCTATTTTGCATCTGTCAATACCCTCCGTCCACAAATAAGTGACTTAGCTTTGTCTAGATACGCATGTATCTAGACAGTCACTTATTTGTTGACGGAGGGAGTAGTGCTTACCATCAGCAGTGGTATCAGGTTAATGGTGTGCAGTTTCCATATATGCAGTGAGTGGTGTTCTTGTTCCAAACTTCACATCTAGCAGATCTTGTCAGCAAAATAGATCGTCTATATGAGACAGCAGGATCATATTTCATATGTATGCAAGCGACACGAGCAAATTCCACATATAAGATATCATATACACATCACAAAAGTATATGAGCCTCTGAAAAAGAATCTTCACCTTGCCCTGAAATTGCATGGTTACTTCAAAAGTAAAATATGTGCAGCATACATCTTGCATTACTTGTATATTCGATATACAGATTATCAGTATGGGTCCATCTTGAGATAATAAAAGTCTGCGAGTAAAAGGAGCAGATAAAACGTCGGTTTCAGCTCTCTAATGAAGGGAAACATTAGTATGGATTAGCAACCAATTTACTGAAATTAACAACAGATTTCCAAACATAAAGAGACATACCTATGGCTTGACAAAAGTTGTGAATCCAGGCCATTAACAGGAACAAACCGACACACAGATACAAACGTAAGTACACCCAGAATGCGGCCGTCATGTGGTGAAAGCTTGATGGAATTAACTCGAACAACACATAAACCACCAACAGAATTGTGGCCATGATAGCTATACCACTGATCCAGTATACAGCCTTAATCCATCTACTACTACGTGCCAAATGTGATAACACATAACCACCCATGCCCAAAAGAACCAATCCACTGACAGAGAAGGTAAGGCAGTAGTACTCAGTAGAACGTGTTTCTTCATTTTTGTGCAATATCCATGGTATAAACGCCAACACGATAAATACAAAATCACTCAACATGCTCTGGCACTCCTTTAGAAAATTAGCGTCCTCCTGCCGATTGTTGAAATCATGACAAGGTAATGTTCAGAATTTTTTGCTTTACAACAAGGAGCTACTTTTTTAATGTATATTCCAAAAAACAAGCTTCACTAGCACATTTTGAATTGCTAAATAGTTCCTCCCACACTACCTATTTTTGCTGCCCTCTGATGGAGCAACCTCATCAAAATTTGTTAGATATTGGATCAGATTTGAATTAAGGGAGGGGGAGAGTAAACATGAAAGTTTCAGTTGAAGACACAATAGCCAAGGAAAATTTCTGCTACTATTCAGGTATCAAAAAGTGTGTCATATAAAGATAACAGATACTTGCAGATTGATTGTGACCGAATGCTATTCCACGTGGAGTTTTAAAAAGAATTTTGTTATTTTTTGCAGATATAGACAATAGTGTGAACAGTGATTAGCTTACGAACCTTCTGACTCTTCTCTTCTGTTTCTCTTTTCTCCCGTTCTTCAATTTTTATTTGGAGGATCTGAACAAGAAAATGTACCACAAAAGTTGGGCTTAGTAAAAGGTTGAAAATATGGAATGAAGCTCATTCTAGCATCTTGTAGAATAAAATAAGTGTATGAAACGTTCAAGTACTATCATAGCATGTTATAAACTTGTGTACATAGTTCAATAGTTGGACATAACCAATACAAGATTCATATCTAGTGATTCATAGCATTTTGTACCTCATTAGCACATGAATATAAACTTTCTAAATGCTCAGCAATGACCCAAGATGTTGCAGTGAAATCTTTCAAGTCACTTGATATCTGTTCAACAGCCTGCCACATATAAAAGGTTGTATTGCATTTCTTTGGCATATTCTAAGCCCACAATTACAATATCAAATTGTTTTGTCTCCACAGTGACAAACCAGCAGCATTATCCCTCATTCTGAACAAATGCATCCCAACACCAGTATTTATTAAAAGGTTTTCATGAGAAGTGACTATGTTGCATACCTTCTGCCTCTCTTGATCTTCGGTGTCCTTTTCTCTACTATCCCTTCGCACGGCCAGTTCCTGTGGAAAAAAAGCATGTCCCACAATTTAGGTTGACCCTGAAAACTACCTCTTAATTGTAGACCTAAGCCACATTTACTCTCCATGTAATACTCCGATATCCCTTCTTATGTGCAGCCGCCACCAGATCAGATCAGTTAGTGAGCGATAACTAATATTAGGTTCATATCCAATGGTATTTGATTCAATGGAGTTTTCTACCTGATTAACATGTGAAGACATGCACTTCAAATGGTCCACTATCTCACTGGATCTCACAGATACAACTTTCACATTGTTTGCTATCTCTTCAACCACCTGCTACAAAAATGATAAGCTGTTATTTTTGGCATATTCTGTACCCACCCTTGCAATAACAATTTGAAGACAAAAAAGGTCAAAGCCGGTATTTCATTATGGTTCAGAGAGAAAAAACTGCACTAACGAGCATGGAACAAGATCCAGGCCTAAAGAAGAAAAGTAGAAAACAAAAAGGAAACAAAAGAGGGGGTCAAGCGACCAGACTAAAAAAGAAAAAGAACTAATCTATGCTACGCTAAGGCGTGACTGACACAAAAAGAATAATGGACATTAGGTGGAAGGATAACAATTTGATAGCCACTATATTTGTCTTCCCAAATCAAGACCACCATTTCTCTTCCTCGTCACCAACCAATGTACTCCTGCATCCCCTATCCCTTGAAGGGTTTTCATGAGAGTTGGTTGCATAACATACCTTTTGCCTTTTCTGATCTTCAAGGTCTTTCTTTTTTCTATCTTCAATTATTATGTCCAGTGTCTGTGGAAAGAAAACATGTTGTGGACTTAGATCCACAACGGGATAACTACCGTGCTGAAGATAGCCAGACGGCGTGGCTGCTAGGGTTTGGGTAGACATAGGTTGAGTAGAGAGAATTGCTAGGGGGAGATTAGATTGATTGTTCTTGCTTGTCTCAAACGTGGATACATGCCATCCTTATATAATGGATGTTCAGGCCCTTGACCTCTCTTAATAAGATTAGATCTAGACCTTTCCTAATACAATTGGACTCTTCTTTCCTAATCCTATACTTTCCTAAAGGACTCTTGCCGTCTCCTGCTCCAATACGAACATCCTGGTCTTCTTGCCGTCTGGCCAGCCGCAACCATCTTACTAGCGTCCACAACACTACACCCATCCCGGACAAGCAGCTTGTCCTCAAGCTGCAGGGTGGCGGCCAGGGTTGAAGTCCTCCATATCCCCACATCAATGTGATACTGTGATTCCAGCTCCTCCTGGACAGGCAGCTTGTCCTCAAACTGCAGGCTGGCAACCATGGTCTTGTTAGCCCCACGGCTCCATGTCTTGGCACATTAAGCGTCACCTCCACTGTACCCGATGCCACCACAGGTGCTGCTTTAGGTTGTGTTGCCGCTGCTGGATCTGACGAAGTAGGCAGTTCTCCTATTAGGGTTTTCTGCCACTAGTACTTCTATTTGTGCCTCTGTTATTATTACCCCTGGTTGTAGTACCGCCGCCACTAGTTGCGCTGCTGCGCCTGGTTGCTCGGCCATGATTCCCTTGGTTGCGTCCACTGTCACCGCAGCGCTGATCTGCATCTGCGGCGCTACTGCTTCTTCCTCTGGCGCTTCTTCTTCAAGCGCCTCTGCCGCTGCTTGTGCCACAGAAGCTTCTGTCATCCTGCTTTCTTTCTCCACAGCAATCTCTAGCATACGCGTCTTGAATTCATCAAAGATGGTTTGAAGGGAGGCCTTGAAATCTTTCATGAAAGAGTCGGCATCGAAAGCCATGGTGGTTGGCTCTGATACCAAATGTTGTGGACTTAGATCCACAATGGGATAACTACCGTGCTGAAGATAGCCAGACGGTGTGGCTGCTAAGGTTTGGGTAGACATAGGTTGAGTAGAGAGAATTGCTAGGGGGCGATTAGATTGATTGTTCTTGCTTGTCTCAAACGTGGATACATGCCATCCTTATATAATGGATGTTCAGGCCCTTGACCTCTCCTAATACGATTAGATCTAGACCTTTCCTAATACAATTGGACTCTTCTTTCCTAATACTATACTTTCCTAAAGGACTCTTGCCGTCTCCTGCTCCAATACGAACATCCTGGTCTTCTTGCTGTCTGGCCAGCCACAACCATCTTACTAGCGTCCACAACAAAACATACATCAAACTATCACAGCATGCCTCAGTGAACCTTATGCTCTTGTTCACAAGGTTTCCTGAACCCTAAGTCCCTAACCAATGCATCCCCACATTCCCAATTCCTTGAAAGACTTTCATGAGCACTGTTATGTCACATACCTTCTGTCTCTTCTCATATTCTAATTCTTTTTTGGCTCTATTGATGCTGACAGCTAGCTCCTGTGGAAAGAAACATGTGTCAGTTGTCACAGCATACAGCGCTGAACCTTCTGTTTCTATTCACAAGTTTTCTCTTCATTACAATCCAGAAAATTGCAGCCATTGGGTCCAGAGAAGACCAGCAACTTCTAACATGCAAATGCAAGGAAATGTTGGAGAATTAAAGAGTAGGATGGCAGTTATAAAACCTCTTTCGTGTTTGGGGTAGAACATTGGATGGCCCGCTCAAGAACCTGAGAACATGTATGAGTAGTCAAGTATAAATATATTGGTATTACCCAATGCAGACAGCACAAACAATAATCTTCCGTAATGTAGCACATTAGACATTTCATGACATACAGCTTTCTCAAGAAGTGCCAGGTCGACTCGGGACCAGGTCCACCACGATGCTTTAGGACATTCTGTATTTACTATGTATAACACATTGCACAAACTAAATCTTCTAGCATTTTACCGATTAGTACACTAAATGAACTCTCCTTCAGCTTATCATGATTCATGAGGCTCTTCTACAAACAGTAGTGAACCTCTAGTTCTGTATTGTTGGATAAAAAGAATGGCCAAACATTTGATAATAGTTGCTTCATGCTGGCAGCACGTGCCTCCATGAAGCAGATTTGTGCCAATACAGGTGAACATGATTCAAATATACTTAAATATTTAGAGCTTAAATATAGTCCCCCTAGTTGATTTCTGAGCCCGAGAATGCTTGACGTTTCCTTTGCATACAAGAATGACGATCGAGTTTCTAAATTGAAAATAAACTATGTAGCAGGAGGGGGCTACATAGTTCATCGGCCCAGAAACGATAATCAATATAAAATCCAGGATCTAGTTATCACACGGCGTCACAGAAGCCGCTTCAAACATTACCAACCCCTGTGTCACCGAACCCGCTCAAAACAGTAATGGATGAAACGAGCCATGGCTGAAGGATGAAGGAGTACCAGGAAGGGTGGCTCGTAGTAGAGGGGATGCGGCTGGAGAGCCCCCTCCCATGCCTGCGTTTGGAGCTCGGCATCCCTGCAGCCGCCGTGGAGGCCATGGCGGCTGCGACCCCTGAGCAGAGGCTTGTGCAGAGTAGAAGCGGGACTGGATGGGGAGCCCACGCCTCCGTCGGTGTCGGAACCACTGCTACCGTCGCTCGCGACTCGCACCCAGAGCCGAGCCCCGACGTCGAGCGCCTTGCGCGCGCCCGGCAGCATGGCCTCACGCGACGCGCTCGAACTGCTCACGAGGCTTCGCAAGCACACGTACTTGCGATCTGCGGCGGGCAGAGGTGTCGAAGGGCGGGGGCCGCCCCCATTGGGGTCGGAGCAGCTTCGGGCGTCACCGTCGCCTTCGGAGACGCCAGCCGTGCCGTCCATGGTGTTGAGGTGCGGGCGGTGGGGTTAGTATTTCGGAGCGAAATGCTTCGAAAAGGTAGGGAAGCAGACCGGGGGCGTGGGCGAGAGCGCGACCAACCGGCAAAATCTGAGGCGCCGTGGGAAACTCTAAAATAGGCCTCATCCATACCTAGACCATCCTTTTCTTAAACCGTTTTGCCCTTCCACCAAAATATTTATTATGCACCGATGCTATTGAATCGTTATTTCCTTTTTTTAATCTCGTGCCCCAGTTCTTCACCGCTCGCCCTCTCCACCTCTTCACCTCCGATGCGCCCAGCGGAATTGCCCACCGGTAGCGCCCTCCCCTATGCATCGAGATCCACCGGTGAACAAAATTTCACTACAACGAGTCTCGCTCTACAGGATCAACGACGGACCTAGGGAAAACAGCAAGGCGACCTTGGACAAGCGGTGACACTCGCGATGAAGAGCCGCACTCTGCCTTCCGCCGGCCTCGGGCGTCCAGCCCGGCCTCCACCCACTCGAGTTGTCGCCGTCTTCGGCCCAGTGACTCCGTCCTCTAGCGCCGAAGACGGAGACACCAGAGGTGGAGAATATCATTTTGCGGCCCGAAAGTTGAGGCGCATAGGCAACGCGGTACCCAAGTTGATTTTAATCACCGCGATTCGAAAAGTTGGAGCGCCAATTGCTGAGAGGGATGTTTCGAGTGAATGATGGCCAAACCCAATATTTTCAAATCGCGCCCGTTAAGTCAGGATATTCTGTTACACTAGTTCCTGTCGTGCCCCTTCTTCGCTGGTCACTCTTCTTAGCCACCATACACGTGTCGTAGGGGCAAATCAATTACTATACTTTCCTAACTCTCGACACTAAATCTGGCTGCGGCGGCGGTCCTTTTTCTTCCCTTCCCCGACCCTGAATCTGTCGGCGGCGGAGGACCTTTTTTCTCCCTCCCCCGACACTGAATCCGACGGTGGCGGCACAGCATGTCTTGCAAGGCGAAGTTTGTAGCTACGTCGCTGACTAATTCAGGTCCGTCAGGGCCAGAGTCTGAGGCTCAACGCGAAGCAGCGGCGAGGTCTTCAGCCCCAGTTAGCGAGGAGGTCAGCAAGGATTCTGCTCCCAAGGTACCTACGAGCAGCGGGTTGAAGAGAAAAGCAAGGCTGGTGGCGGATTATTCGGCTCCGGTGGACGGATGCGGCACCCAGATCTCGAAGAAAAAAACCCAAGAGAAGAGCGAGAGGAGAATTTTTCTTATCTGTGCATTATCTTATAAGTAGATTAGTTACGGCATAATAGAATCAAATGAACTGAAAATTTTCCCTTTTTAATCAAATTAGGCACAGCTTTGATACAAGGGACCTATATGAGTTCACAGTTCATGTTCGCCAGTACACTGCAAAACTTGATTTTGGTTGCGAGAGGGTTGTGTTCGGGCAAGATGTGCATCTGCTTGTGAATTGCAAAGAGGTTGTGTCTGTTTCGCAGCTGGTAGATATGCTTGCCGCTAGAATTCCCTGGGGTTCTAGACAAAGGACAAAATTGGTGTGACGCAACATGAATGATACCTATCAGCAAATTGAGCACTCCCATGACCTCCAGATGATTTGGGAGTGTTGTGCAGCTGATCGTAAGGTGAAAGTTGAAGCGATGATTGATGATATGTATGCAGATGCTAGAGATCTTGCTGCCAGAGCTTCGGCTCCTAGAGACTACAGATCAATAGATGCTGATCTAGATAAGTGATACATTGCAAATGTATTTATAATTTTTGATGTTCCATGCTTGGTTTTATCTACTTTCTTATGTTTTGTCCACACTTTGGAGTACTTTTCATATGATTTCTTGGACTAACCTATTAATAAGAGCCACAGTGCCAGCTGCATGCTTTCTGCTGTTTTTGGTTCCAGGAAAGTCAGAAAATGAATATTCTTGGAATTGGACAGGACAAAAGCCAAAGTCAGTTTTTCACCGAGGGACACCTAGAGCCAGAATACGAGACGGAGAGGGGCTGGGGCCCGACCACACCACCTGGCCGCGCGGCCAGGCCTGGCCCGCGCTAGGGGGTGGTCTGGTGTAACTACCTCGGTGAATTACGCTCTTAGTTAATGCCTGGATGAACGAAAGTGGTTAAAATAGTACGGTGGGGCCCAGGGCCACTCACGGTAGACCTTTCGGCCGTCCTAACCACTTTCAGACAACGGGACAAGAACGAGCGGCGTAATCGGCAGGCGAAGGGATCAACTACATACACAAATGAGTATGTATGCAAGCCACATACAACAGTCCTCAGAGCCATTCCATCTAAAAGAAATAGAAATATAGCAACGCCATACGGCAAGATCCAAATGTCCTAGATAGATATAATAAGTTAGGATAGTTCCTCATACATCACACATCAGAGTATCAGGCGGAAGCGGAAAACAAGATCCGAGTACGGATAAGAAGCAAATTGGCATAAGATGCCCCATAAATAAACACATCCCGCCCACAGATCACACGGATCCCCGTTCCTGGAATCTCTACACCGAATGATCGTTGCCAACATCATCTGTCTCTTCCACCTAGTATCCATCTTGCGGGTACACCTGTTCATCTGAATCAAACAATTTATCGTGTGAGACCCTAGGGGGTACTCAGCAAGTCTTTATGCCACTAAAGGGGACACAACCTGGGGTGACGCAATTGCAGCAAAAGAGAATACCTAACAATTCTACAGATACTCGCTAACCTTCCGCCTAACCAATGATAGGCAGAAGTCCGTGAATTGAGAACAACAGTTATAACAGTATAATTAACAGATCCATCCTCCTCCTCGCTTACCAACGAGGAAGCGGACGAACAACCCCCATCATCCGTTGGCAGTTTTATTAACCATTCCATGAGTATGGCACTATTTACTAGTCAAGTACTTAGTCAATTTAAAAGCGGTACTTTAGTTATACTTGTCTATGATCAATAAACTGTGCTCCAAGTCGTCCATAACCGCGGACACGGCTTTCAGAAAGATTTACCCTGCAGGGGTGCACGAATAGCAACACACACTCGATCAACCTCGGAAAAACCAACTCAAAACCCAACGAGGCATTCACGACAAAGCAATCACAGGATTCAGAAATATTTCAGGGGGCCACCCCATTAAGCTACCCGCAACGAAGTTGGCCGGCTCCAAGACGGACCCAAGGTTTGCGTCAATGGATGTAAACGATTGGGAACCTGAAAGTGTGACTGGGCTTGTCGATACCGCGAAAACACTCCGCGATCCTAAATAGTACAGGTGCTCCAAGCACAATCTTAAATTAAGAAGTAAATCATGGCATAGGTACAGGATAGTAATAAAGCCCCAAACTACTTTGTGGCCCCAAGAAATAGAAATGAATCAAGCTCTGGCTCAGGGGGGTCCATAAGGCCTCCCGGATGTGGATAGTGCGAATAGTCAAGGAACAGGAATCAAGTACTCGGGGTCCTACGGGACACAAGTGAGCATGAAAAACCAATAGCAGATATTGCCCACCGGTGCCTCTTTCATTAGTTATCCCATTACTACTCATGTTTTGTTGTTTAGGTACCTCATTATCCATCAGACACTCACATACCCTACTCATGCTTTTCTACGACTCGCATGGCTCAAACAACTCCTGTAGTAATGGCTCATGGGACCGGAACAGTCTTGGTGTGGTTTAAAAGTAAAGGCTATGTAGTACTTGGGATTCAATTTAATGCAATCGCGACTCAATGATGCAAGAATAAGATAGAGGCAATAGGTACTGTATGTATGCAAGCATGTGGTAGTGCTTGCCTGGCAGCTCAGTTGAAGCGAGAGATGGATCTGGGTAGTACTCCTGTGATTCCTGGTAATTCTCCTGCTAGGCGTCTATTCGAAGAAGAACCAAACAAACAGGGGCCAACATAAATAAAGTGCACAAGCATATGAATTAAAATGCGACAAGCAAACAAACATGCCATGATGAATGATGCACAATTTACATGGCATTAAAGTAGCATGGCAAAGGTGAGGGGTGAATACAAGAAATAAAGCATTTTAATAGTTATTTAAACAAGTTTTATTGTTATAAACAGTTCAGATTTTAAATGACAACATGATGCATGCTTCAATTCAGAACAAGGACTGCATAAATAGAACGGGCTCGTCGCGCTGATCGATTTAGACATATTATTTGTCAAAATTGGAGTTATAAAACAAAAGTTATTAATTAAATAAGGAAAAGGGAATTTTATTGTAATTTTAATCATCTCGAAATTTTAAAGTGTTCAAACATTATCTTGAATGGCATATTTGAATTCCTCACATTTTTCTGATTCCAAAACATATATTATATGTATTATTTGGATTTGTATGTTAAAAATTATTTAAATCTGGTTGGAATTTGAATTTAAACAATTTGAAAAAGATTTAGTTAAAACAGACAAAGGGAAAAACTTTTTACACCGCAGGTAATTCTAGCCTAGACGCTGACGGGTGGGGACACAACGGACTAGGGCCACGCGCACACGAGAAAACGTTTTGCACCGGGCGGAGGCTAGCCCAGGCACTGACAAGCGGGCCCGACGGCGAAGCTGGCCCCACGAGTCAGCGAGGGACATGGGAGTAGCCCGTCGCGCAGCGGGGACGGAGCGCGAGTTGAGAACCGGGTTTGCTGGGGGGGTTTCTGCAAATTGCCAGGCGGCTGACAGGTGGGGACACTAGGGCTACTGGGGACCTGGGCGTGATCGCCAATTAGCGCGGGGGTCCTTTTTGCAAAAAGGTCGCGCGAGCGCGGTCTGAACTGACGCTGTCTCTCTGAACTTCGACGACGACTGACGGGTGCAGACTTCCGGCGAAGGTGGCGTCGCGTCCGCGGCGAGAGAGCTTTGGCCGCCAAAACGAAAGTTGTAGAGGAAGGTCTCGGCTACGGATTTCATTTAGGGAGGGTCGGCGGAGGCGGGCTGTGCTGGCCGGGGCACGCCGGGGAATAGAGGGGAATCTAGGCGGGGACTGAGCGTCGGCGGGGCGGCTCGTCGGCGAGGGTCAAATAGGGGCGGCGCTAGGCACGTGAAGAGGGGGAATAACGGAAGGGGCGAGGGGTCAACTCACCTCGTCCGATTCCGGCGGAATTCGGAGGCAGGGACGGCCGGAGCAGAGGGGAACGGTGGAGCTGCGGCGGGGGTGTACTGCTCGTCAGTGAGGGGGCGGCTACGGCGAGCTTGGCGTCTTCCAGCGGGCGGGGTCGAGTCCACGGTCCGCGGCGATGCTTCCCGGTGTGTCCCCGGTCACCGGCGAGGACGGAGGCGACGACGCGGCGCGCGGTCTGGCGATGGCACGCGGGGAAAGAGGGAGAGGGAGCGGAGCAGCGTTAGGGTTAGGGAAAAGGAGGGCGGCTCGGCGCGAGGATAAGGGGGAGGGCTGGCGTGCGGGCGGCGTGGCTGACGCGGCAGACGGCCACCTGCCCGTGGCTGCTTTCTGTCAGCGGCGGCGAGAGAGAGGGAGGGCGACGGCGTTAGACAGAGGGAGAAGAGGAGCAGGACGGGGCGTCGGCGCTAAAGCGGTACGGCTGGAAGGTGGGCCGGGAGATGGGCCGCGATGGGCGAGGCCGCTGGTGGGCTGCTGGCTGCGCGGCAGGTAAGGTTCTCTCCCTTTTTTTTATTTCTTTCTTTTTGTTTTATCATCTGATTTGATTTATATTTTTGATTTGTTTCAGATTTAAACCAGCCCAAGAATTCATCTTTTTGGGAGTTTTTGCAAATTGGAATAATGGAACAGGGCTAGCTAGGGAGTGAGAGAAAAGGTTTGGATTAGGCTAAGAGGAGGTGGAGGAAAAAAATAATCATGAAAAGAGAAAGAAAGGAGTATGGGAGGAATCCTTCATATAAATCACAATGGAAAATAAAGAACAAGGTGCTGATGATAGTATGGGGATGGTGGAATGTAAGGGGATGGTCCATAAAGAAAAAAATTCCAATAAAACAAAAGGAAAACCAAAGAGATAAAGATGGGGAGGAAGGTTGCATGGCCCATGCAAAAATAATAATGCCATGATTTATTTTGTGAGGACAATGATAATATGATGGCATTATTCTTATGCATTTCCCATAAGTGGAATAAAGCCAAGCAAAGGAAAATTAAGGACTAGATCCACCCCAACCCACATGAGCTAGAACAAAAATAGCAAAAGAAAGAAAAACAAGCTCATGGTTAATGGGATGGTGGGATTATAAAGTGGTGGAAGGGAAAGGTGGTGGAATGGAAATAAAAGATATGCCCCCAACTCAACTTGGGCATTTGTACAATATATCAATAGCCAAATACAATATCAAGAAGCCAATACAATTAATAATGCATGTGAGGGAAGAACCAAAAGGAAAGGAGTTTTATATGATGCTCAAATGCAAGGTGGCATGATGACATGAGCATGATATAATTATGATGCAACAATAATATCTATGGAGTAGCCAATATCTTACTAGGACAAGTAGCATTACAATTGTTAGACAATTGGGGTGCTACATCTGACCGCCCCAGGCACCCCCTCGGCCTCTCCTTCTGCCTATATATTGCCTCTGATACGGAAACCCTAAGTACCCGATCAAAAATCCACGAAAGAGTCTGTAGCCACCGTCATCTCCATCCCTAGATCGGGAGGGATCCGAAGCTCTTCCCGACACCCTGGCAGAGAGGGGAATTCACCATGGAGGCCTTCTTCATCATCATGCAAGCCTCCGGTGTGATGCATGAGTAGTTCATCTCTGGACTACGGGTCCATGTGGTAGCTAGATGGCTGGTTCTCCTCCTTTGTGCTATCATGTTTAGATCTTGTGAGCTCCGTTCATGATCAAGATCATCTATTTGTAATTCTGCATGTTGTGTTTGTGGGGATCCGATGGATATTGACATGCTATTTCAGATTGATTATTGATTCTATCATGTCTTTGTTATTTTTGATCTTGCATGCTTTCCGTTGTTAGTAGCTATCTTGGCCAAGTAGATGCTAGCAACTCCAAGAGTTAGTATTTATGCTCGATAGTGGGTTCATGCCTCTGGTAATCTAGGGAAGTGACAGAAATCTCTAAGGTACTAGATGTGTTATTGCTGCTAGGGAGAAAACAACAATCTTTTGTTCATAGAACAATTGTATTGTTTACTTTACACGCAATTCGTAATGCAATTATCCGTTGCTTGCAACTTAATACTGGAGGGGGTTCGGATGATAACCTGAAGGTGGATTATTAGTCATAGATGCAGTTGGATGGCGGTCTATGTATAATGTTGTAATGCCCAATCGAATCTCAAAGGAGTCAAGATGAGTAGTATATGCTTGTATGCTTTCTCGATGTTTGTCAATTTCCCCGCTGTAATTTGTTCACCCAACGTGTTATCTATCTTAAGGAGAGCCACCTCTAGTGAACTATGGACCCCGGTCCTTTCTTTTACTTTCAATCTACAATCAACTGTTTACTGCTTTGTGTTTACTTTCTGCAAACTATTACTTTCTTCCACTCGATACGTTTAATCCTTTATTTTCAGCAAAACCGTTGAGATTGACAACCTCATCGCAAGTTGGGGACAGAGTTCTGTGGTTGTGTTGTGTAGGTCTCCACGTTGCTGCTAGCACCGGTAGTGCGCCCTGCCAAAGTTCAGCTAGCAACACCTTTGGGGTGTTTCCTTGCTCCTACTGGTTCGATTAAACCTTGGTTTCATAACTGAGGGAAAACTTGCTGTTGTGCTCATCATACCTTCCTCTTGGGGTTCCCCAACAAGCTCGATATATTTTGGGCCATCAATAAGTTCAGTATATGCTTAGAGGTGGATTCATACATGGAAAAACTTGATGAGGGAGTTAATAAGCCAGATTCGTCATGTACTGTGGAGATCACTGTCGATTCCAAAAACATAACTCTTGATGAAATGAGAGAGATGACCGGTAAGGAAATCAGTATTGGCCCTAAGCAGATGGCACAAATCCGGCGGTGGCATCATAAGAAGCAGCAATTCATAGATGTTTTGGATACTGAATATCTTATGCAGATTATGCGACGAAAGAAGCGAACCAGGAAGGTGTTCTTCCTTGGTACCATTTCTGATGTTGTTGAACAGGTTGTAGTGGATGTAGAGGCCCTTGTAGTGGCTGAACAGAATGAGGTGGTCGATGTTGATGAGATCTGATGAGAGATGCTACCCTAGGCTTGTCATATGGACCGCGAGGTTCCCCTGCTTGTATTTGTAACATTGACTGCTGCTGCATTTAGACCGTGTTTCTGTGATTATGTTTGTTGAGAGATTGCGATATAATGTTATGCGAGCTGTTGAGATTTTCGGACATGTCACTCACTGAAACCATCGTTGTTGTAATAAGACATAAGTACATTGTAGTTGACATGATTATGTTTCTTGAGATGACGTACTGTACTTGTTTCTGTTATTATGTTTGTTCGAACATTGTAATGTAATGTTTTGTGAAACCATGACTGGACACGTGATGCATAAATACATTGTAATTGACATGATTATGTTTCTTGAGATAATGTATTGTACTTGTTACTGTTATTTTGTTTGTTGAGAGATTGTAATGTAATGTTTTGTGAAACCATGACTAGACAAGTGATGCGTAAATACCTTGTAGTCGACATGATTTTGTTTCTTGAGTTGATGTAATACACTTGTTTCTGTGATTATGTTTGTTGATAGATTGTAATGTAATGTTTTGTGAAACCATGACTGAACAAGTGATGCATAAGTACCTTGTAGTTGACATGATTTTGTTTCTTTAGATGATGTAATATACTTGTTTCTATGATTATGTTTGTTGAGAGATTGTAATGTAATGTTTTGTGAAACCATGACTGAACAAGTGATGCATAAGTACCTTGTAGTTGACATGATTTTGTTTCTTTAGATGATGTAATATACTTGGTTCTGTGATTATGTTTGTTGAGAGATTGTAATGTAATGTTTTGTGAAACCATGACTGAACAAATGATGCATAAGTACCTTGTAGTTGACATGATTTTGTTTCTTTAGATGATGTAATATACTTGGTTCTGTGATTATGTTTGTTGAGAGATTGTAATGTAATGTTTTGTGAAACCATGACTGAACAAGTGATGCATAAGTACCTTGTAGTTGACATGATTTTGTTTCTTTAGATGATGTAATATACTAGTATGTTTTCCTTAGGCAATGAAATTGGGATGGAGGGAGTACAGGTTTAATATTTGAAATAAGAATGTATGAAGAGAAACCATATTAGGCAGGAGATAGTAATCTAGGGAAAGAGCATGGTATCCATTAAACTATTGTAACATGCCAATTTAGTCATTGTTGCAGCGGTAGAAGGGCTGCTCTCTCTCTCTCCTCACCGACGCCAATGCCGTCGCCGGTGACAACGCATTCGTCATGCAGTCCTGGAACGACGGGGACGACTAGTCGAGCAGCATAGCCTTCTCTCCAACATCGAGTATTCCTTCCACGGTGTGAGTTCCTCTGTTTTCTCGGGCTAGGGTTAGGCATTAGTAAATCCATCGATCTCAGCTCCATATGTGCATGCAATCGTGTTCAATTCCAGCTTTGCGTTTACCTATAGGTACCAGGGACGATCTACGACTCCGAATGGGAGGGCCTAGATCTCGAGGGAGAAGTACCATGTGACCATGGGCTAAAATTGAGGAGATATGTTGCATTCGAAGGAAATAACACTAGGAGAAGGTTTTTGGGATGTACAAATTAGGTTTGTTTACATTATGTGCAACAGTGACATGAAGAAAAATGTATCGTGTATGTTCATAACACTATAGTGTGTGTTTTTTTAGGTTGGCCGGGTGTGTAAAGTAGTAGAGTGGGTGGATCTTGAGTGGCCAGATGCACTTAAGAAATGTTTAGCACAGTTGTGGGAGATGTATGAGTTGGAAAGGTTGGGGAGATTTACTGATGCTTGTGATGCAGCTGAAAAAAATTACAAGCTGTCGGTACAAAATAAGGAGCTGGAACAAGAAATCAAGAATTTGCAGTCAGAACTAAGTGACAGAATCAATGGGAGCTTGGTTGTTGGAACTGCAAAGAAGCTTTAGGATAGTCATAGGTTGTTGATTAATAATGCAGAAAAGGAGAGGGATCAGCTCAGGGAAGACAAGAAGAAGCTAGAGTACTACATTGTGGATCTGTTGAAGGAACTGAAAAAGACGCGTGAGGGTGAACAAGGACAGACTACAGAGGATAAAGGAAATTCGAGATGAATAATTTATGTTGTGGCAATGCCTGAAACTAGTTAACTATAAGACTTGCAGTTGTGCTTTCTTAACTAAACCAAACTCAATCCTCGAGCAAATTAATTTTAGACGAACACACATATCGTGCATAGAGTTAAGTTCACGTTTACAAAATCACCACTACAGAGGATAAACCAGGTAGTTCAGTACTAGATAGACATATGTTGGGTTCAAGCGAGCCTGGCCTAGAGCTGTTTGTTTTCCTCCCTAAGATCAGCCAACTCCTTCAGTACTTTGTCATGCGCCAACTGCAGGTTCCAGCGGCCCGTCACGGATTTGAGAAGTTGGTCCATAGCCATACGATTTTCCTTCAAGATCCCTTTCATGATCTCCGTCTGTTTCCTAGCCGAGGTGCGACCTTCCCTGTGAAGCTTCACCTAGCCGGTGTTTACCTCCTTCAGTTCCTGGCACTTGTTAAAAAGGACCGTGACTTCAGCGCGCAGGTGATCAAAGGCTAGTTTCTAGGAATTCTGCTTCTCCCTTTGGATGGCTATCTTGTCATTTAGCCAGGTCGCCAGGTCCTGGTTGAGCTTTCACCTCTTTCCCTGCAACAAAAATACATAATATGGTTTGTTCAGTTCATCAGGACAAGCTGGTTAGTTTCTATAATTAACTGAATCGACTAGTGACACTGTCATAATTTCAAGGAAGAAGCAATCTAAGAGTAATCAACATTTTATGAATCGACTAGTGGCACTGTCATAATTTCAATTTCAAAGACAAATAAGGTTTATCTGTAGTTTAGTGTGTTGTGGGTTTTTTCCAATGTCACCAAATAGTAGTGGGCTAGTAGCAAACTCATAATGCAGAAACCCATGTCCAGATACATAATGGAAAGAGCGCATGGTGTCCATTCATGAACATGGACACCTACACATGTCCAGATAGATAAGCAGTTGCCCTAGGATTCTTATTGCACCCTATAATGGGAAGCAGACTTGCGCATTGCTCCCTAAACCCTAAATATTACAAAAGGAGTGGAGCAAGAACTGATATTCGTGCGCCCTCTAACGGGAATCAGACTTGGGCATTGCTCCGGTACGCCTCCAGACAAGCCCTTAGCTCCTCATTCTCTTTTTGAACACCCTCGAGTACGGTGATCCCTCTGCTCGTGTCCTCCTTCATCTCTTTCACTACATCCAGGCAACGGTTCCTGTCATGGTAGGCTCGGATGGCAGCCTTGGTTTCCTCGATGCATCCTCTAAGTGCCTCGGTGACTTCGTCCTGCAGGAGGGTGCACCTTTACACAAGATTCTTCTTCTCCTCCATGAGCTCGTTGATTATCTTGATAGCCTGTTCTTGACTGTTCAAGTTACGGTCGAGCACTTTCTGCAGCCTCACGATGTCACGTGCAAAATCTAGCGAGATCTCCTTCTACACAGATAATTGCTTGCTTAGGCTCTCATTAGCTTGGGTGAGGGAGCGTACAAGCTCATGTTGGTTGTAAATCTTGGCACTGATCGCAACCACCTTTTCACGGTACTCGGCCTTCGATCGCTGCATCGTTCATGTTAATTGAAATAGAAATTCTATAATTACACTCTAGGTTCCAGGTGAATACTAATACAGATCAAAAAAATCCCTATTAAATCTATGGACAACAGTGTTAAAAATGGACCTAGAGATCTATTCATAACCACAATAAACTAATCCTAATCACAAAAAATCCATATTGAATCTATGAACCACGGTATTAAGGAAAGACTAATACAACTCACAAAAGAAGAAGAAAAAAAACCAATGCGGGCGGACACGATCTAAGAAATCCACATCACAACTTAGAGAAATAACAGTGTGGAGATTTGCTACCTCGCTAAGACGTGGAACGGGACCAAATGGGTCCTGCAATGCCTTCGCCGTGGTGGATTCTGGCTCCACGGCCAGCCTGTAATATGTAGAAGAGGAAGAGCAAGAAGAAGAAGAAAAACAAGAAGAAGCTGAATAAGATCATGATGGAGAGGGAGATGGAGAAGAAGTAGAACAAGAAGACCGTACCAGGAGGAGCCCTCGCTTGCTAGAATATTCGGCGCCATTGTCGGGAGAGATTGGGCCTCAATGAGAGGGGGGCTTGAGGGGCTGGTAGAGCAAGAACTGACTCGTGGCGAGCTCTCTCCCTTTTCTCCGCGAGGATGGTCGACCAGCCTCTCCTCACGAGAGCCATGGCTTGCAGGGGGAGGGAGGTGGCGGCAGGAGGAAGAAGATAGTGATTAGTATGGGAGAAGAGTCAAAGAGTACAGGTTGTGGTCCAGTAGTACTACTACTATTATACAAGACCATCGTGTATGGACTACCTTCTCAAAGAAGACAGGGAGCCAGGGATAGGGAATCGATGGGACTTGTCTTTATTGTGATGGACAGTTCAATGGTCTTCGGTGCTGCCTAAAATCCAGTATATAATAAGAGGAGTGCAAGCCTAGTGGTAATCACGGGCATCGGCGTGCACGTCCCGCGTGTGTGTGTCACGTGTTTATGGGGCAATGATGCACGCAACTGCTGCACGATCATGTCGGCACGTCAAACTCCGTTGAACTCCACATCTACAGGCACACACGGGATATTTGCGAGTCTAGAATACACTGTGCCACTTTTGTTGTGATCAAATTATGTTCAATACGCGAGATATTACATTTTTTTGATAATCGAAAAATGCATGCATGTACACGACGCACGAAACCGCTGCTCGTACTTGATCAGATCGACACCCAACTCTGTGTACCCGGCATCGACCATTCCGAACAACTTCCTCGAGCACGATGCCCCCTCGCCGTGGCAATGGCAGGTACAAGCCATCCACTGACCTTCATGCATCCCTGGCTCTTCGCTGCATCGTTTGTGCTCGCGAGTCGCCTACTGAGGCAACACGTCGTGTCCGACCATGCTAGGATCAATCAACATCGGCACTCGAGGACATCGCAACATCGAAACTTGTACCAGCCGTGCAGGAGGAGCATGGGGTACCTACAGCGACGAACGAGCGTAAAGCAGCAGCCAGGACGGGGGCACGTGTTGCACCGGTGAGTACGAACAAGAAGAGGAATGATAAGAAGACCATGAATAAGAGAGGAGACAACTATTTGGATGAGTCTGACTTGGCCAATGAGGAGGCGTTCATCGATCAGTTGGAGGCAGAAGCAGAGGAGAGTGACGTGGACCCGTGGGACTACGAAGAGGAGGAGGAGGAGGACTCCGACGAAGAGATAACGCTCTTATACGAGGAAGGGGTGGTGTGGAGTCATCAGAGGAGGACACCGACGGTGGCGATGGCAAGGACGAAGACGAGGATGAACCGGAAGACAAAGATGATAGCTTCTTCAAAATATGATCATTTATTTTATTTAGATGGATTTTCACTTGTTTATGGAGGTAAAGTATCAGTGGCACAGATAGACCCTGCATAAAAAAGTGGAGAAGGGAGGGGTTATCCTGCTCGTTGGATCACAGAGGATCAATGGTTGATGGAGACGATCCGTGTGACATCTGTGTCAGCCAATAAGGGCGTAGCACCCAGAGTGAGCACACGTTCGGGCTTTTGTGAGATTTGTGACCGAGAGAGAGGGCAAATCTGAGTAGTATCAAAAAACCAAGGGTAAGACAGAATAAGGGATTCAAATGGAAAATAAAAAGAGTAGGCATGTGTGTTCCTTTAAGAAATGGAAAATGCATATTTCGTACTAAACCACATGGATCCACTAGTGTCATTGCATGTGAGATCTTTTCATTAACCATAGCTAGAGTCATTGCATGTGTGTTCTTTTCACAAACCACCAATGGATCCACCAGTGTCATTGCATGTGTGTTCTTTTCACTATCCATAACTAGAGTCATTGCATGTGTGATCTTTTCATTAACCACATATGGATCCCCTAGTGTCATTGCATGTGTGTTCTTTTCATTAACCACAACTAGAGTCATTGCATGTCTGTTCTTTTCACAAATCACATATGTGTCCACCAGAGTTCATTGCATGTGTGTTCTTTTCACAAACCACCTATGGATCCACTAGTGTCATTGCATGTGTGTTCATTTGACAAACCACATATGCATCCACCAGAGTTCATTGCATGTCTGTTATTTTCATTAACAACAACTAGAGTTCATTGCATGTGTGTTTCGAGTCACAAACCACCTACGGATCCACCAGTGTCATTGCGTGTGTGTTCTTTTCACAAACCACATATGGATCCATCAGAGTTCATTGCATGTCTGTTCTTTTCACATACCACATATGGATCCACCAGATTTCATTGCATGTGTGTTGTTTTCACAAACCACTTATGGACCCACCAGTGTCATTGCATCTGTGTTCTTTTCATTAACCACACCTAGAGTCATTGCATCCCCCTTCTTTTCATTAACCACAGCTAGAGTCATTGCATGTGTGTTCTTTTCACAAACCACCTATGGATCCACCAGTGTCATTGCACGTGTGTTCTTTTCATTAACCACAACTAGAGTCATTGCATATATGTTCTTTTCACAAACCACATATGGATCCACCATAGTTCATTGCATGTATGTTATTTTCACAAACCACATATGGATCCACCAGAGTCATTGCATGTCTGTTCTTTTCACAAACCACAGCTAGAGTCATTGCATGTGTGTTCTTTTCACAAACAACCTATGGATCCACCAGTGTCATTGCATGTGTGTTCTTTTCATTAACCACATATGGATCCCCTAGTGTCATTGCATGTGTGTTCTTTTCATTAACCACAACTAGAGTCATTGCATCTATGTTCTTTTCACAAACCACATATGGATCCACCAGAGTTCATTGCATGTCTATTCTTTTCACAAACCACACATGGGTCCACCAATGTCATAGCATGTGTGTTCTTTTCACATACCACATATGGATCCACCAAAGTTCATTGCATGTGTGTTCTTTTCACAAACCACCTATGGATCCACCAGTGTCATTGCATGTGTGTTCTTTTGACAAACCACATAAGGATCCACCAGAGTTCATTGCATGTCCGTTCTTTTCACTGACCACATATGGATCCACCAGAGTTCATTACATGTGTGTTCTTTTCACAAACCACCTATGGATCCACCAGTTTCATTGCATGTGTGTTCTTTTCATTAACCACATATGGATCCACCAGTGTCATTGCATGTGTGTTCTTTTCACATACCACATATGGATCCACCAGAGTTCATAGCATGCGTGTTCTTTTCACAAACCACCTATGGATCCACCAGTGTCATTGCATGTGTGTTCTTTTCATTAACCACAACTAGAGACATTGTATGTCTGTTCTTTCCATTAAGCACAACTAGAGTCATTGCATGTGTGCTCTTTTCACAAACCACATGGATCCACCAGTGTCATTGCATGTGTGTTCTTTTCATTAACCACAACTAGAGTCATTGCATGTCTATTCTTTTCATTAACCACATATGGATCCACCAGAGTTCATTGCATGTGTGTTCTTTTCAAAAACCACCTATGGATCCACCAATGTCATTGCATGTATGTTATTTTCATTAACCACAACTGGAATCATTGCATGTGTGTTCTTTTCACAAACCACATATGGATCCACCAGAGTTCATTGCATGTGTGTTCTTTTCATTAACCATAACTAGAGTTCATTGCATGTGTATTTCGAGTCACAAACCACCTACGGATCCACCAGTGTCATTGCATGTGTGTTGTTTTCACAAATCACATATGGATCCACCAGAGTTCATTGCATGTCTGTTCATTTCACAGACCACATATGGATCCACCAGAGTTCATTGCATGTGTGTTCTTTTCACAAACCACTTATGGATCCACGAGTGTCATTGCATCTGTGTTCTTTTCATTAACCACACCTAGAGTCACTGCATGTCTATTCTTTTCATTAACCACAGCTAGAGTCATTGCATTTGTGTTCTTTTCACAAACCACCTATGGATCCACTAGTGTCATTGCATGTGTGTTCTTTTCATTATCCACAGTAGAGTCATTGCATGTATGTTCTTTTCACAAACCACATATGGATCCACCAGAGTTCATTACATGTATGTTATTTTCACAAACCATATATGGATCCACCAGAGTCATTGCATATCTGTTCTTTTCACAAACCACAGCTAGAGTCATTGCATGTGTGTTCTTTTCACAAACCACCTATGGATCCACCAGTGTCATTGCATGTGTGTTCTTTTCATTAACCACATATGGATCCCCTAGTGTCATTGCATGTGTGTTCTTTTCATTCACCACAACTAGAGTCATTGCGTCTGTGTTCTTTTCACAAACCACATATGGATCCACAAGAGTCCATTGCATTTCTGTTCTTTTCACAAACCACACATGGATCCACCAATGTCATAGCATGTGTGTTCTTTTCATAGACTACATATGGATCCACCAGAGTTCATTGCATGTGTGTTCTTTTCACAAACCACCTATGGATCCACCAGTGTCATTGCATGTGTGTTCTTTTCACAAAACACATAAGGATCCACCAGAGTTCATTGCATGTTTGTTCTTTTCACATACCACATATGGATCCACGAGAGTTCATTGCATGTGTGTTCTTTTCGCAAACCACCTATGGATCCACCAGTGTCATTGCATGTGTGTTCTTTTCATTAACCACATATGGATCCACCAGTGTCATTGCATGTGTGTTCTTTTCACAGACCACATATGGATCCACCAGAGTTCATAGCATACGTGTTCTTTTCAGAAACCACCTATGTATCCACCAGTGTCATTGCATGTGTGTTCTTTTCATTAACCACAACTAGAGACATTGCATGTCTGTTCTTTTCATTAAGCCCAACTAGAGTCATTGCATGTGTGCTCTTTTCACAAACCACATGGATCCACCAGTGTCATTGCATGTGTGTTCTTTTCATTAACCACAGCTAGAGTCATTGCATGTCTGTTCTTTTCATTAACCACATATGGATCCACCAGAGTTCATTGCATGTGTGTTCTTTTCACAAACCACCTATGGATCCACCAGTGTCATTGCATGTATGTTATTTTCGTTAACCACAGCTAGAGTCATTGCATGTGTGTTCTTTTCACAAACCACATATGGATCCACTAGAGTTCATTGCATGTCTGTTCTTTTCACAAACCACCTATGGATCCACCAGTGTCATTGCATCTGTGTTCGTTTCATTAACCACAACTAGAGTCATTGCATGTCTGTTCTTTTCATTAACCACAGATAGAGTCATTGCATGTGCATTTTTTTCACAAACCACCTATGGATCCACCAGAGTCATTGCATGTGTGTTATTTTCATTAACCACGACTAGAGTCATTGCATGTCTGTTCTTTTCACAAACCACATATGGATCCACCTGAGTTCATTGCATGTATGTCATTTTCACAAACCACACATGGATCCACCAGTGTCATTGCATTTGTGTTCTTTTCATTAACCACACCTAGAGTCATTCCATGTCTGTTCTTTTCATTAACCACAACTAGAGTCATTGCATGTGTGTTCTTTTCACAAAGCACCTATGGATCCACCAGTGTCATTGCATGTGTGTTCTTTTCATTAACCACAGGTAGAGTCATTGCATGTCTATTCTTTTCACAAACCACATATGGATCCACTAGAGTTCATTGCATGTCTGTTCTTTTCACAAACCACCTATGGATCCACCAGTGTCATTGCATATGTGTTCTTTTCATTAACCACACCTAGAGTCATTGCATGTCTGTTCTTTTCATTAACCACAACTAGAGTCATTGCATGTGCATTCTATTCACAAACCACCTATGGATCCACCAGTGTCATTGCATGTGTGTTCTTTTCGTTAACCACAAATAGAGTCATTGCATGTCTGTTCTTTTCACAAACCACATATCGGTCCACTAGTGTCATTGCATGTGTGTTCTTCTCACAAATCACCTATGGATCCACTAGAGTTCATTGCATGTATGTTATTTTCATAGACCACATATGGATCCACCAGAGTTCATTGCATGTGTGTTCTTTTCACAAACCACCTATGGATCCCCTAGTGTTATTGCATGTGTTTTCTTTTCACAAACCACAACTAGATTCATTGTTGGGGATATACTTTTCGGGTATCCTCACAGTTCCTCACCGTCCAGGGTGGCCCACTTTGGGTTAGAGCTTTGCTTCACGGGCGGCCCAGTCAGGGAGAAAAGACGGAGTCCAATCCGGCTACGGGAAGACCCAAAAGACTTACCGACTTAGGCCCATAGTGTTACTTGTAGTTCTTTTCACAAACCACCTATGGATCCCCTAGTGTTTTTGCATGGGTGTTCTTTTCACAAACCACATATGGATCCACTAGAGTTCATTGCATGTCTGTTCTTTTCACAAACCACCTATGGATCCACCAGTGTCATTGCATCTGTGTTCGTTTCATTAACCACAACTAGAGTCATTGCATGTCTGTTCTTTTCATTAACCACAGATAGAGTCATTGCATGTGCATTCTTTTCACAAACCACCTATGGATCCACCAGAGTCATTGCATGTGTGTTATTTTCATTAACCATGACTAGAGTCATTGCATGTCTGTTCTTTTCACAAACCACATATGGATCCACCTGAGTTCATTGCATGTATGTCATTTTCACAAACCACACATGGATCCACCAGTGTCATTGCATCTGTGTTCTTTTCATTAACCACACCTAGAGTCATTCCATGTCTGTTCTTTTCATTAACCACAACTAGAGTCATTGCATGTGTGTTCTTTTCACAAAGCACCTATGGATCCACCAGTGTCATTGCATGTGTGTTCTTTTCATTAACCACAGCTAGAGTCATTGCATGTCTATTCTTTTCACAAACCACATATGGATCCACCAGAGTTCATTACATGTATGTTATTTTCACAAACCACATATGGATCCACCAGAGTCATTGCATGTCTGTTCTTTTCACAAACCACAGCTAGAGTCATTGCATGTGTGTTCTTTTCACAAACCACCTATGGATCCACCAGTGTCATTGCATGTGTGTTCTTTTCATTAACCACATATGGATCCCCTAGTGTCATTGCATGTGTGTTCTTATCATTCACCACAACTAGAGTCATTGCATATGTGTTCTTTTCACGAACCACATATGGATCCACAAGAGTTCATTGCATGTCTGTTCTTTTCACAAACCACACATGGATCCACCAATGTCATAGCATGTGTGTTGTTTTCACAGACCACATATGGATCCATCAAAGTTCATTGCATGTGTGTTCTTTTCACAAACCACCTATGGATCCACCAGTGTCATTGCATGTGTGTTCTTTTCACAAACTACATAAGGATCCACCAGAGTTTATTGCATGTCTGTTCTTTTCACATACTACATATGGATCCACCAGAGTTTATTGCATGTGTGTTCTTTTCACAAACCACCTATGGATCCATGATATCTTGCTAATGTATCCATAATTTTGGATGTTCCATCCTTGGTTTTATCTACTTTCTTATTTTTTGTCCACACTTTGGAGTACTTTCTTTACACTTTCTTGGACTAACCTATTATCAAGAGTCATAGTGCCAGCTGCCTGTATTCTATTGTTTTTGGTTCTAGGAAAGTCAGAGAATGAATATTCTCAGAATTAGATGGGACAAAAGTCAAAGTTAGTTTTTCACCGAGGGACACCAGGAGCCAGAATACGAGATGGAGAGGTGCCAGGGGGCCGCCACACCACCTGGCCGCGCAGCCCAGCCTTGCCTGCACCAGGGGGTGGTCTGGCCGCCTCCGGCACCCCCTCGGCCTTCCCTTTCGCCTATATATCACCTCTGATACAGAAACCCTAAGTACCCGATCAAAATTCCACGAAAGAGTCTGTAGCCGCCGCCATCTCCATCCCTAGATCGGGAGGGATCTGAAGCTCTTCTCGGCACCCTGACGGAGAGGGGAATTCACCCTGGAGGCCTTATTCATCATCATGCAAGCCTCCGGTGTGATGCGTGAGTAGTTCATCTCAGGACTACGGGTCCATGTAGTAGCTAGATGGTTGGTTCTCCTCCTTTGTGCTTTCATATCTAGATCTTGTGAGCTCCGTTCATGATCAAGATTCTCTATTTGAAATTCTACATGTTGTGTTTGCGAGGATCCGATGAATATTGAGATGCTATTTCAAATTGATTACTGATACTATCATGTCTTTGTTATTTGTGATCTTGCATGCTTCGTTGTTAGTAGCTATCTTGTCCAAGTAGATGCTAGTAACTCCAAGAGTTAGTATTTATGCTCGATAGTGGGTTCATGCCTCTAGTAATCTGGGGAAGTGACAGAAATCTCTAAGGTGCTAGATGTGTTGTTGCTACTAGGGAGAAAACAATAATCCTTTGTTCATAGAACAATCATATTGTTTACTTTACATGCAATGCGTAATGCAATTATCCGTTGCTTGCAACTTAGTACGGGAGGGGGTTCGGATGATAACCTGAAGGTGGATTATTGGTCATAGATGCAGTTGTATCACGGTCTATGTATAATTTTGTAATGCCCAATCGAATCTCAAAGGAGTCAAGATGAGTAGTATATGCATGATTGCTTTCTCGATGTTTGTCAATTGCCCCACGGTAGTTTGTTCACCCAACATGTCATCTATCTTAAGAAGAGACACCACTAGTGAAGTATGGACCCCGGTCCTTTCTTTTACTATCAATCTACAATCAACTGTTTACTGTTTTCTATTTACTTTCTGCAAACTATTACTTTCTTCCACTTGATACGTATAATCCTTTGTTTTCAGCAAAACCGGTGAGATTGACAACCTCATCGCAAGTTGGGGGAAAAGTTTTGAGGTTGTGTTGTGCAGGTTTCCATGTTGCTGCTGACACCGGTAGTGCGCCCTGCCAAAGTCCAGCTAGCAACACCTTTGAGGTGTTTCCTTGCTCCTACTGGATTGATAATCTTGGTTTCATAACTGAGGGAAAACTTGCTGATGTGCTCATCATACCTTCCTCTTGGGGTTCCCCAACGGGCTCGATATATTTTGGGCTAAGCAATCCACCAGTGGCATTGCATGTGTGTTCTTTTCATTAACCACATATGGAGCTGCCAGTGTCATTGCATGTGTGTTCTTTTCATAGACCACATATGGATCCACCAGAGTTCATTGCATGCGTGTTCTTTTCACAAACCACCTATGGATCCACTAGTGCCATTGCATGTGTGTTCTTTTCATTAACCACAACTAGAGACATTGCATGTTTTTCTTTTCATTAACCCCAGCTAGAGTCATTGCATGTCTGCTCTTTTCACAAACCACATGGATCCACCAGTGTCATTGCATGTGTGTTCTTTTCATTAACCAATTGCATGTCTGTTCTTTTCATTAACCACATATGGATCCACCAGAGTTCATTGCATGTGTGTTCTTTTCACAAACCACCTATGGATCCACCAGTGTCATTGCATGTGTGTTATTTTCATTAACTACCGCTAGAGTCATTGCATGTGTGTTCTTGTCACAAACCACATATGGATCCACTAGAGTTCATTGCATGTGTGTTCTTTTCACAAACCGCCTATGGATCCACCAGTGTCATTGCATATGTGTTCTTTTCATTAACCACAACTAGAGTTATTGCATGTCTGTTCTTTTCATTAACCACAGCTAGAGTCATTGCATGTGCGTTCTTTTCACAAACCACCTATGGATCCACTAGTGTCATTGCATGTGTGTTCTTTTCATTAACCACAACTAGAGTCATTGCATGTCTGCTCTTTTCACAAACCACATATGGGTCCACTAGTGTCATTGCATGTGTGTTCTTCTCACAAACCACCTATGGATCCACTAGAGTTCATTGCATGTATGTTATTTTCATAGACCACATATGGATCCACTAGAGTTCATTGCATGTGTGTTCTTTTCACAAACCACCTATGGATCCCCTAGTGTTATTGCATGTGTGTTCTTTTCACAAACCACAACTAGAGTCATTGCATGTGTGTTCTTTTCACAAACCACATATGGATCCACCAGAGTTCATTGCATGTGTGTTATTTTCACAAACCACATATGGATCCACCAAAGTTCATTGCAGGTATGTTCTTTTCATATATCACATATGGATCCACCATAGCTCATTGCATGTGTTTTTTCACAAACCACCTATGGTGTTGGGGGGATACCCCTGGGTAGGGTCACGCCGGGGTATAAAGGCCGAGTTAGCCGAGGTTCGGCAAGGCCAAATCAGATGTTGGCCGGGTCACCTCAAGGCAGGCCGAATCACCACCACGACAATTACTGCGGCGGTCACTGTGCAGACCTTAAAATAAGACGACATGGTGATTACCTTCCACATGGGTTGGCGTACGAGAGAAGGAAACGAGACCCGGATGGAACTGTGGAAACCCGGCCAGCAAGTGAAAACTTGGAATGTGCGGAGGGAAAGTAAAACCAGGAGGTCCGAGTTAAAGTGGTAACCCGGCCGGCAAGTGAAAACTTAGAATGTGCGAAGGGAACGTAAATCCACATAAATCCGAGGTAAAGAGGTAACTCGGCAATAACGATCGGAGCACAGAATTGAACCTGATGTGGCCTTAGCGGCCAAGGCAGCTAAGACCGCACCAGCTTCGGGGACTAATGTTGGGGGGATACCCCCGGGTAGGGTCACGCTGGGGTATAAAGGCCGAGTTAGCCAAGGTTCGACAAGGCCAAAGCAGATGCTGGCCGGGTCACCTCAAGGCAGGCCAAATCACAGGGTAACCCGGACCAGGGGGCGTTCGCGTAACTAAGTCTCAACCGACTTAAGCAGTAAGTCGGATGTGCATGTTTTACTTATATGCAGGGACAGGTGTGGCCAGATCAGCTATGATCCGGATCACATCGGGCTTCTAGGAGAAGGAAGGAATCTCGCTGGTCAAAAGAAGCCCTGGTACGCACTGCCTGAGCGAAGCGAGCAAGGACAGGACCACCGGGGCATGGCCGACAAGGGTGACGACGCCCATGCTGGCTTACGCGGGCGCCGCAGGGGCTCACGTAGCCAAAGCATGTGTGACGCGGGGGAAAAGCACCCCGGTCGGCTTACTACTTTGGGGGGAAGCATATTCTTAGGAATATGCTTCCACGTATGCCCTAAGCAGAGCCCGAGCTCCCTCTATAAAAGAGGGGCTAGGGTTTCAGTAGAGGGGGTTGGTTTTTCTACTATTCTAGTTTGGCTAGGGTTTTGGGTGCGATCTGTGGGTGAGAGTAAGAGAGCTCCTTCTTCCTCCTCTCGCCAATACAGCTCAAGGAGCACTTGTAATCTTGGAATCAAAGCAATACAAACTACTGTGTGGAGAATCACTTCACTATCCCTCCCTGGATTCCCCTAGCATGTATTAGTCCCCACCTTTAGCCTATCCATGGCATCTGCCGTGACACCACCACGACATATGGATCCACTAGTGTCATTGCATGTGTGTTCTTTTTATTAACCACATATGGATCCACCAGTGTCATTGGATGTGTGTTCTCTGCATTAACCACATATGTATCCACCAGTGTCATTGCACGTGTGTTCTTCTCAAAAACCACATATGGATCCACCAGTGGCATTGCATGTGTGTTCTATTCATTAACCACAGCTAGAGTCATTGCATGTCTGTTCTTTTCACAAACCACACATGGATCTACCAGAGTTCATTGCATGTCTGTTCTTTTCACGAACCACACATGGATCCACCAATGTCATTGCATGTGTGTTATTTTCATAGACCACATATGGATCCACTAGAGTTCCTTGCATGTGTGTTCTTTTCACAAACCACCTATGGATCCACCAGTGTCATTGCATGTGTGTTGTTTTCACAAACAACATATGGATCCACCAGAGTTCATTTTATGTCTGTTCTTTTCACAGACCACATATGGATCCACCGGAGTTCATTGCATGTTTGTTATTTTCATTAACCACAACTTGAGTCATTGCATGTGTGTTCTTTTCACAAACCACATATGGATCCACCAGAGTTCATTGCATGTGTGTTATTTTCACAAACAACCTATGGATCCACCTATGTCATTGCATATGTGTTCTTTTCATTAACCACAACTAGAGTCATTGCATGTCTGTTCTTTTCATTAACCACAGCTAGAGTCATTGCATGTGCGTTCTTTTCACAAACCACCTATGGATCCACCAGTGTCATTACATGTGTGTTCTTTTCATTAACCACAACTAGAGTCATTGCATGTCTGTTCTTTTCACAAACCACATATGGGTCCGCTAGTGTCATTGCATGTGTGTTCTTCTCACAAACCACCTATGGATCCACCAGAGTTCATTGCATGTATGTTATTTTCATAGACCGCATATGGATCCACCAGAGTTCATTGCATGTGTGTTCTTTTCACAAACCACCTATGGATCCCCTAGTGTTATTGCATGTGTGTTCTTTTCACAAACCACAACTAGAGTCATTGCATGTGTGTTCTTTTCACAAACCACATTTGGATCCACTAGAGTTTATTGCATGTCAGTTATTTTCACAAACCACATATGGGTCCACCAGAGTTCATTGAAGGTATGTTCTTTTCATAGACCACATATGGATCCACCAGAGTTCATTGCATGTATTTTTTCACAAACCACCTACGGATCCACCAGTGTCATTGCATTTGTGTTCTTTTCATTAACCACATATGGATCTACCAGTGT
Organism: Avena eriantha; assembly: GCA_910589775.1. NCBI lineage: Eukaryota > Viridiplantae > Streptophyta > Magnoliopsida > Poales > Poaceae > Avena > Avena eriantha. The sequence goes on from OU342740.1 coordinate 465,621,252, forward strand.
CATTGCATGTCTGTTCTATTCATTAACCACATAGGTATCCACTATTGTCATGGCATGTGTGTTCTTCTCAAAAACCACATATGGATCCATCAGTGTCATTGCATGTGTGTTCTATTCATTAACCACAGCTAGAGTCCTTGCATGTCTGTTCTTTTGAAAAACCACATATGGATCTACCAGATTTCATTGCATGTCTGTTCTTTTGACGAACCACACATGGATCCACCAATGTCATTGCATGTGTGTTCTTTTCATAGACCACATATGGATCCACTAGAGTTCATTGCATGGTGTTCTTTTCACAAACCACCTATGGATCCACCAGTATCATTGCATGTGTGTTCTTTTCACAAACAACATATGGATCCACCAGAGTTCATTGCATGTCTGTTCTTTTCACAGACCACATATGGATCCACCAGAGTTCATTGCATGTGTGTTATTTTCAGAAACCATATATGGATACACTAGTGTCATTGCATGTGTGTTCTTTTCATTAACCACTTGTAGAGTCATTGCATGTCTGTTCTTTTCACTAACCACATATGGATCCACCAGAGTTCATTGCATGTCTGTTCTTTTCACAAACTACACATGGATCCACTAGTGTCATTACATGTGTGTTCTTTTCACATACCACATATGGATCCACCAGAGTTCATTGCATGCGTGTTCTTTTCACAAACCACCTATGGATCCACCAGTGTCATTGCATGTGTGTTCTTTTCATTAACCACAACTAGAGTCATTGCATGTCTGTTCTTTTCATTAACCACAGCTAGAGTCATTGCATGTCCGTTCTTTTCACAAACCACATGGATCCACTAGTGTCATTGCATGTGTGTTCTTTTCATTAACCATAGCTAGAGTCATTTCATGTCTGTTCTTTTCATTAACCACATATGGATCCACCAGAGTTCACTTCATGTGTGTTGTTTTCACTAACCACCTATGGATCCACCAGTGTCATTGCATGTGTGTTCTTTTAATTAACCACAACTAGAGTCATTGCATGTGCGATCTTTTCACAAACCACATATGGATCCACCAGAGTTCATTGCATGTTATTTCTTTTCACAGACCACATATGGATCCACCAAAGTTCATTGCATATGTGTTCTTTTCACAAACCACCTATGGATCCAGTAGTGTCATTGCATGCGTGTTCTTGTCACAAACCACATATGGATCCACTCGTGTCATTGCATGTGTGTTCGTCTCACAAACCACATATGGATCCACTAGTGGCATTGCATGTGTGTTCTTTTCATTAACCATAGCTAGAGTCATTGCATGTGTGTTCTTTTCACAAACCACATATGGATCCACTAGAGTTCACTGCATGTCCATTGTTTTCACAAACCACACATGGATCCACCAGAGTTCATTGCATGTCTGTTCTTTTCATAGACCACATATGGATTCACCAGAGTTCATTGCATGTGTGTTCTTTTCATAGACCACATATGGATCCACTAGTGTCATTGCATGTGTGTTCTTTTCATTGACCACAATTAGAGTCATTGCATGCGTGTTCTTTTCATAAACCACCTATGGATCCACCAGTGGCATTGCATGTGTGTTCGTTTCACAAACAACATATGGATCCACCAGAGTTCATTGCATGTCTATTCTTTTCACAGACCACATATGGATCCACCAGAGTTCATTGCATTTGTGTTCTTTCCACAAACCACCTATGGATCCACCAATGTCATTGCATGTGTGTTCTTTTCATTAACCACATCTAGAGTCATTGCATGTGTGTTCTTTTCACAAACCACCTATGGATCCACCAGAGTTCATTGCATGTATGCTCTTTTCATAGACCACATACGGATCCACCAGAGTTCATTGCATGTGTGTTCTTTTCACAAACGAACTATGGATCCCCTAGTGTCATTGCATGTGTGTTCTTTTCACAAACCACAACTAGAGTCATTGCATGTGTGTTCTTTTCACAAACCACATATGGATCCACCAGAGTTCATTGCATGTCTGTTCTTTTCACAAACCACACATGGATCGACCAATGTCATAGCATGTGTGTTCTTTTCACAAACCATAGAAGGATCATCCAAAGTTCATTGCCTGTCTGTTCTTTTCACAGACCACATATGGATCCACTAGAGTTCATTGCATGTGTGTTCTTTTCACAAACCACCTATGGATCCACCAGTGTCATTGCATGTGTGTTCTTTTCACAAACCATAGAAGGATCATCCAAAGTTCATTGCATGTCTGTTCTTTTCACAGACCACATATGGAACCAACAGAGTTCATTGCATGTGTGTTCTTTTCACAAACCACATATGGATCCACCAATGTCATTGCATGTGTGTTCTTTTCATTAACCACATATGGATCCACCAGTGTCATTGCATGTGTGTTCTTTTCACAGACCACATATGGATCCACCAGAGTTCATAGCATGCGTGTTCTTTTCACAAACCACCTATGGATCCACCAGTGTCATTGCATGTGTGTTATTTTCATGAACCACAACTAGAGACATTGCATGTTTATTCTTTCATTAACCATAGCTAGAGTCATTGCATGTCTGCTCTTTTCACAAACCACATGGATCCACCAGTGTCATTGGATGTGTGTTCTTTTCATTAACCACAGCTAGAGTCATTGCATGTCTGTTCTTTTCATTAACCACATATGGATCCACCAGCGTTCACTGCATGTGTGTTCTTTTCACAAACCACATATGGATCCACCAGTGTCATTGCATGTATGTTATTTTAATTAACCACAGCTAGAGTCATTGCATGTGTGTTCTTTTCACAAACCACATATGGATCCACTAGAGTTCATTGCATGTCTGTTTTTTTCACAAACCACCTATGGATCCACCAGTGTCATTGCATATGTGTTCTTTTCATTAACCACACCTAGAGTCATTGCATGTCTGTTCTTTTCATTAACCACAACTAGAGTCATTGCATGTGCATTCTATTCACAAACCACCTATGGATCCACCAGTGTCATTGCATGTGTGTTCTTTTCGTTAACCACAAATAGAGTCATTGCATGTCTGTTCTTTTCACAAACCACATATCGGTCCACTAGTGTCATTGCATGTGTGTTATTCTCACAAACGACCTATGGATCCACCAGAGTTCATTGCATGTATGTTATTTTCATAGACCACATATGGATCCACCAGAGTTCATTGCATGTGTGTTCTTTTCACAAACCACCTATGGATCCCCTAGTGTTATTGCATGTGTTTTCTTTTCACAAACCACAACTAGATCCATTGTTGGGGATATACTTTTCGGGTATCCTCACAGTTCCTCACCGTCCAGGGTGGCCCACTTTGGGTTAGAGCTTTGCTTCACGGGCGGCCCAGCCAGGGAGAAAAGACGGAGTCCAATCCGGCTACGGGAAGACCCAAAAGACTTACCGACTTAGGCCCATAGTGTTACTTGTAGTTCAAGATGTACTCTGTAACCGCCTCTTAGTCGTAGCCGGATAGATCTCTCCTGTAAACCCTCAGCTGGATATCTATATAAGCCGTCCTAGGGAGAGCCTTTAGGGCACACCTCAATAGTCTACAATCTCAACTCGCACAAGCGAAACCCTTGTAACCCATATTCCGGCTCTGCCGTATTACTGGATTGCTAGCAGGAGTAGGACCCGTCTGAAGCCAGCGGATTCGAACCTGGGTAAACTTGTGTGCTCACCATCCCAGAACACCGTACGTCTCACACTCCTCTCTTCCGCACGCCTCGAGGACCCCCTCATGGCGTACTTGTCATCAATCCGACGACAGTTGGTGCCCACCGTGGGGCAGGTGAGCTTCGGATCTGCGTTCCGAGCGGAATCTGCAAGAATCGGAATCGGCGAGACTATCATCGTCGGTCGCATCCTCTACGCCAGCGACGTCCCTCTCATCGTTCTCGACGAGACCTAGATTCCGGCTAGGGAGACCGTGACTACCTACACAATCATGTCTTTTAGCGAGATCTATGTTTACATCGGTTTTGCTGAACCTACCACATCCACCCCAGCGGTGATGATATGTAACACCCTCGAATTGGCCCTATGCAAGTTTTAGCCCTTTCTGCCAAACCCGCATAGAAACGATTCAAGGACGCCCACCAGGCACTTTCGTGCGGGTAGAAAATGAAGTAATACCATTACACAACAGTCCTCGATGGGACCCACAGAACAGATATATATACCGCATGACTCCAAGAGTCAAGAATACAGATATACACTACAAAGATCCAAATCACCTTGAAAACGATACAACATCCAAGTACGGATAAGATGCAAATGGGCCTAAGAGCCCTGAAGAATAACCAATGGCGTCCATAACCCTGCCCAGGCCAAGCCGGAAGGGTAACCCTGCTAACGATGTCGATCTCAAACCTGCTAAAACAAAAGGGGTGCCGACTGATACATTGCAAATGTATCTATAATTTTTGATGCTCCATGCTTAGTTTTATCCACTTTATTATGTTTTGTCCACACTTTGGAGTACTTTTCATATGATTTCTTGGACTAACCTATTAACAAGAGCCACAGTGTCAGTTGCCAGTTTTCTGCTGTTTTTGGTTCTAGGAAAGTCAGAAAATGAATATTCTCGGAATTGGACGGGACAAAAGCCAATGTGCCTATTTTTCTAGAAGACTCCAGGAGCTAGAATATGAGACGGAGAAGAGCCAGGGGGTGGCCACACCACCTGGTGGCGCGGACCAGGCTAAGCCGCGCCAGGGGGTGGTGTGGGCCCCCCAGGCACCCCCTCGGTCTCCCCCTTCGCCTATAAGAAGCCTTCTGACCTAAAAACTCCAAGGGGTTCGACATTTTTCCAGAAGAAGTTCTGCAGCGCTGCCACCACTGAAGGGGAGATTCGGGGGACAGAAAGTCTCTGTTCCGGCACTCTGCCAGGACGGGGAAGTGCCCCCGGAGCCATCTCCATCGATCTCCACCATCATCTCCATCGACCATCCATGTTTCCCCCATGTATGAGTGAGTAATCCCCCGCTGCAGGCTATGGGGATGGTAGGGATTGGATGAGATCGTTCATGTAATGGCATCAGATTGTTAGTGCATGGTGCCTAGTATCTTTTATTAGTGCTTTATGACTTTGTTGCGACTTGTTGTGCTTAATGCTTGTCACTAGGGCCCGAGTGCCATGATTTCAGATCTGAACTTATTATTGATTCATTATGATAGTATTGTTCTTGGTCTTATCTGCAAGTTGTATACACACGTCGTTGTCCGGAACCTATGGCCCTGAAGTGACAGAAATCGGGATAACCGGAAGGGAAAGGCTTTGATGTGAGGATCACATGTGTTCATGGAGTGTTAATGCTTTGCTCCGGTGCTCTATTAAAAGGAGCACCTTAATTGCCAGTAGTTCCCTAGAGGCCCCGCTGCAAACGGGCTGGCAGGACAAAAGATGTTGTGCAAGTTCTCATTGCGAGCACGTATGACTATATATGGAACACATGCCTAGGAATCTCTAGTACTTGGATGCTTTATCTTATTTATCTGCAATTGCCCTATGTTCTGATTGCTATGTGAATTGTCTTGTCCATGCAACGCCCTTCCATCCATCCCTATGCCTACTGCACTCGAATCCCACTGTTTACTGCTTTTGTTACTACTGTCCTTGCTTTACTACTGCTGCTACTTTACTATTCCTACTACAAAACTGTTTCTACTGATAAACTACTGTGAGCAAGATTGTTTCTAGGTGCAACTGAATTGACAACTCAGTTGTTAAGGCTTATAAATATTCTTTGGCTCCCCTTGCGTCGAATCAATAAATTGGGTTTCAGTTCCCTCGAAAATACTGCGATACACGCCCTATACTTGTGGGTCATCAAGACTATTTTCTGGCGCCGTTGCCGGGGAGCATAGCTTTATTTATCAAGTTCAGTTGGAATCACTATTGTTCAAGCTAAGTTAATCTTTCTCCTTGTTTGCTTGTTTCTTTATCAAAAATACAAAAAAATTAGTCCCTACTCTAGTTGTTATTTTCGTTGGTCTATTATTGTCTTGCTTTATCATGCTTGTTGTCAACGGTTGGTTTCTTTGAAACTGAAGCTTATTGGCAAGGTGGGTTCATGGAAGATCAAAAATATTATTATAAGGAACATCGCTTGTCACAAAAAGGGAAACACTTATGGGAACAAATTGATAGATTGTATACCATTGCTAGGAACGTGTGCTCTACTTATAATGTTACTTATTGCTGTGATGAGTCTTGTTGCAGATAGAGGTATAAACACCTCCCTTTTCAATGTGAGTATAGTGATAATGATACCATATCTTCCTATGCTAAAGGAATTTATGACTTTTATGATGCAGAACAAATTGAAGAATTTATTGGTTGGAAGGGTGCTTTCGAACTTGCTAGTTTGCTTGAAAATATTGATGATTCACCTTACAAATATGAGGTGTATGGTATACTTAAAATTTTCTTTGATAATTACAAGGATGAAAATTGCTATATTCTTGAATATTTTAATAGATGCTTTCCACAAATGGAAGAGACTAGTGCCTTGCAGGATCCTATGGAAGATGAAATTGATGAACCTGGAATCTTATTAGATGAAAAAGAGGAGGAGAGTGATGAACAAAAGGAGGAAGAATGGATTAGCTACCCATGCCTACCTTCTAATGAGAGTAACTCTTTATCCCTTACATTATTTGATTGTCCTCCATGCTTACTAAAGGAGGATGAATGTTATGTTCCTGAGGTTTCTCTTGAAAATGTTTATAATAAAGCTCTAGTGCTTGTAGATCATGAAGAGCATGCTTTATGTGATAGTTATATTGTTGAGTTTCTTCATGAGGCTACTGAAAATTATTATGAGAGAGGAAAATATGGTTGTGGAAGTTTTCATGGTATTGAAACACCTCTCTATGTGCTGAAAAGTTTTGAAGTTACTCTTGTTTAATCTTCCTATGCCTGTCACTTTGTTATTTGCTTACACGATTCCTATGCATAGGAAGTGGGTTAGACTTAAATGTGTTTTGAATTTTCTCCTTGCTGCTCTCTTTTACTTCAACTCATATTTCTTATGAGAGCATCCTCTCAAACTTTTATGCCTGAATATGATAATATGTCTATTATTCTTGGGAGACCTTTTCTTAAATACTGTAGGAGCTGTTATTAATTATAATCAAGGGAAGGTGACCTTCAATGTTAATGACAAGGAACACATTGTCTATTTCCTCAAGAAGATTTAAAGGACTTATGGTTTGAATTCAATTGAACATGTTGAGGGCATTTAAGTTGGATAAATATATTGTCCCATATCAAGAGATTTTTTTTTGAAACTATTATGATTGGGACCATTGCTATCAAGGTTGAGGTAACATAATTATTAGTGGAATACAAAGTTTTGTCTCATATGCAATTGTTTTGGTACCAAGACTTGATCAACCTTCTTAACAAAAGGATTCCATTGAACAAAACAATGTTTTCACTATGATTATTTCTGTTTACTTCTATTCTATCCATTCTAGTTTTTGCTTATGCCTAACTTAAAGGCACTAAAGAAAAGTACTTGTTGGGAGATAACCCAAGAGTTTTAGTTGAGTCTTGGAAGTTATTACCTCTGTAATAACCTCTCCTTATCCTTTTTTATTTGCTTTTTGTGGCAAGAGTAACCTCTAATGAGAGAGAAGTAATGATTGGGAAAGTTGCTGTCCCGAAACAGATTTCTGTGCTTCACCGTAAAAATTCCCGAGAGAGCTTTGTACGTCGGATTGAGCTGTACGTTTTTGTGCTTCGGCCCCAGGTTGTTATATAACTTTCGTTAGGTCAACACTTTTTGATTTGAGCAACATAAGGTCATCGAAAAAATTCATCTTTAACTGCTGGTCTGTTTTGACAGATTTCTGCCATTTTCTGCATTTGCTTCTTGTTGGTTCCTTTTTGAGTTCTTTTGGGGAATTGAGATTTTTGAGGGAAGTGCTACAGTATCTAGTGTTCTGATGGAAGTTTGTTGGTGTTAGAACTGAACCTTAAGACTTATTTATCTTGAGTGCACTAATGTTGCTAATAAAGATTGTGTGAAGTTATGTATGAAGGAAAAATTTCAGGTGTATGGAAGGAATGAGTAATGAGATGAAGGATGGACTAAATCTCAAGCTTGGGGATGCCACGCGTGTCACCCCAAGAAATATCCAAGAAGTACAAGCGTCAAAGCTTGGGGATGCCCAAGGCATCCCCTTCTTCATCTATAAAATCCTAGGTTTCTTCCAAACACTTCATTTTTATTGTTTCATGCATAGTTGTGTTGTTCTTGGAGCGTCTTCTTTTTCGCTTTCATTTTGGTTTTTAGTTTGCGTGGTTTGCTTAGTTTGCTGAATAAATTGGTTGGACCCCCTCTTTCATGCATTGGTTTTCAAATGGTTTGGTTGGGTTTGGAAAAGAGTAGGAAAGTTCATAAGTGGTAAAGAGAGCTTGTTTTTTACTGTGGCCTATGCTTTGTCATGCCATGCTTGATATTGTTTTGGCTTTATGCTTAGTATTCTTTGCTGTAGCAGACTTGTTATAAACAATTGATATTGCTCAATGTGCCTTGGATGAATCATGCGTTGTTTTAGCATATTAAAGCATAGTATAGTGGTATTCTCCTTTGATGCTTTATTTGGGTTGACATGGAGCATGCTCACACCATGTTATGACTATACAAAGTCACCATAGCCTTTATGATCCTTTAGTTTTCAACTTGTAGTATCACTTTATGCTTTGATCAATGATGTTTTGTCGCTCTGCATGATTATGGCCATTATTGCTCTCTCGTTTGTTGCTACCTTACTTTTGCTAGCCTTCACTTCCATTGAGTATGTTTTACTCAAGTTTCCAACTCCCTAAACCAAATATTTCCAAAGTGTCCACCATACCTACCCATTAGCATCATTTGCTACTTCCGTGCATATTCAATATGCCTTGTTTTCTTCCGAATAAAATGTTTGCTTGTTATGAGAAAGTTAGTTAGTAAAGCTCTCACGAACTTGATGGCACACTTTATTTTCTTGCACTTAATAAACCTGAACCATTGCGTCCTTCTTTTTTGTGCATATGCTTGCGCTTTATGAGTTGAAGTTAGCAGAACCATGTATCATGGGGACCGCTTTCAACACTTCATAGGTACTTTGTACCTAGTTGATATCATGTTCTTTTGCTTATGGATCCAGCGATGTGAAATAAAAGTGGAACTTGTAAGATCATGGAGTTTGTATGTATGTTAGAGAAACGCCTGGGCCACTAGCCTAAGCCATGCCTAATCATGGTGGAAACTTGCAGCATAACCATAATGAGCATTCTATGAAGCATCCTCAATAAAAATCTATGCACATAGTAAATAAAAAGATCGCTGAGATGCTCATTGTCTGCTTGCCTTGTATTTTGATTATGGGATAGCTCCCATGTCATGTGCAAGGGGTACCCCGTTGGCGGTTCTCTATGATATGTATATACTTACAATGAAAAGAGCTTGCTTGTGACTGAAGTTGAGTAGCATGAGGATCGGTCTTCGTAAGTAAGGGGCATGAGACTTCGATTTATAACTTGTCAAGCATATCCTCTTAGTTGTGTCACTTTAACCTTAACCACATTAAAGATGCTTATGATAGGGGCAATGAGAGCTCAAAGCTAACGAGTACCATACTTTCAGCATTTGGAAGCCTTTCAAACTATTCAAAACCTTTTCTTCTACTTGTTGAGTCGCCACATATTCTTTGAGCACTTTCTTGAGAGCATAGTGGCCATTCTTAGTTGTATGTGCATTGTCCCAAGACTTGTTGATTGATGCATACCTTGATACTGCTTGTTTTAAACTATTTGTATCTAGTCACTCTTGTAAACTTTGAAGGTGTCCTATGCATTTACTGTTGCTACTCTATTGAGGGACAAGCTGAATGCCACTATGCTATGTTTTCTTTATGTGAAACAAACAAACGTCTTGCAAAGCATTGTTATTCATGAATCTTTTGTTTGTGCCTTTCATGTTGCAACATAGTTTCTTTGTCTTATTGCTGGAACTTTGTCTTTCATGTTATGATTGAAGTACTATGATCCCAGCTTTGAATGTTTTACAAATGCTTTGATCAAGTTTATGATGGTGCATGTCACCTCAAAAATTATTCTTTCTTTTTATCACTTACCTACTCGAGGACGAGCAGGAGTTAAGCTTGGGGATGTTGATACATTGCAAATGTATCTATAATTTTTGATGCTCCATGCTTAGTTTTATCCACATTCTTGTATTTTGTCCACACTTTGGAGTACTTTTCATATGATTTCTTGGACTAACCTATTAACAAGAGCCACAATGCCAGCTGCCTGTTTTCTGCTGTTTGTGGTTCTAGGAAAGTAAGAAAATGAATATTCTTGGAATTGGACGGGACAAAAGCCAAAGTGCCTATTTTTCCAGAAGACTCCAGGAGCCAGAATACGAGACGGAGAAGAGCCAGGGGGTGGCCACACCACCTGGTGGCGCGGGCCAGGCCAGGCCGCGCCAGGGGGTGGTGTGGGCCCCCCAGGCAGCCCCTCGGTCTCCCCCTTCGCCTATAAGAAGCCTTCTGACCTAAAAACTCCAGGGGGTTCGACGTTTTTCCAGAAGAAGTTCCGCAGCGCCGCGACCACCGAAGGGGAGATTCAGGGGACAGGAAGTCTCTATTCTGGCACTCTGCCGGGACGGGGAAGTGCCCTCGGAGCCATCTCCATCGACCATCCATGTTTCCCCCATCTATGAGTGAGTAATCCCCCGCTGTAGGCTATGGGGATGGTAGGGATTGGATGAGATCATTCATGTAATGGCATCAGATTGATAAGGCATGGTGCCTAGTATCTTTTATTAGTGCTTTATGACTTTGTTGCGACTTGTTGTGCTTAATGCTTGTCACTAGGGCCCGAGTGCCATGATTTCAGATCTGAACTTATTATTGATTCATTATGATAGTATTGTTCTTGGTCTTATCTGCAAGTTGTATACACACGTCGTTGTCCGGAACCTATGGCCCCTAAGTGATAGAAATCGAGATAACCGGAAGGGAAAGGCTTTGATGTGAGGATCACATGTGTTCATGGAGTGTTAATGCTTTGCTCCGGTGCTCTATTAAAAGGAGCACCTTAATTTCCAGTAGTTCCCTAGAGGCCCCGCTGCAAACGGGCTGGCAGGACAAAAGATGTTCTGCAAGTTCTCATTGCGAGCACGTATGACTATATATGGAACACATGCCTAGGATTGTCTTGTACTTGGATGCTTTATCTTATTTATCTGAAATTGCCCTATGTTCTGATTGCTATGTGAATTGTCTTGTCCATGCAACGCCCGTCCATCCATCCCTATGCCTACTGCACTCGAATCCCACTGTTTACTGCTTTTGTTACTACTGTCCTTGCTTTACTACTACTGCTACTTTACTATTCCTACTACAAAACTGTTGCTACTGATAAACTGCTGTGAGCAGGATTGTTTCCAGGTGTAGCTGAATTGACAACTCAGTTGTTAAGGCTTATAAATATTCTTTGGCTCCCCTTGTGTCGAATCAATAAATTGGGTTTCACTTCCCTCGAAAATACTGCGATACACCCCCTATACTTATGGGTCATCACCGACAAAGGGCAAAGGAAAAAGAGGAGCGTCGGTACTGAGGCCAGTACACGACGAGGCTAGAATTCGGAGGCTCTCACCTACATAGGTATGGTGGACTGAAGCGGCAGCGAAGCATGCACTAAACAACCTATAGCGACTCGATAAACTGTCGGCTATTAGAGAGAAATAAGAAAGACCTATTCGGTTCCAACCTGATACTAACACCAAACATACCCATCCTGGTGTTTCCCCCTTGAGACCAAACGAGGAAGTCGGACCAAGGAACTCACACAGTTGGCAATTTTACTCATTCCGTTATAGTTGCAGCACTTACTAATCAGATATAGATATCATGAGTCATCCTGATAGCATAAGTAGTGGGCAGTTTTAGTTAACCATTAAGTGGTAGTTGCAGTACTTACTAGTCAGATACAATTAGCATGTGACATCCCAAACCCAGCAGTTGTTGGCACTTTTATTTCATTCCATTGGAGTTGCGATACTTACTAGGCAGGTGTAACATGACACGAAACAACCCCAGATCCACCAGTTGTTGGCACTTTTATTAACCATTCCATTGTAGTAAAGCTAATTACTAGTCACATATTAAGTCAAATTTATAGTACTACTTTAGTTATGCTTGTCTATGATCGAGATACTGGGCTCCAAGTCGTCCATAACCGCGGACACGGCTTTCAGAAAGATTTACCCTGCAAGGGTGCACAAATAGCTACACACACACGATCAAACTCGGAAAAACCAACTCAAAACCCAACGAGGCTTTCACGATAAAGCAATCACAGGATTCATAAAATATTTCAGGGGCCACCCCACTAAGCTACCCGCAACGAAGTTGGCTGGCTCCGGAACGGACCCAGGGTTTGTGACGACGGCTGTAAACGACTAGGAACCCAAAAGTGTGACTGGGCTTGTCGATACCATGAAAACGTGGCATGATCCAAAATAGTACAGGTGCTCCACGCATAATCTTAAATAAAGCAGTAAAGCATGGCATAAGTATAGGATAGTAATAAAACCCCAAACTAGTTTGTAGCCCCAAGAAATAAGAAATGAATCAAGCTCTGGCTAAGGGGGATTCATAGAGTCTCCCGTATGTGGATAGTGCGAATAGTCAAGGAACATGTATCAAGTACTCGGGGCCTACGGGACACAAGTGGGCATAAAAACCAAATAGCATATATTGCCCACCGGTGCCTCTTTCATTAGTTATCCCAGCAATTTAATAGTTGTAATTAAAGTCATGATCAACTCCACCGTAAACATCTGCCAGCGTTCCAACAACTATGGTACTTGACAACCCGAGATCGCACCTAGGCAAGCAACTACGACTCGCAAGGCCAGCTATCTACCAAACACAGGTAATAGGAGGTGTCCAAGGCAATATAGAGGTTGCACGGGATATAACTGGTGTACGGAAACTAAAGCATCGCGACACGGATAGCAATAGATCAACAGGAGGATATAAAGACTATAAAGGCAAAATAGGTAGAAGGGGGAGAGATGCTCGCCTGGGGAACACTGTCGGAGAATCATATCTGGAGAACTTGTCGATACTCACATCAAATCATCGGCCTAATCCACGAAGAAGCAAACACTAGAAGAAACACTAGATGCAATATTTAATACTATGGCAGAAGATTCGACATGATTATGATATGATGCATGGCATGGCACCGATGCGATGCAACTAGGCAAAATTAAGCGGAACTAGGGTCCCGACAATTAATTAAGTGGTTCATGTTTTTAGATACCCCAGATTTTAAATGTTGGCTTAACACGGCAAAACATGGCATCGGTTCGCTACGCAATTTAAATGGAGTCCGGAATAAGACAAAAGTATCCCGCATATAGACTCCATATTTAATTATGAGGTGAATCGGCATAATGCCCCCAAACCACAGATAGATATGCATGCATGAACAATTTAATATGCGATAGTTGGTTATGTCATATTATAAAAATAGGGGCTTAGGGTCACACATCTGGGTTCAGAAGATCTTGGGTTCCGGGGTCCGGGTCCTCTCTCAGGGTTCGACGGAACGGCGAGGTTCGGATACACGATGGAGAACTTGTCATGACGTGACGGAGATCTTGGGTTACAAGCGGTCGATCTTGTCGTTGATGGCGAACTTGAATGGATCGGGTATCGGTGGTCTTCGGGTCCGTGTAGATGGTCATGGCGTCCGGGATGAAGAACTTGGCGTTCCGGTGGCGATCTTGGCGGTCTTCGGGTTCGGGTCTTGGCGTCTGAGAGGAAGTTCTTGGTGGTTTCGAGAAGGAGGTCTTGTCGCATCCGATGGATCGGTCCTCGGGGTCGAAGAACTTGGCGCGCCAGGGTTCGGTCTTTGGATCTTGGTCGGGTCATCGGTTTTATGGGGCCAAAGGACTTGGCGTCCGAGAGACGATCTTGTCGCATCCATGGTCTTTAGGTTCCAGGGATCAGGCTCTTTGAGTTCCATGTAGGAGATCCTGGTTGCCTTCTTGGTACGTCTTCATGAAGAACTTGCCGAACTCTATGTGACCCTGAAGAACTTGCGGAGAGGATCTTCAGGGAGCACACGGCCTGGTATAGCACTTGGGCTCACAAAGACCCACAAGAGTCGTCTCGCGCAGGACTTGTCGTCCCTGTCTTCATAGTGGCAGCACTCTGTCCGAGGTGGAGACATACGGGGAGGCGTCTCCAGACGAAGAAATGCGAACCTAGGTACCTAGCATCCACAGCCAGTACCAGGGCGCACACGGCTCGCGCGAGGAGTTGGGTGCACAAGGAGGGGCGGACCGACAGCGGGCTCTAGGCGAAGCTTGGCGATGACCGGAGGTGGAGAGGCTCCTGCTGGGTCGCAACCTAAGGAAGCATGTGATGAGGTGGTTCCTGGGGCGACAACGAGCTCTGGAGGGAGGCCACAACGAGGAGCTCGCGAGGAGGCTGGACTCCATGGCGGCGGCTCGACTTGGGGACGCGCGCGGGGCACAGCGGAGGAGCTCTGGTGGCAAGGACGGCGTTGGCCGTGGGCGATACGAGCGAGGGCTGCCTCGGCGATGGCGCATAGGAGGTCTCCGGTGAGGCCGACGCGCACATGCAGCGATGCGAAGCAGCGAGGATGAGGCCGGGCCTGCGCGAGACAAGGCCGACGGCGGGTGGAGGCGGCGCAGAGGCACGGCTGTGGCCGGGGTCGACGCTGGCCGCGCGAGGATGGAGCGGGGGAAGCCGGTGCCAGCGGCATGCTCGGGAGGAGGGCGGCGCTCGGGGCTCGACGCGGTGGAGCTTCGGGCGGCGGCCACGCAGGCAGAGGATGATGGCCGGTGGCGGTCGGAGGAGCTCCGGGTCGGGGAGACGCTGGCGGCTTGCTCTATCGAGGGAGGAAGAAGGAGGCGGTGGGGTTGGTGGGATCAATCCTAGGGGATCGCGAGATGAGTGGGGGCGCGGCTCGTGGTGGGACCAGGGCAGACGCGCGCGGGGTGAGGTCTCGATGGGGTTGGTGGGAGGCGAGGAGATCGAGGCCGGGTGCGGGCTGTCGGTGGGGTAGTTGGTGGCTCGATCGGGAAGGGGGCGAGCGGGAGCGTGGCGCGGTCGGTCGCGCTCGGCGTGCGGGAACCGCGGGATGGGGTGGTTGTCGGCACGGGCGGTGCGTGCTGCACGCCTGCGGGTGGGGCCGGGGGACCAGGGCAGGTGGACCAGGGGATGGCGCTGCACTGCGTGCTGCTTGCGTGCGCGTGTGCACTACGGCAGGGAGTGGTTGTGGCGATGGGTTGGTGGGGATGTGCGGGTGGAGGGAGATGTGGGATAGGGGTAGGTTAGGGTTTGGAAGAAAAGAGGGGAAAGGGGTATTTATCTAGTCCAAAGTAGACTAGATGGGGCTAGTTTTAGGCTAAAACTTTAGACAGGCTTTTTGCCTTGTTTTATTTTTAGCAAAAATAAGAAAACCTTTATTGTCACCTAATGACCGGATGATGACATGATGATGCTCAAATGCAATGTAGCATGATGACATGACCATGGGTCATGATGATGCGCAACACAAAAACACCACGATTTTCTAGTAGTGGTTTTAGCGGGACGCCACATGATAGAGGCAGAAGAATCTTCTAGGTCCCCTTTGTCCGCGGAGGCAGCATAGTTCCGGATCTTAGAAAATCCTAATCCCACCCAGACCGCACCAGTTGTGGAGATAGTGGAGAACTTCGAGCCTAAGGAGGACCTAGCGGTCAAAGTCGAATCTGGAGTGGATCACCTTGGAGAAGCCGGATCCCAGATCGACTCGCCCGCGAAAGTCGAAATCCAGGAGGAGCATATCAACGACACTGATTTTGGATCTAATGATGCCGGGTCAAACAGGCCTTTCCTAAGGTACACACTGCGACGTATGATAATGCAAGATGCAAGCGCAGATGCAATTCTTGAGACCATCAAAAGTTTCGACAAAGCTGACCGCGAAAGCCGCAGGTACCTCAGGAAGCACGCGTCGCACTTCATCGGATATGTGGGATCCGGATCCGGCTCTGACGATGCTGCAGAGAACACCGACTTTGTGCTAGAGGAAATTGGAACAAACACCGACGTACCCACATCCTCGGATGAATTGATGACGTCAACGGATTTCTGAAAGTTCTCCGTGGAATATGAAGAGGAGTATAACTCCAAATCTGCAGAAGAAGGAGAAGCCATGGATGAAGGATCTGGGGAACACTCTCCCAAAGAACAGGATGACATGGAAGTCAGAGATAATCCCGAAGTCCAGATGTCCGAAAGTACCGATCAGAGCTTGACTCCGGGAAATGGACCCAAATCCGTCTTTGCTACCAGCGCTGCCAAGAGGGTAAAGAAGAAGAACAAGAAGAATAAGACCCCGGCAAAAGACCCTCTGACAGAGGAGGTGATTGCCGAGGAATATGAGAAAGACTCGGATGGAGCACTTATCCCAGAAGAGCCGAAAAAAGAAGAATCGGTGGATGGACACGTGATCACCGAAGGTGCGCGTAAACTCATCGATGCCACATTAACCACACCTATCCCTACAGCTGCAGAACGTACTGATGAAGAGCTGGACGAAAGGGCCCAAGCCCTAGAAGCACGTTGTCAACAACTCCTGGATGAAGCCAAAAACATCGAGGAGAAAAAGAAACGCATGTCAACTAAGGATTACATGTCTCGGTTGCATCAGAAGACCCGGAAACGTTACACAGGTGATGGTAAATTTCCGGAAGTTAACATGGTCCTCTTTGAAGGAGATCCAGGGATGCCTCGGCTCGACAACAAAGGAGATCTGGTGTACCCTACACCGGTACAGAACACTGTCGCGGCTCGAGATATCCTGTCAAATAACCCAGGCCTAGAACAGGTTCGATTGGGCATCAAACTACTCACCAAGGGTCTGGAGCAACAAATGGCTATGAAATCTGGAAGTGGAAAACTGGTCTCCAAATCTGACCAATGTCACACGGACTCAGCCTAGAATGATATAAGGCCCCAGCGTGTTCAGGAACAGCGTCACCATTCCGACCGACGGGAATGAAGGAAATATGCCCTGAGAGGCAATAATAAAGTTGTTATTATGTATTCCTTCTATATGATAGATGTTTATTTTGCATGCTAGAATTGTATTGATCAGAAACATCAATACATGTGTGTTTAATAAACAAAAAGGGTTCCTAGTTATGCCTCTCTTATAGACTAGCTTGTTGATTAACAAGATGATCAAGGTTTCCTGATCATGGACATTGGATGTTGTTAATAACAAGGTCACACCATTGGTGGAATGATGTGATGAACATTCATCCTAAGTATAGCATTATGATCAAGTCATTATGTTTCTATTGCTATAACATCATAGGAAGTAATCTTTATCCTTAGACCATGATATCATGTTAATTGCTAACACCTGAAGAGTATCTTGATAACATCAAACGTCACACCGTAACAGGGTAACTACAAAGATGGGTTCAGTGCTACGAAGGTGTTATGTTGAGGCTCATGGATCAAGAGTGGAATTTGTCAATCCCGATGATGGATAGATATACTCTGGGCCCTCTCGGTGATATCACATTGAGATAGCTTGCAAGTAAGTGATGTGATCACTAGAATATTATATCACGGGAACAAGAAAAGAGTGCATGTCGAAAACGAGATCAAACTAGGTATGGAGATACCGATGATCGAATCTCGGACATGTAATATATCACGAGACAAAGGGAGTTAGTTACAAGCGTTAAAGGTTCTCACGATCACAGAAGTCATCGTTGAATATGCAGGAGTCGGTATGGATCTCCAGGTCCCGCTTCTGATTATTGATGTGAGAAGAGTCTCAATCATGTATGCATTATCCGCGAACCGTAGGGTGACACACTTAAGAGTTACCAGACACCATTTTGGAGCACATATGTTTCAGACGAAAGAATTGCAAAGCGCATGAATTGTTTCCATAGAAACCGGAAATTGTTTCGGGTGAAATTGCAGAAAGTGGTTCTGCATGTGATATTGAAATATTGCAAGGGGCTATATGTGAATGTTTGTTAATTAAAGTAATTAACAAAATTCTGAATAAATTTAATAAAAGAGTTTTATTAAATGAGAGAGCATTAAACTTGGAGAATTTTAATGCATTTAAAGTAGGGACTTTAAAGGGGAATGTGAAGAGGCATTTTAATGTGGAGGGGTTACCACCACATGAATGGGGGAGGTGAGGGGTCACCCCCCATGCGCCGGCAATGGAGAGAGGGGGTACCCCCTCCTCCAATAAAAGGCCACCCTCTTCCTCCTTCTTCCACACACCTCCTTGTGAAGGATCTCTCTCCCCCTCTAGAATTATTCCCCCATGGTCTCGGATTAGCGAGATACATGTTCCCGGTGGCATTTCGTCTGGAAGGAGTTGCTGCTTCCGCTGGATCGCTGGAGCGACGAGGTGGAGGTTGTCCGGTGGGTTGAACATGTGTGCGAGTACGGATGCGCTGCTGAGTTGCGGCGCTCGGACTTCCATTCGATCTTGAGATCGGCAAGTGTACGACTACATCAACCACGAGTTCCTACTCGTTAACAAAACTCGTTGTCTTCGAGGGTAAGTTCTCGTTGGATGTATGTCCACCCATTCCTTTGTACCTAGTAGATAGATCTTGGCGTGTAGTTCTCATCGTAGGAATTTTTTTGTTTTCTATGCTGCGGACCCAACAATGGTATCAAAGCCTGATCTATGCGTAGGTGCTTTGCACGGGTAGTACACATATGTTTATATGTGGGCGATGATGATCATGTTATTGCATCTTCTATGTATTTTGGATATTGGTGGCATAGTGGGATGAAGAGGCTCGGACCAACCTTACATGTCATCGTACATGAGACCGGTTCCACGACTGACATGCAACTTGTTTTGCATAAGTGGCTGGCGGGTGTCTGTCTCTCCTACTATATTCAATATCTGATTTACAACGAGTTGCTAATAACTTAGTTATCCTCGTTGTGGTTCATGTTCGTAGGTGAGAACTGTTCTATCTCCGAAAGCCCTAAGCCACGTAAAACTTGCAATTGATAAATTAGAGGCGTCTAGTTTATATCGTTGCTGGGATAGTGTATTGATATGGTATTGTTGTAAGTAGATGTATGATAGCTACTCTTACAACACACTCAACGTGTAAGTTCCATAGACCTTGGCCTTACACACAAAGGAATGATAAAGATCACACCATGATGCAAGTGATAGAGATCAAATGCATGGACCATATCATCTCACTTTACACATTAGATGTTAGCATCTTATACTGCTAGTTTGGCGCATTTGGTAGCATTGTAAGTTGATCCCTCATTTAGATATCAAGATAAAAATGTGTTCTTCCTTAAGTATGCACTGTTCTGTGGATCGTGTTTCGAGACATCACGTGATGATCGGGTGTACTCGAATCTACGCTTTCATAGGAACGGGTGTAAGACAGTTTTACACACGCGAATACTAAGGTTCTTACTTGGGGAGCCTAGCATGTACAGACATGGCCTCAGAACACGGACCGAAAGGTTAAGCATGAGTCATATAGTTGATATGATGCCCATATAGATGCTCGCCTTTGAAGCTACATCAACTCACATGATGATCGGACTTGGTGTAGTGGATTTGGTTCATGTAATCACCAAAAGGACACGAGGGATGTCGTTTTTGAGTGGGAGTTCATTAGTAATTTGGATTAGTTGAACTCACTCTATCATAAACTTAGTCTAAATAAACTTTAAAAATTCTGTTGTAGATGGCACCACCTGCTTTTAATTTCAACGTGTTCATGGAGAAAGAGAAACTTGCTGTGAATGGTAGCAACTTCACCAACTGGGCTATGAATTTGAAGATTCTCCTCACTGCTGCACAAAAGCAATATGTGCTAGATGCGTTGCTAGGCCCCCCACCAGCTCCTGATGCTCCTGACGAGGAAAAGAATGTCTATGTGACTCGTCAGGAGGACCACAACTTAGTTCATTGCGGCATACTGTATGGGCTAGAGCCAGAACTTCGAAAGCGTTTCGAAAATGGCAATGCCTTTGATACCATGGGAGAATTGAAAATGATTTTCGATACCCATGCTGCCGTAGAGAGTTATAATGCTACTGAAAAGTTCTTTAGCTGCATGATGGAGGAGAACAACTCAGTTAGTGAGCATGTACTCAAAATGTCTGGGTACGCCGATCAGCTTGTATCCTTGGGAATAACGATTCCCATTGACTTGGGCATACATCATGTTCTCCAATCTCTGCCACCTAGCTACAAGAGCTTCGTGATGAACTATAATATGCAGGGCATGAAGAAGACTCTTCCCGAGCTTCTGTCAATGCTTAAGACTGCAGAAGTAGAGATTAGGAAAGAACATCAAGTGTTGATGATCAATAGGACCACCGGTTTCAAGAAGGACAAGAAATGCAAGCACAAGGGAAAGAAGGGTGGCAAATATGTTGCCACGCCTGAAAAGAAACCCCGAGCTGGCCCTAAGTCTGACACCGAGTGTTACTATTGCAAGGGGACTAGCCATTGGAAGCGCAACTGCCCCAAGTATTTGGCGGACAAGAAGTCTGGCAAGGCAAACAAAAGTATATGTGATATACATGTTATTGATGTGTACTTGACTAGTACTCGCAGTAGCACCTGGGTATTTGATACAGGATCGGTTGCTAATATATGTAACTCGGTTCAAGGGCTACGGAACAAGCGACAACTAGCAAGGGATGAGGTCAGGATGCGGGTCGGCAATGGATCAAAAGTTGATGTGATCGCCGTCGGAATGTTGCCACTCCATATGCCATCGGGATTAGTTATAAACCTAAATAATTGTTATTTGGTGCCTGCATTGAGCATGAACATTGTATCCGGATCGTGTTTGATGCAAAGTGGTTATTCCTTTAAATTTGAAAACAATGGTTGTTCGATTTATAAGAATGATATCTTTTATGGTCATGCACCTATGTTGAATGGTTTATTTCTGTTGGATCTCGATAGTAATATTACGCACATTCATAATGTTAATGCTAAAAGGATTAAACTTGATGATGATATATCTGCATATATGTGGCACTGCCGTCTAGGTCATAATGGCGTTAAACGCATGAAGAAACTCCATTCTGATGGACTTTTGGAATCACTTGATTTTGAATCATTTGATACATGTGAGCCATGCCTTATGGGCAAGCTGACTATAACACCGTTTTCTGGTTCAATGGAACAGGCGACAGATTTATTGGAAATCATACATACTGATGTATGTGGAGCAATGAGTGTGTCAGCGCGAGGTGGATATCGTTATTTTGTTACTTTCACGGATGATTTGAGTAGATACAGGTATATCTATTTGATGAAACACAAGTCTGAAACTTTTGAAAAGTTCAAGGAATTTCAGAATGAAGTGGAAAATCATCATAATAGAAAGATCAAATTTCTACGGTCTGACCGTGGAGGAGAGTATCTAAGTTACGAGTTTAGCACACACATGAAAGAGTGTGGAATAGTTTCACAACTCACGCCTGCCGGAACACCACAACGTAATGGTGTGTCGGAACATCGTAATCGTACCTTATTGGATATGGTTCGATCTATGATGTCTCTGACTGACTTGCCACTGTCATTTTGGGGTTATGCACTGGAAACAGCTGCATTCACTTTAAATCGGGCACCATCTAAATCCGTTGAAACGACACCATATGAATTATGGTTTGGAAACAAACCTAAGTTGTCATTTCTTAAAGTTTGGGGATGCGATGTTTATGTGAAGAAACTTCAGCCGGATAAACTCGAACCCAAAGCGGAAAAATGCGTCTTCATAGGATACCCTAAGGAAACAGTTGGGTATAACTTCTATCACAGATCCGAGGGCAAGGTTTTTGTTGCCAAGAATGGATCCTTTCTTGAGAAGGAGTTTCTCACGAAAGGTGTGAGTAGTCGGAAGGTAGAACTCGAAGAGGTTATTGAACCTTCTCTTCATCAAATGGCGAGTAGCACAACACCGGAAGTTGTTTCGGAGTTGACTTCACCTAATGAAGAGAGAGCTAATGATATTGATCATGAAACTCCGAAAGAGGACACTACCGAACCTCGCAGGTCAAGCAGGACACATGCAGCTCCTGAACTGTATGGCAATCCTATTGTGAATTTCATGGTTGATGAAATGAATGACCCTGCGACGTATGAAGAAGCGATGATGAGCCCGGATTCCAACAAATGGCTAGAAGCCATGAAATCCAAAATGGAATCCATGTACGAGAACCAAGTTTGGACCTTGGTGGACTTACCTCACGATCGAAAGGCCGTTGAGAATAAATGGATTTTCAAAAGAAAAACTGATGCTGATGGTAATGTGACCATCTATAAGGCTCGACTTGTCGCAAAGGGGTTTCGACAGATTCAAGGAGTTGACTACGATCAGACATTCTCTCCCGTAGCGATGCTTAAGTCAGTTAGGATTATGTTAGCAATTGCTACATATTTCGATTATGAAATATGGCAGATGGATGTCAAAATTGCGTTCCTCAGTGGTAATATTGAAGAAGAGTTGTATATGATACAACCTAAGGGTTTTGTCGATCCTAAGGATGCTAATAAGGTATGCAAACTTCAGCGATCCATCTATGGACCGAAGCAAGCATCCCGGAGTTGGAATCTCCGCTTTGATGAGGTGATCAAAGAGTTTGGATTTGTCCAAACTTATGGAGAGGCCTGTATTTACAAGAAAGTGAGTGGGAGCAATGTGGCATTTCTGATATTATATGTGGATGACATATTATTGATTGGAAATGATATAGATCTTTTAAACAGTGTTAAAAGCTATCTAAACAGCAAATTTTCGATGAAAGACCTTGGTGAAGCGTCATATATATTAGGCATTAAAATCTATAGAGATAGATCAAGGCGCCCAATTGGGCTATCACAGAGTACATACCTTGATAAGGTATTAAAGAAGTTTAATATGGACAGAAGTAAGAAGGGGTTCTTACCTATGTTGCAAGGCAAGACATTGAGTAAGACTCAAAGTCTGACAAGAATTCCAAGCATATTAAGCGCCGGTTTCACTCCATCCGCGAGCATGTCGATATAAAGATTTGTAAAGTACACACGGACCTAAATGTAGCAGATCCGTTGACTAAAGATCTCCCTAGGACAAAACATGATCAACACCAGAACTCCATGGGTGTTAGATTTATCACTATGTGAACTAGATTATTGTCTCTAGTGCAAGTGGGAGACTGAAGGAAATATGCCCTGAGAGGCAATAATAAAGTTGTTATTATGTATTCCTTATATATGATAGATGTTTATTTGCATGCTAGAATTTTATTGATCGGAAACATCAATACATGTGTGTTTAATAAAAAAAGGGTTCCTAGTTATGCCTCTCTTATAGACTAGCTTGTTGATTAACAAGATGATCAAGGTTTCCTGATCATGGACATTGGATGTTGTTAATAACAAGGTCACACCATTGGTGGAATGATGTGATGAACATTCATCCTAAGTATAGCATTACGATCAAGTCATTATGTTTATATTTCTATAACATCATACGAAGTAATCTTTATCCTTAGACCATGATATCATGTTAATTGCTAACACCTGAAGAGTATCTTGATAACATCAAACGTCACACCGTAACTACAAAGATGGGTTCAGTGCTACGAAGGTGTTATGTTGAGGCTCATGGATCAAGAGTGGAATTTGTCAATCCCGATGACGGATAGATATACTCTGGGCCCTCTCGGTGATATCACATTGAGATAGCTTGCAAGTAAGTGATGTGATCACTAGAATATTATATCACGGGAACGAGAAAAGTGTGCATGTCGAAAACGAGATCAAACTAGGTATGGAGATACCGATGATCGAATCTCGGACATGTAATATATCACGAGACAAAGGGAGTTAGTTACAAGCGTTAAAGGTTCTCACGATCACAGAAGTCATCGTTGAATATGCAGGAGTCGGTATGGATCTCCAGGTCCCGCTTCTGATTATTGATGTGAGAAGAGTCTCAATCATGTATGCATTATTCGTGAACCGTAGGGTGACACACTTAAGAGTTACCGGACACCATTTTGGAGCACATATGTTTCAGACGAAAGAACTGCAAAGCGCAGGAATTGTTTCGATAGAAACCGGAAATTGTTTCGGGTGAAATTACAGAAAGTGGTTCTGCATGTGATATTGAAATATTGCAAGGGGCTATATGTGAATGTTTGTTAATTAAAGTAATTAACAAAATTCTGAATAAATTTAATAAAAGAGTTTTATTAAATGAGAGAGCATTAAACTTGGAGAATTTTAATGCATTTAATGTAGGGACTTTAAAGGGGAATGTGAAGAGGCATTTTAATGTGGAGGGGTTACCACCACATGAATGGGGGAGGTGAGGGGTCACCCCCCATGCGCCGGCAATGGAGAGAGGGGGTACCCCCCTCCTCCTCCTATAAAAGGCCACCCTCTTCCTCCTTCTTCCACACACCTCCTTGTGAAGGATCTCTCTCCCCCTCTAGAATTATTCCCCCATGGTCTTGGATTAGCGAGATACATGTTCCCGGTGGCATTTCGTCTGGAAAGAGTTGCTGCTTCCGTTGGATCGCTGGAGCGAGGAGGTGGAGGTTGTCCGGTGACTTGAACGTATGGGCGAGTACGGATGCGCTGCTGAGTTGCGGCGCTCGGACTTCCACTCGATCTTGAGATCGGCAAGTGTACGACTACATCAACCACGAGTTCCTACTCGTTAACAAAACTCGTTGTCTTCGAGGGTAAGTTCTCGTTGGATGTATGTCCACCCGTTGCTTTGTACCTAGTAGATAGATCTTGGCGTGTAGTTCTCATCATAGGAATTTTTTTGTTTTCTATGCTACAGACCCAATAGGGAAGACAACTATTCTAGAACCGGATCGTCAGGACAGCATCACAGAACCGCACGTGACTAGAGCAATGTTGCTCCAGCGGCCGAGCAATATGCCATTGCTGCACTGTATCCATGGAATCCTCCCCGACGAGAGTCGAACGATCGAAGGGGGGAAGATAAAGAGAAACGTCGGGAGGAGGATCGTCAAAAAATGCCACCTCCTAGACATGCAAGCCGTCCGGCTGAGCCTCACCGTAGTGGGAATGACAGATGAAGGAATGACGGAAACCATGCTGGGGCAAGCCGGCAGGGAGCTCGTCGTAGTGAAGGCCCTCCCTGGAACCGGAATAATGATGCTCCGGACGGAGGCCGGCGAACAGCCGGAAATAATCCAGCTGCCCCACCCTCTGCACCAAGTAGTAATCACAACGGCTCTCAAGGGGGACAAGGAGGACGACATGGCGGAGGAGGTGGTGGCAGAAGCCGAAGTCTGGCCCCAAGGCACCGTGGCCACAGCCGACATTTGGGATGATCTCTATCCCCGAATGACGCAAGGCACATGATCAATTCCAACATAGAGGCGCGGCGCTACGAAAATGATGATATCTACGTGGGCCCAAAGTGCTTTGGACCACGCATCAGAGCTACAAAATTCCCAGAAGGATTTGCTATCTCAAGACATATCCAAGCCTACGACAGCATTGCTCGGCCCGATACCTGGGTACAGGATTTTTTCCAAGCTTGCTGCATCGCCAAAGGCGGAAACAGCCTGGTCGCAACCCGATATCTCCCACTCATGTTGCGGAAGACGGCACGATCATGGCTTAATGAACTTTTGGAGAACACCATCCACAACTGGTATGACATGCAAAGTGCGTTCTTTAGGAATTTCGAAGGCACATATCAGAGGCCCTGTATAGTCGGAGACCTACAGCGTTGCACCCAGAAGGCCGGAGAAACTTGCCGGGATTACCTCGGATGATGGATCGACACCAAGAACTCCTGTAAAGGAGTAAATGATCAAACTGTGATTGAAGCTTTCATCGCAGGTCTCCCAATTGGTCTACTGCGCCACCGCTTGAAGTGTGATAAGGTCACTAATTTGGGAGAGATGATAGAAACAGCGAGCAAGTATGCAGATGCTGATGATGATGCAGAGGGATTACTCAATGCCCTAGCTGTACCACAGTCAGCAAAACAACCAAAGCAACAAGCTCAGAAGCGCAAAAGTACCTCGGAAGAAAAACCCAACGCGGAAACGGCAGTGGTCACTGCTACTTTTGGGTCTGGAGGACGAGGAGGACGCAGCGGAGGCCGTGGGCGTGGGCGTGGAACTTCAAGAGTCCAAGGTAAAGGAGACCAACAACCAAGCAAAACCTACTCTTGGGCCAACATTGCCAATAACCCATGTGTGCATCACCTAGACGCCAATGGGGGCTCGTCCCACACCAACGCCGAATGTCGTTTCAACAACGATATCAAAAGAGATGACACCGCGGGCTACAAAGCTAAGCGGAAGAAGGGAAAGAAGAATCCCGAAAAAGAAAAAGATACCAAGGAAGATTCCGACATGGAGGAAGCGAATGCTTCAAATCCCAAGCCGGAAGGGAAGAAAAATTTTCCTACCAAGAAAGACACTTATGTCACCTTCCTCGGATCTCAACCAGCAAAGGTCAAGAAAGCAGTTCTACATGAGCTCAATGCAACAGTTCCGGCTGTCCCCCAATTCTTGGACTGGTCAGAAGTGGCAATCACATTTTACCGCGCTGATCATCCGCCTAAGTTGCACAGGCAAGGAAAATACACCTTAATCGTCAATCCACTTATTGACGGTTATGGTTTCTCCAAGACCCTCATGGACGGCGGCAGTAGTATCAGTATTCTCTATGTCGAAACGCTACGCCGGATGAAGATCTCGGAGACCCAGCTGAACCATAGCTCTGTGATTTTTCACGGAGTTGTCCCAGGAAGACAAGCTAATTCCCTGGGAGAGATCACTTTGGATGTTACCTTTGGAACTCCAAAGAATTATCGAACGGAGGCACTTTCCTTCGAAGTGGTCCCGTTCAAGAGCGCATACCACGCTATATTTGGACGTCTGGCTTACTAGGCTTTTATGGCTCGTCCGTGTTACATTTACAATATGATGAAAATTCCAGGTCCCAACGGCGTGATCACCATCAGGGGAGAACCGAAGAAAGCGCGAGTGTGCGAGGATGGAAATGCCGCCTTTGCCGAAGCCGTGCTGCACGCCCAGGAGTACCAGGAGATCAAGAAGAGCATAGATCCGTCCGAGATGCTCGCAACGAAGAAGGAGGTGACAAAGCCAAATCCGGAGTTCAAGGCATCAGAAGAGACGAACAAGACGTCGGTGAAGGATGATGACCCCTCCAAGGTGACCCAGATAGGCGTAGGCTGATACATTGCAAATGTATCTATAATTTTTTGATGTTCCATGCTTGCTTTTATCCACTTTCTTGTGTTTTGTTCCAACTTTGGAGTACTTTTCATATGATTTCTTGGACTAACCTATTAACAAGAGCCACAGTGCCAGCTGCCTGTTTTCTACTGTTTTTGGTTCCAGGAAAGTCAGAAAATGAATATTCTCGGAATTGGACAGGACAAAAGCCAAAGTGCCTATTTTTCTGGAAGTCATCAAGTGCCAGAATACGAGACGGAGAGGAGCCAGGGGGCCACCACACCACCTGGCCGTGCGGCTAGGCCTGGCACGCACCAGGGGTTGGTGTGGCCGCTCCCGGCACCCCCTCGGCCTCTCCTTCCGCCTATATATTGCCGTTGGGACGAAAACCCTAAGCGCCCGATCAAAAATCCACGAAAGAGTCTGTAGCCACCGTCATCTCCATCCCTAGATCAGGAGGGATCTGAAGCTCTTCCCGGCACCCTGCCAGAGAGGGGAATTCACCCTGGAGGCCTTCTTCATCACCATGCAAGCCTCCGGTGTGATGCGTGAGTAGTTCATCCTTGGACTACGGATCCATGTAGTAGCTAGATGGCTGGTTCTCCTCCGTTGTGCTATCATGTTTAGATCTTGTGAGCTCCGTTCACGATCAAGATCATCTATTTGTATTCATGCATGTTGTGTTTGCGAGGATCCGATGGATATAGAGATGCTATTTCAGATTGATTATTGATTCTATCATGTCTTTGTTATTTGTGATCTTGCATGCTTTCCGTTGTTAGTAGCTATTTTGGCCAAGTAGATGCTAGCAACTCCAAGAGTTAGTATTTATGCTCGATAGTGGGTTCATGCCTCTGGTAATCTGGGGAAGTGACAGAAATCTCTAAGGTACTAGATGTGTTGTTGCTACTAGGGAGAAAACAACAATCCTTTGTTTATAGAACAATCGTATTGTTTACTTTACACGCAGTTCGTAAAGAAATAATCTGTTGCTTGCAACTTAATACTGGAGGGGGTTCGGATGATAACCTGAAGGTGGATTATTAGTCATAGATGCAGTTGGATGGCGGTCTATGTATTATGTTGTAATGCCCAATCAAGTCTCAAAGGAGTCAAGATGATTAGTATATGCATGTATTGCTTTCTCGGTGTTTGTCAATTGCCCCGCTGTAATTTGTTCACCCAGCATGTTATCTATCTAAGGAGAGCCACCTCTAGGGAACTATGGATCCCGGTCCTTTTCTTTTACATACAATCTACAATCTTTTACTGCTTTGTGTTTACTTTCTGCAAACTTTTACATATTTCCATTCGATACGTTTAATCCTTTGTTTTCCGCAAAACACGGTGAGATTGACAACCTCATCGCAAGTTGGGGACAAAGTTCTGTGGTTGTGTTGTGCAGGTCTCCACGTTGCTACTAGCACTAGTAGTGCGCCCTGCCAAAGCTCAGCTAGTAACACCTTTGGGGTGTTTCCTTGCTCCTACTGGTTCGATTAAACCTTGGTTTCATAACTGAGGGAAACTTGATGCTGTGCTCATCATACCTTCCTCTTGGGGTTCCCAACGAGCTCTACATCAACACTGCCATGAAGCATTTTTCTGGGCGCCGTGCATTGAGCCATCAAGCATTTTTCTGGCACCGTTGCCGGGGAACTGAAGAAGAAGAATCTCCCAAGTCAACCACGCGCCAGCAAATATTTTTCTGGCGCCGTTGCCGGGGAGTCAAGGACATCTTCACAAGGGGAGTCCCTCATAACCAATCTCTTTACTTTGTTGTTTTTGTTTTGCTTAGTTTTCTTTTTTGCGTTGTTTGCTTGTTTTGTTATTCAAAAACACACAAAAATTAGTTTTACAAGTTTGCTTTCTTATTTCAAAACCCAAAAAAATGACTACTCTTGAAAACACTAAGTTGTGTGACTTCACTAGCACCAACATCAATGATTTTATGAGCACACATATTGCTCCACCTGTGGCTAAAAATACTTTCTTTGAGATAAAACCTACTTTGATCAATCTTGTTATGAGAGAACAATTTTCTGGTATTGGTAATGAAGATGCTGCTTCCCATCTAAATAACTTTGTTGAACTTTGTGAGATGCAAAAGCATAGGGACGTAGATGGTGATATTATTAAGCTGAAATTGTTTCCTTTCTCTTTGAGAGGAAAAGCTAAAGAATGGTTGAATTCCTTAACTAGGAATAGTATTGATTCTTGGACTAAGTGCAAAGATGCTTTTATTGGAAAATACTATCCTCCTGCTAAGATTATATCCATGAGAAGTGAAATAATGAAGTTTAAACAACTTGATAATGAGCATGTTGCTCAAGCTTGGGAAAGAATGAAATCTTTGGTAAAGAATTGTCCCACTCATGGACTGACTGCTTGGATGATCATCCAAACTTTTTATGCAGGATTGAACTATTCTTCAAGGAACCTATTGGATTCTGCTGCTGGATGTACCTTTATGACCATCACTTTGGGTGTTGCAACAAAACTTTTGGACAATATGATGGTTAATTATTCTGAATGGCATACTGAGAGAGCTTCACAAGGTAAGAAGGTAAATTCTGTTGAGGAAACCTCTTCCTTGAGTGATAAGATAGATATTATTATGTCTATGCTTGTTAATGGGAAAGCCCATATTGATCCAAATATTGTTCCTTTAGCCTCTTTGGTTGCTCAACAAGAGCAAGTTGCTGTGAACTTCATAAGAAATAACAATTTTGGCAACAATGCTTATGGTAATAATGCTTATAGGAACAATTTTGGTAACAACAATTATAAGCCATATCCTCCCAACATTGGTAATGCTTATGGAAATTCTTACAACAATAATAAGAGTGCTCCCTCTGAACTTGAAGTTGTGCTTAACGAGTTTATTAGTAAACAAACTGCTTTCAATAAAACTATTGAGGAAAAACTCTCTAATGCTGAAAGAAATATAGCATCTTTGGCTGAAGCTCAATCTTCTTTGAATAAAATGGCTGCTAAACCTGAAACTAATGATAATCTCTTTGCAGCTACTAATGCTATACAAGTAAGAATTGATGAAAATGTTAGACTATGAGCTGAATTACATGCTAAGTGGGAAAGAGAAGATGAAATTGCTAGAAACATTAGTGTTTCTACTATTACCACCACTAGTGTTGAGGCTAGTAATAGTTCTACTACTTTAGATGATAAATTTGATTTTGATCTTGATGGTTGCAACATCTCTGAAGCTATTAAGTTCCTACAAAAGCTTGCTAAAAGTCCTAATGCTAGTGCTATGAACATGGCCTTTACAAAACACATTACTGATGCTCTCATAAAGATTAAAGAAGAAAAGATGAATTATAAAGCTTCTATTCCTATAAAACAAGAAGATGGTTGGGAACCCATCATTAATATGAAAGTGAATGACTTTGATTTCAAAGCTTTGTGTGATCTTGATAATAGTCTTTCTATTATGCCTAGAATGATTTATGATATGCTTGATTTGCCTCCACTTGAAGATTGTTATTTGAATGTCCCACTGGATGATAATGCTAAAAAGAAACTCATGGTGAGTATTAATGATGTTCTTATTATGGTTAACAATTCCTATGTCCCCGTTGATTTCTATGTTTTCGATGTTGAATACAATGCTTCTTGTCCTATTACTTTGGAAAGACCTTTTCTTACAACTATTGCTGCCATCATTGATATGAAAGAAGGCACCATTAAATATCAACTCCCACTCAAGAAAGGTATAGAAAACTTCCCTAAAAAGAGAGAAAAGATTTCTTTTGCTTCTCCTATGAAAACAAAATTTGGTCTTAATGCTTCTTCATTTGAGAACACTTGATTCTTTCTTTGCTTCTTATGCCTAACTTAAAGACGTTAAAGAAAAGTACTTATTGGGAGATAACCCAAAAGTTTTAGATGAGTCTTGGAAGATCCTTATCCTTTTTATTTGCTTTTTGTGCCAAGAGTAACCTCTAATGAGAGAGAAGTAATGATTGGGAAAGTTGCTGTCCCGAAACAGATTTCTGTGCTTCACCGTACAAATTCGTGTAAAATCGCTGAACTTCTTTTTGAGGCGTGAATTTTTGTGCTTCTTCCCCAGGTTGTTATATAACTTTCGGTAGTTCAACACTTTTTGATTTGAGCAACAGAAGGTCTTCGAAAAAATTCGTCTTTACCTGCTGGTCTGTTTTGACAGATTTCTGCCATTTTCTGCATTTGCTTCTTGTTGGTTCCTTTTTGAGTTCTTTTGGGGAATTAAGCTTTTTGAGAGAAGTGATACAGTATCTAGTGTTCTAATGGAAGTTTATTTGGTGTTAGAACTGAACCTTGAGACTTATTTATCTTAAGTGCACTAATGTTGCTAATAAAGATTGTGTGAAGTTTTGTATGAAGGAAAATTTTCAGGTGTATGGAAGGAATGAGTAATGAGATGAAGGATGGACTAAAGCTCAAGCTTGGGGATTCCACGCGTGTCACCCCAAGAAATATCCAAGAAGTACAAGCGTCAAAGCTTGGGGATGCCCAAGGCATCCCCTTCTTCATCAATAAAAATCTCAGGTTTCTTCCAAACGCTTCATTTTTATTGTTTCATGCACAGTTGTGTTGTTCTTGGAGCGTCTTCTTTTTCGTTTTCGTTTTGGTTTTTAGTTTGCTTGGTTTGCTTAGTTTTCTGAATAAATTGGTTGGACCCCCTCTTTCATACATTGGTTTGCAAATAGTTTGGTTTGGTTTGGAAAAGAGTAGGAAAGTTCATGCTTATGTGGTAAAAAGAGCTTGTTTTTGACTGTGGCCTATGCTTTTTCATGCCATGCTTGATATTCTTTTGGCCTTATGCTTAGTATTCTTTTCTGTAGCATGACTTGTTATAAACAATTGAGATTTCTTAATGTGCCTTGGATGAATCATGCATTGTTTTAGCATATTAAAGCATAGTATAGTGGTATTCTCCTTTGATGCTTTATTTGGGTTGACATGGAGCATGCTCACACCATGTTATGACTATACAAAGTCACCATAGCCTTTATGATCCTTTAGTTTTCAACTTGTAGTATCACTTTATGCTTTGATCAATGATGTTTTGTCGCTCTGCATGATTATGGCCATTATTGCTCTCTTAGTTTGTCGCTCCCAGTCTTTTGCTAGCCTCCACAACAAAGTATGAGTTCCACTCATGCATCCAACTCCCTAAACCAAGTTATTCCAAAGATTCCACCATACCTACCTATTAGCTTATGCTATTCCAAGTATATTCATGCTTTTGTTTACCTTCCAAATTAAACTTGTTATGAGAAAACTGGTGATTAAAGCTCTCACGAACTTGATGGCACACTTTACTTTTTTGCATCTAATAAACTTGAACCATTGGGTCCTTCTTTGTTGCGTATATGCTTGTGCTTTATAAGTTGAAATTAGCAGAACCATGTTTCATGGGGAACGCTTTCAACATTGCACTTGTACTTTGTACCCCGTTGATATCATGTTCTTTTGCTTGCGGATCCCGGTGGTGTGAAATAAAAGTGGAACTTGTAAGATCATGGAGTTTGTATGTGTGTTAGAGAGACGTCTAGGCCCCTAGCCTAAGCCATGCCTAATCATGGTGGAAACTTGCAGCATCACCATAATGAGCATTCTATGAAGCATCCTCAATAAAAACCTATGCAATTAGCAAATAAAAAGATCGCTGAGATGCTCATTGTCTGCTTGCCTTGTCATTTTGATTATGGTAAAGCTCCCGTATCATGTGCAAGGGGTACCCCGTTGGCGGTTCTTAATGATACACATGTACTTACAATGACAAGAGCTTACCCGTGACTGAAGTTGAGTAGCATGAGGATCGGTCTTCGTAAGTAAGGGGCATGAGATTTTGGTTTATAACTTGTCAAGCATATCCTCTTAGTTGTGTCACTTTAACCTTAATCACCTTAAAGATGATTATGATAGGGGCAATGAGAGCTAAAATCTATAAGTACCATAATTTTTGGAAGCTCTTTATGAGACTTGAATCCCTACTTCCTTTTACAAAGGCCTTTCTTCCACCATTATATTGAGTCTCCACCTTCTATCTTTATGCACCTACTTTGAGAGCATAGTGGCCATTCTTAGTTCTATGTGCATTGTCCCAAAACTAGTTGATTGATGCATACTTTCATATTGCTTGTTTTAAACTATTGTATCTAGTCACTCTTATGAACTTTGAAGGTGTCCTATGCATTTATATTTGCTACTCTTGCTACTCTATTGAGGGACAAGCTGAATACTATTATGCCATGTTTTCTTTATGTGAAACAAACAAACGTCTTGCAAAGCATTGTTATTCATGAATCTTTTTTTGTGCCTTTTCATGTTGCATCATAGTTTCTTTGCTTATTTATAGAACTTTGTCTTTCATGTAAACCCGAACGCTAAACCCGTCAAACAGTCCTTACGACGTTTCGGCGATGAAAAGCGTAAGGCAATAGCTAAGGAACTAGCACGGCTCGAGTTAGCCAGATTCATAGAAGAGGTCATCCACACTGAGTTGTCGGCCAATCCTGTAATGGTACCTAAAAAGGACACCACTGATTTAAGGATGTGTGTTGATTATACTGCCTTGAACAAGGCTTGTCCAAAAGATCCGTTCGCTCTGCCTAGCATTGATCAAGTTATTGATTCTACGGCAGGCTCAGAACTCCTCTGTTTTCTCGACGCATATTCCGGTTATCACCAAATCTAGATGAAGGAATCTGACAAAGTCAAAACTTCATTCATAACCCCCTTCAGAACCTTCTGTTTTGTTACAATGCCCTTTGGGTTGAAGAATGCAGGAGCTACGTACCAGCTTACGATGCAGCGTTGCCTCCATGACCAACTTGGACGCAATGTACATGCATATGTGGATGATATTGTGGTGATGTCCAAAAAGAAGGAAACACTAATTTCCGACTTGGAGGAAACATTCGCCAATCTATGAAAATACAACATCATGCTTAACCCGAAGAAATGTTTCTTTGGAATACCAGCCGGAAAATTGTTAGGTTTCATCGTGTCTCAACGAGGCATAGAGGTGAACCGGGACAAAATCAAGGATATACTCAATATTTCCAGGCCAACTCGCCTGAAGGACGTACAAAGACTAACTGGTTGCATTGCTGCAGTCAGTCGGTTTGTAAGCCGGCTTGGAGAAAGAGCCGCACCATTATATAAACTTCTGAAAAAGACCAAGGATTTTGTTTGGACCGATGAAGCTGAAGCCGCACTACAAGACCTAAAGAAAGTACTCTCATCTCCTCCTATCCTTGCTGCGCCGGAACCACAGGAACCGATGTTGCTCTATCTTGCTGCGACAAACAAGGTCGTTAGTATCGTCATGGTGGTGGAGAGACCGGAGGAAAATCAGGAACACCTGGTGCAGCGTCCGACGTATTTTGTCAGCGAGGTCCTGACAGAATCCAAACAGCGGTATCCGCACTATCAAAAGTTGGCTTACGGTGTTTTTCTAGCATCTCGTAAGTTACGACATTATTTTCAGGAGCATCCAATTACCGTGGTGAGCACAGATCCCGTGAGAGATATAATCAACAACAGTGACGCCACAGGACGCGTCGCCAAATGGGGCATAGAGCTTTCAGCTTTTGATATTGAGTATAAACCTCGGATAGCAATCAAATCCCAAATCCTTGCTGACTTTGTCGCTAATTGGACAGAGACGAAGGAGAACATGATCCTCCTTGAGTCGGAATATTGGACCCTCTACTTTGATGGGTCTAAGGCTCGAGGGGGCTCGAGGGCTGGCGTGGTGCTCAAATCACCCCAAGGAGATAAACTTCTATACGTGTTGCAGATCCACTTCATAGCGACAAATAATATCGCTGAATATGAAGCACTGCTACATGGAATCTGGATTGCTAAGGATATTAGCATCCGACGTTTGATGTGTTATGGATATTCGGATCTTGTTGCTCAACAAGTGTTGGATATTTGTAATGCAAATAAACACATGGCAGCGTATAAAGCTGTCGTGGATGATCTATCTAAATCGTTCGAAGGGTTTGAGGTTCAACACATCCCTCGAGCAGAAAACGAGGAAGCAGATGCACTATCTCAGATAGGCTCTGCGCGGAAAGAGGTCCCGGATGGCGCTTTTCTACAGCACCTCAAAGTTCCTTCAATAAAGGGAGTAGATGAGGAATATCCGGCCAAATCCAACTCACCTCTAATAGCGGTCCTGGCTGTAATTCCTAATTGGACCCAACCCTACCTTGATTATTTGGTAGATGGAAAATTACCCGAAGACGAGGTTCTGAGCCGACAGATCATTCGACGAGCAAAAGCTTATACTATAGTTAAAGGTGAGCTCTATAAGCGGAGTGTTTCTAGGGTTTTTCAGTGCTGCGTATCTCCGGAAGAAGGAGTGGAAATCTTAAGAGAAATCCATGAAGGCGAGTCTGGTCACCACGCTGCAGCCAAATCTTTAGTGGCAAAAGCTTTTAGACACGGATTTTTCTGGCTTACAGCTCAGGCAGATGCCGAACGATTAGTCAAGACATGCAAGGGCGGCCAAAAGTACGCCAAACCAGCTCATGTTCTAGCTGATCAGCTGCGAACAATACCTATAACATGGCCTTTTGTGGTCTGGGGGCTTGATATGGTAGGACCATTTAAATGAGCTCCAAGTGGATTTACTCATCTCTTAGTGATGGTGGATAAATTCACCAAATGGATTGAGGCTAAACCTATCACTAGTTGTGATGGAGCTATTGGGTCCGCAGCATAGAAAACAAAAAATTTCCTACGATGTGAACTACACACCAAGATCTATCTACTAGGTACAAAGCAACGAGTGGACATACATCCAACGAGAACTTACCCTCGAAGACAACGAATTTTGTTAACGAGTAGGAACTCGTGGTTGATGTAGTCATACACTTGCCGATCTCAAGATCGTGAGGAAGTCTGAGCGCCACAACTCAGCAGCGCATCCGTACTCGCACACACGTTCAAGCCACTGGACAACCTCTACCTCCTCACTCTAGCGATCCAGCAGAAACAACAACTCCTTCTAGACGAAATGCCACCAGGAACATGTATCTCGCTAATCCGAGACCATGGGGGAATAATTCTAGAGGGGGAGAGAGATCCTTCACAAGGAGGTGTGAGGATGAAGGAGGAAGAGGGGGGACTTCTATAGGAGGAGGGGGGTACCCCCTCTCTCCATTGCCGGCGCATGGGGGGTGACCCCTCACCTCCCCCATTCATGTGGTGGTAACCCCTCCACATTAAAATGCCTCTTCACATTCCCCTTTAAAGTCCCTACTTTAAATGCATTAAAATTCTCCAAGTTTAATGCTCTCTCATTTAATAAAACTCTTTTATTAAATTTATTTAGAATTTTGTTAATTACTTTAATTAACAAACATTCACATATAGCCCCTTGTAATATTTCAATATCACATGCAGAACCACTTTCTACAATTTCACCCGAAACAATTTCCGGTTTCTATCGAAACAATTCCTGCACTTTGCAATTCTTTCGTCTGAAACATATTTGCTCCAAAATGGTGTCCGGAAACTCTTAAGTGTGTCACCCTACGGTTCGCGAATAATACAGACATGATCGAGACCCCTCTCCGATCAATAATCAGCAGCGGGACCTGGAGATCTGTACTGATTCCTACACATTCAACGATGACTTCTGTGATCGTGAGAACCTTTAACTATAGTAACTAAATCCCTTTGTCTCGCGATATATTACATGTCCGAGATTTGATCATCGGTATCTCCATACCTAGTTTGATCTCGTTACCGACATGCACTCTTTTCTCGTTACCGTGATATAACATTCTAGTGATCACATCACTTGCTTGCAAGCGCCAGAGTATATCTATCTGTCATCGGGATTGACAAATTCCACTCTTGATCCATGAGCCTCAACATAACACCTTCGTAGCACTAAACCCATCTTTATAGTCACCCTGTTACGGTGTGACGTTTGATGTTATCAAGATACTCTTCCTGTGTTAGCAATTA
Source organism: Avena eriantha (assembly GCA_910589775.1). NCBI lineage: Eukaryota > Viridiplantae > Streptophyta > Magnoliopsida > Poales > Poaceae > Avena > Avena eriantha. The sequence continues at coordinate 465,658,593 of OU342740.1, forward strand.
ACATGATCTCATGGTCTAAGGATAAAGATTACTTCGTATGGTAATGACTTTGATCGTAATGCTATACTTCGGATGAATGTTCATCACATCATTCCACCAATGTTGTTTGACCTCGTTATTAACAACATCCGATGTCCATGATCAGGAAACCTTGATCATCTTGTTAATCAACGAGCTAGTCTATAAGAGAGGCATAAATAGGAACATTTTATTTGTTTATTAAACACACATGTATTGACGTTTCCGATCAATACAATTATAGCATACAAAATAAACATTTATCATAAACATGGAATAAGATAATAACCACTTTATTATTGGCTCTCGGGCATTTTCCCTTTAGGAGCAACAGCCAAAATATTTGTCGAGGATGTTATAATCCGGTATGGTTATCCGCATAGCATTATCACGGACAACAGGAGTAACTTTTCTATGGGAGAATTGGCCGAATTCTGCAACGAGCAAAATATCCGGCTTGACATTGCATCAGTCGCGCATCCACAGGCTAACGGACAAGTCAAAAGAGCAAATGGTTTAATCCTACAAGGCCTAAAACCGAGACTCGAAGCACCACTACGACGTGCTGCGGGGGCTTGGGCAGAGGAATTACCCTCTGTAATATGGAGTTTACGAACGACTCCGAATAGGTCAACCGGATACACACCTTTCTTCTTGGTCTATGGCGCAGAAGCAGTTCTTCCTAGTGATTTGATTCACACTTCTCCTAGAGTGTCCGTGTATATTGAAGAGGATGCCGAGATTTCTTGACAAAATGATCTCGACTTAGTCGAAGAAGTTCGCGTCGTTGCTGAAATGAGATCAACAGCCTATCAGCAGAAGTTACGCAAGTATCATAGCCAAAGAGTCAGAAATAGATCTTTCAATAAAGGTGATTCGGTTCTCCGGCTTGTGCAACAAAGAAAGCACAAACTTTCCCCAATATGGGAAGGGCCCTTTTTAGTTAGTCTAGTATTGCACAATGGTTCGTACTACTTAATTGACATGAGGCCAGTCAAAGAAAGACCTGCTACTAAGAAGAGAAAGAGAGCTGGAGGCAGAACAAATCCGGATGAGTTAGAAAGACCGTGGAATATTGCTCAGCTACGTCCCTTTTATTCTTAGTTTATCCTTCTTTGTAATCATATATATGTACGTTTTGTGAGAAATAAAAGTTTTGGTTGCCTCAAGTTTTTCTGAGAAGTTCTTACCATCTTATTTCTGAATGATCATGTCATAGTCGAAAATCCCAGAATGCTTGAAAGTACTTTATGCTCATGTTCGTTCTGGTTTAGATTTTCGATTCCAAAATTGCTACCCTCGGGTATAACTCTAAAATTTCTAGTCTTTACTTTGGTTATTTGTCTGATTGCTGGATGCGGGCATTTTTCGAGTAGTGAGTTGTTGGTACTGGAAGCCGGCTTTGTTTCCGAGTTTAAACTGGTTTAGCAATTGAGCTTCGTTGCTCGGCAAAGTATCCGGGCAGAAGGTTTAGCCGGCTCACGAAAGGGAGGAGGCGGAAAGCCAGATAAACGATAAGTATAGGCGAAAAAAGTTCAAGTGCTTATGTAAACATTTCAGGCACACAAAAATTTAAAGCCAAAAGTGCTGAATAGAGTAAAAGCTTAGCACTAGCAAAATTATAGTACTTCATATTTACAGACGCATCATGTTTTTTCAGGATAATACAAATGTTTTTGGCAATCTATGATGCAGGAGGAGAAGAAGGAGCTGCCGGCTCGCTGGATACATCGCCTTGATATCGTTCCGAGATGTCCACATCCGAGGTGGTGCGTTCATCGTCGGAAACTTCTGCTGCTTCTTCCGGAGGCGGAGGCAGAGTGTCCATGCGGGTGAAGAAAGGAGTGTCATAGATGGTCAAATCAGCCACGTGGCACCCATATCCGGCACAGGAGTCCATAATAGCCTTGATGTCCTGCTCCTGGCCATCTTCATCCACTTTAGAGTACCCTCTGGTCACTTGCCATATCTCCATGCTTCCATGGTGGCTCATGACCATGGTGAGAGCGTTCTACGCTGCGGATCGCGCATAGGACATATTCCAATCCTGGACAAGCTGCAGCATTTCCTTTGCCTTGTCCCACACCTAAAAATCCGACATGTTATGCATGTCCAGAATCTTGAGAGCTTCGCCAATATCCTCAAGGGATTGGCGGAAGTCATGAAGCAGGTCACCGACTTGGGTAAGCCGGTGGGTGCGGGGCTCGACGGACGTGGAGTCCGTCAAGTTCAGAGGACCTATACACAAAACAGTTAAGAAAATCCGACATTGAAAGAAGTCGAAGAAAATGGAAAAGTCAGACAGATGGAACATACCGAAAATGACGTCGTCAATTTTGGTGTTCTCTTCCCGAAGACTCCGGAGTTCAGGCCGGAGCGCCTCGGAAAGATCCCTCTCTCTGCACAGCTCGTTATTGAGGTCCGAGATTTTCTGATCTTGAGCGGCAATCTTGCGATCGCGCTCGTTAGTAGCCATGGAGGAGGACTCGAGAACTTGAGCTATGCTCTTCTCATGATCCGCTTTGAGCTTATCCAGCTCTTGGCGAACTTCCTTGTTCTCCACCACTAAAGTTTTGAGGTTCTCGGCCTCTTCAATCATGGCATAGGATTGTTTTACCAGCGCTAAAAGTCAAAAAGAACAACAGTTTAGAAAAATTCGACTATGAAAACATGAAAGACAAGGTTTGAGTCTCGGAATATTTACCTTCGGCTTCATCCTTGGAAACCTTAAGTTCGGCATTCTTAAGTCGGAGAGCCTTGATCTGCTTATCGCAGACATTTTTCAACAAATCCTGGTTATAGGAACATACTTTCTGTAAGTCAGAATACCGAAAGTCAGAGGTCTACTAAAGACTCGAGCTAATATTTTTACTAATATCAGCATGAGCCTTGGGGGCTACACTAGTTCATTCTTTGGCATCCTAAGGAAGCATAAACCCGGATTATATATTCTACTTCATGCTTGGGGGCTAGGGGATATGATATGAAATGAGGGAAAAACAAGAGTTAGAATTCCGACTTGCATATTGCTCGCGAGTAAGTTTATCCAAACTCGCATTTACTTCAACAACGACATTCTCGGCGAGAATCAGAGGGACCACTGGCGCTGTTGGAAGCTCACCGGTCCTTATCCTCTCATCACAAAGACGCACTTGTGCAAGAAGGTCGGAGAACTTGATGTCATCTGCCTCTTGTGCTTCTTCTTCGGCAGACAAGTTTCTTTTCTCTAGGCATTGCCTGGCCAGCCACTGGATCTCTTCCATAGATTTTCAGGACAAGCCAAACTTGGCAAGACCCGGATTGTTGAGAAGGTTTTCGGCGAATATCTCTGCCGAGGGATCATTACCCGAAGAGGGTTCACCCTTATCCGTGTCTGACTCACTCATGGTGACGTCAGTTTGTGATTCAAGGATCATAGGCTCCGTTGAAGGAGCCAGATCTTCTGTGACAACCGAAGAAGGAATGATCACCGGTGTTGCGGAAGGTTGGGGGCCAGGAGTCGGAGGAGCCACGGCAGGAGAAGACATGGAAAGCTTCGTCTGTCGCAGGGGCTTCGAAGAAGTTCCCTTCCCCTTGCCCTTGATGAGCTGCTTAGCTCTGAGAATGTAATAAAGTCGAAAACATTACATCTCGGAAGAAAATTCAAGTAAGGTACAAAGGCGGAAATTGTGTTGAAAGTTACCTCTTCACGATAGGCACCTCCTTTGTGCCGACAGCCACTATCAGAGCTTTGCGTTTCTTAAGCGCAATGTCCGGCAATGGGACCAATTCCGCCTCCTGGGAAAATTCCGGAGGATATCCCTCGAGAGGAGCAAGTTCCGACTCGAGGAGGTCAGCAAGATGAAAAGAAGAAAACATATCAGTATTGTAATGTAACTTAAAGATTGAAACACATATAAAGGTTTATTGTTAGAAGCTTACCGGCACTACGGGGTTTTTCGCCGTATGCATATCCAGAGAAACCTCCGGGATTCTCCTCTCGATTCGTTCCCTTATCAGCCATTTAATCAGGCTTATATAGCCTTGCGTGGTGTAGGCTCTAGGGCTGATGTGGAGGGAGTCTTTCTTGGACGACGTGATGGAGTGCATCAGCCGGTCTCCGTGGTACTGAAGGGGCTGGATCCGGCTGGACACCCAGCATTGGACCAAGTCGGATCCCTTCAGTCCTTTGTGTTTGATCAGATATTTGACCCGCCTCTTAGCGAGGATCAGATCATCACTGAGAGCCGGAGCAGCCTCGTCCCAAGACGGTTGGGCCGTAGAGGCTCCGTCGACAAAAGCCGGCAAAGCAGTAGCTTTGTCGTGAGCCGGAATATCCTTGTGATAAAAGAATGTGGCTGGCCACTGTTTGACCGAGTCACTAGCTAGGATCTTGGGATATGCGCGCTCGCGTCTAAGCGAAAAACTAATGGTACCGGTGATATAAGGAACACCGGTTGTGATAGAATTTCTCTGGACATGAAAGTAATACCGGAATAAGGTCAAACTCGGCCTAATGCCGAGAAATCCCTCACACAAAGAAGCATAAGCGCTCATCTCTAGGAGAGAGTTGGGAGGAAGATGGTGGAGTTGAACACTATAATGGTCAATCACCTCGGAAAAGAATTCCGAGGGAGGAAACGACAAACCTCTATCGAGGTGGGTGCCGAAGTGGACCCGCTCGCCGGCGCGCGAGTTGGGGACGGTCTCCCCGAAGCCGCTCCGCTAGTCACCGACGCGGAGGAGCCCTTCTGTCTCCACGTCGTGGAGCTTCTCATCATCTAGCACGCAGGGGATCCAGACCCCGCGGAAGCTTTCCTTCTCCACCGCCGCTTCTGTCGCCGCCGTCGCCGCCACTGCTGCCAAGCCGGAAGAGGATGAAGGAGCCATTTCTCCGGTGGCAGATGACCTAAGATGGGCGGCGCTGGGAGTTTTGGGGGGAAAGCAGAGGAGCTCTATGCGCGCGGGGGAGATTTGGAGGAGAGGAAAAGGCAAAGGAACAGGTGAAGAAAGGAGGAGGAGAATCCTCACCCCTTATATCCATCTAACCGTGCCAAGATTCGTGCAAATGCTACAATACAACTGCCACGCGTCGTGGAAGGAACTTGGAAGGACCCACGCGATGATTATGTTGCCTCGATCTCCACGCACGCTTTAAAACGGCGCCTCGGTTCGGCAAACCGCGGACCCACCAACGGTCGTGCTGACAGGATGTCTGTCAGATGACGTGACTTGACCATGACTTGTGTCAGGTGGCGTTAGAGACCAAATTCCGGCTTAGTTTGAAATCAAGCTGGAAAATCCGAGTAACCTGTTGATAGGTCCGACTTATTTTTAAGACCCGGATCGTATTTTTTGTTGTGAAGTTTCAGGAACCCTTCAAGATTCTGCAAGCCGAAGATCAAGCTAGACGATGATAAAATCAGACTTTGGATCTTGGAGACTTCCGGGGGCTGCTGTTGGGGATATACTTTCCGGGTATCCTCACAGTTCCTCACTAACCAGGCTGGCCCACTTCGGGTTAGAGCTCTGCTTCACGGGCGGCCCAGTCAGGGAGAAAAGACGGAGTCCAAAACGGCTACGGGAAGGCCCACAAGACTTACCGACTTAGGCCCATAGTGTTAGTTGTAGTTCAAAATGTACTCTGTAACCGACTCTTAGTCGTAGCTGGATAGATCTCTCCTGTAAACCCTCGGCCAGATATCTATATAAGCCATCCTAGGGAGAGCCTTTAGGGCACACCTCAATAGTCTACAATCTCAACTCGCACAGGCGAAACCCTTGTAACCCATATTCCGGCTCTGCCATATTATTGGATTGCTAGCAGGAGTAGGATCCGTCCAAAGCCAGCAGATTCGAACCTGGGTAAACTTGTCTGCTCACCGTCCCGGAACACCGTACGTCTCACACCCCTCTCTTCCGCACGCCTCAAAGACCCCCTCATGGCGTACTTGTCATCAATCCGACGACAGTCATTGCATGTGTGTTCTTTTCATAAACCACATATGGATCCACCAGAGTTCATTGCATGTTTGTTATTTTCACAAACCACATATGGATCCACCAGAGTTCATTGCAGGTATGTTCTTTTCATAGATCACATATGGATCCACTAGAGTTCATTGCATGTTTTTTTTCACAAACCACCTATGGATCCACCAGTGTCATTGCATGTGTGTTCTTTTCATTAACCACATATGGATCCACCAGTGTCATTGCATGTGTGTTCTTTTCATTAACCACATATGTATCCACCAGTGTCATTGCATGTGTGTTCTTCTCAAAAACCACATATGGATCCACCAGTGTCGTTGCATGTGTGTTCGATTCATTAACCATAGCTAGAGTCATTGCATGTCTGTTCTTTTCACAAACCACATGTGGATCTACCAGAGTTCATTGCATGTCTGTTCTTTTCACGAACCACACATGTATCCACCAATGTCATTGCATGTGTGTTATTTTCATAGACCACATATGGATCCACTAGAGTTCATTACATGTGTGTTCTTTTCACAAACCACCTATGGATCCACCAGTGTCATTGCATGTGTGTTCTTTTCACAAACAACATATGGATCCAACAGAGTTCATTGCATGTTTGTTCTTTTCACATACCACATATGGATCCACCAGAGTTCATTGCCTGTATGTTATTTTCATTAACCACACCTAGAGTCATTGCATGTGTGTTCTTTTCACAAACGACATATGGATCCACCAGAGTTCATTGCATGTGTGTTCTTTTCACAAACCACCTATGGATCCACCAGTGTCATTGCATGTGTGTTCTTTTCATTAACCACAACTAGAGTCATTGCATGTTTGTTCTTTTCATTAACCACAGCTAGAGTCATTGCATGTGCGTTCTTTTCACAAACCACCTATGGATCCACCAGTGTCATTGCATGTGTGTTCTTTTCATTAACCACAACTAGAGTCATTCACTAGTGGAAAACGGGCCTCCAGTCCCGGCCAGTAAGGGGCTTTAGTCCCGGTCCTGGTAACCGGGACTAGAGGGGCGGGACTAAAGGCCCACCCATTAGTCCCGGCCCTCTTACCAGCCGGGACCAATGGGCATCCACGTGGCTGTCTCTATGGGGGCTGGGTGCCCCCCCCATTAGTCCTGGTTCGTATTACGAACTGGGACAAATGGTTCTCTGCCGCGGCAGAATTTTAGGCACTTTCTCTATCGTGGCAGAGAATTTAATTTGTATTCTTTTTTCATTTCAAAATAGTTTTCTACGCTACCACATACCGTACATGTTCTAGCATACATAAGATAACTTCCCTTAAGATCGAGCATACAAATATATATATGATAGTTACACATGGAGATCACAATTATCGGGACTAGAGCCCGTCTATTCAATTACACGGTCGGGGATCATCGGCGCCTATTCACACTAAATTCTCCGGCGTCATCTATCATCTCGTTCATCAAGAATCCTGCCAGTTCTTCAGCAATTGCTACTACGCGTTGTTGTGGTAGGAGCTGATCCCGCATTTTCTCGAACTATATAAGAAAAGGAGATCAATATGAATATCAATCATGATAACAAAAAGTGACGGTAATAAAAATAATGTTATGAATGTATTGCTTACATCGACTCTATAATCATTCAGCTCACTGGTAAACGTGCGAATGAACTCGCAAACGTAGAATCCACATAGATCCGTCCCCTGTGGCTGCCTCACACACTTTACGAGAATAGAATTCAATCAAAATAATAATCCAGCATCATAATTGTATTGAAACTAGAAGTAAAGAGATGCGCCTACTACTTACCGAGACCGGCTTAAACGTCAGCTTCTCAGTAAAGTCACCCGTAACCGCACTCTTGAACTGGTTCCAAACCCTACCCGGTAAAGAAAATGAATGAGTTATTTATTACGTGATATCTCAGGAAATCAACGAAAGAGACCGCTGTAGCGTGAAAATTAGCTCTAGAGCATGTCCTGCATGTCACTAAACTATTCCAGGGGTCTCTTTAATGGGTCCATGACTTCAACTCTTCCCTTATCAAGTTGAATGTCCATGAGAATCCAGTGGAAACTGTACACGTTTATATATACATCAGTAACTCATCAATTACACTTAACATCGAGTAAGCAAAAGAGAATGTGTACAATAGAGTAAGACACTCACGCGAAATTGTAAGGAAACAATATGTGGTCACAGAAATTTTGCTCCGTTAGAAACCTTAGAAGGTTTTCCTGTGTGTCCTCGGGTTTATCCTTTAGCGTCCGACAATGTATTTTATCTGGGTCAATGAACCCAACACTGAAGATTGACCTTCTTTTACATTCCATGATCTTCATTCTGCATAATAATAGAGTACAAAAGGATATAATTAGGATAATTACATTCAATGAACTGAACAACTGAAAAAATGAATAGCTTATATATAGACAATGAATTCAACAACTTACAGACAATAGCAACTCATGAGACTTTTGTCGAGGGCGTCGAAAGTGTATAACTGGAAGAGTTCTGGAAACTCAACATGGACCTCTTCTTCTCAAAAGTAGTAGCCATGTGGGACTTTCGCCACGATCATTATTCTCTCCTCCTTTACGGCTTTCAAGTACCATTTATGTAAACTCTGCATTTGTGTGGGCAGTTGTTGGAACTGCTCAAAGCTGACCAGATGCTTCCCTGGGACATATGTAGGGACTACCTGAGCCTTGGGTAACTTGTCGTCCTGGGAACCTAGCAATTCCTCAACAGTCACATTCATAGCGGCCGCAAGCTTCTTAGCTTCTTCCATATCCTGCTGGGGAGTGTCATAGGATACCACCTTGAGGGGTGGGGTCGATTTTTTGGCCTGTTCCCCGAGCTGGGGGACGTCCTTTCTTTTCCCGGTTGCACTTTTACTTGATGATTTGCTCCCGCTTGCACTTCTACTTGATTTGCTCTTCTTCACTTCCTTCTGAAGTGTGCGTCGATAGTCATCTGGCTTATGGTGCAAGTCATATTGCGATTTTGTGTTTAGAAAAGAAAGTGCATACGCTTTTTTCTTCTCGGTGTATACCGGGGCGGGCTCGGGTTTCTTCTTTTGAAGCTGCGCAACACATTTGGCCTTTACGATCATGTCGGTTTCCTCGTCAGTACGATCCTAAGGTCTGATAGGAAGATTCTTATGAGGTACTCTTGGGAGGGGCGACATTTGTCGTTTTGGGCTCCTGCATCGTTTAGTACTAATCAGAGGCTGCGGCGGAGATCGAGATGGACTCAGGCTGTGGTGGTCGTAGTCATGGGGTGGGCTTCTTGGAGGTGATGGAGGTGAAGGTGACATGCGACCACTCAGAGGCGGTGTTGGCTTTGGTGTCCAGCCTGGAAGCTTGATGTTGTTCTTGTCCCATAGAATGATACCACCCAGTACTTCTCCGAGTGTCCTCTCACCTTCAGGTCCAGGGATGTCAAGCTCGATTGAGTCCCACCCCATTGTGATTTCATCCACACCAACTTTAGCATAGCCAGCTGGAATCTCACGGCCATGCCAGCGTGCGCCAGGTGGACAAGGTAAAGCACATCCGACCGCCACCTTGATGGATAGGTTCTTCACCTTCTGATGGAGCTCACAAGATGCCTGCTCTTTGATTCCATCCACGGGGTAGCCGGGACCGCCATCTACCATACGTGCATCGTTAGAAGGGACCTCCGATTCAGCCACGCTGCTTTTCCGCTGAGATGGGACGGCGGTAATATCGAGTACAGGATCTTGCAGGCGCGCTGCTCCTCGAAGTTCGTCAATCTGTTGCGGATGCATTCGAAGTGTTCCTAGCAACTCGGTGAACCTGTCTCCCTCCTCCTCCTGCCGTCGCCTCTTTTCTCTCTCTCGGCTCCTATAAGTATCTCTGTCTTTGGGAAACCCCATCTCCCACGTATAACTAGGGCCAAGGCCTCGTACACGTCCTCCGTGTTCGTCATTCCCGAGGACCTTTGTCAACAAGTCTTTCTCTCTATCGGGACGGAACTTTGTTGTCCCCGCTTTAATCTCCTTCACCACTTTCTGCCATGTATCCCGGGGTATCCTAATCCCGTCACTGCAAATAAGGTCCCATGTACTTTCGTCATACTCACTCCCATGCCCAAGGAACCAATTCCTTGCCCTCAGATCCCATTCTTCGCGTATTGGTTCTGGAGTGATCCCTTTAGCAAGCGCTCATTCTCTTTAGCATCCCACTTTGGCATGGCAGCCGCGTAGCCCCTGGCCCCAGGTGATGGTGATATTTCTTCATCGCGGCATTTTTCTTGTTTTTTTCCGACATTTCCATAGCAGGTTGTGACTCCTTGTACTTCAAAAATGCATCCTAGTTAGCCTGCTGCTTCGTTAGATAGCGTTCAAATTTAGGAGTCTTCTTCGTCTTCTGATACTTTTGCCATAATGCTTTCTTCCAGTTCTTGAATAGTTCGGCCATCTTCATAAGAGTCCACTGCTTGACTTTCTTCCTCAATGCAGCTGTGTCGGCATCATCCTCACATTCTGGCAGGGTGAAATGTGTCATGAGGTCATTCCAAAGACCCTCTTTGCACCTGTCGGAGACATACTCACCCTCTTTCGCCCCTTTGGTCTTATTCCACTCTTGAACGGTGATCGGGATGCGATCCCTAACCATAACTCCGCATTGTTGTTTAAATACAGTTTTAGCCTTTTCGGGTTCCACCGGTTCACCCCGTGGTGATACCCGCGTAATTGTATAACGCGTAGATGCGTCCAACGTTTTGGCCGGGCCTCGTTTGGAATATTTTTTGCTCGATGTGGAGGCCTAAGAGAAGAAACATTCGTCAGTTTATATATATATATACAACTCAGTTAATGCATCTACTGATCACCAGACTTCATATATATACCTCGCCGTCGGCTTCTCCACCACCGGAGCCGTCAGCTTCTCCACCACCGGAGCCGTCGGCTTCTCCTTGATCATTTCGGTCGACCTCCTCTCCCTCACCGGAGGGGTTCAGATAAATCGACGGAGATTCGGGTGGATCAACATGGGGGGTGTCGTTGATCATATCCTCGAGAGTTTCTTCCTGTGCTAGGTCTCTCTGGATTGGATCCATAGTTTTCTACAAAATGCACACATAACATTTTTCATTCAATATTGCTGCATAAAATAATACTAAACAATAATATGAACACGCAATTTGCTACCACCCTAAGTCCGGGGGCCCGCGAGCACTACCACATTAACCCTAAGTCCGGGGGGCCGCGAGCACCACCACCCTAACCCTAAGTCCGGCTGCCCGCGAGCACTACCACCCTAACCCTAAGTCCGGTGGCCCGCGAGCACCACCACCCTAACCCTAAGTCCAGGGGCCCGCGAGCACTACCACCCTAACCCTAAGTGCGGGGCCCGCGAGCACTACCACCCTAACCCTAAGTCCGGTGGCCCGCGAGCACCACCATACTATATACTACACTAACATATTATATAATAAACTAATTAACATACTACACTAATATATACTACTAAAAAAATAAAAAATACACTTTATATTACACTACTATATACTACTAAAAAATATACCACACTAATTAACATACTACACTAATATATACTACTAAAAAAATAAAAATACACTTTATATTACACTACTATATACTACTAAAAAAATATACTACACTAATTAACATACTACACTAATATATACTACTAAAAAAATAAAAAATACACTTTATATTACACTACTATATACTACTAAAAAATAAAAAAATCTACTACACTAATTAACATACTACACTAATATATACTACTAAAAATAAAAAATACACTTTATATTACACTACTATATACTACTAAAAAATAAAAAAAATATACTACACTAATTAACATAGTACACTAATATATACTACTAAAAAAATAAAAAAATACACTTTATATTACACTACTATATACTACTAAAAAATAAAAAAATATACTACACTAATTAACATACTACACTAATATATACTACTAAAAAAATAAAAAATACACTTTATATTACACTACTATATACTACTAAAAAAATATACTACACTAATTAACATACTACACTAATATATACTACTATATATTAAAAAATACACTATATTACACTACTATATACTACTAAAAAATAAAAAAATATACTACACTAATTGGCCGAGGGTGCCGCCCCGGCCTGCTCGCCCGCACTGCCGCCGACGTGCACGGCTGCCGCCCCGGCCGGCCTGCTCGCCCACAGTGGCCGGTGCCGCCGCGCGTCGGCGTGCACGTACAGCTGTCGCGCCGCCGATGCCGGATGGGAGAAAGGGGAGGGGCGCGATACCTGCTAGCCGGGGGCACACGCGCGGAAGATGGATCTGGTTAGCTGGTGGCGGCGTTGGAGTGGGGGAACGACGCGCTGGTGGCGGCCGGATCTGGTGGTGGAGTGGTCGGGCAGCCTGTCGGCGTCCTGTGCGTCGTCGTCCTCGCGCGCTTCGTCTCTGCAGCAGAGTGTGGTGGTTTGGGGAGAAGAAGGGGCGCGGGAATATAAAGGGGATGTATCTTTAGTCCCGGTTCGTATCACGCACCGGGACTAAAGGGTCTTTAGTCCCGGTGCGTGATACGAACCAGGACTAAAGGTCCCCCCTTTAGTCCCGGTGCGTGCCACCCACCGGGACTAAAGGGTTTTCGGCCCAGCCCAACAGGCGCGCGCCAACGCCACACCTTTAGTCCCGGTGTGTAGCACGCACCGGAACTAAAGGTCCCTTTTTCAAAAAAAATCACCCTGGGGCGCGCCTGTTTAATTAGCATATTATTTAAACATTTGAATTTTATAGTTTTTGCATACTTATGAATTTGAGAAAAATTTCAACATGAAAAGTTCTTGAATTTGAATAACTAATCCAAATCTATTTTCTGTTTTATAAAATAATTATTCTAACTAGTGAGACTAATAACCATTTTGCCATTTTCAATTTAAAAATGCATTAAATATTATATTTTGCATATTTTTAAATAACTAATCCAAATCTATTTTCTGTTTTATAAAATAATTATTCTAACTAGTCAAACTATTAACCATTTTGCCATTTTCATGTAATTTCGACGCTCCGGTGGTCTTCCTCCGGCGAAACCCTAGACCAGGGACCCCGGATCATCTACCCCGCCTTATTTTTCCCGCCCGTTCTCTTCCGGATCGTAGCCCCTTTAGGGTTTAGGGTTTTTGGTTTAGGGTTTTTGGTTTAGGGTTTAGGGTTTTTGGTTTAGGGTTTTTGGTTTAGGTTTTAGGGTTTAGGGTTAGGGTTTTTAGTTTAGGGTTTAGGGTTTAGGGTTCCCTCCTCTGACTTAGGGTTTAGGGTTCCCTCCTCTAACTTAGGGTTTAGGGTTTAGGGTTTAGGGTTTAGACTCATATCTGCCGCCTCTCTCCACTCTATCCCATGGCTTCCACCATACCTCTAACCCCAGGGAGGCGGAGATGGAGTCTTTCACGGGAGCAGGAAAATATTTTCCGAGGCGGAACATCCGAAGATGCCATAGGGCGTGTGCACCAGGGGCATCTTCGAGAAGTTCCGCCACGAGAGATTTCCCAACCCTTTCCTCCATCCATGGGGATGAAACTCTCCATCCATGTTGGCTTGGTCGTTGCCATAGCACATTTAGACTCATATCTGCCGCCTCTCTCCACTCTATCCCATGGCTTCCACCATACCTCTAACCCTAGGGAGGCGGAGATGGAGTCTTTCACGGGCTAGCAGGAAAATATTTTCCGAGGCGGAACTTCCGAAGATGCCATAGGGCATGTGCACCAAGGGCATCTTCGAGAAGTTCTGCCACGGGAGATTTCCCAACCCTTTCCTCCATCCATGGGGATGAAACTCTCCATCCATGTTGGCTTGTTGAGTTGCTTGCCATGGCGTATCAATGCTCCTTTTATAGGCACGACGCCGCTTCTACTTTGTCTTCTTCCACCGACAGGGCGTCGTGCGCTACATGCTTTATCTCATCGAGCAGTGCATCCACCCACGCGTCCTTATCCTACCGATAGCTTTAGTCCCGGTTTGAGCCCCCACACGGTACTAAAGGTTACCCACGCGTCCTTATCCCACCGATAGTTTTGTTAGATGACACAAAAACCACCTTTAGTCTGGTTGCACCCACCAGCCGGTACTAAAGGTTAGCCAACCCCCAGATAAGGCCCTCCCAGATAAGCCTCCCCCAGATAAGCCCCCCCCATCTTTTGTCCCGGTTTGAGCCCCCACCCGGGATGAAAGTTTCCCGCGCCACTGCATTCCCGCGCTTTCCACCGGTTCCCACCTCTGTCTTCCCGCCATTTTTTCAGTATATATATGTACGCTTGGCCTCCATTTACATATCACATCTAGACTCATCATTCTCTTCCCATGGCTTCCATCGTATCTCTAACCACCTGGGAGGCGGAGGCGCTTTGCGCCTCGAACTACCCCTGCCCACCGGGCTACCGCGTCCCCACCGGCTGGATGCTGAGCGTCGGAGGCGTGCCAGTCCCTCCTGTCCCTCTAGGTGTGGAGCGCCGGATGCCCATCACGAACCACTACTACCTCGAGCTCACGCCAGAGCAGCGGAGGAATCCCAACTGGCATCCCGACTATTTCCCGACTTGGGAAGCCTTGTTCATCAATCGGCGTGAGAGGGCGCTCGCCAGGTACGAGGAGGACGGCCCACCTCCTTCAAACTTCAACGAGGCGGGCCGTCGTCTGTGGTGGCACGACCGGACTCTCCAGAGTGTCATGGCCTACAACACGACCGGCAATAACCCCCGCCTGCGGTACCCTCAAATCCAGCCCACGCGTGCCCAACCTTCAAGGTTCGACTACGGCGACCCCGACAACGACAGCGACAATGGCGCCGGTGACTACGACGACTACAGTGGCGCGTATTACAGGGCTAGGCAGGAGCATGACTGAATCACTCCAACCATTAGGCATGTTTCTTAATTTTCAGTTGTGCTATGTATCCTTAGTGTTTGTGGGTTCCTTCTCTTGTGATGGTTCCTTCTCTTTGTGTGATCACCTACCGCGGCTCAGAACGTCTAGTTTGATTGAGCACGGTGTATTACATGAAAGGGGACCTTTATGTCTCAAATAAAAGGTTTAATGCATTACATAGATTTATGTCTCAAATAAAAGGTTTAATTACATAGATTTATGTCTCAAATAAAAGGTTTAATACATTATTACACATCACCAACATCTAGTGTTGTGGTTTTCTTCTGCACCATAGCCATGGAGAATCTTCATCATTTAACAGGATGCTTGGGTCAGTTTAAACTTTGAAGGGCGGAATTTCATGAAACTTATTGTAATCTTCTGACATGTCTGTCATGTCATCCACTCCCATGATGTTTCTTTTCCCTGAAAGAACTATGTGGCGCTTTGGCTCATCGTATTCTGTACTCTTTTGCTTATCTTTCCTTTTTCTCGGTTTCGTAGACATGTCCTTCAAATAGAAAACCTGAGCCACATCGTTGGCTAGGACGAATGGTTCATCCATGTACGCAAGATTGTTGAGATCCACTGTTGTCATGCCGTACTTTTCGTCTACATGTACCTCGCCTCCTGTCAGCTTGACCCATTTGCACCGAAACAAAGGGACCTTAAAAGTAGGTCCATAGTAAAGTTCCCATATCTCCTCTATGTACCATAATATGTGTCAATCTGCCCATTGTCATCTGTTGCATCAAAGCGGACACCATTGTTTTGGTTGGTGCTCTTTTTATCTTGGGCGATCGTGTAAAATGTATTCCCATTTATCTCGTACCCTTGGAAAGTACATATAGTCGAAGATGGTAACCTGGCCAACGAGTACAACTCATCTCCAACAGTGGTGTTATTCATGAGATGTGTCTGCAACCAATTGCCAAAATTCTTCTCGTGTTCCCCTTTAATCAAGGTTTCAGGCTTCCCCGGGTTTTCGGAGCGTAGAATATTCTTGTGTTTCTCGATATACGGAGCCACCACGGTGGAATTGTGTAGAACTGTGTAGTGTGCTTGAGTGAAAGAATACCCGTCCCTACATACCATTGATTTCCTTCCTAGTGTGCCTTTTCTAGTCATCCTCCCCTCATACCGAGATTTAGGAACACCAATCGGCTTAAGGTCAGGAAGAAAGTCAACACAAAACTCAATGACCTCCTCTGTTCCATAGCCCTTGGAGATGCTTCCTTCTGGCCTAGCACGGTTATGAACATATTTCTTTAAGACTCCCATGAACCTCTCGAAGGGGAACATATTGTGTAGAAACATAGGACCGAGAATTCTAATCTCTTCGACTAGGTGAACTAGGAGGTGCGTCATAATATTGAAGAAGGATGGCAGGAACAACAACTTGAAGCTGACCAGACATTGGACCACATCAATCTGTAACCCTGATAGACTTTCTCGATCGATTACCTTCTGAGAAATTGCATTGAGGAATGCACATACCTTCACAATGGCTAGTCGAACATTTTCTGGTAGAATTCCCCTCAATGCAACCAGAAGCAGTTGCGTCATAAGCACATGGCAGTCATGAGACATTAGGTTTTGAAATTTTTTCTCTTTCATATTTACTATTCCCTTTATATTCGACGAGAAGCCAGACAGGACCTTGATACTGAAAAGGACTTCAAAAAAGATTTCCTTCTCTTCTTTGGTAAGAGCGTAGCTGGCAAGCCCTTGAAACTGCCATGAATGCATGCCGTCTCGTCCTTTATGATGTTGCTGGTCCTCCCGTGCTGCCGGGGTATCTTTTGACTTCCCATACAAGCCCAGGAAGCCTAGAATATTCACGCAAAGATTCTTCGTCAGGTGCATCACATCGATTGCAGAGCGGACCTCATGCACTTTCCAATAGGGTAGCTCCCAAAATATAGATTTCTTCTTCCACATGGGTGCGTGTCCGGTAATGGGGTCTTTCGGAACAGGTTGTCCTCCAGGACCCTTTCCAAAGATCACATCCAAATCCTTGACCATACCAAATACATCAGCACCACTACGGGGGACAGGCTTCGTCCGGGTTTCTGCCTTGCCATTGAAATGCTTGCCTTTCTTCTTTAAGGGATGACTGGGTGGAAGAAAACGACAATTGTACGGGTACACATTCTTTCTACATTTATCCAGATATATACTTTTAGTCTCATCTAAACAGTGCGTGCATGCATTGTATCCTTTGTTCGTCTGTCCTGAAATGTTACTAAGAGCAGGCCAATCATTGATGGTTACGAACAACAACACTTGTAGGTCAAATTCCTGCTGTTTGTGCTCATCCCACACACGTACACCTGGTTTGGCCCACAATTGTAGAAGTTCATCAACTAATGGCCTTAGGTACACGTCAATGTCGTTGCTGGGTTGCTTCGGGCCTTGGATGAGCACTGGCATCATAATGAACTTCCGCTTCATGCACAACCAAGGAGGAAGGTTGTAGATACATAGAGTCACGGGCCAGGTGCTGTGACTGCAGTTCTGCTCCCCAAAAGGATTCATGCCATCGGTACTTAGACCAAACCATAAGTTCCTTGCGTCACCAGCAAAGTCCGGGAAGTCTCTCTCGATTTTTCTCCACTGCCGACCATCAACAGGGTGCCTCAACATCCCGTCTTTCTTACGGTCTTCCATGTGCCATCGCAACAACTTGGCATGCTCTTTATTTCTGAACAAACGTTTCAACTGTGGTATTATAGGAGCATACCACATCACCTTGGCAGGAACCCTCTTCCTGGGTTGCTCGCCCTCAACATCATCAGGGTCATCTTTTCTGATCTTATACCGCAATGCAGTGCATACCGGGCATTTATCCATATTCTCGTACTTCTCACCACGGTAGAGGATGCAGTCATTAGGGCATGCATGTATCTTCTGCACGTCTAATCCTAGAGGGCAGACAAGTTTCTTTGCTTTGTACGTACTGGAGGGAAATTGGTTATTTCTTGGAAGCATCTTCTTCATTATTACCAGCAACTTTTTAAATCCTGAGTCAGTCATACCGGTCTCTGCCTTCCACTTCAACAATTCCAGTGTGCTACCTAGCTTCTTCTGGCCATCTTCACAAGTTGGATATAGCAATGTGTTGTGGTCATGTAACATCTGCTCGAACTGCAACCTCTCCTTTTCTGTGTCACAGTCTCGCCTTGCATCACTAATGACCCGACCAAAATCATCAACGGGCTCATCTGGTTCTCGTTCTTCACCCCCTTCTTTTTCATTATCTTCAACTGTGGTATCATCGTATTCAGGGAACATAGATCGGTAGTTCTCATCATCGTTCTCTTCTTCATCGCCGTTTTCCATCATAACCCCTCTTTCTCCGTGCTTGGTCCAAACATTATAGCCGGACATGAAACCGGACCGAAGCAGGTGGCTCTGAATGACTCTTGAGGAAGTGTGAGCCTGCTCATTCCGACATTCAACACATGGACAACACATAAAACCATCCCGCCGCTTGTCCGCCTCGGCCACAAGGTGAAAAGAACGCACGCCTTCTCTATAAGCGTCAGAGCGTCGGTCACCGTACATCCATGGGTGGCTCATCTGCATCATACAACCATGCATATATATCAAACGCAATCACGATGCTTAAATTAGTACCGCGCAGTCAAAACGAGAAAATAGTTGCTAACCTTTTAGGACACTTCAAAACAAAGAGGAGAAACCTTAAGTGTCACTCTAGCACCTCATATCATATTTTGTCTTATGTGAACTCAAGTGGCATCGCTCTAATAGGCATTTCACCGAACACCTCTAGTGCATATGAAGAAAAAAAGTTAGCACAAAGTTATACCCACCTCTCACATAGGAAAAAAACAGGTGAGAGTGGAGGGCTGGGTGCATATATATAGGGCCAGGCCATTAGTCCTGGTTTGAGATAGAAACCAGGACTAAAGGTTCTGCCAGGAGCACGCGCACCGGCCCAGACCAATTTGTCCCGGTTTGTATCTCAAACCGGAACTAATGGTTCCTTATGGACCGGGACATAGTGCCTCGGCCTCCTCGGGCCGTCTGGTTCGGACCATTAGTCCCGGCCCCAGCCACGGCCGGGACTAATGGCCCGAACCAAAGGCCCATTTTCTACTAGTGATTGCATGTTTGTTCTTTTCACAAACCACATATGGGTCCACTAGTGTCATTGCATGTGTGTTCTTCTCACAAACCACCTATGGATCCACCAGAGTTCATTGCATGTATGTTATTTTCATAGACCACATATGGATCCACCAGAGTTCATTGCATGTGTGTTGTTTTCACAAACCACCTATGGATCCCCTAGTGTTATTGCATGTGTGTTCTTTTCAGAAACCACAACTAGAGTCATTGCATGTGTGTTCTTTTCACAAACCACATTTGGATCCACTAGAGTTGCATGTCTGTTATTTTCACAAACCACATATGGATCCACCAGAGTTCATTGCAGGTATGTTCTTTTCATAGACCACATATGGATCCACCAGAGTTCATTGCATGTGTTTTTTTCACAAACCACCTATGGATCCACCAGTGTCATTGCATGTGTGTTATTTTCATTAACCACATATGGATCCACCAGTGTCATTGCATGTCTGTTCTTTTCATTAACCACATATCTATCCACCAGTGTCATTGCATGTGTGTTCTTCTCCAAAACCACATATGGATCCACCAGTGTCATTGCATATGTGTTCTATTCATTAACCACAGCTAGAGTCATTGCATGTATATTGTTTTCACAAACTACATATGGATCTACCAGAGTTGATTGCATGTCTGTTCTTTTCACGAACCACACATGGATCCACCAATGTCATTGCATGTGTGTTCTTTTCATAGACCACATATGGATCCACTAGAGTTCATTGCATCTGTGTTCTTTTCACAAACCACCTATGGATCCACCAGTGTCATTGCATGTGTGTTCTTTTCGCAAACAACATATGGATCCACCAGAGTTCATTGCATGTCTGTTCTTTTCACAGACCACATATGGATCCACCAGAGTTCATTGCATGTGTGTTATTTTCACAAACCACCTATGGATCCACCAGTGTCATTGCATGTGTATTCTTTTCATTAACCATAGCTAGAGTCATTACATGTTTGTTCTTTTCACAAACCACCTATGGATCCACCAGAGTTCATTGCATGTATGTTCTTTTCATAGACCACATATGGATCCACCAGAGTTCATTGCATGTGTGTTCTTTTCACAAACCACCAATGGATCCACCAGTGTCATTGCATGTGTGTTCTTCTCATTAACCACATATGGATCCACGAGTGTCATTGCATGTGTGTTCTTTTCATTAACCACATATGGATCCACCACTGTCATTGCATGTGTGTTCTTCTCACAAACCACATATGGATCCACTAGTGTCATTGCATGTGTGTTCTTTTCACTAGCCACTGGTAGAGTCATTGCATGTCTGTTCTTTTCACAAACCACATATGGATCCACCAGAGTTCATTGCATGTCTGTTCTTTCACAAACCACACATGGATCCACAAGTGTCATTGCATGTGTGTTCTTTTCACAGACCACATATGGATCCACCAGAGTTCATTGCATGCGTGTTCTTTTCACAAACCACCTATGGATCCACCAGTGTCATTGCATGTGTGTTCTTTTCATTAACCACAACTAGAGTCATTGCATGTCTGTTCTTTTCATTAACCACAGCTAGAGTCATTGCATGTCCGTTCTTTTCACAAACCACATGGATCCACTAGTGTCATTGCATGTGTGTTCTTTTCATTAACCACAGCTAAGAGTCATTGCATGTCTGTTCTTTTCATTAACCACATATGGATCCACCAGAGTTCACTGCATGTGTGTTCTTTTCACAAACCACCTATGGATCCACCAGTGTCATTGTATGTGTGTTCTTTTAATTAACCACAGCTAGAGTCATTGCATGTGTGTTATTTTCACAAACCACATATGGATCCACCAGAGTTCATAGCATGTTAGTTCTT
This sequence comes from Avena eriantha, assembly GCA_910589775.1. Taxonomy (NCBI): domain Eukaryota; kingdom Viridiplantae; phylum Streptophyta; class Magnoliopsida; order Poales; family Poaceae; genus Avena; species Avena eriantha. The sequence goes on from OU342740.1 coordinate 465,679,505, forward strand.
TTTACAGACCACATATGGATCCACCAGAGTTCATTGCATGTGTGTTCTTTTCACAAACCACCTATGGATCCACTAGTGTCATTGCATGTGTGTTCTTTTCATTAACCACATATGGATCCACTGGTGTCATTGCATGTGTGTTCTTCTCACAAACCACATATAGATCCACCAGTGTTATTGCATGTGTGTTCTTTTCATTAACCACAGCTAGAGTCATTGCATGTGTGTTCTTTTCACAAACCACATATGGATCCACTAGAGTTCATTGCATGTCTATTCTTTTCAAAAACCACACATGGATCCACAAGAGTTCATTGCATGTCTGTTCTTTTCATAAACCACATATGGTTCCACCAGAGTTCATTGCATGTGTGTTCTTTTCATAGACCACATATTGATCCACTAGTGTCATTGCATGTGTGTTCTTTTCATTAACCACAATTAGAGTCATTGCATGTGTGTTCTTTTCACAAACCACCTATGGATCCACCAGTGTCATTGCATGTGTGTTCTTTTCACAAACAACATATGGATCCACCAGAGTTCATTGCATGTCTATTCTTTTCACAGACCACATATGGATCCACCAGAGTTCATTGCATGTATGTTCTTTTCACAAACCACCTATGGATCCACCAGTGTCATTGCATGTGTGTTCTTTTCACAAACCACAGCTAGAGTCATTGCATGTCAGTTTTTTTCAAAAACCACCTATGGATCCACCAGAGTTCATTGCATGTATATTATTTTCATAGACCACATATGGATCCACCAGAGTTCATTGCATGTGTGTTCGTTTCACAAACCAACTATGGATCCCCTAGTGTCATTGCATGTGTGTTTTTTTCACAAACCACAACTAGAGTCATTGCATGTGTGTTCTTTTCACAAACCACATATGGATCCACCAGAGTTCATTGCATGTCTGTTCTTTTCACAAACCACGTTTGGATCCACCAGAGTTCATTGCATGTCTATTCTTTTCATAGACCACCTATGGACCCACCAGAGTTCATTGGATGTGTGTTCTTTTCACAAACCACCTATGGATCCACCAGTGTCATTGCATGTGTGTTCTTCTCATTAACCACATATGGATCCACAAGTGTCATTGCATGTGTGTTCTTTTCATTAACCACATATGGATCCACCAGTGTAATGGCATGTGTGTTCTTCTCACAAACCACATATGGATCCACCAGTGTCATTGCATGTGTGTTCTATTCATTAACCACAACTAGAGTCATTGCATGTATGTTCTTTTCACAAACCACATATGGATCTACCAGAGTTGATTGCATGTCTGTTCATTTCACGAACCACACATGGATCCACCAATGTCATTGCATGTGTGTTCTTTTCATAGACCACATATGGATCCACTAGAGTTCATTGCATGTGTGTTCTTTTCACAAACCACCTATGGATCCACCAGTGTCATTGCATGTGTGTTATTTTCATTAACCATAGCTAGAGTCATTACATGTATGTTCTTTTCAGAAACCACCTATGGATCCACCAGAGTTCATTGCATGAATGTTCTTTTCATAGACCACATATGGATCCACCAGAGTTCATTGCATGTGTGTTCTTTTCACAACCACCAATGGATCCACAAGTGTCATTGCATGTGTGTTCTTCTCATTAACCACATATGGAGCCACAAGTGTCATTGCATGTGTGTTCTTTTCATTAACCACATATGGATCCACCAGTGTCATGGCATGTGTGTTCTTCTCACAAACCACATATGGATCCACCAGTGTCATTGCATGTGTGTTCTTTTGATTAACCACAACTAGAGTCATTGCATGTTTGTTCTTTTCACAAACCACATATGGATCCACCAGAGTTCATTGCATGTATGTTCTTTTCACAAACCACACATGGATCCACTAGTGTCATTGCATGTGTGTTCTTTTCACAGACCACATATGGATCCACCAGAGTTCATTGCATGCGTGTTCTTTTTACAAACCACCTATGGATCCACCAGTGTCATTGCATGTGTGTTCTCTTCATTAACCACAACAAGAGTCATCGCATGTCTGTTCTTTTCATTAACCACAACTAGAGTCATTGCATGTCTGTTGTTTTCACAAACCACATGGATCGCCCAGTGTCATTGCATGTGTGTTCTTTTCATTAACCACAGCTAGAGCCATTGCATGTCTGTTCTTTTCATTAACCACATATGGATCTACCAGAGTTCATTGCATGTGTGTTCTTTTCACAGACCACATATGGATCCACTAGTGTCATTGCATGTGTGTTCTTTTCATTAACCACAACTAGAGTCATTGCATGTGTGTTCTTTTCACAATACACATATGGATCCACCAGAGTTCATTGCATGTCTATTCTTTTCACAACCACACATGGATCCACCAATGTCATTGCATGTGTGTTATTTTCACATACCACATATGGATCCACCAGAGTTCATTGCATGTGTGTTCTTTTCACAAACCACATATGGATCCACCAGAGTTCATTGCATGTCTATTCTTTTCACAGACCACATATGGACCCACCAGAGTTCATTGCATGTGTGTTCTTTTCACAGAAGCGGCACCTGATGTCATCGCACTTGTCCTCGTTCTCGAGAGCCGCCTCAACGTCGCGCTCTGCCGCCCGCGTCGCCCTCCCTCTCCCGGCAGGCGTCGTCGCCGGTGACATCAGGGGGTCCTACATGCGGTTGGCCGGAGTTCAATCCGTACGCGTGGTCGATCCCGACTAGGTGGAGGACACCCTGATATATCTCTTGCACTACTGCCACACGCAGACGAGTCCGTGTCCCTTCATGGTTCTAGCTCGGGAAGTCGGGAGCCTGACGAAGACGAATTTGTCTATGTATCGATTCAGAACTCCTGTTTTTAGCGTGTTACACAACTTTGCAAAGTGTACCCTATCTAGATGCCACATGAGGTTGCAAGTGGATGGGCCGCCGGCCAGTCCGCCTTATCCGCTCTGCCCACAAACAGGAAATAGCAAGATTAGCGGCGTCCGCATCCGCTAATTGTGTTGGCCGCTGTGCCCGGCGGGCAAGGCGGACCAGCCGCCGCCGCTATGAAGGAGGAAACATCAGCTAACACCTTCCTCGGGATGGAGCCGGCCACCTGCACTTGTTGAGGTAGCTCCTTATTTCATTGGCATTCAAACCTTCTTCAACGCCGCTGACTGACCCGACACACACGCATGCCATGTAAGAGCACTGAGCTCGCCTGAGGGTGAAGTGGCATGGTCATTATAGGCGTCGTCTATCGCAAGAACAAGCTTACCGTGCTCCTGTTAGAATATGTATATCACTTGTATATGTGTAGCTTAGGCCCATTATATAGAGTAAGCCCATGTGGCCCATGTATGGTAGATATATGCCTCTGAATCAAGAAATAGAAAACGTGTTGGTTAATTGACATGGTATCAGAGCATAGAAAGCAAGGTCTGGTCGTGACCTAGCTCCTAGCCGCCACCGTTGGCAAGTCGCCGGCAGCCGCTCCCATCGTCTCCGCACGAGTCCAGGTCGGACTTGTGCCGTCTCCCGCCGCGCTGCTCGCTGAGTCCAGGTCGGACTTGTGCCGTCTCCCGCCGCGCTGCTCGCTGAGTCCAGGTCGGATTTGGTGTCGGCGCCGCCATCTACCATCGCTCCGTCCGCACGAGTCCAGATCGGACTTGTGTCCTACTGCGCCTCTACTTCTTGCTATTGTAGGAGCCCGTTTGCTGCTGGATTTGGTCTTCTCTGCTAGTTTTACTTCTAGTGAGCATGATCCGGCTCTCTTCATTCATTCCTCTGCACACGGTCGTACTTTGCTTCTGCTCTATATGGATGATATGTTGATCACGGGAGATGATCAGAAGTACATTGCTTTTGTTAAGAAAAAGTTGGGGGAGCAATTCAAGATGTCAGATTTGGGGTCTCTGAGTTACATTTTGGGAATTGAGGTTGATCATACCAAATGATGGTTATTATCTCTCTTAGCATCAGTATACTCAGGATTTGATCAGCCGCTCGGGTCTCACCTATGCACGTACTGCTGCTACACTCATGGAATTGCAACTACAGCTGCGCTCAAGTGATGGTATTCCTCTCGAGGACCCCTCTCGTTTTGGTCACCTTGTGAGAAGTCTGGTATATCTCACTGTGACAAGACCTGACATTGCTCATGCAGTTCACATCCTTAGTCAGTTCGTTAGTGCTCCTACGTCAGTTCATTATGGTCACTTGCTCCGTGTTCTTCGGTACTTGCGGGGTACAATATCTCGACGGTTGTTCTATGCTCACAATAATCAGCTTCAGCTTCACGCTTACTCTGACTCCACTTGGGCGAGTGATCCTGCTGATCGTTGTTCAGTTACAGGATACTGTCTCTTTCTTGGTACTTCTCTCATTGTGTGGAAGTCTAAGAAACAGACGGCAGTGTCACGTTCTAGTGCCGAGGCCGAGCTTCGTGCACTTGCTACTAATAGATCAGAGATTGTCTGGCTTCGTTGGTTATTGGCTGATCTTGGTGTCTCTTGTGATGCTCCCACATCCATTCTTTGTGACAGCACTGTTGCTATTCAGATAGCAAATGATCCAGTCAAACATGAGTTAACCAAGCATATTGGTGTGGATGCTTTCTTCACACGGTCTCACTGCCAACAATCAACCATTCACCTTGAATATGTTCCATCAGAGCTTCAACTTGCTGATTTCTTCACAAAAGCTCAAACTAGAGAACAACATAAGCTTCATATCCTCAACCTTAATGTATCAGATCCACCTTGAGTTTGAAGGAGGTGTTAGAATATGTATATCAGTTGTATATGTGTAGCTTGGGCCCATTATATAGAGTAAGCCCTTGGACCCATTATATAGAGTAAGCCCATGTGGCCCATGAATGGCCTCTGAATCAAGAAATAGAAAACGTGTCGGTTAATTGACAGCTCCAGCGTCTCCCATCACGTCCCACGCGAGGTATTAAAGAACAGAGTATTAAACCAATTGGTCAGTTACATCTACTACTAGTATAAACAGAAGGGAAACAGCAGTGTGGCGCGAAGTATGTATATACTTCAATGACTTCAATCGATTGGGATGATGTCAGGCTCAGCAGAAGTATAATGCAACCATGTGACTTTGCGGCAAATTTTCCTGTGATGAAAATATCACTCAGCTGTATGCATAGCCAAAATGCCCCAACCAGAAAGACCGAGAAGCCAACCTATACAACTATACCACGCTTTACGGGATCAATGGATAGAAACAAAGTATAGCTAGCTTAGAAACTCGATACAGGCCACTAACAGAACAACTGATACTACCAAGTTTGGCCTATGTTACTGAAAACAATTGAAATAAGTGGAAAAGCCAGGGCGTTCAGACGCGGTTGTATATGTGTTCTTTGCCAGGCCAGTGAAATCTAAGCTGTTCAAATAGCAAAAAAAAGTTCAACAAATGATCAAATGGTCCCCAAGAAAGGGCATCCGATGAACTGCCTGGGCTGTCCACCACATTGATATCGGCCATGTCCATCAGCGTCGAACTCCCTAGCTCGCTCACGCTTGTGATTGCCAGCTCAGATCTGTACCAGTGTAACCAACAATGATGAAAGTAGATAAAAACTGAGAACTTGTGGTTTCTATCTGCTTTGCATCTGCCAAATACTAGTTCTTACCTTAAGAAGTGGTATCAGGTTAATGGTGTATAGTTTCCACATCTGCTGTTAGTGGTGTTCTTGTTCCAAAGTTCACATCTAGCAGATCTTGTCAGCAAAATAGATCATCTATATGAGACAGTAGGATCATATTTCACATGTATGCAAGCAAAACGATCAAATTCCACATATAAGACAACATATACACATCACAAAAATATATGAGCTTCTGAAAAAGAATCTTCACCTTGCCCTGAAATTGCATGGTTACACCAAAGTAAACTGTGTGCAGTATACTTGTATATTCAGTATACAGATTATCAGTATGGATCCATCTTCAGATAATAGAAGTCTGCGAGTAAAAGGAGCAGATAAAATGTCGGTTTCAGCTCTCTAATGAAAGAAAGCACTAGTACGAATTAGTAGCCAAATTACTGAAATTAACAACATATTTCCAAACATAAAGAGACATACCTAGGCTTGACAAATGTTGTGAATCCAGGCCATTAGCAGGAACAAACCGACACCCAGATACAAACATAAGTACACCCAGAATGCGGCCGTCATGTGATGAAAGCTTGATGGAATTAACTCAAACAGCACATAAACCACCAACAGAATTGTGGCCATGATAGCTATACCACTGATCCAGTATACAGCCTTAATCCATCTGCTGTTACGTGCCAAATGTGATAACACGTAACCACAAATGCCAAAAAGAACCAATCCACTGACAGAGAAGGTAAGACAGTAGTACTCGGTAGAAGGTGTTTCTTCATTTTTGTGCAATAACCATGGAATAAACGCCAGCATGAAAAATACAAAATCACTCAACATGCTTTGGCACTCCTTCAGAAAATTAGCATCCTCCTGCCAATTGTTGAAATCATGACAAGGTAATGTTCAGAATTTTTTGTTTGCAACAAGGAGCTACTTTTTTAATGTATATTCCAAAAACAAGCTTCACTAGCCATTTTGAATTACTAAATAGTTCCCCCCACAGGCCCACACTACCTATTTTTGCTGCCCTCTCATGGAGCTACCTCATCAAAATGTGTTGGATATTGGAGCAGATTTGAATTAAGGGAGAGAGAGAGTAAACATGCAAGTTTCAGTTGAAGACACAATAGCCAAGGAAAATTTCTGCTACTATTTAGGTACTCCATCCGACCCATATTAGTTGACTTGGTTTTGTCTAGATTCGGATGTATCTAGCACTAAAAAAAGTTTAGATACATTCGAATCTAGACAAATCTGAGTCAACTAATTTGGATCGGAGGGAGTATCAAAAAGTGTGCCACATAAAGATAACAGATACTTGCAGATTGATTGTGACCGAGTGCTGTGCCACATGGAGTTTTAAAAATAATTTTGTTATTTTTTGCAGATATAGACAATAGTGTAAACAGTGATTAGCTTAAGAACCTTCTGACTCTTCTCTTCTGTTTCTCTTTTCTCCCGCTCTTCAATTTTTATTTGGAGGATCTGAACAAGAAAATGTACCACAAAAGTTTAGTTTACTAAAAGGTTGGAAATATGGAATGAAGCTCATTCTAGCATCTTGTAGAATAAAATAAGTGTATGAAACGTTCAAGTAGTATCATAGCATGTTATAAACTTGTGTACATAGTTGGACATAACCAATACAAGACCCATATATAGTGATTCATGGCATTTTGTACCTCATTAGCACATGAAGATAAACTTTCTAAATGCTCAGCAATGACCCAAGATGTTGCAGCGAAATCTTTCACGTCACTTGATATCTGTTCAACAACCTGCCACATATAAAAGGTTGTATTGCATTTCTTTGGCATATTCTAAGCCCACAATTACAATATCAAATTGTTTTGTATCCACAGTGACAAACCAGTGGCATTATCCCTCATTCTGAACAAATGCATCCCAACACCAGTATTTATTAAAAGGTTTTCATGAGAAGTGACTATGTTGCATACCTTCTGCCTCTCTTGATCTTCGGTGTCCTTTTCTCTACTATCCCTTCGCACGGCCAATTCCTGTGGAAAAAAAGCATGTCCCACAATTTAGGTTTACCCTGAAAACTACCTCTTAATTGTAGACCTAAGCCACATTTACTCTCCATGCAATATTCTGATATCCCTTCTTATGTGCAGCCGCTACCAGATCAGATCAGTTAGTGAACAATAACTAATGTTAGGTTCATATCCAATGGTATTTGATTGCAATGGAGTTTTCTACCTGATTAACATGTGAAGACATGCACTTCAAATGGTCCACTATCTCGCTTGATCTCACAGATATATCTTTTACATTGTTTGCTATCTCTTCAACCACCTGCTACAAAAATGATACGCTGTTATTTTTGACATATTCTGTACCCACCCTTGCAATAACAATTTGAAGACAAAAAAGGTCAAGCCGGTATTTCATTATGGTTCAGAGAGAAAAAACTGCACTAATGAGCATGGAACAGGATCCAGGCCTAAAGAAGAAAACTAGAAAACAAAAAGGAAACAAAAGAGGGGGTCAAGCGACCAGACTAAAAAGAAAAAGAACTAATCTATGCTACGCTAAGGCGTGACTGACACAAAAAGAATAATGGACATTAGGTGGAAGGATAACAATTTTATAGCCACTATATTTGTCTTCCCAAATCGAGACCACCATTTCTCTTCCTCGTCACCAACCAATGTACTCCTGCATCCCCTATCCCTTGAAGGGTTTTCATGAGAGTTGGTTGCATAACATACCATTTGCCTTTTCTGATCTTCAAGGTCTTTCTTTTTTCTATCTTCAATTTTTATGTCCAGTGTCTGTGGGAAGAAAACATACATCACACTATCACAGCATGACTCAGTGAACCTTATGCTCTTGTTCACAAGGTTTCCTGAACCCTAAGTCCCTAACCAATGCATCCCCACATTCCCAATTCCTTGAAAGACTTTCATGAGCACTGTTATGTCACATACCTTCTGTCCCTTCTCATATTCTAATTCTTCTTTGGCTCTATTGATGGTGACAGCAAGCTCCTGTGGAAAGAAACATGTGTAAGTTGTCACAGCATACAGCGCTGAACCTTCTGTTTCTATTCACAAGTTTTCTCTTCATTACAATCCAGAAAATTGCAGCCATTGGGTCCAGAGAAGACCAGCAACTTCTAACATGCAAATGCAAGGAAATGTTGGAGAATTAACGAGTAGGATGGCAGTTATAAAACCTCTTTCATGTTTGGGGTAGAACATTGGATGGCCTGCTCAAGAACCTGAGAACATGTATGAGTAGTCAAGTATTTTAATATATTGGTCTTACCCGATGCATATAAAAAGAAAATAAAGACAGCACAAACAATAATCTTCCGTAACGTAGCACATTAGACATTTCATGACATACAGCTTTCTCAAGAAGTGCCAGGTCGGCTCAGGACCAGGTCCACCACGATGCTTTAGGACATTCTGTATTTACTATGTATAACACATTGCACAAAATACTCAAAAAAAAAAAAACACATCGCACAAACTAAATCTTCTACGGAGTAGTATTTTACCGATCAGTACACTAAATGTACTCTCCTTCAGCTTATCATGATTCATTAGGCTCTAGTACAAACAGTAGTGGACCTCTAGTTCTGTATTGTTGGATAAAAAGAATGGCCAAACATTTGATAATAGTTGCTTCATGCTGGTAGCACGTGCCTCCATGAAGCAGATTTGTGCCAACACAGGTGAACAGGATGCAAACATACTTAAATATTTTGAGCTTAAATATAGTCCCCCTAGTTGATTTTTGAGCCCGAGAATGCTTGACGTTTCCTTTGCATACAATAAGGACGATCGAGTTTCTAAATTGAAAATAAACTATGTAGCAGGAGGGGGATACATCGTTTCATCGGCCCAGAAACGATCAATCAATCTAAAATCCAGGATCTAGTTATCACACGGCGTCACAGAAGCCGCTTCAAACATTACCAACCCCTGCGTCACAGAACCCGCTCAAAACCATAATGGATGAAACGAGCCATGGCTGAAGGATAGAGGAGTACCTGCACGTGTGGCTTGTAGTCGAGGTGATGCGGCTGGAGGGCACCCTCCCGTGCCTGGGTTTGGACTCTTTGGAGCTCGGCATCCCTGCAGCCGCCGTGGAGGCCATGGCGGCTGCGACCCCTGAGCAGAGGCTTGTGCAGAGTAGAAGCGGGGCTGGATGGGGAGCCCACGCCTCCGTCGGTGTCGGAACCACTGCTACCGTCGCTCGCGACTGGCACCCAGAGCCGAGCCCCGACGTCGAGCGCCTTGCGCGCGCCCGCGCCCGGCAGCATGGCCTCACGCGACGCGCTCGAACTGCTCGACGAAGCGCCTACGAGGCTTCGCAAGCACACGTACTTGCGATCTGCGGCGGGCAGAGGTGTCGAAGGGCGGGGGCCGCCCCCACTGGGGTCGGAGCAGCTTCGGGCGTCACCGTCGCCTTCGGAGACGCCAGCCGTGCCGTCCATGGTGTTGAGGTGCGGGCGGTGGGGTTAGTATTTCGGAGCGAAATGCTTCGAAAAGGTGGGGAAGCAGGCGGGGGCGTGGGCGAGAGCGCGACCGCGACCGCGACCGGAGAGTCTCCAACTTTGAGCGAAACATGAAGCTTCTGGATTCCTAGTTCAAAACTTCCTTGGTCATCTCTCGTAGCTTGCCGCTGCGCCGGGCTGGTTCAGTGGCGTGCTGGCTCGTGGCTCCACATCGCTAATCGCAAGTTCTTTTTCACTCTTTTGAGATGAGAGGAATCGCAGATTTCCTCGTCCCTCAGGGCTGGGTAACGGGAGTATTAGGAACATGGGTGCACCCTACTCAAAATCGATTAGAAATGGTATTTGTATTTATGAACTTGTGATTTTTGGAGCCATCCCATTTACTCAAGTTTGTCTAGATTCAGATACTAAAACATGTCTAGATACATCCGAATCTGGACAAATGTAAGTCAATTAATTTGGATCGGAGAGAGTAACTTTATATGGATATATTCACAAAAGATTTGTTCCCCATACGGCTATACCTAAGAGGTCTTTTGGGTCCGGAGTGGCTCCTGCACCTGCTCGATCAACAAACTGAATGCTATCTGAATTCACTGCTCTGCATCAAACAACACCCCATGATTGATAACATCAAAGGGAAGGAGGTGATCGACCTTGGACGGGGGATGGCGTGTGTGGAAGATGTTGCACAAGCCACATACCGTCTACTACCATCCAAGTTGTGGACTAAGCCACTGGAGGGGACTGTAAAGCTCAATGTGGATGGATCTTTCTCGGAGAAGGAAGGCAATGGCAGGGCGGGCATGATGTTACGGGACCATAATGGAGATATCAGACTGTTAGCGTGCAGATACCTAACATCCTGCTCAAGTCCAATGGAGGCTGAGCTAGCAGCCTACAGAGAAGGCATTGCTCTTGGTGATAGATCACTAAGACGGACCTTGTATTGTGGAGAGGATTGCCTGGATGCCGTGAAGTTGATTAATGTGACTGGGCCATATCGATCAGCAAACACCTTTGTGGTACAGGAAATAAAAATGTTACTGCAGTCTAGAAGTAATATTATTTTAGTAGCCATACATCGTGATCAGTGGTAGAAACTCCACTAGGACTATGACCTGGATCGGATCCGGGCCTGATGTAATCTTGTCTGCTAGATAGAGGGGCATTTCTCCTCCTCCCTAAGTAATATATCTCAATTTCGCAAAAAAAAAGGTCTCTTGGGTTCGAGTGTACCAAGGATCATACGATGTTTCCTAGAAAGATGGAGGCCTCGAACTGCACCAACACATGACAACTTACAATGGTCGAAAGTCAAAACTCTTATGTATTAACATTAGCAAAACTCTTATGCATTAACTTGTAAATGTTTTGGATGATGCAAATTATAAGTCAACTTCTTGACAAAGAAAGGACAACACCAACATTGCATTAACATTGAATTAGCCCTAGTTGGCCGTAGAATGAAATGGTAATATACTCTAAGAAATTTCAAGATTTGCTAAACATTCAACGGTAAACTCTCCTACTTTTCCCTTGTCTCCCTTAAAAGAATATAGATGGATATTAAGAGAAAGAAGGATATAAGTATACTTCATGATTGCACTACAAAGATGGTATTCAATGATTCCTTTACCTTTGGTTTGGGATTGCTAACATAGTTAGCAATGGCTGCAACAATTTGATTGGACCTAGATTAGACTCTTGGATCACACATCTGCAACGGTTAGCAAATATCCAACTGTTTGGGTCTGATAAATTTTGTTGGAATTTCAATGAGAATGGCACATTCACAGTTAGTTCCTTATACAATGCGTTAGTCCGGCCAGTTATACCAGTTTTGACAATAGCATGATCTGGAAAATGAAGATGCCTCTCAAAAACAAAATATTTGCTTGGTATCTTCGCTGGAGATTATCCTTACAAAAGATAATTTACTTAGAAGGAATTGGCATGGGAATCCTACATGTGTGTTTTGTCATCACAATGAGTCAACCAAACACTTATTTTTCCAAGGTAATTTCGCTAGATCTATATGATTAGTTACCCAATTAGCTTCGGACATGTATCCTCCACGTAGCATTACCAATATTTTTGGAAATTGGTTACATGATATAGACCACAAGTACAAGACACTACTTAGGGTCGGAGCAATTGTCATTATATGGTCAGTATGGCTACGTAGAAATGATAAAGTGTTTAATGATAAAAATTATTCTCTCTTGTAGGTTATCTACCAGTGTACCAACATCCTACGCTCATGGTCGTCCCTTCATCGTACGGAGTTTCACGACCTTTTTCAGAAGTGTGTACACGACCGGAGGATACGACGCGTAATTTATTTACCCATCATGGGTGGCAGAATAATCTTCGGATTGGTCCTCTTTCATTACCTTAGGTGTTTTTACATTTTATAAATGTCATATGTAATTCACATTTTTTTGTTTATCATTCGCAAGTTTGGACTTCTATCCGCTGTGTGCATCCTAACAATGCACATGTCGGGTGTAATGTTTATCCATAGTTTTGTAAATAGATGCTAAGAAAATGATTGAGGTTTCAAGGGCATCTTCGCTCAAATTTTAGAAATGCCAGAATTTTTGAGAATATGTAAAATAAGCCAAGACAGTTTTGGGAAAGTAGCTTTTGTTAAATGAGGTTTAGGTGAGGAGTATATCACCTTGTACATATTCATATGCATAAGCATAGCAAGCAAGCATGCAAACATTTCATTACTTAAACAAGAAAAAGTTTTTGTCCCCCCTGATTTTTTACATTCTGGACAACTAATCATGGTTGCTGAAATTGGGATGTTACTAGAGCAATCGGCCTTGTATCGTGTGAGTTTTTGTGTGTTCATCGTGTTCTTCGCGAGGTGTGAGTCCGCTTCTACTACCTTCTCCATTTCTCCCCATTTGATTGCAACAACCGCCGAGAAGAACCATCGTGCACATGTAGTATGGAAGCAAAAGCTTGATGCATCACAAAAACATTTGCATCACGTATCTAGAGTGACCACAACATGTTGTTGGGATGTTTGCAACAAGCAAAAATGAAGCTCCAGTGTACCGAAAGAACGTATAAATCACAAAATAATAATAAGAAATCACCAACTTATATTTTGAAGCATGGACCTCGCTAGATCAGGTTCGTTGTTGATGAAGCCACCTCGCCGTCAATGAATCCAGTGACTCTAGACCCATTCTCTACAATCTCGACAACTCCTGAAGCTCACGACCTCCACCGTGAGCATCCATAGTGTTTTCGGTCTCCATCTTGAGCTTCAACAGTGTTAATAGTTTTTTGGGATTTTTCTTACTACCATTATTAGGTAACACTGCATTCTGCAAGAGCACTGACGTGCAACAGTTCATACTTTGAAGAGATTCCCTTTCTAGGATTAGAACTTATAGGTTTTAGGTATCCCTTTTACCAAGCCTCTCTATATAGTAAGCTGCATGCTGCTCGCTGGTGGAGTATTTAGACTACTTTTGTTGTTGTTGTACTACATAGTGTGTCCGGTGTTCTTTGGTTGTGTTATCCCTCACCGAGATATAGAAATGAAACCGCCTTTCAGGTGGATGCGACCAAAATCAATGTGTGAGGACCTGATGAATGATCATACCCATTTTCTTCGCAAATATCTTTGGAAACTTAAGATACCACTAAAGATTAAAATATTCATGTGGCTCCTTAATAGCATCATTTTATTAACTAAAGATAACTTAACAAAAAGAAATCGGAAAGGATATACCAAAGGTTTTTTTGTGGTGCACAAGAAACGGTGTAGCATGTTCATATCATGTCCTTGCTAAGTGTATTTGACGAATTGTTTATTGTACTTTTGATCTACCTATGCCAACCAATATCACCAATATGTTTGGTAATTGGTTGAATGGTATAGATAAATTCTATAAGGCTAGAATTCACATTGGTGTTTCAGCCTTATGTTGGTTAATATGGAGATGCAGGAATGATATAATTTTTAACAACAAAAGATCTTTTAATTGTTTGCAGGTTATACATATGGTGGCACATTAGGTCCAGCTATGGGCGCTTATTTTTCCTCGAGACCAGCGGGATACTATGGTTTTTGGATGCAATTGTTTGCTCACGGTCGCTCAGGCTATCTTTAACCGGGCTGGGTGGTAGCATACTAGTCGACTACAAGATGCTTATACCACATATGTTGTTTATTTTTCGCTGGTTGACTCATGTTTCAACTTTGAGTGTTACTTGATCTTGTGATAATTCGGATGTTACACTTTTTAATAAAAAACTGTGTGCATGATAGGCCGGAGCAATGCCCCCATTTCAGAAAAAAAGGGTGGATGCGACCCGAGTCTCTGCTTCAGATCATCTTACATTCGAAAACGTTGGGGCGCCTTGGTGTTCGTCCTCGTGGAGATAATCGTCGGTTGCTTGGGTGTTCATGAAAGGCACATTCACGCCGCTGTGGCATGATGGACTGACACTCGCTCTGACTAAGTTAATCTCATGCTGTTTACCATTCGTAAAGTCCGATGTGTGTGGACATGGTCCGTCGTAATCGCATCTGCACTATCGTCGGAAGTCGTCGATGATGGGCCATCTGGTTGGTCACTCTGCTTGCCACATTCGTGCACCGCAGGTCAACGCTTACCATTGATTGCGGCTCTCTTTTGACTGCTGTCTGGTGCTCTGGTCTGGCTGTCCGGCGTATCGTGAAAACCTGGAATTTTCAATATTACAAAAAGTATAAACTGAGTCAAAGTGATCACCCAGCCGTAAAAGGAGCACATTATAGTTACCGTCACTTTGGTGAATATGGACGACCTGGAATTATCAACTCGGAAGTTCAAACACTTACGGTAGTGAAGAGTCAGTAATTGCCGACTCACTTTGGTGAAAATGAACTTCTGCTTACCGGTCCAAAGCTAAAGCAGAACATGTGCGAAGAAGTAATTAAAAGAAGACCGCACTACCGCATATTATCATCATTATTGATGTGCGGGTGCGGCGGCTGATGAGCTGCATGCGCCTGCCGCTGGTAAAAGTCGAGATAGCTCCCTGCCCAGTCAGTGGTGGATGAGCATACCCAACAGGCCACCTCATTTTGGACAGTCAGACGGTCCAAATTTATCAGTTTACTACGTGGGAGGATCGCTCAACGGGTAAACTGTTCTCCCCGGTCCGTGGGTGCGTCTAATGGGACTGTCCATTTCTCCCGCGTTTCGGCCATCCAGGCCATTTTGTTGTAAACTCGGCCACACTTGGCCATTTTACCAGTTTTTAATCAAATAGGACCAAATAAAATGCATATACAAAGGACCTAGTTCACCAAAATGTTCAACACCATCTTGTTGAGTTGCTTGCTCATTCTGGTCCATCTCTTCGTCACCATGGGAGGCAGTCATTTCCCGAACAGGTTGCAGGGAACCGAGGCGTCACCCGTGTTGCATTGCTGCTGGGCCTTGCTGTGCACGACAGACGAGACGCCGACCAGTGGAGTCCTGTTGAGGTCGATGGCAGCAGGCAACGGGCCTGCTCCAGTGTCATCTAGTACTATATATTCATGGAATGTGGTTTACCGACCAAAAGAGTATGGTGGACTGGGCATACATGATTTGTAAGTCAAAAACACCGTACTTTTGAAAAAATGGTTGTTTAAACTAATTACTGAAGACGATGTCTGGCAAACCATTCTATGGAGGAAGTATATTGGCTTTAAAGCTGTGTCTCAAGTGGTTTGGAAACCTGGAGATTCACATTTTTGGACGGGTCTAATGGCATCTAAAAAACATTTCTTCCGTTTTGGTACTTTTAATATTAAGGATGGTTCACAGATTCGATTCTGGGAAGATAAATAGCTTGGCCAATCTACTCTTCGAGAATAATATCCAGCTCTAAATTCGATTGTTAGACACAAAGGGTTTCCACAGTATTGGAAACTAATCCACCTAATGTGGCTTTCAGAAGAAGTCTCATAGGTCCTAGACTAGTGTCGTGGAACAATCTTTTATTACGATTAGCCACAATACAACTGTCAGAGGGTGTGGACGAGATCAAATGGAATTTACTAGAGAGTGGTAAATTTTCTGTGGACTCAATGTATAGAGTTTTGATCCAACCTGATATTCCAGTCGATAATAATAATAAAATTTGGAAGATGAAATTACCCCTTAAAACGAAGATATTTGCATGGTATCTTCGTAAAGGGGTAGTTCTCACAAAGGATAATCTTGCTAAGAGGAATTGGTATGGAAGTACACAGTCTGTTTTTTTTCATCAGAATGAGACAATTCGACACTTATTCTTCCAGTGCAAATTTACTCATACTATATGGTCAATCATCCAAATGGCTTTGGGTTTATCGCCTCCTCGATCGGTTGCCAATGTTTTTGGTAACTGGTTACATGGGATACTGGATAAATATGAGACTGTATTTAGGGTGGGAGCGTTTGCCATTATTTGGTCGCTTTGGCTGTGTAGAAATGACAAGATTTTTAATAACACTGTGTCTTCTTCTTTGCAGGTTATCTATCGAGCTACGGCTATTCTCCGATCATGGACTACCCTCCAACGTATGGAGCTTCGCGACTTATTTGTGGAGGGTGTATGCGATTGGAGGACACAACGAGGGATATTTTCTCCCAACATGGATGGCAGCATGATCTCCGTATTGATCAACATTAGCTCGATACGCTTTATTTTTAGTATGTTGTGTAATTTTCATACTCTTGAGTTGGACCTTTAGTGTGTGGTTGATTGGTTGTGTGCATCCTAGTTATGCAGCGGCTGGGTATAAACATTGTTTTTAAGTAATATATGCGCCATTTCCACACAAAAATCAGAGCATCTCGTTCCTCGACCTAGAGTTTAGCCACCCACCACTTCCACCGCGCCGCCCCCGGGAAGATCATTCTCTGCCGGGGCCACGCAACTGGTAGATTAGATCTTGCTTTGCCAAAAAAATCTTGCCGGTCGTTTGACTGGTGTTTTTTTTTCTATTGTCACGTGTATCTACTTTAACCTCGATGTCGACTCAACATTGACAAATCATTGTCAATCATGCCAAGGAGGCTCCGCAAGGTGCCCTAAGGGATGCCTTCACGCACTGCGTCGGCTGCTTCGTCCTCATGTCGTTACCATGTCAGCCCGTCTTTGCCAACATCGACAGGGATGCACGTCCCCGAGTACGCGCCTCTCTATTAACAAAGGGCTGCACCTTTATCACCCATGGGCATCATCGCCGACAACCATCTACGCCAACAACATCGCTGCCACCACCAATCGTGGTCAACACACCAACAAAATATTCTTCTCCTCCACTAGCAACGCCACGCAACTACAAGCGGATAATATGGGTCTAATCCCCGAAATTTACTACCGTTACAATTCAATCGCCATCGAAAACTACCTCGTCGTCTTCGTCCACCACAACCTCGCCGCCAGATTCATAGTCTAAATTTTTATTTTTGCACTAATCAATTTTCTTTGTGCAACTACTTCGTCTACTCCAACATATTGGCGGACAAGTTCTACGCACCAACCGTTCAAGGAGACCTTCTCTGCTTCTTCAAATCCGACTCTAGCTCGCATGGTTCGTGATGGTCTCTGTATTCGCACGTCCGATATTGGCAACATCGATGCGTGCCTTCGTCCCTGACGCGCTCCCGAGTTTGGAAAGCTCGGCAAGGCGTGTCGCCTACCTCGACTACTCCGACTCTGCTATGTCTACCTCAATTACTATGGCGACTTCCCCAGGATCAACGACAAGATCGACAACAAAACAATGACATAAAACGTTCATCGGTAGCGACTACATCACCAACGGCACCATCGACCAAGACTACAACACCCCACTTCCGGCTACATCGACATCTACATCCACCGGCTCTCTCTCCAGTTCGTGCCTTCAGATTATGCTCCAATCAGACTGTCTGCGACGCTCCTAGTGTTCGCGTCACTACCGATCTGACTAAAGGGGTGTGCTAGAGTATATTATGGCTAGGCATATTTGGTAGTTTAAGAATATAATCTAATTCTATCTCTATTAGGCTTCTTGCATCCCAAGTATTCTAGTACTATATAAACAGTCCAAGAGGCTCAATGTAATTATCCAATATCAATACAATCTATATTTCTGCAATCCTTCACATTGACTCACCGACTTCTGGTGTCTTGTCCTGCACATTGGCATGCATGACATGGTCGGCTTGTCCCTTGTGCGAGTGCAACACAGCAGGCGATTGTCACGGGCATATGGTGGAGGGTGGCGGCGTGCGGAGATTGACGCATCTGGAGGGCAAGGGGAAAATGATGCGAGTGATTCATGGGGAAAATTGCGGTGACCCAGTAGACCACTACATGTTGTAGCATAATACTCACAAAATATCATTTCATAAATATTATATCCCTTGGAGTGGTACACAATAAACACTGCATGGTTGTAACTTTACGTGTTCATAATAATCAATCCGAAGTGTACAAAAGTTTCGATATCCTATTTAGTCTATCGAGGATTCATATTTGAATTTGAATGCAAACTATCTAAGTTATCTGTTAATGTCACTACTATAATTTGTACTAGTGGAGCTCAACAACTTATTTGGGTAAGTCTATGTTAATCGGCTCATTTACTCTAGTCTATCACTATGCTTCTGTTTCTAGGTCTTCATCATCCACTCCATATTCTATAGCGTAATCTATTCCTTCAATGTCTCCTAAAATATCCAGATCCTCGTAGTAGATCTATTCTTCGTCTTTGGTGTTGTCAGGGTCCTTAGTATTATAACTCTCAAATTCTAGTAAGCTTTTAAGAATATACGATTGAGTATGAGTGTACTCAGCAAATTTTATAATCGAGTGTGTGGTCGGTAACAGTGGATGAATCATCCTAGTTCCTTGGTTTTTCGAAAATGGTTTATAGAAAAGATAAGTTTTATTTTAGAGAAACTATATATGTTTGTTCTCCAGGTTGTTAGAATTTTATTAAGTTCCTTTCCATGCTGCGTTCACAATCTATTCCCCGGATAAGGAGTAACATGTCATATTTATACACTCTTGAGAGGTGCGCTACTTTTCCCACAAACGTCTGTGGCCTTATTACACTTATCACACTTCCTTAGATGCGAGGCTTGTTACCGAATTTATCCAAGTTATGTCAAGCTTTACCAAATTTCATAACCCACCCGTTGCATTAAACTTCAGTAACCTACCCGTTGCATTAAACCCGGTCAACGACCGCCGTTGAAATGTTCTCCCGACTAAGATATTAGAGTTGTCATCTTGCAGCACAAAATGAGGACATTGTGGGATTCCACTTAGTTCCATTTCTCACTAGGAATATAGCCCGACCTAGTCTCTAGGTATATGATGTATCCCAAGTGCAGGATATCAATTGTAGTACTTCTAAAGAAAGGTTATCAAACCCACGAGGAGCTGAGGGTATTGGTTAGAAAATTTGACAAAGAAAATAATAGTAAATGCAATAGATTTGGTGTTTTGGGTTTGTAGTTTGCAAGAATATAAAGTGCTTAAAATAAATAGCAATAAGTAAATGCTCTCAATGAGAGAAAGCCCAATCCTCTATCCAGCAAGAGGACAAGCTCAAACGTGTGTGTGAACTTATATGTGACAACCGTTCCCGAGGGAGGCATGGATTTACTTAGCATAAAGATTTCGACACAATATGGTGAATATGTTGTAAAGTTTCATTCTCTTAGGGCGGAGCCTAATTAGGTGCAGCCATACGTATGAGCTAAATACACCACTTATGATAGATCCTAGATCCATTAACATGAACATCTAAGAATCATTAAGACATAAATGTCCCACCATAGTAATAAGTTCATTGGTCCCCGATATATAATCCCTCCAATGCAACTCAAAGTATTGGAAAATGGTTTCTGCCAATTTTGTTCCTTCCAACCCTTATCATTTCCTCAAAATATTCTCCTATGAGCCCATATAGGTGAAGTAATATGTAGTCGACGTTTGCATGAAACCATCATAGAACAATATAAAAGATAAAAACTGGACCGCATACTCATTGCGTATTATATGGAAATCATAGCCAATTCATCTTATGCCCTCAGGAACATGGGGATCTACTCACAAGTGGCAAACATGATATAGATCAGTAGCATATGGGATACAACACAATCTGAAAATATAATCTCTCCACCAAATAAAGACAAGATGCCAATCACAAACATGTAAATATCCCTTAAAACAATATCCGGGGTTCAATCAATCACAAACTATGAGGGGAACGAGATGGATCTTGGAGATGGTGATGGTGATGGTGATGGTGATGATGATGGTGCTGGTGGAGATGTTGATGGATATGCCTCTCCCTATGCCTAGGACGAGTGGTGATGATGATGGCATCGATTTCCCCCCTCACCAGAGGCTCCGGTGTAGCAGGATCTGCCCCCTCCCGGAGTAGGAGAGGACTTTCACCTCCGCCGCCGCCTCTGTAAATCGTGGGAAAAATCTGGCGTAGATTTTCTGGTGATACAGAGGCGTCTGTAAAAAGGAGGAGCTGATACGACGCTCGAGGGCCGAAAGAGCATGGGTGGCGTGCCTAGGGGTGGGTGTGCCACCTGGCCTCTTTCTGGCCTCGTGGCTCCTCTCGCTTCATTCTTTGGCCCAAGTTGATTCTCCAAACTCATCAGGTATTTTTCCTTCGATTTATTGATGTCTAGAAGGTCCCGAAATAGCAAAAACATGAAAAAGGAGTTTTTTTGCCTCCCAAAAATTAAATACCAATGAAAGGGACTTTGTAGGAAAGTCCCGTAAATCATCTAAATATGCATAAATAATGATGGATCATGATAAATATGATTCTAAATAGTGCATATAATTCCTAAAATGATGATGCAAAATGCAAGTATCAACTCCCCCAAGCTTAAACCATTGCTCGTCCTCGAGCAAATAAGCGAATAGATCATGATCATGCATCAATGAGCTTATGGTTGACAAGAAAATACAAGCATGGCATCATCAACTTATGCATATTCACTTGTCAAAAGAAATATGAACTAACTAATATGCAAATGTGGGCTACATAGATATACATTATCATTTACCTCTTACTTTTGAAAAAAAACTAACCATGACATGTTGGACAATTGAACAAGTCTCAAATTTATCATACACTTTGCTATTTGCAATAACTTTGCATGACTTTTTACCAGCTTTTAATTTAGGGATTTCTATTTTTGTGTGTCTGGTTTGTTAGTTGTACTCAGTTTTTTCCAGTGGCTTAGTTTTTCCTCACTTTTCCCCTCCCTCCATTCTGAAACCCTCACATGCGCTCGTATGGGGGATACTGTCAGGTCAAAGGCTTGACCATTACATGCTGATAGGTGGGACCGTGTTGGGGCAGGTCCTGCATTGAGCATTATGTTACGTCGCCTCGACCGTTACGTGCTGACGGGTGGGGCCAAGATACACGGCGGACTAGCCATCCATCTCACGCTGACTTGTGGGCCCTGTTTTTCCTGATTGTGTGGCTGGTGTAGCCAATGACAAGTGGGGCCGTTCTGTGGGGTCGTCGAAGCCAATGAACGATGGGGCTGCTATGTGGAGCCGTTTTGTGGGGCCGTTGTAGCCAATGAACGGTGGGGCCGTCATGTGGGGCTGGAGAGGGGATTTGCATATTTTCCATGTTTTACTTTGCAACTTGCATATTTGCCATTTTGTATGTCACTAACATGTGGTGGTCATGTGGCAAATATGGAAATTTCAAAGAAAAAGTTTGACAGATATGCAAAATTGGCAAATATGAAATAATTGATAGGTGGGGTCGTGTATGACACGTCGGCTCTCTCTCTCTCATCCGCTCCTAGCCCCCAGCCCCGAGCAGCACCTATTCCACCGGCGGACAGAGCAGCCATCGTCGACTCGTCGCTGAATCTGTCCTACGGCGGTATCAGACGGATTGCCGCGCTGCACCTCAACCAGGGCTCCGACACATGTTTCGTCCGCACGCATACGTTGAGGCAGTACCAACCGCAGACAGGTCCGCCTCCCACGATGACCGGGATTTGGTTCCACCGCCATAGCTTGACGAACAGCCGCAACAATTGCTAGTAGTGCTTGCTAAGACCTCCACTCCTGCTCCGCCCACCCTAATCGATTTGGTTCCCGTAATTTCCTCGATATTGTAGGTACAAATTAGTCCTCAATGTCTGGTCGTAGCGGGTACACCGGCGAGGGTGGGGAATCAATCATGTCATGGCCACATTTTCCTTCTCCTACAATGTCGGAAGTTCATGTAGCTCCTTCTCTTTGTACTACCGTTGAATTTGAAGTGCTGACATGGCCTGTCGGACTGATTCCAATTTGGTTTGTTTTGGGATTGTTACAGTGTGCTATGCAGGCCGATGATCTATGGTACATTGCATACCAAGATGAATCAACTCACTGGTCTAGGCATAGGATGGATTTTGAGGAGATGGTTGCCAAGTTAGGTGATGAATTGGCCCGTAAAAACCTGTTGATATTCTAGCTGAAGCGTAGTGTCGAGGAAGAATTCAGAGCTTATTCACAAAGATAAGTTGACACCTAAGGTTGATCTTTCAGTATCTGATCAAGTCGTAGAAAATCTAAAACATGAACTTCAAGTGAAGAGGAGGGAGAATAGTAGATTCATGTGGGCAGTTTTAGTAGTTGTCATCCATGTCCTAGCAGTTATAGTATGCGGTTGTGGTGAAGGGTGGCACGTGTAATGATTAGTTGAATAGATAGCTAATTTAAAGAGTAGAATTGTTATTCAATAGATGGTTGTGAGTTCCTGCTAATTTAGTCACTTTGTGGCCCCAAAGTTGTCGAGATAATGCATTGTGGTGCCCGAGTTGCTTGCCATTGGATCTAGCGGTCCCAAAGTGGTCGATAGAATGCATTGCGATACCCGAGTTGTTTGCCATTGGATCTGGCGGTCCCAAAGTTGTCGAGAGAATGCATTGCGGGGCCCGAGTTGCTTGCCATTGGATTTAGCTGCCCATAGTTGGCGTGCCAAATGCCTAGAGGGTCAAGTTGGGGCCTATTAGTTTTGACTTTTCTGTCGCTACCATCATGGCTGCCATGTAGAGTTGCAGCGTTGGCGGCAACATCCATTCCCCATTCCAAATTAGTGGCTGAGATTGTCAATCCAAGTTAGTTGACTCAAATTCCTCAAGATACAATCGAATCTAGACAAATCTAAATCAAATAATTTGGGTCGGAGGGAGTACTACTTATGAATCAGCTTTAGAGCATATCTACCGTCCTCACTGCTCAAATACATATCAATTTTGATTCAAATCATACATGTTTCGATCAAATTTATACAAGCCCATCGGAGATTGTCAAAGCAAGTACTACTACTTATGAATCAGCTTTAGAGCATATCCACCAGTCTCATGCCTCAAATACATGTCAAATTTATTCAAATCATACATATATTTTAAGTCACGGAATTTTGGTTCAAATTGGGCTTAAATTGGTCCCAGTTTTAAGTGGATGGTGAGCTAGCTGCCCTCCCCACTGTATGTGTACTCCAAGAAGGACATGCAAAGTGCTCCCGTCCGGCCTTCACCGTCAAAGTGCACCTCGACGTGCCAGCCGCGACCGCAGCCTGCCTCCCACAGCTTTGGTTCACGAGGGCTTGATCTCTGTTGTCGCAGTGATGTTGCGAATGATGGCTTCAATCATCTTCGCATTGATGACCACTATCGGCAGCACAGCCGTAGATGTTGCGGATGATGGCTTCAATCATCTTCGCATTGATGACCACTGTCGACACAACAGCCGTAGATGTTGCGGATGATGGCTTCCATCAGTGTCTTTCATCGATGGCCACTGTTGGCACCACCGACGTTGCACTGATGTTGCGGATTATGGCTTCCATCAGTGTCTTTCATCAGCAATGTATCTGAGGATGTGAACGGAAGTGAGATAGATAGAGACAAACATTTCAGATGGTTAGATCCTCACCGCTGCACGCTGTTCGGACTGTTGCGCCGCCGTACGTTGATAGGAGGCGAGGAAGATGCGGCTGGTATACATGCGACAGGGAAAGGGAGGGAGAGACATCCAGCCCGTCGGACTCTCCTCTTCGTAGCCCAACGGGAGAGAGATACCTCCAGCCCGTTGGATCATGATGTATCCAATGGTGGTTGGCCAAGATCCGTGTGACATACATCTCGACCAATCAGAGCGCTAGCCAAATTGAGACATGAGAGAGGGGAAAGGTGAGAAAAACTTTAGCGAGAGGGGAAAACTAAGGAAAACTTTAGTGGCAGGGGAAACTGAGGAAATTTTAGTGGGACGGAAAACTGAGTAGAGCTAAGGAAAACAAGGGGGCTTAGATAAAAAAATGACTAAGGGAAATTCAAGCTTTTGGCATAACAAATGGAAAATATGTTATTTGAACAAAATAATCCATCTTGGCCGACATTATATTGTTTGCAACTCAAAGATACACAAGTGTGCCAAATTTTGCCTCATTTAGACAAAGTATGTTTTGGGATGGGTTATCTTGGAGATTGACTGAGTAGAAAGCCATGCATCTTCATAGCTAGTAGCTCATTCCAAGAAGGATTTACAAAGTGGTTTAGGGGAGAAGTCCATTTCTCTTTATTTCCTTTTCCTTTATTATTCATGCTAGGTTGTAGTTAACATAACAAGACTCCATGCGAAGGTTGCACTATGTTTTGAATTATTTTTTGAATTAAACTAACCCTAAAACCATTAATTTGAATTTAATTACTTAGAAAAAGCAAATGTGGCTAATTACAAGTAAATCCAAAATTTCCAATTTCCTATGGTAAATCAATCCAGGATACACAAGTGTACCAAATTTTGGATCAATTGGTCAACGTTTGCAATGGTTTAAGCCATGAACTAGCTAAACCCCATGTGTTGACCACATGTCGAGGGAAAAACTGAGCAGTGCTAAGCAACTAAGTGGATGATAATAGAAACTTGCAATAACACATACATTATGGGGTTATCCAACATATAAACTTGGGAGCGTCACAAACATTGACAGTAGTTCAAATTCAATACAAACATTGACAGTAGTTCAAATTCATCATACAAATTCAAATTAATAATTCAAATTAATAATTCAAATTCATTTTTTCTTGCTCCTTGTGTTTTTTGCTGGAATATTCTCGGAGTTCACCACATTGCTTTGGGTGATCCTGGCTGGAATATTATCGGAGTCCACCATCAGCTTCTTCCGTTTGTTCCCTTTGTTATTTTTCTCTACATGAAATGAATTAAGTGCTTCAGTCTGTCGTACAATTAGTTCAACCACGTTTCGATTCATCGGTTCATACGGTTTAAAACGTATTGGCATCATTTCTTCAATATCCTCTGATGTAATTCCTTTACTTTTGAACTCTACTTCAATAAATTGCTTCAATCTCCCATGCATTTTGTGTAATCTCCCCTTCATTTGGTTCAATCCCCTCTTGATCCATTGGTTCAATATCCCCTGCATTTGGTTCAATCTCCCCTGCATTTGGTTCAATCTCCTCTCGATACATTGGTTCAATCTCCCTGCATCTGGTTCAATCTCCCCTGCATTTGGTTCAATCTCCTCTCGATCCGTTGGTTCAATCTACAATGTATCCATTGCTTCATTCTCCTCTCGTTCAGATACTTCATTCTCATCTGCATTTGCTTCTCCCGACTGATCATACATTCAATAAGCTGGGTCCACTGCATTTTTACAAAGCCTAGCAATGTGCCCTAGGATCCCACAACGTTTGCACTTACGTCGTCGAGGTAGTGCACCACCCTCTGCACTAGCTCTCATCCTATTCTTCCTTGGCCTACCTGCTGGTCTAGTAAAAACTGGAGGGTATAGCTTGAATCCTGGATTCACTTCCATCCATTGGTCTTTTCCCAACAAGGCTGGAACATTCTGAGCATATACTGCCCTAAATTTGGCAACATAGAAATACTCCGACATGTATTGATCAACTTCACCCTCTTCACCTCCTAGAACACCCATGAAAAACAATGCATGTATGCAGGGTTTCCCACGGAGCTGCCATTGCCTACAATGGCATGTCATGTCACCCAAAATCATTGGATACCTCCATTGGCTATCTTTACCGTTAGTGTATGTTACCTCAGCCTCCATTCCTTTTCTAATGCATTTCATCTTCAATTGTTTTGCCCTGGCATGCAAAGCCTTAATCAAAGATGGGAGGATGAGATGGCCATCATATATTGTTGATGCAATTCTTTGATGCAAATCGATCTTTATCATGATCATCTGCCTAATCTTATCAAATATTTGCCACAACATAAGCCATTTCAATGACTTGACCTTTGCATTGAAACTCTCTGCAAGGTTACTTGTCACATAGTCTACCTTGCAAATTTCATTGAATTGGCTTCTTGACCACACAATTCCTTGATGTGCATCCAAGTACTCCTTCACCGTAGGTTTTTGTTTATACAACACCTCCAAATGATACAGATGCTTCCTCAAACTGCATGTGTATGAAGTTGGCCATAGGCTGTCAGTATAAACTTTACCCTTGAATTTGTTTGTAAAATTCTACACTAAGTGTCGCATACATTCCCTATGCTCCACTCCGGGGAATACTGCTTCTACAACTTTCTCCAAACCTTTGCAATCGTCCGTATGGATAGTAAGTCCTGGTGGATGACCTATAAGGTCACGGAAATTCTCCAGAAACCAAGTCCAACTTTCCTCTGACTCAATCTCCAAAACTCCAAAAGCAACAGGGAACATACAATTGTGGCCATTAACTGCAATAGCAACTACTAGCTATCCTTTAAATTTGCCATGAAGAGCTGTTGCATCCACGGTCAAATAAGGCCTGCAACCATACAGAAACCCTTGCAACAAGCTTTGAAACAAACAAAAGCCCTTCTAAAGCACTCCTTCTCCATTGTATTCCCTCTTATTTTGTACTGAACTGTATGCATGTCTATCTGTACAACACTACCTAGACTAGCCATCTCCACTTCAGCTTTGAAGCTGTAAAGCAACTAAAAACTTTCATTCCATGGACCATTGATCCTATCAAGAGCCATTTATTTTGCATAGAACATCCTCATGTAAGGCATTGTAATATTAAACTTTTCAGAAACTTTTTTATGAGCGATGTTACACCAAGTGATGGGTTCGCTCTCATCCAATCCATGATTGCATATGCCAACCACCTAGTCTTTGCTAGTTTTGTTTTGTCCTTTGGCTCAAGAATGTTTGAACCAGTTACCTTTTATCTCAAACATAATGAAAATGTCAGGTACAGTTAACAAATTCTACACAATGATCTAAAATACACAACTGGTTGTAATACCTGAACCAAACTGCTCCTGAGCATAGTAGATGCATGCAACCTCCACCTACACCTCTTGTATGTGCACTTCACTATGAACCTTGCTGGCTGACTCTTAATAACAACATAATCATTATTGGTGCAAATTCAATATGTAGTAAGGGCATTACGACAGTCCCGCATCGTTTCAAATACGGTGCCTTCTGAAATCTTAGGATCACAAGTCCTCACCATCATACTCGGCTAAAACGAGATTGTCATTGTTCTCCTCGTTCTCTTCTTCATCAGTGTCATCAAATCTAGCACCATGGGCCAATTCCTCCGTGTATTGATCCTCTAGTGCCTGTTTACTGAATCTATCTACCAATTCAGGAAACATCAACTCATCCTCATCATCCAGTGGAGGCGCTCCCTCGGTAGGCCTTGCTTCGTCCTCCACATCGGCTGCACGAGCAATTTTTCTTACACTCACAGTGCGAATAGATGGTACTGACGTGGACCTACAAGGAGCACGGGGGTGCACACTATTAGTAGAGACATCAGAGACACATGATGCCTGACCACCTGATGATGCCTGACCACCAGATGATGCTTTATCCCTCTTTTCCGTGTGTTCAACTTTAGGTTGCATATGGAGATGAATTTGACCAAAACGTTTGGCAGTATTCAAAGAGAAAACATTACCAGATCAGCTTCGCTAGTTACTGGAAGCAATCTTTGCTCGCTAATGTTGAAATATTGCAAATCAACCGAATCGCCATTGCTCCAGGGAAATTTAGAATATATTTTATCTTTCAAATCTCTAAGAGTTATGGAGGTTGCAACCACCGTTGGGAAGTAAAATCCAGAAAGATACTGTTCACAACCACGAATTACGCTAGTATCCAGTTTAACCGCTAGCCGAAATGCTAGGACTAGATCAATCCTATTTGAAAAGCAAGGCAGTTAGCTGAGTGATGACCCACAAGTATAGGGGGTGCATCGTAGTATTTTCGATAAATAAGAGTGTCGAACCCAACAAGGAGCAGAAGGTGTTGAAAAGTGGCTTAGATCAGGAATTCTCTGTAAATACTTAGCAAATGGATTTTTAGGGGTTTTTGATAGTGCAGATAAATAAAGTGCGAGTAAATAAAAGACAATAATAATAATTCAAGCAAGTGGCCCAATCCTTTCTTTAGCAAAGGACAAGCCGGTTGTATTACTTAAGATGACCAAACATTCTCGAGGACACATGTGAATATTGTCAAGTGCTTTCGCTTCATATAGTTGATTAATCTTCTTGGGTTGGATAAGTGTTGTGTGGGTGAACCTATGCTAATGTACTGACCTTACTAGGACTAATACAACTTGTGATTATACCCCTTGCAAGCATCCGCGACTACAAGAAATTAATTAAGATAAAAACCTAACAACAGCCTTAAACTCTGAGATCCTACACTCCCTTATGCAAAGGTTTCCTAATGGGGGTTCAGGTTTCTATCACTCCGGCAACCCCACGATTAGTAGCCAAATACACAATGCATTCCCCTAGTCCCATAAAGGTGAAGTATCATGTAGTCGATGTTCACATGACACCACTAGAAGAATAGCACCACAACTTAAATATCAAACCATTAAATCTTTCTCAACACAATTCCACTACTAACAACATGACTTCTCCCATGTCCTCAAGAACTAAACGAACTACTCACGAGACATCATATGGATCAAGATCAGAGATGAAATAATGATAAGTAACAATCTGAACATGAACAATAATTCAATGGTTCCACTCAATAGCATCAACTACAACAAGTAATCAACACAGGGAAAGTTTACCCTAAGAACTATGCAAGATTTAACCCAATTGTTACAGCGGTACGGAGTGGTGGTGATGGTGCTGGTGGAGATGATGGTGGAGATGATGATGAAGTCTAGCTTGATGACAGTGTTGATGGCGACGATCTCCCCTCTCAAGGAAGGAATTTCCCTAGCAAATTTCTGCCTACCGGAGAGCTCTTTCTCTCTCTATTGTTTCTACCCCTCAGTGGCGGTGGAATCTTTCTGTGGTCGTCCTCGAACTTTGGGTTTCCGAGGGGAATATATATGCAAAAGGGCGATGCTGGAGGTGGGCCAGGGTGGCCACACCACCTGGTGGCACGGTCCAAGGGGCCCCGCGCTAGGGGGTGGTGTGGGGCCCTATGGACCATCTCCACTTCCCCTTCTGGCATTCTTCATCTTATGGAAAAATAGGAATTTTTGTATATTTTCTGCGATTTTCTGATCTTCGCAAATATTGCATCTGGACAATGCTTTTTCCATCAGAATCCTGACTCAGGTGGTTCATCCTCCAAAAGTCATCAATCGTGCAAAAATAGATGAAGTAACATAAGTATCATCTCTTAATATGAAATATATCAATGAATAACAGTAAATTATAATACAAAATGGTGATGCAAAATGGACGTATCGCTGAGCACCGGTGATTTGCACTCAATTACTTCCTATAATTAATCCACAAAGGAAAACAATACTTACCTAGATGGAATCCATGCGTTAGATCCCTCCAATTCCACCCAATCTTCTCCGTGCTCGAGGGGAAGGACTGGTACACCCGCCGGCGTCACATACTATTCCACGAAAGGGGTAGATCTAGCGGGGGAGGAAGCGGAGCTGGAGTGGGCTCCGCAGCTAGGGGGAGTGGGCGGCTCGGGGGCTGAGGACGACATAAGGTAGGAGGGGATCTTAGGTAGGAGAGCACGTCAGCGGGGGAGCGGAGCGAAGGGGCAGTGTGGGAGCTATTCTACGCTTGGAGCGAGAATGGCTGGTCCGACGTGTCTCCATGCGGCCCCACCCTTCACCATGTATGCAAGACCCATCCCAACACGGCCCCACTGTTCACCACGTATGCAGGGCCCGTCCCAACACGACCCCACCCGTCAGCACGTAATGGTCGAGGCGACATAACGTAACGCTCTCAATACAGGACCCGCCCCCACGCGGTCCCACCTATCAACATGTAATGGTCAAGCCTTTGACCTGACAGCATCCCCCCGTCCGAGCGCATGTGAGGGTTTCGGAATGGAGGGAGGGGGAAGGTAAGGAAAAACTAAGCGGCTGGGGAAAACTAAGTACAACTAACGAACCAGGGGCACGGAAATAGAAATCCCTTTAATTTAACCTTTGGATATGCCTTTGCAATAAAGATAAGTTTCTCATAAAACGAATAGTGTAAAAGAGAATTGTTTAAACAAGCAGATAGACATGACTATTTTGACTTTTGTCAAGAAATTTTAGCACTTTTTGCATGGCATCAGTTAACGGTCTTATTCTCTTAGTAACCAGTATAAACCTTATTCATGGGTGTTTCAATCATGTCATATGCTCTAAACAACCTTTGTATTTTACTTTCCATGGCTAGTCGAATCTTCGGGTGCCTACCTTTCAAACACTTTTCCATAGAGCATATGTATTGAAATACCCATGATAACCATTCAGTTTACTCGTTGATTACTAAGTAGAACAAGAGCATATGTATTGAAATGCACGCTAATATGCCACTGATAGCTGTAGGTGTGCCACAGATAGTACTATATTCAGTGGCGCACCATTTGTCCATGCGCCAGGAATATATTTTGCGCAGCATCTACATGTGCGCCACAGATAGGGTGCGCCACTGAATATTTGAGTGCATTTCTTATTTTCTTTTATATAGCAATACACCGAAACTGAGATGATAATGATCCAAAGTGCTAAAATACATAAATATGAATTCAAGTGTTGGATTATTACACAAAGTGGTAGTACAAATTCGATCATCACATTACAAATTCGATCATCACATTACAAATTCGATTATCACATTACAAATGGAGCTATCACCCTAGACTACGATCAAATAGAGGATAATGGCGACGAAGGTGAGTAACACCAAGACCATGATCAAGATCTTCATCCGGTTCTTCTTCAAACATGGAACCTGACCCTTGTGTATACCACATACCACTTCGCCATCTCTATAGACAAGGCATGTGGTATATGTTATACAACAAAAATAATGGCAAATACAAACATGTTTGCATGATCAGAAAAATGAGCAAAGATTCTTAAAAAAAAATAGCAACAGTCCCTATATTCCTAACATGTAGAATATTCTTAAAGCAGCAGCAGCAGTATTCCTAAAGCAGCAGCTGTCCCTACATTCCAAAACCAGCAGCAGTATATTCTGCCACCCTATATTCCTAAAGCAGTAGCAGCAATCCAAAAGCAAATGCATGGTGAAGTGATATATGTCTGATAGATGCCCCAAAATGGAATAAAGGAACAATTGCCATTTTTTGCTGCATTTACTTATCACTGTGAAGTGATATATGCCTGAACTGTGCACTATTCTACTTGTGTGTGCATGCACTTGTCCGTAGGTGCTTTTGTATGTCAATAAAAGATAGCACACACTCTGCATCGACATTTCATTCCATCTATGGAGACCAAGTTTTACACAAGGAGAAGCAAGGCAGAGAGGGAGGAGAGGAAGGCTGCTAGGGCACTTGAGAAGTTGGGTGAGGCTAATGTGCCAGATGATCCAACATTCTTAGAGCATGAAGCCATTTGCGAAGGTTTGTTCAAAATCAATGCTCCTTTTCCTAAAAAGGTTACATCAAGGTTGCTTCCTGAGCTCAAAGCGGCTAGTGCATTGTTATTGATTAACAAAGGCATTGAGTATTGCAAAGATAGGATCAAGATGTTGAAGAATAAGAAGGTGAAGTTTTGTGAAGGCGGCAAATAGAAGAAGAAGGGCAGTTTTTTCTATGAATAAAATACATCTACTAGAGCTGTTGTAGTACTTGTATATGCTTGGAGTAGGATGATGTGTATGTGTTTGTAGTAGTATGTGTTTGGTTCCAAATAATCTCTGATTGTGTTTCAGAATATGTATGTGGCCATTTTACTTTGACTTGGCATTTTATTCATGTCACCCATTTTACTTTTGAAAAACTACCAAGTAGGTGACCTTCTTGCTTAGTAAGAAAGGGGGTAGCTTAGCTTGGAGGTGGGTTTCAACAAGCTTCGGAAAGACCAAGTAAAGAAGAAGGGAAAATGAGATAAATCAGAGCAGGAACTACTTCTAACAGAATAAATGCCACATAATGACAAGAACCCTAGCAGGAACTAGCAGTACGAAGTACATGGTCAAGAGCATATTCAAAATACTATGAATAGTATCACTGCATATACTATGCATAGTAGTAGTAGTAAGAAGTGGGACACTAATCCAACTACAACCAGGGAAGATGATGGCTCAGGTCCTAGTACATTAGAATAAACAAAACCTAGAGAGGATTTTCAACCAGTATTTAGTCGACATATCTTGGAAGACCAATGTCAAACCAATGGTGGCAATACAGACATCCAAAAGACCATATACATTGTCCCCATAGTTCATATCCTTGGTTCTGAAACTTCCATTTGCTATATGACATGAAAATCCCATTTAATGTGCTACACTACCAAGCATTGAATCCTAAATTGGTGAAAAATCCTAACCCTAGCATGCTCATGGAATATAAGCAAGTGTGCAATACAGGCTCATAGTAGGCTCGTAGTAATACTTAGTAGAAAAAACCTAAATTGGTGAAAAATTCTAATTCAGCAATACAGTAGAGAAGCAAGTGTGCTTGACCAAATACTGAAAAGAAATAGAGTATAGGCTCACCCAATTTTACTAGCTGCATGGAATTTTACCTACGGAAGAACCCTAGAAGGAACTATCTAGGAACCCTAACCCTAGCCTGGAACCCTAACCCTAGCAAGGGAGAGGGAGGGGGAGGGAGAGCGAGCCTCAAACCTGGCAGGTGGTGGCGGACGGAGGCAGGTGGTGGCGGCATGCGACAGGTGGGCGTGGTCTTCTCCGGTGGCGGGCGACGCGCGGCAGGTGGTCTTCTCCGGTGGTGGGCGGCGCGTGACATGTGGTCTTCTACGGTGTCGTCTTCTCCGGTGGCAAGTGGCGCGCTACAGGAACGAGAGGAGGTGGCAGTGGCGGTGTCATCTCAATTCGGCTAAGGGAAACGAGAGAGGAAGCAAGGGGATAAGGGGTGCACCTGTTATTTCGGCTAAGTGCCTAAACTCAGTGGCGCATCCCATGTCAGTGCACCATAGATAACATATCCGTGGCGCACCGACACGGGATGCGCAACTGAGTTTGGGCACTTAGCTCAAAAAGACACGCGGTGCAGTGTTGACGACAACACTTACATGTCCTACTAGTTACTACTAGGGGTTGGTTAGCTTGAACTCCCAGGTGCCAGATTCGAATCCTGGCACCTCCCATTTTTTCTTCTTTAATTTAAAAATATATTTAAAAAAGTTTGGAAGAATTACTGTTTGGCCTAGTAATATTTACTCATTAGAAAATAATTTTCTAGTAATTCAACATTTACAAATATAAAAGCAAAAACACGTGTATACAATTGCAACTTCTTGGCTGGAATCTACAATGGTTGTCTCCTGAACCAAACACAATATCTTGACCGGAACCATGTTCAGTGCTACCAGCCCCCTAGAATCTTCGGTACTATAATGAAGTGGCACAAGGTATTTTTTTCATTATAGAATCGAGCAAGTAGATGTCTGGGCCCACTGATGTTTGTTATCAGTGGCGCACGTGTATTCCGTGCGCCATACCTTATAAGAGCTCTTCAAACTCTAGGAAAATCAATACCTAATGGATGTGAGCAAAAACCTCCTAATGATTACGAACTAGATGCAAATATGATAACTAAAAAGCATAAGGTATGGTGCAACTCCCCAAAGCTTAGAGGTTTGTCACCGGTTCTTCTTCCTTGGCGTCGTTCTCCTCATAGTAGGTGTCCTACTCCTTGATCTTCCAAGGATAGGGCCTCCCATTATAGAAGGATAGCGGTCGATCGTTGAACTTGGTGGAGATAGCCTCGGCGATCTTCTTGAAGCAATCCTCATACTCACAATTTTGGTTTTCCACATCCCACTTGATGGCTTGGAACCTATCCAGTTGTGTGAGGGTATGCACATACTTCTTCTCTAGATCTTTGATCCTTGCTTCATAGACTTCAACCTTCTTCTCCATCTCTAGATTCATGAGGTGATGAGTGTCAAGGCTGTGCTCAACCACCATGCCATACCTGAAGACGGTGTTCTCCAAGACTTGCAGCCTCTCCTCCATGGTGCCTTCGATCTTGGGGGCCTTCACCTCCTCCATGAGCAGCACCCCTTACTTGAAGGTCAAGGTCTTCATGGGAGCCACCACAGATCTGAGGTAATGATTTTTTTGGAGGGAAAACAGTAGGGAGAACCCCACTACAGCTTTTTCCATTTATATGTTATAATATTTACATAGTTGTAGAGAGAGCTAAATACATAATCCACCTCAAAGAGGGAGAAAAACTTAGAAGATTATCTCTGATCTAATTGATGGTTTAGCCATTCTTGAAATCTCTCTTGGTGCTTTCTTTTTATTCTGTACTACACCCATCTCATTTCTTGGAGGAAAATTGCCTTCCAACCTTCTAGGGTTGGTCTTCTATTATTAAAAATCTTGTTGTTTCTGCATATCTAGATTCCCCATGCAACCAGGATGATTATCTCCATTGCGAATGGTAAATTCACTTGGTTCTGATGTCTGCAAATGCTTCAAATACCGAGAGATCTGCTGTTCTATTTGGACAAATGTATTCCAGCAAAGTGTTGCAAATGGATAATCGCAAAACAAGTGTACCAGGGTTTCTTCCGAAGAGCAGTTAAGAGTTGCACAGTTATAGGTGGGCAATGAAAATGGTTTCCTTCCCAACAAGTTTCTTGTGTTTAGTCTGTCCAAAAGCAGGAGCCAGAATAAGAATTTATGTTTGGGTTGACATGAAGATGCCCAAATCCATGAGAAATGTGGTGGGGTAGGCTGAGGTAATGATTCACCGCACCTTTCTTCTCGGAGTCATCTCCTCCAGGATTGGATCCGGAGCTTTCCATGGCTAAAAGCTAAAGGAATAGGATGGAAAAACATGTTCCGATCGAAAAGACTCGATGCGAGATTAGATCAGTAGAGAGGAGTATATATTGATGGTTTTTAGGGTAAGACGAAGAGTTGAGGAAGAAACGGAGGCGAAACAGACTTCAGAAGAGGGAAATACCTCGGGTGGAACGCCTAGGGGTTGGACGCGCCACCTGGTATATTTCCCTCCCTGGGACTCCGCTTCATCCAATTCTTTCACGACACGCATTAATTTTTGAAAATAATGACTTTCCTAAAATATGAAGATATTCCGAGATCGTTACGCACCTCTTTTTGACTTTTGGTGATTTTTGGTATTTGGTAGGGGATACATTTTTGCAATTATAGCCTCTGGACTTTGGATATTCATTACTTCAACCCTTCCGGCAAATATTTGTCCTGTGATATAATGTTTAAGATTTTTTCCGTTAATGACACGAGGTTTACCGTTGAAGTCTCCATGGAGATGAATGGCTCCGGAGCGGTACACCTCCTGTACAACTAATGGACCCTGCCACCTTGAAGCTAAATTTCCTATAGAAAACTTGAAACGAGAGTTGAACAATAATACTTGATCTCCTACTTTGCATTCCTTTCTTTTTATTTTCTTATCATGCCAAAAATTTTACTTTCTCTTTAAATAGTCTAGCACTTTCATATGCTTCATTCCTCCATTCATCTAACAAGCTTAAGTCAAGAATTCTTTTCTCTCCAGTAGTTTTAAAATCAAAGTTGAGTTGTTTAACAGCCCATCTAGCTTTATATTCTAATTCTACTAGAAGATAACATGCTTTTCCATAAACCATTTTAGAAGGAGACATACCCATAGAATTTTTAAAAGACGTTCTATAAGCCCATAAAGCATCATTAATTTTAGTTGGCCAATCAGACCTAGTTTTATTGACTGTCTTCTCCAATATGAGTTTAATTTCCCTATTGCTTAGTTCAACTTGCCCACTGGTTTGAGGATGATATGGAGATGCAATTATATGATTAACACCATATTTAGCTAGAGTTTTTCTAAATATGCCATGAATAAAATGAGAACCACCATCAGTAATTAAAAATCTAGGTACTCCAAACCTGGGAAAGATGATGTCTTTAAGCATCTTCATTGTTGTGGTGTGGGCTGCACTTTTTGTTGGAATTGCTACAACCCATTTTGTAACATACTCTACTGCAACCAAAATATGAGTGTGTTTTGTTTTTGATGGGGGAAATGGTCCCATGAAGTCAAATCCCCATACATCAAATGGTTCAAGAGGTAGTGAATAATTCATAAGCATTTCATTTCTCTTACCGATATTTCCAACACGTTGGCACTTGTCACAAGCTTTAAGATAATTAGCACAATCCTTAAATAAAGTTGTCCTATAAAAACTAGATTGTAATACCTTTGCAGCAGTGCGGTCTCCTGCATGATGTCCTCCATAAGGGTTGTCATGACAATCCCTTACGATAGCTTGCTGCTCAAACTTAGGGACACAACGTCTAATAATACCATATACACTTTTCTTATAAAGAAATGGGTCATCCCAAAAATAATGCCTAAGATCATAAAATAATCTCTTTCTTTGTTGGTATGTGAAATGTGGTGGAATAACTTTTCCAACAATGAAATTAGCATAGTCAGCAAACCATGGTGAAGCTACTCTAGCAGTAGACACATTAATGTTTGCTAGTTGTTCATTTGCAAAGATATCATTAATAGGAATAGGATCTACCAGAATGTTTTCCATTCTAGATAAATGATCAGCTACCGATTTGTCCTCACCTTTCATATCTACAATATGTAGGTCAAATTCTTGTAGTAAAAGAACCCATATTATAAGTCCAGGCTTAGCATCTTTTTTATTCATAAGGTATTTAATAACAGAATGATCGGTGTGTACTATTACCTTAGAGTCTACAATGTAAGGTCTAAACTTGTCACATGCAAAAAGTACAGCCAAGAACTCTTTTTTTGACACCTTTACCGTAGGGGAGTCCCCTACGGTGATATATATAAATTAATAAAGAAGTGTACAACGAGCCTCAACCGGGGGCGGTTACATCAAGGGGGGAAAGATACAATGGAGGAAAGAACAGACTAAACAGACTAAGTAAAGAGAGAGGTTAGCCATTCAACTAGGGGTTGTACATGCACCACCTTGACTTTGTACTTATGGAGAAAAAGGTCATTTTGAAAGCCCACTTTACATCTGCCAAAAGAAACTGGCAATCCTCTAAAGATAAAATCGTTTTGGATCCTCCAAATGTTCCAAGCTGCAGAAGCGAACACCTCCATAAAACATGGGCCAACAAACTCTGACTTTGCTATAGAAAACCCTTCAGAAAATGAATTAGATAAGACCCACTTAATACCTAAGAAATCCTAGCATCTGATTGCAAAAGGACATCCAAAGAAAATATGATTAAGAGATTCTAACATAGTCCCATCACACAGTACACAGTCAGAACCGGTCTCCAAATGCCATGTAACACCCGGGTTTTTAATCCCAGATGCCCGTTATGCCATACCTCTCCCAGGATTACCATTTTTGCGAGACATAACGGATTGGATATCACAGTACATCATCCATTACAAACCATACATAAGGTCTTACACAAATAAGGATCTCATGATCCAGTCTTAATACAACAAGCAGCGGAAATAAAAGATAAGCGTAGCGGTGGGGTCCATCTTCAGGGGCACAGGCAATGCTGACGAAGGCAGATAGTCCTAGTTATCATAGCCGTCCTGTGGCCATCATCTTGATAGTCTCCTTCATAGTCTGGCCATGATAATAGCCAGGGACAAAAGCCATGAGTACTCTTTAAGTACTCACAAACTACCACTAACAAGTATTATAGTTCTAAGTTAAAGTGCTAAATCTAAGTTTAAATATAAAGTTAAGTTTGAAACCT
Source organism: Avena eriantha (assembly GCA_910589775.1). NCBI lineage: Eukaryota > Viridiplantae > Streptophyta > Magnoliopsida > Poales > Poaceae > Avena > Avena eriantha. Next base: position 465,717,839 of record OU342740.1, read on the forward strand.
AAGCTGAGTTCTGAAGCAAAGAAAGATAAAGTAAAATTCTAGAATCACTTAAGTTGGGAAGCTATTGTCATAAACACAACCCTGTTGTGGTCAAGTCAAAGTTCATCATTCATTTCAAGTTCTTTAGAAAACATCTGACAACGAAATAGTATGTCCATTCCAACTGTCCATAACCGCAGACGCGGCTATTCGAATAGTTTGACACTCTGCAAAGGTGGTACACTTTCACCACAAGATTCGATACATCTATCAGGGATAACCCTGAATCATCATACTTAGTATGCAGATAATCAAACATAACCTTCCCTTTACACACCCTAGTATAAGCACCTCTCCTGTGAGCATGGCCTCCCAACCATGACCATCTGTCATCTTGGGCACTGCATAGGTGGACAACATTGAGAGGTAGCCTCAGCTCAAACCTCTCCTGCAAGGGAACTAATACTAATGCATATAAATTTCCAGCTAAGCCTTACCCAATGCAGGTAGTGTGGTTGTACGGTAAATTTGGAATGGTATCGCATCCAAATCCAACCATCAGTTTTATAAAAGGGTTAAGGCTCATGCCTCAACATTTTCATCATCATAAACCATTTGTGTTTCTCAACACGTGTCAAAACATCTCAGTAGAATGACTCATCATTCTAAGGTTTTCATAATTCATTTTCACCAAGTGTTCCCATCTAAAGTTACTCAAGTTTTTGATCTACTCTAAACTACTAAGTTAAGAGTGTTCACTAAAGTGGAAAAGATGGGTTCAATCGCATGCCATAGAATGACATCTAAAGGTTACCTAAATAGGTCAAGTTTTATACTCTTTATGCTACCTTCAAAACAAGTAAAGAACTTTGTGTAAACCCAAGGAGGTAAAACTTGTAAATAAGCCTTGGGGTAACTAATAGTCAAAGGGGTGTGATCAAAGCATGCCTAAGGCATCTTTACTAAACCATCTAGTTTGATCCTAGCTTGCTAAGCATTAAACTTGCAAGTGTTAACTTGCGTTGTTAATGGTGGCTTGCACTTGGATAGTGCTAGCTTGCTAATAGTAGCTTGCCTTGGTTGGTGCAGTGGTTGAAGTTCTCTTCTTCTTCTTGATAGAACTCCTCCTCCTCGAAAGTTTGGTCGGTACTATCGGCTATAAAGACATACAGAGTACACAATCACCAAACAATACTTAACTAGGCTAAATAGCATTCTAAGACACACATTTGATTATCTATTATCATCACAAGCATCACAAGTTTAAATCACTAGTTTCATCTTTTTAATTTAGAAAAGTAATTTCTACTCATTAAAAAAATTAACTAAGATTTAATATTCACCACTTAAAATATGGGATCATGTTGACACCTGTCATCACCACATATTCTAACATGTGGGAATGAGATTTGAAGGTTGGATCATAATTACTTTGGTTTAAGTTCATTATTTAATGATTTAAAGTGACTAGAAATGCCTATATAGCATTATTTTGGTAATAGTCCAAAGTCACTGCATGTTAAACCTTAATATTATTACATATTCAGATAGGTATGGTGAAATGTGACTTTTGAGAGTTGGAATCAACACCAAACCTATCTTAGTTGATTTTATAAAAATGTTGCAAGTTGCAAAAGCTTCTGTTTTGTTATTTTTTCTAGGAGATATCTATAACTCTAATTGGATTAAATCCAACGGGATTGGATAGATCATATCAATACCTTTAAGGCAAAATTGGTTTCATGCTATTTGGATTTGTAAAACTCCCAGAATTGAATTTTAAACTAGTGGACATAAACTAGATTCAACTTAAAAAGAAAAAAACCAATTTTGAATGGTTGGGCTAGCGCGGGAAAGAACATGGGCCGACCCAGTGGCGCTCCACGGCGTGGGGCTCAGCTGACAGGGGGGTCCCGCTGGTCAGCGGCACTTAACACGCGAAACGTTATGCGCGTTGTGGGCCGTAGGATTAGAAGTGGGATCTACGGTTGAGAGTCGTCGTCGACGATGAATAGGTCGCCGGTGAGAGTTTGCCCTAGCGGCTCGGTGGGGGTCTACCGGAGACGTACCAGGGCTCCAGCGACGACGGCGAGGCGGGTAATTGAACTGGAAGACGACGGTGAGGCGAGGTGCGGTTGCGGCGGAGCTTGGGGTGCCCTAAATCGTAGGCGCCCTTCTCCTCCTGCTGCGGTGGCTCCGGCTCCAATTCCGGCGAGGCAGAGCTCGAGCGGCGTCGGCGAGAGGTGGGTGTGGAGAAATGGTGCTGGGGAGGCCGGCTTATATAGGCCCGACGATGAGACCGAGCGGTGTGGGCAGGCGACTCCGGCGAGGGCGGCATAGGGGGTTGGCAGCGTGGCTCGAGGTAGGGGACGGTGGCCTGTCTCCTGGCGGTGCGCTGAGGCTTAAATGCGTGGCAAGGCGGGCTCTGTGCTGGTCGGGCACGTCACGCGCTCTGGGCGGCAGAGGCGGCGGGTCCGACAGTGAGCGGTGGCTAGGGTGCGTTGGGCGGCCAGCGGGGGTGTCTGGGGTGTTCCCTAGGTCATGGCGGAGCGGTAGGCATGGGCTGCAGCCGAGGGGCGGTCTGTGCACGCGGGGATAGAGCGTGCTCTATAGGTGGCGTCGGCATGGTCGACCAGCTCCGAGCGCGGCGGTTCCTGGCCGTTCTGCTCTCTGTCTCTGGGCTGGGGCTGGTTGGACGGTGGCGGTGGACCACTGGCAAGCGTGTAGACATGGCGAGAGAGGCTGGCGGCTGCTGTGGCGCGATGTCGCCGGTGGGGGTGCTCAAGGTGCTCGGCCTTAATGGCCATGACCATTTGGTCGTGTGCACAGGGTTTGGCCGGGCTAGCAAAGGGTATGGTTTGCACTGGGGGAACAAGGGGATAGGGTTAGGCCCAAATGGTGACCAAGATCATTGCTCAAACAGTGTTTTGAATTTGGCCAGATTTGTGCCCACAAGGTGTTTGATGGAATGGCCGAAAGAGAAAAACTTTTGAATTTTGTGTTCAAAATTTTTGGGTGATCTACACTAGTACTAGGTAGTCTCTGGTTGCAGGGGTTTTGAAAGTGGAGCTCAAAAAGATGGTTTTTGAAATAGGGGTGATCTATGCATATGCATTGAATTCAATTTTCACATGCCATTTAAAATAAGCAAAAGAATGTTTTTAGCAGATCAAAAGGTGGGCCTTGGTACCTCATTATGTGTACTAGCAAGGTGTGCAAAGATCATGAATTTTTTCTGTTAAGAAATGAGTGCTAGGAACACTCAAAGTAGTGTAGTGGATTAAAATGGCCAAATGACCATTCTTCCTTTTTAATTGTTTTTGATTTGATTTTCTTTGGGAAAAGTTTGGGAATGATGTAAATGATGTTTAAATCACCTAAGAAACATTTTACAAGCAATGGATCACAGAACCATGGCAATTCAAATCAATTCCTAATTTAAATGCACATACACATGAATGCTTTTATTTTTAAATTAGAAATTTTTTTGTTAACCCAAATTTTTATGATTTAGATCTTGATAAGCTTGGATTGAAGTTTTGGGATGTTACATGCCAGTGCTTTCTTTGCATTAAATCTCGAGTATTAAGCCTATCCTGCATAAGCAGCTAAGAGAACACCTTCATTTTTGGCAACGTTTCTGATTTCCAAATCAAGTTAAGGGCTGGGTCTCTCGGAAGGCATTTGAACATGTAATTGTAAAAGGAGGAAGGTGAGTATTTGTCTCCCCATACAAAAAATCTTTGATCAATCCCACTCGCATTGATCTGAATATCCAAGAGCAAATGCGCGATAGACTGAAGTTCCTGATATGCTTCTACTGACAAAGGTAAAACAAAGTAGGTCTGAATATCCGATGTCTGCACCATACTAGATACCGATAAATCGTCATTGAGTGTGTGAGAGAAAAGTCTTGGGTATTTATCACAAAGAAGTTCACCATTCGCCCAAAAATCTTTCCGAAAAAGGACTGAAGTGCCACTGCCTATCTGACAACGAGATATACTGCGGTAATCATCTGCTAGACTGAAAATGTCTCTCCACTAGAATGACCCCTTCGTGAACTAGCATGGGGCACCGAATTGCCATAAAGTGATCACACAAGCTGTACCCATGGTGTATCTACTTTGGATTAAAATTTGTGAAGCTGCTTTAGAAGTAACACTTTGTTCTGTAGTTCTAAATTCAGGATGCCCAGTCCACCTTGCTGTTTTGGTCGACAAACAAGCGACCAAGCCGCAAGTGCATTAACCAAAGATGAATTCTCTTCCTTGGCCCAAAGACAGTGTCTTTGCGCACGATTGCAAGTATTTATGATGGTCTTCTGTAGTTTAATTGAACACATGAAGAAAGTTGGAAGTGTCGACAACACGGACCTAACAAATTCTAGTCTTCCTCCATATCCAAGAAAGCGAGCACTTGCATTTAGACGTCTCTCGACTAAACCAACTAGAGGAGAGAGATCTTGAACTGTGGGTTTTGTAGTGCCTAACGGCAAACCCAAATAAGTGAAAGGTAATCTGCCAACGACGCAACCAAACAAACCAGCCAAACTATCCATAAATTCATCTGATACATTAATCGACATAAGGCAGGATTTAGCATAGTTGACTTGCAAACCTGTAGCGGAAGCAAAGATTTCAAGAAGCTCTTTTAAGGCAGTTAATTACAGTGGACAAGCCTTTAGAATAAGTAGTGTATCATCCTTGTATTGCACAATTGGGAAATTCGAATTAGGAATATTCAAAGGTGCATGCAGTATCCCTTCTTAGAAGAGACGGTTCAACATTGCTTGCAAAAGTTCAGAAACACCAACAAATAAGAGAGGGGAAAGTGGATCACCCTAACGAACCCCACGGTGGCATGCTATTTTTTCCCCGGAACTCCATTGAGTAAAACCTCAGACGTGCCAGACGACATGATCATATTCAGCCATCGGAGCCATCTCGGATCAAATCCTAGGCTAGCAACAACTTTTAAAATTGCATTATGCTCCACTATATCAAACGCTTTTGTGAAATCTAGCTTCAATATCACCGTATCTGAACATGTTTGCTTACACTGATTGATATACTCATAAGCCCACCCAACATAGTCCTGGATGTTGCGAGATTGTAAGAACCCATATTGATTAATATGTACAAGTTCTAGAATTCTGCTTTGCAGTCGATTTGCAAGTAGTTTAGTGAGCAGCTTTAGGCAGATGTTAAGAAGTGAAATTAGCCTATAATCATTAGGACTCACTGGTGATAAGACTTTGGGAATCAGAGTGATAAAAGTGTCGTTAATGCTCTGAAGATTAACACTACCATCCCAGAATTCCTGACACAAACGATAGAAGTCAAATCTGATCACTAGCCAACATACTTTCAAGAACAAATCAGAAAACCCATCTGGCCCCAGAGTTTTGTCCCCTGGCATCGAGGCAACCACCTGATCAATCTCAGCATGTGTAAAGGGTACAGACAAACTCTCGAGCCCCTCAAAGGGAACGATAATATAGAGAATTCAAATGACTCGTCAATGGGAACCGAAACCCCAAGTTTGTTCCGAAAAGAATGCCACAGAATACCAGCCTTCTCATGATGGTCAGTGCAAACTGAACCATCCTCACGTGCCAGTGAGGTAATCAGGTTTTTTCTATATCTAATGGTGGCTATCGAATGGAAGAAATATGTATTTTCATCCCCTAGATGTGCCCAACGAGCAGTACATCTTTTCTTCCAGTATTCTTGCTTACAAAGGAGGAGTTGTTGCAATCTACCTTTAACAATATTTCTAAAGTTCCATTCGCCAATGTGCAGGTCTGTTTGCTCCTCAAAGTCATCGATCTAAAGTATTACCTTGTTGCATTTGCTGATCAGGTTGTCAATTATTAAAAAGCTAGTACTCCATTGCTTAAGCCCCTTCCTGAGACGCTTAAATTTGGCCGATAGACATTTAACACTATCCCCTCGATAGTCAATTTCCCACATAGATCGAACTTTATCAAGAAAACCAGGTAATCGAAACCAGAAGTTCTCAAAAGGAAATACTTTGGCTTTAGGTATATCTGTCCCCACTGAGACAACACATGGGACATGGTCGCAGGTCGGCCGAGCAAGCGGGTTAACAAGGGTGTTAGGAAATTTTAGTGTCCAAGAGGTCGATGTGAAGAACCAGTCAAGCCGAACCATAAGTGGGTTAAGCTGCATATTACTCCATGTGTATGAATGACCTTTAATTGGTAATTCAATGAGGCCCAAATAACTAATGACTTCATTGAACGTAGCAATATCTGTGAGATTAGCCCCATCACGATTGCGATTTTCAGCAAACCTATAGAAGTTGAAGTCCCCAATGAGTAACCACAAATCATCATCCCCAATATTCAATGAGAATAACCAGGCAACAAAGTTTTCTCTATTAATTCCAGCACAAGGGCCATAAACATTAACTAGAGTGAAAACATCAGCAGATAGCTGTGAGGTGAATTCAATGGCTACCCCAAAGGTTTCCTCTAAAAGCACATGACCCTCAAAAAGATTACCAACCCAAAGCACTAACAGCCCCCAGAAGCCCCCTCTGACGGGATATAAGTAAATTTATCAAATTTTCTTGGTGCAAAACCTCTGATAAAACTCGCATCAAAAGATCTACGTTTGGTTTCTTGGAAGCAAACTATAGATGCATTACTTTCTTCAATTTTATTACGGATAAGGGGCCACTTCTCATCATCATTAATTCCACGATGTTCCAACAAAGCACATTCCACATACGATCGCGGTTCATCTTAGAAGCAAAATAGTCTTAAAACCGAAATATAAAGCAAACAAAGACTGTAGAGCGACCCCTACTCAGTAGGGCGAGTCTTCATGAGGCGCTCAATAGTGAGTTCCTTAGGCTCGATCAGGCACTCTTCAATCCCAATTCGCTACATTTCCTTCACCTGCAGAACTCTTTTATAGTTGTAGCATAATTTCTTTGGGCGCCATCAAGAGTTTTACTAGCATAATATATCACTTTAAGTTTCTTATCAACTCTTTGGCCTAAAACAACTCCTACAGCATAGTCACTACATCACACATGATTTCAAATGGCAAATTTCAATTAGGAGGTTGAATTATAGGAGCACTTGTCAAAGCATTCTTTAAAATATCAAAAGACTCTACACAATCATCACTAAAAGAGAATGGAATATGTTTTTGCAAAAGATTTGTTAGAGGCTTGGATATTTTTGAAAAGTCTTTGATAAACCTTCTATAGAAACTAGCATGACCAAGAAAGCTTCTTATACCTCTTATATCCCTAGGATATGGTATCTTCTATATGGCTTCTATCTTGGTGCGGTCCACTTCAATGCATATACCTGAAACTTGTTGTCCAAGAACAACACCTTCTGTCACCATGAAATGGTATTTCTCCCAATTTAGGACTAAGTGTTGGTCCACACAAGGCTGCAAAACTTTGTTAAGATTGAACAAGCAGTTTTCAAAAGAGTTAACATACACAGAAAAGTCATCCATGAATACTTCCATAATTTTCCCAATATAATCAGCAAATATAGCATTCATGCATCTTTGAAAATTACCAGGAGCATTGCACAAACCGAATGGCATTCTCCTATAAGCATAAGTACCAAAGGGACATGTGAAAGTAGTCTTCTCTTGATCATCCTTGTGTACCAGAATCTGTGAGAAACCTGAATAATCATCTAAATAACAAAAGTGAGAGTGTTTGGATAATTTTTCAAGCATTCTATCAATGAATGGTAAAGGATAATGATCTTTATGAGGTGCCTTATTAAGTTTCCTATAATCAATGCACATTCTATAACCAGTAACAGTACGTTGAGCAACAAGTTCATTTTCATCATTTGGAACCACGGTGATTCCACCCTTTTTAGGCACACAATGGACATGACTTACCCATTTACTATCAGCTATGGGATAGGTAATACCACCCATTTACTATCAGCTATGGGATAGGTAATACCTACCTCAGTGAGTTTGATTACCTCTTTTCTTACCACTTCTTTCATTCCTGGATGAAGACGGTGTTGATAATCAACAACGGGCTTTGCATCTTCTTCCAAGTTAATCTTATGCATGCATAAAGCGGGGCTTATACCTTTCAAATCATCAAGTGAATAGCCAATGGCTAGCGTATGAGCTCTCAATACTTCAAGTAATTGTGATTCTTATTCATCTGAAAGGTTGGCACTAATAATAACAAGATATATTTTCTTATCATCAAGGAATGCATATTTCATATCTTTAGGTAATGGTTTAAGTTCAAAACAAGGATCCTCTTTAGGTGGTGGTAGTTCTCCTAGATTATCAGGTGGAATATGTAACTACAACTGTTATGGTTGTGGAGATAGTATTTGTTCTAGAGCTTCTTTCTCTTCATCATAAAATGGTTCCTCTTGATTCAGCACATATCATTCCATCGCGTCCGATGAAGCAACTGCCACTGAAGCAAGAGTCTTCACTATATCTTTAGAGAGTTTTTCTTTTTCTAAATATTTAGCAGTAAACTTTGAAATGTTAAACTCAAGTCTTTCACCAGCAAATTTAATGAATACTTTCTCTTTTAACAAATTGATTTCAGCACCAACAATATGTAGGAAAGGTCTACCAAATTTAACAGGAAAAAATGCATCTTGGGAGCAACCAAGCACAATGAAATCAGTAGTATATTTAACCTTTCCAATTAACACTTCAATATCTCTAACAATACCAAGAGGAAAATGTACTCTTTATTAACAAGTTGGATAGTTATACCTGTCTCTTCCATATTGATGGGATCAATATCTGGCTTGATTTCAAGATATAATGAATATGGAATCACACTTATACTTGCTCCAATATCACAAAGTCCATGATAACTTGAAGTCCCAATAGTACATGATATGATAGGTTTCCCAACTCTAGTGGTGTTACCTTTTATTACCTTGGTAGAATCTTCATATAAATAAACATCACAAGGTGTTTCTTCATTCAATTCTTTCATAGCAAAAATTTGATGTTGAACTTGAATTTGTCCATATGGTTCATGACATCGTCTAGCACTCTTTTTAGTGACAGTTGTGAGTAAATTTTCCTTCATTTTGATAGGATAAGGAGGAGCTTCAAAGATTTCTTCTATCTTAGGAGATGAGACTTGATGAACCTATTTCACAACTTTAGAAACATATACATAATTTTTAAGAGGTTCAACAAATACATTAAATCCTTTCTTTGGAACATTGAGATGGTTAGCAAAAGATTTAGCAATTTCTACTAAAACATGAGGGTCAATGCCAAAATTATTCTTAAGTTCCTCAAATAATATAGAAGTAGAGAAATTCTCTACAAATGAATATTCATATTCCAAACCTGGTTTATTATCTTTATCAAGATCCCAAGCTTCAGTATTTTGAGAAAGAGTTTCCAATAAATCCGCTGCTCCCTCTTGAGTTTTATTAGTGAAACTTCCTCCAGAAGGATTATCTAGGAAATCCCTATGATGTTGGGGTAACCTCACATAAAAGTTTATTAAGATAATGCTTTCAGGAATACCATGATGAGTATTTTTACGAATAAGACCCTTTAATCTCCCCCAAGCTTCAGCAATGCTTTCTCCATTATGAGGCCAAAATTTATAAATATGGAAGCGATCATCATAAGCTTTTTTAGGACTATAATATTTAAGATAGAAAGCCTTTCTCAGATTTTCCCAATCAAGACGATATTTATCATCAAGAGATCTATACCATTCGTGAGCTTTACCAGATAAAGATAAAAAGATAGCTTCCTTCTTACTTCATTCTCATGAATATCTACAAGTCTAAATAGGGAACATAATTCTTAAATTTCATATAAATGTTGCAAAGCAGTTTGGCTTCCATCACCTGCAAAAGTTACCTCCCTAGCTCTGTCAACAATACCAATAGGAATTTGATTTTCAACTTCTGGTTCAGTAGGCTTCTCAACCTTCTCTTTATCTGTGTCATGAAGGAACTCAAATAAGGCGAGTTCCAATCCTTTATAAGTTGAGAAAGCCAGGATAAAACAATAGTAACAAGATAAAATCAGATTTCAAGTTTCCTTACCAAACAACTTACAAATAGCACAACGCTCCCTAGCAATGGCGCCGGAAAAGTGTCTTGATGGCTCCCAAGTGCAGGAGATCAATTGTAGTACTTTTCAATAAAGAAAGGTTGTCGAACCTACGAGGAGCTAAGGGTATTGGTTAGCAAATTTGACAAAGAAAATAATAGTAAATGCAGTAGATTTCGTGTTTTGGGTTTGTAGTTTGAAAGAATACAAAGTGCTGAAAGTAAATAGCAATAAGTAAATGCTCTCAATGAGAGAAAACTCAATACTCTATGCAGCAAGAGGACAAGCTCAAATGTGTGTGTGAACTTATATGCGACAAGCGTTCCCGAGGGCGGCATGGATTTACTTAGCATAAAGATTTCTACACAATATGGTGAATATGTTGTCAAGTTTCATTCCCTGACGGAGGAGCCTAATTAGGTGCAGCCACAAGTATGAGTTAAATACACCACTTATGATGAGTCCTAAAACCATTCACATGAACATCTAAGAATCATAAAGACATAAATGTCCCACCATAGCAATAAGTTCATTGGTCCCCGACATATAATCCCTCCAATGCAACTCAAAGTATTGGAAAATGGTTTCTATCAATTCTGTCCCTTCCAACCCTTATCATGGCATCAAAGTATCCTCGTATGATCCCATGTAGGTGAAGTAATATCTAGTCGACGTTCACATAAAACCATCATAGAACAATATAAAAGATAAAAACTGGACCACATACTCATTGCATATTATATGGAAATCGTAGGCAATTCATCCTATGCCCTTAGGAACATGTGGATCTACTCACAAGTGGCAAACATGATATGGATCAGTAGCATATGGGATACAACACAATCTAAAAATATAATCTCTCCACCAAATAAAGACAAGATGCCAATCACAAACATGTAAATAACCCTGAAAACAATATCTGAGGTTCAATCAATCACAAACTATGAGGAGGAACGAGATGGATCTTGGAGATGGTGATGATGATGGTGTTGGTGGAGATGTTGATGGAGAGGCCTCCCCTATGCCTAGGAGGAGTGCTAATGACTATGGCGTCGATTTCCCCCTCACTGGATGCTCTAGTGCAACAGGATCAGCCTCCTCCCGGAGTAGGAGAGGACTTTTGCCTCCACCACCACCTCTGTAAATCGTGGGAAAAATATGGCGTAGGTTTATGGCAATATGGAGGCATTTGTAAAAACGAGAAGTCGAGACGACGCTCGAGGGCCGAAAGAGCATGGGTGGCGCGCCTAGGGGTGGGTGTGCCACCTGTCCTCTTTCGGGCCTCGTGGCTCCTCTCACTTTATTCTTTGGCCCAAGTTGATTCTCTGGGTGAAAAACTCATCAAGTATTTTTTTTCCTTCTCTTTATTGATGCCCAGAAGGTCTTGAAATAGCAAAAACATGAAAAAGGAGGTTTTTTGCCTCCTAGAAATTAAATACCAATGAAAGAGACTTTATAGGAAAGTCCCGTAAATCATATAAATATGCATAAATAATGATGGATCATGGTAAATATGATTCTAAACAGTGCATATAAGTCCTAAAAATGATGATGAAAAATGCAAGTATCAGTATACAAAACCAAGAAAAACTTCTGACTCGCCCGCCCCGTTTCAAGATCAGTGATCAGTGCAGTTTATACGACACCTTGGAATAACTCACTACAATTGTTGTTTATATCTTGGGTAATTTTCCCGGTACAATGAATTCATCCTCATGATTTACCATCATCTATTCTAACCATGCTTTCACTATCCACCAATTCATGATTCATTTTATTCATAAAACATTAATTTGTTTTGCTTCCTGTTTGTGGTACTTTTGAAAAGTCTTATATATAAAATATAAGGATGTACAAGATTTTAACTTGCAATTGATATGCAAGAATCAAATTGTCTAATAATTGCGAGATAATGTAGCTCAAAGGTTCTACTTGACCCTTGATATGGGTTCTATAAATAACAATTATTGTTAGATAAAGACAAGTTTTGCAAAACCAGTTGATATTCTAATGAAACTATATGAATGCAATGTGTTGTGTTCAATTCTCCCTTGTTTTGAATTTTGTTGCCTTTGCTTGAATTTTCCCTTTTTAGGGTTTATTTGAATTTCACTTTCGAATTTTCATATAATTTATGTGATCTTCACTTTAGAATTTTCATATTCCTTAAGAAAATTATGTTGAATAACTCAAAATATGTGTTCTCAAGTTGACAATAATAATTCATGTATTTTAAATAATATTACTCAGCGTTAATGGATTTTTAGAGTATTTTTAATCATTTAAGAATATTTCTTTAAGTTAATTAAACAATTTGAATTTTTATTCACACAAAAGTATTTTTTTAATAATTCCAGAAAAATAGGATTTGGAATCCTTGTATTTTTCCCTACTTGGAACTATTTTTACATTATTTTACTGAAATATTTATGATAAGTTTTAGCTACTTGGCATTTTAGGTAATTATGAAATTACACTTTGTCCCCTGGTCCCACTGGTCAAAACCAAAGGGTCAAACCGAACCGATGCACAACCCTATCTCTGACCCGCATATGCTTGCGACTATGCGCCTCCGCTACTTTGTCGATCGATTCTGGCTACCACTGGCCGCCTCTGCCGCCCCATGGCTCTCAATCGCCTCATCTCCCTTTGCTATACACTTCTATCGCTCAATTTAGCCTCTCACGGCCTCTCACAGCCCTAACTCTATGATACATTGCAAATGTATCTATAATTTTTGATGTTCCATGCTTGGTTTCATCTACTTTCTTGTGTTATGTCCACACTTTGGAGTACTTTTCATATGATTTCTTGGACTAACCTATTAACAAGAGCCACAGTACCAGCTGCCTGTTTTCTGCTGTTTTTGGTTTCAGAAAAGACAGAAAATGAATATTCTCGAAATTGGACGGGACAAAAGCCAAAGTCGATATTTTACCGGAAGACTCACGGAGCCAGAAGACGAGAGAGAGAGGGGCCAGGGGCTGGCCACACCACCTGGTGGCGCGGGCCAGGCTAGGCCGTGCCAGGGGGTGGTGTGGGCCCCTCCGGCACCCCCTCGGTCTCCCCTCTCGCCTATAAGAGCCTCCCGATGCATAAACCCTAAATCGTTAAGCCTCCAGCCACGAAAAGTTCCGCAGCGCCGCCGCCATCGAAGGAGAGATTCGGGGGATAGAAAGTCTCTGTTCCGGCACCTTGCCAGGATGGGGAAGTGCACCAGAGCCATCTCCATCAATCTCCACCACTATCTCCATCGCCGTTGCTGATTCCCATGATGATGAGGGAGTAGTTCTCTCTCGAGGCTAAGGGTTCTACTGGTAGCTATGTGTTCATGTCTCTCTCTATGCATGATCATATTGTGATTATGAGCTTTGTAATCAAGTAGATATACCTTGCTACTCAAGTGCTTTAATAGATCTCTGCTCTCCCCATGTGTGTGAAAGTGACAGCGTGCACACCATGGTGACACTTAGGCTAGAGATTACAAATACTTGTTATGAGTTATATTTGGAGTTAGATGTCTGTATGAAATTGTGGTGTTTATTGGAACCATCTAGTGCTCAAGGTGACAGTGTGGGGTTATCTAGATGGGAAAGGCTTACTTTGAGGTGTGCTGTTATAGCCCTACCATGGATTAGAGTGTCCAACCAGAGAGTAGTTAAGAGTAGTATCATAAAGAGAAGGTATTTATATGAGAGTGTTCACTAGTGAAAGTATGATCCCTAGGCCTTGTTTCTAAGCATTAAAACACCGTTTGCAACTAGATCTGTTACATGGTTGCTTGCTGCCATCTTTATTTCAGTTTGCCTTTAGTCTCTTCCACGCCATCAAGCTATTTTCTAGCACCGTTGTCTTATATCCATACCACTTGTATTTTACTATCTCTTCGCCGAACTAGTGCACCTATACACCTGACAAGTGTATTGGGTGTGTTGGGGACACAAGACACTTCTTATATCTTGATTGCAGGGTTGCTTGAGAGGGGATACCTTTGACCACTTCGTCCCTGAGGTCGATAAACCTTGGGTGATCCACTTAAGGGAAAACTTGCTGCTGTTCTACAAACCTCTGCATTTTGAGGCCCAACAAATGTCTACAAGAATAGAAGTGCGTAGACATCAAGCTATTTTCTGGCGCCGTTGCCGGGAGGTAAGGTAAAAGGTACTCACATCCTCCGGTGTGAGTGCTCGAAGTTATTTCCTTTAGATTCTACAATTTTGTCTTTTTGTTTCTTGTTTTCACTAGTTAGGCTTAATGGAAAATAACAAAAAAATTAGATAGCTTTATAGTATTTATCTTGAGTTAGGACATGAAGTGTATGAAGAGAAAATTAAAAAACCTATGGAACTTTATTTGCATGCTAATAGAAATGTTGTTAGTATGAATTCTTTGGACACCATTCTTGCTAATGCTATGGAAAAGTCTAAGCTTGGGGAAGCTGGTTTTGATGAGCATGATATTTTTATTCCCCCAAGCATGGACGAGAAAATTTACTTTGATGATACTATGCCTCCAATATATGATGATTGCAATGATGAATATGATATTTTCAGTCCACCTACTATTGAGGAGGAAATTAATTATGATTAAAATATGCCTCCTATATTTGATGGTTATGGTGGTGAGAATAATAATGATAGTTATTTTTCTGTATTTTCTCCCACTACAATTAATAAGAATGACTATGCTTATGTGGAGAGTAATAATTATTATATGCATGTGGCTCATGATAAGAATGTTTTATGTGATAGTTATATTGTTAATTTTATTCATGTTGCTACTGAAAGTTATTATGAGAGAGGGAAACATGGTTTTATGTATCCCAACAATATTAAGTTTCCCCTCTTTATGTTGAAAATTTTGAAGTTGCACTTGTGTTGCTTTACTATGCTTGTTGCTTTGTTCTTTCATGACTTGTTTCTTTACAAGATTCCTATGCATAGGAAGTGGGTTAGACTTAAATGTGTTTTATATTTTCTTCTTGATGCTCTCTTTTACTCTCAATTCATATTTCTTATGTGAGGATCTTCTCAAACTATCAAGCCTAACTTAAAGGCATTAAAGAAAAGTACTTATTGGGAGATAACCCAAAAGTTTTAGATGAGTCTTGGAAGTTATTACCTCTGTAATAACCTCTCCTTATCCTTTTTATTTTCTTTTTGAGCAAAAAGTAACCTCTAATGAGAGAGAAGTAATGATTGGGAAAGTTGCTGTCCTGAAACAGATTTCTGTGCTTCACCGTAAACATTCGTGTAAAATCTCTGTACGTCTTTTTGAGGCGCGAATTTTTGTGCTTCTGCCCCAGGTTGTTATCTAACTTTCATTACTTCAACACTTGTTGATTTGAGCAACAGAAGGTCCTAGAAAAAATTCGTCTTTACCTGCTGGTCTGTTTTGACAGATTTCTGCCATTTTCTGCATTTGCTTCTTGTTGGTTCCTTTTTGAGTTCTTTTGGGGAATTGAGCTTTTTGAGGGAAGTGATACAGTATCTAGTGTTTTAATGGAAGTTTTATTGGTGTTAGAACTGAACCTAAAGACTTATTATCTTGAGTGCACTAATGGTGCTAATAAAGATTGTGTGAAGTTTTGTATGTAGGAAAAATATCAGGTGTATGGAAGGAACGAGTAATGAGATGGAGGATGGACTAAAGCTCAAGCTTGGGGATGCCACGCGTGTCACCCCAAGAAATATCCAAGAAGTACAAGCGTCAAAGCTTGGGGATGCGCAAGGCATCCCCTTCTTCATCAATAAAAATCTCAGGTTTCTTCCAAACACTTCATTTTTATTGTTTCATGCACAGTTGTGTTGTTCTTGGAGCGTCTTTGTTTTTGTTTTAGTTTTCGTTTGCTTGGTTTTCTTAGTTTTCTTGAATAAGTTGGTTGGATCCCAACACACTTCTTTTGGAGAGAGACACACCCCGTTATTCATTGCCTAGAACACTCTAGTTTTCATTCTTATTGTTTTGTGAGTGTTCTCTTTTACTAGCACTGTGTTTAGCCTTAGTTTTCTTATGCTTTCAGCTTAGAACTTTTTAGTTCTTCTTTTTGGATTTGTGAGACAAGCTCACTGCTCTTTATTTATTATTATCTTTATGAGTTGTTTCAAATAAGTCGACTGGGATTGGAAAAGAGTAGGAAAGTTCATGCTTATGTGGTGAAAAGAGCTTGTTTTTTACTGTGGCCTATGCTTTGTCATGCCATGACTTGATATTGTTTTGGCTTTATGCTTAGTATACTTTTCTGTAGCATGACTTGTTATAAACAATTGAGATTGCTTAATGTGCCTTGGATGAATCATGCGTTGTTTTAGCATATTAAATCATAGTATTGTGGTATTCTCCTTTGATGCTTTATTTGGGTTGACTTGGCGCATGCTCACACCATGTTATGACTATCTAAAGTCACCATATCCTTTATGATCCTTTAGTTTTCAACTTGTAGTATCACTTTATGCTTTGATCAATGATGTTTTGTCGCTCTGCATAATTATGGCCATTATTGCTCTCTCAGTTTGTCGCTCCCAGTCTTTTGCTAGCCTCCACAACCAAGTATGAGTTCCACTCATGCATCCAACTCCCTAAACCAAGTTATTCCAAAGAGTACACCATACCTACCTACTAGCATACCCTATTCCAAGTATATTCATGTTTTTGTTTACCTTCCAAATTAAACTTATTATGATAAAACTAGCGATTAAAGATCTCACGAACTCTTGCCCTTAATAAACTTGAACCATTGTGTCGTCTATGTTGTATATGCTTGCACTTATTTGGTGGGGATTAGCAGAACCATGCTGTCATGGGGAACGCTTTCAACATTGCACGGGTACTTGTACCTAGTTGATATCATGCTCTTTTGTCTATGGATGTCGTCGGTGTGAAATGAAAGGGGAGATTGTAAGTCCATGGAGTTATGTATATGTGTTAGAGAAACGCCTGGGCTGCTGGTCTAATCCATGCTGACATGGTGGAAACCTGCAGCGTAACCATAATGAGCTGTCTATGAAGCATTCTTCTTATAAAAAAAGAGTCCTATATTGAGAAAAAAGAGGAAAATAGAAAAACAAAAAAATAGATTATGAAAAGAGGAAAGAGAGAAAAAGCACCATATTCCCATGGTAAATAAGAAGATTGCTAAGATGCTCATTGTCTGCTTGCCTTGTCATTTTGATATGGGGATTCTTCCGTATCATCGAGCAAGGGGTACCCCGTTGGCGGTTCTCTATGATACACATGTACTTACGATGACAAGAACTTACCGGTGACTAAACTTGAGTAGCATGAGGAGCGGCCCTCGTATTCAAGGGACATGAGATTTCTAACTTATAGTTCGTCAAGCATGTACACCATAGTTTGTTCACTTTAACCTTAATCACTTCAAGATGCTTATGATAGGGGCAATGAGAGCTGAAAGCTATTAAGTACCATAATTTTTGGAAGCTCTTTATGAGACTTGAATCCCTGCTCCCTTCTATGAAGGCCTTTCTTCCACTATATATATTGAGTCTCCACCTTCTATCTTTATGCACTTACTTTGAGAGCATAGTGGCCATTCTTAGTTATATGTGCATTGTCCCAAGACTTATTGATTGATGCATACCTTGATATTGCTTGTTTTAAACTATTTGTATCTAGTCACTCTTATGAACTTTTAAGGTGTCCTATGCATTTATATTTGCTACTCTATGAGGGACAAGCTGAATGCTACTATGCTATGGTTTCTTTATGTCAAAAAAAACGTCTTGTAAAGCATTGTTATTCATGAATCTTTTGTTTGTACCTTTTCATGTTGCAACATAGTTTCTTTGTCTTATTTCTAGAACTTTGTCTTTCATGTTATGATTGAAGTATTATGATCCCAGCATTCAATGTTTTACAAATACTTTGATCAAGTTTATGATGGTGCATGTCACCTCAAAAATTATTCTTTCTTTTTATCACTTACCTACTCGAGGACGAGCAGGAGTTAAGCTTGGGGATGTTGATACATTGCAAATGTATCTATAATTTTTGATGTTCCATGCTTGGTTTTATCTACTTTCTTGTGTTTTGTCCACACTTTGGAGTACTTTTCATAGACTTTCTTGGACTAACCTATTAACAAGATGCCACAGTGCCAGTTGCCTATTTTCTGCCGTTTTTGGTTCCAGGAAAGTCAGAAAAGCAATATTCTCGGAATTGGACGGTACAAAAGCCAAAGTCGATATTTTATCGGAAGACTCACGGAGCCAGAAGACGAGACGGAGAGGGGCCAGGGGCTGGCCACACCACCTGGTGGCACGGGCCAGGGCAAGCCACGCCAGGGGGTGGTGTGGGCCCCTCCGACACCCCCTTGGTCTCCCCTCTCGCCTATAAGGGGCTCCCGATGCATAAACCCTAAATCGTCAAGCCTCCAGCCACGAAAAGTTCCGCAGCGCTGCTGCCACCGAAGGGGAGATTCGGGGGACAGAAAGTCTCTCTTCCGGCACCCTGCCAGGACGAGGAAGTGCCCCCGGAGCCATCTCCATCCATCTCCACCACCATCTCCATCGCCGTTGCTGATTCCCATGATGATGAGGGAGTAGTTCTCTCTCAAGGCTAAGGGTTCTACCGGTAGCTATGTCTTCATCTCTCTCTCTATGCATGATCATATTGTGATCATGAGCTTTGTAATCAATAGATCTACCTTGCTACTCAAGTGCTTTAATAGATCTCTGCTCTTCCCATGTGTGTGAAAGTGACAGCGTGCACACCATGGTGGCACTTAGGCTAGAGATTACAAATACTTGTTATGAGTTATATTTGGAGTTGGATGTCTGTATGAAATTGTGGTGTTTGTTGGAACCATCTAGTGCTCAAGGTGACAGTGTGGGGTTATCTAGATCGGAAAGGCTTACTTTGAGGTGTGTTGTTATAGCCCTACCATGGATTAGAGTGTCCAACCAGAGAGTAGTTAAGAGTAGTATCATAAAGAGAAGGTATTTATATGAGAGTGTTCACTAGTGAAAGTATGATCCCTAGGCCTTGTTTCTAAGCATTGAAACACCGTTTGCAACTAGATCTGTTACATGTTTGCTTGATGCCATCTTTATTTCAGTTTGCCTTTAGTCTCTTCCACGCCATCAAGCTATTTTCTAGCACCGTTATATTATATACATACCACTTGTATTTTACCATCTCTTCGCCAAACTAGTGCACCTATACACCTGACAAGTGTATTGGGTGTGTTGGGGACACAAGAGACTTCTTGTATCTTGATTGCAGGGTTGCTTGAGAGGGGATACCTTTGACCACTTCCTCCCTGAGTTCGATAAACCTTGGGTGATCCACTTAAGGGAAAACTTGCTGCTATTCTACAAACCTCTGCACTTGGAGGCCCAACAAGAATAGAAGTGCATAGACATCACCCTAGTTTACGGTTTAAGTGGGATGGCTTCGCCATGTCTGGTTGCTGCTCTAGCGCCCCCTTGTCATTGAGATGGTGTTGGAGTGCATCAAAGACATCTCCCACTTACTAGCGTGGCCTAGCATAGGTCGAGTCACCCACACATCGTTTCTCCTTGTGTCGCCATGGTCGTGGTTCTCTTCTTCCGCCTCACCAGCCACCGGTGAGCTCGGCTCCTGTTTGGCCAAAGGTTAGTTGCCCTCTCTCTCTCCCTCTCTCCCTCTCTCCCTCTCTCTCTCTTTCTTCTTCTACTTACTAGTTTCTCCTACTAGCTCTCCTAATTGTCTAGGTTTAGGTTATGTCTCTATCGCTTCTTGTACTAGGGTTTGTTCTGCAAACTTCTAGAATGTTCTAGCATGTTCTAAGTACTTGGTAGTGTTTGTGGTACTCATGCAGTTGGCTAGTTTCTAGGTTTGGTTGATATAATTTCTTAAGTGAATTTCTTCTCTCTAGGTTGCCAGTTAACTATTGTTGTTCTTCAGTCTAGGGTATTCCTCTAATTTCTTAGTATTGTTCATAGTATATTTAAAGTTAATATCTTGCTTACTGAATTTTTTTCCGTCGGTTCTTTATTAAGGTGTCACTGTTAGTGATACTTTGGTCATAGGTTCAAGTACTTAGTGTTAAATCATGCTTGTGGTTGATTTGGCTACTAATGTACTCAAAATCCACAACTCAAGCCTTATATTCAAGTTTAGTTGTATTTCCTTAAGTCTGGTTGGCTTTGTTACTTATTTAGTAAGTTTATCTGTCAGTGTTATACTCATAGAGAGTGGCGCTCTTAGGTTAGTAGTCATTACTGATCTTTGTCTTAGTTTTTCATTTCTTTCCTAAACTTTAGTTCAGTTGTTACTTTAAATGTGTTGTTTAGTTTTTTCATACATCTCTTATGTTTAATCTTGCAGTAATGTTTTCCCAGGTGGAAACTATGCCCATTACTTCCTACCTTCTCTTCCTTGGTCAATTCATCTTGTTTTATTCCTAGGGAAGTGGGGTAGGTTATAATAGTATGGTTTTGTTCTAAATACTTTGATTGGGTTATGTACTTAATATGGTTGTGTCTAGTGCTCCTGATCACTTGGCATTTATGGTGTTCTTCCTTCGGGAAGATGCACATGTACCAGTCTATTAGTGGTAGTGCTAGTAATTTAGACTAATGTATATCTCTGGATCCAGATGATCCCTATTTACTTGTAATTCTACTCTATAGTTCCTAGATGACAACCTTTGTAGATCCAAAGTATGCTCGATGAAGATCTGATGCAGTTCTTCCTCTTATTGCTCTTGTTCTTGCTTCTTTCCCCTTCTCAGATCCCTCTTACTCACTAAAAATGTGTGGTTTTTGTTTGTGTTCTCTCCCTCAGCCTTTGGTCTAAGTGTGTTTCTTATGAGCTCTGTTGTGAGGATTGTGATCTCTAGAGTTGGGTTTGGCTCTTATTTATATTTTTCTAGGGTTCATGTGTAGCTAAGACCTCCCCATTTGCATGCAAGTGACTTAGCTGCTTATACCACCTCTATAGGTTGTCTTATATGTGGATTCAATGTATGAGTTTTCTTATGCCATATGCCATTTTAGGCATGATGGTTAAGGGCTATTTTGTTAATTTGTCCTTTATAAATTTGGACAAAACATTTCTTTTAAAGGTGAGATTTTTGCCACTACCTTGTTCACGAGCAGTGAACTTTAGTTTGTTACTTAAATATTTTCTATGCATGATTTAGTTTGTCAAGCTTTGTGAATTGTTAAGTGTTCATTTGCTCGATAATTTGGTTTTCTCAAAGAATCCAAGTTTGAGGTGTGTTTATATTGTACCTTATGATTTCTTAACTTAGATTCCTATTGTTGTATAGTCAGTTGATCTAGGTTTGATAGTGTTTCCTATTGTCTTAGCTACTACTATCACTACTGTCTTCTGATGTTTTTATCGAACATGCTTGATCTAGTGCACTGTCAGTAGCTTCTCTTCCTTATACATGCATTGATCCTTTATTGTCACCTTAGTAGCTATTTCTATTTGATGTTTCCTGGAGATCACCTGTTGATGATATACTGTACTACCAGTTGCTTTCTATTTCCTTCTTCTACATTGATATCTTGTTGATCTTGTTGTTGACATTTACTTGCTTCAAAACCTTAAACGATTGAGGTTCATGACAAGTTCCCGGACTTCTAAATATGGATTCTAAATCAAATGGATTCACCATTTTGGTGGATCCAACATTTTAATCTTGAAAATTTCTTGTTCCTTTTTTTGTTTTGCAGGTCAGATGGTTTAGAAGGTTGAGAAGAGAAAGAATAATATAAGAAGACTAGTGTAGTTTAGGTTTTGATCATTTTCTTTTCTTTTGTAGTTTGTATTAGGATCTGACCACTTATTGTAATTTCCTTTGAGAAATCATCTTGTAATAAACCTCGTACTCATTTTATAATGAATAAAGATTCCTTTATGAGTATTGCCAGAATTTTCTTATATTTTTCTGAATTTTACTTATTTTATTAAGTAAGTTTGAATTTGAACTCAATTTTTATAATTCAAACCTAAATTTTAAATTCAAAGTTGAATCTACTTCTTTCAGAATCTTACTTGTTGAGTGTAAGTGTGTTTGAGCTTCTGACTCAAATACAAATGTGTTGAATCCTAAATTTTGGAAAATAGAAGTCCCTTTTGAAATTTGAATTTAAATCCTAGTGTTGACCTAAGCCAAATTCAACACTATCATTCAATTTCAATCCCTTACACCTTCTCAAAACAAAAGTTTGAAAATTTTGAAACTTTTCAAATGCATGCTATGCAATTCACATTTTACAAATACGTCCTAAAGCATTCATATTCTTAGGGTTACACCGATGCGGTTTAACTTGATGCTTTTCATTTTTTTTAGATGTGAGCGGATGGATTTGACATGGGATTTAGGCATCTAACACTGTCTTGTATAATATGAACTGGTGGATTAGACGGATAGAGGGTCTAAATGATTAGGTTTAACCACTCTGGTCTTTTATTTTTTCGATAAAGGAAATATATTAATATCGCGAAGATACCAATTACACTCAGCATATGTAACTACAGGAGGTCCAAAGACATCACAGATGGACACAACTAAGAAAAAATAAAAAGAGAGAGGAATAGAAAACAAAGACCCCGTTGCGGTGATGAACACTCACAACAACAACACTCTAACCACCACCAAAGACAACATCCATACTACAAAAAGAGATTTCCAAAAACAACACCTTCAAGAAGAAAATGATGCACCCGTGTTGTCGTCGCCTAATTGAAGATATTGGGGTTTCACCCTAAAGAAAGCCCGAGTTCACCCAACAAACAATATCTTAAATAAGGCCATTTCTAGGTACAACCAATAAAGGCCAAACATTGGGTTTTCACCCCTGGAATCGTGACTCGGTACTCGAAGAGCACCACCAAAAATGCAGTCCTCCAGTGTTGCTCCTGTCACTTGCCGAGGACGCTATTGCAAGCCACCAAACAAAAGACAAACAATATTCATCGCATCCAATATACCCTTTCTCTAAAGCTTCAGGACCTCCAATCGAAGCCGAAATGACTTTCTCCACCTCTACCAGTAGCATGAAAATCTTGACTTAGACATGTTGCACTCTTGAAGTCGTGCTGGCTGATAATTGTAGGTCTTTTATATTGGTATGGATAAATTATTCTTGTCATAATTAAGCGTTCTAAATATTGTTGGATGTGGCGCTGCATGTGCTGGAGCAAAACAACTCATCCATCCACCTGGCTTGAAATTTTCAAAAACTGATTCATTTCTCAAAAGTTCTGCTCCTTTTCCTTTTGATCTTCGTGGCCACATGGAAACGAAAAAAGTGGAGACGGTAGACGTAGCATGGGCGGTGATACTAGAGGAGGGAGTACTGGTGGGACCATATGAGAAAGACATTGCATGAAGGTCGGACGAGCAGAACACTCCGTTCCTAAATATACAAGGGCTCCTTTGATTCATAAGATTTGTATAGAAATTGTATAGGATTCGATCCTTTGAATTTTTTCCTACACCAACTGTTTGATTCATAGAAACATATCCCATGGGAACTAAACCTATAAGAAGTTTTTAGTATAAATCCTATAGAAAAAAAGCATTAGGTCATACCTCATGAAAGAAAATCCTTTGCTACTACCAAAGAGAATTCATCTTCACATAGGATTCAAGTATGCATGACATTGCAATCTTACGTTTTTTCTATTTCTATGTTTTTCTATCCTATTTAATGAGAGGAGCATAAATTATTTCCGCAAGTCAAATTGACTTGCCAAACCGTCTGGTATTTAGGGGTTGTTTGTTTGAGCTTGTTTGTGGCTTTTAGCTTTTGACTTATAAGCCACAAAATCACCTAAATATGTGTTTTTGATTTTGGCTTTGGACTTCTACCATCATGTAACAATATTCAGTCAAAAGCCAACCCCCCCGGGGGCACTGGTAGTATGCAATTCGTGTGATGAGAAAATTCTGTCCAAACATCGTAATGACACGTATAGATGTAATGCGTCGACGCGAAAGCGGCATTGAGAGCATCCACGTAAGACATTTTATGAGGGCTAAAATGTTGAATCTAAAGACATATACAATGTTTGCCCGAAAAGTGTATGCGGTACGTATAACACATCATTCGGTCCAATTACATAATATAATATTACAAACCACTTAATTGTGTGATGACCGATGTAGTCAATAGTTATACACATGAACGTTTCAAGTTTTAGATCACAATCAACGAATGAGACATAGAACCACAGTAAGCGTATCCGGATGTCACGGTGACAAGGACCAGCGAGCCGATGAAGAGCATGTGGGCTAGCACGTGGCCTAGCGCTATGGATGGAAGGGCTGGCGGAGCACTGCGATGGAAGTCGGCGGCCGCCAAATCCCTCATTGATCTAGAGGCGGCAGCCGGTGGAGAGGACCATGGGGCGGGCTGTAGCCACGGGACAACGACATGATAGGAGGCGCCATCACAAAGGGTGCGGGGTGGGGGGCTGTTTGAGAGGATGCCCGTCCTTCCCC
Source organism: Avena eriantha (assembly GCA_910589775.1). Classification (NCBI taxonomy): domain Eukaryota; kingdom Viridiplantae; phylum Streptophyta; class Magnoliopsida; order Poales; family Poaceae; genus Avena; species Avena eriantha. The sequence continues at coordinate 465,742,364 of OU342740.1, forward strand.
ATCCCCGGGTCTTAAGGTGGTGGACTACGCCGACACGTAGGCGGCGGCCGGAAAGGGGATTTTTTTCAGCCAACACGCGAGCACGATCTGTCCGAGAGAGTGGGTGACAGTTTCGGACATATGGATTCAAAATACCTACCTACCCATTTAGTAAATAAAATAAAAAACATTTTCAGTACTTTTGAGTACTTCCGGTACTTTTTTTCCAGTACTTCCTAGTACTACTTATTTTTTCACCATTGAATTATCTTTGTTGGACGATTCCTAAAATCCCCGACCATGATAAAACTTATGTATATTATGACATATGCAACTGTCACTTTTAAAACCTGATATGACGCGTTATAAATAAAAAGGTTGAATTGATGGTAATAGGATTCCTTATGGATCATTGAGACATGTGTTCTAACATAGTTGCAATAAATATGGCCATATGCACCCTTTGATGCAGCGGCTGGGACTTTCACTTTTCAAAAAAAAAGTATTCAATATAAGCCTATTACTTAGTCAGTTCATGAACTTTTGATATCACGCAAAATCACGTACTACTGTTTTACAAAGTGTGGCACTAATATGATTCACGAAATGTTTACGTGCACATGCGCATAATATAGACCCAGGCTATATATATATATATAATATTTTAATAGTGCTATAATCTTATTTGGTTCTATAAATTCACTTATAACATAAATTAGTGGTGAAAATATAATATTCTAAAAGCCGGTCAATATCTAAAACCACATATTCTCGGTAACTCGACATAACAAATTGTATGAAAACACCTTACGCACAAATCACCTTCCTATATAAGTAAGTAAACAAAATAGTATTAAAGTTGTTGCCCATGCAACGCTGTTTACCAAAAAGAATATGGGAAACTACTTATAGCTCCCAAGAACCAATGAGCTCGTTCTTAAAAAAACTGAAAATAGCATTTTTGAAACTTAGAAGGATCTCAAAAAAGTATAAAAATACATATATACTCTCTCCGTCCCAAAATAAGTTACGTTGGTTTGTCTAGACTTGGATGTATCTAGACATGTTTTAGTATATATATAGATACATACGAATCTAGATAAACTCAAGTCACTTATTTTGAGACTTTGAGACGGAGGGTATATATACACACACATATAGTCTCTGTATGCCACAAGTTTTGTTCAAAACTATGTTGTATTTTGGTTACACAAAAAGATTGCAATTTTTGGGATACGAATTTATAAGCAACAAATTTCCTGTAGCATAAAACAGAATATTTTTACCGCAACTTTGCAGAAATATAAAAGCACGTGTATGCATTATCAAAAAAATTAAAACTCCAAACTGACATTTTTAATAAATAAATAAAACCCAGCCCCAGGGAGTTCGCGGGCCACAAATCTGATTCAAAGAATTTGACCCCTTTCCGTTTAGAGTGGAATTTACTGCGGATTAGTCACCAACCTTTATCATTTCCTGACCCAAATCATCACCGTCCAACGTAGTACGTTCCTTCCAACCCCGCTCATATGGCCATTCCTGTGCACTTATATATATAACCGATCACCATATAGAGAGACCTCACACACTAACTAATAGAGACAAATAGCTTGCTAAGGAAGATTGTTGTGTGAGAAACTGGCAATGGCCATGCCCGCGATATTGGTTCGCCGGAACGAGCCGGAGCTGGTGGTGCCGGCACGGCCGACTCCATACGAGTTCAAACCACTTTCTGACATAGACGACCAGGAGGGCCTCAGGTTCTACCGCTCCGGCATCTACCTCTACCGACGGAGCGATGCCAAGGCTGGAGCCGACCCGGCCGCCGTGATCCGGGCGGCCCTGGCTGAGGCTCTGGTGCACTACTACCCTCTCGCGGGCCGCATCCGGGAGGCTAGCCCTGGGAGAAAGCTCCTCGTGGAGTGCACGGGCGAGGGCGCCGTGTTCGTCGCGGCCGACGCGGACGCGGCGCTGGAGGAGCTTGGGGACGTGATGGGCCCGCCGGTGCCGTGCCACGGGGAGTTTCTCTGCGAGCCGGACGGCGCGTACAGAGGCGCTGCCGTAGTTGGACGGCCGCTGCTATTCTTCCAGGTGACGCGCATGCGGTGCGGCGGGTTCGTGTGGGGGTTCCAGATATGCCACTGCTTGGCGGACGCCGCCGGCGTGGTGCAGTTCCTGACAGCGGTCAGCGAGTTCGCGCGCGGAGTGCCCGGCGCGCCCACGGTGCCGCCGGTGTGGGCGCGGGAGATCTTCTCCGCGCGCAGCCCGCCACGGGCCATCGTGCGCCACCACCCGGAGTACGAGCCCGTGCAGGACGCCGGGAGGGACAAGGTCTCCCCTGGGGACGCGCTCGTGCACCGGGCGTTCTTCTTCGGACGCCGCGAGATCGCCGCACTGCGTGCGCTCGCGCCTCCGGAGCTGCGGTCCCAAAGCTCGCGGTTCGACCTCATCGCCGCGTTCATGTGGCGCTGTCGCGCCAAAGCCCTCGCGTACGAAGCCGGGGACCTCGTGCGCGTGCAGTTCGTGGTTAACACGCGCGGCCGCAAGGGGAGGAGCTCGGCCGTGCCGAAGGGATTCTACGGCAACGCATTCGCTTTCGCTGTGGCCGAGTCGGCGGCAGGGGAGCTGCGCCGGCGGCCGTTCGGTCACGCGCTTCTGCTGCTGGTTTCCGCAAAGGTGCAGGCCATGGAGGAAGGGCACCTTCAATCGGTGGCCAACCTGATGGTGGCGCGCGGCCGGCCGCGGTTCGCGGTGGCGCGCACGTACGTCGTGTCGGACATCACGCGGTCCGGGCTGCGGGACGTGGACGTTGGCTGGGGCTGCGCCGTGTACGGAGGCCCGGCGACGGCGACGCTGGCCACTTTCCACTTAGCGGGAAGGAACGAAGCCGGCGAGGAAGGCGTGCTAGTCCCTATGCGGCTGCCGGCGCCGGCAATGGAGAGGCTGAAGCTTGAGGTGGCCAGAGGGCTCGGCGTTACTTCAGCCGGTGCGTCAAGGGTCTCGTTGTCTGAAATAGGCTTCGCTAAACTTTAGAAATCATAAAATGATGAAGGGTAGCTAATATAATAATCTCTGCTGCCTGAACTCAGCAGTTTTCATTCAGTCCAGAAAAGGTACTCCCTCCGTTTAGAAATGTAGATGTTTAGCTTCGTGAATCGAATGAATTTAGATGTCCTTTAGTATAGGTTCGTAGAGATTCGGAGTGAATCTATATACTAAAAGCGTCTAGATATATTCACTTTATAAAGTTAAAATGTCTTATATTTCTAAAAGGAGGAAGTGCTTTACAATTATAGTGAAATATTCTTAAGATCTTGTTTGGTTCCTATCATTTTATTTCATTTGACATTGATGATATCATTTTATTTGACAATTCCATGGAAATGAGAGGGTACCAAAAGAAATTAAGGTTAGACATAAAATAAAAACCATGGAATTAACAAATGAATTTTGTAACCAATTCTGTGGCAGCCCAAACAGGCTGATTCCTTGAATCACAAATGAATTCCTTGATTCTAGCCCCAAATGATGGGAGCCAAACGAGCTCTAAGAGGTCGTTTGGTATCCATCATTTGGGCCTAGAATAATGGAATTCATTTTAATTCTATCCTATATTGTTTGGTTGGCACGGAATTGGGCTGTGATTTTATTTGGCAAATCTATGAAATATCCCATATGTAAACCCAATTTCTATATCAGACCCGTCATTTGCAAATTTCGGTGGCAACCAAACATGTGAATATTTTTGGAATCATACTATAAATGAAATGAATCCATGTATTCATTTTATTTCTACTAAATGAAATAAATACCTGGGTGTCAAACGACCTCTAAGAGTTCCCGAATTGCTCATATGTTTTCCTATGGAAGGTAGGGGTTTCAACAATTCCATTTCAAATATGGGATTTCTAGTTTCCGCCTCACTAAGAGTTGCACTAGTGAGTTTTGCCCACTCGACAAAAACACTCCTCGCTTTAGCCCTCTTAGCTAGCCACTCCCGTCTCGTGAATCATACGGAGTGGGGTGTTTTTGACGAGTCAAGACCTTCGCTGGAATTGTCAGATGCTTACAAGTGGGACCATAAATTGCGGACATGGGTGGACCGACAAGTACCCGACACTAGGACTGATTATTATAGGTGGGACCGGCAAAAACCTAACGGTAGGGGAACTTCAGCCATGCACATCTTTGAAAATGTTTTCCCGAAAGAGAAGCAAATGGCAGAACTGGCGCCAGGCACAAAATCCAAAAAAATGCCAGAGAGCTCCAAGCTTATTATGATGCCGGAATGATCTGCACAGGGTCTTATGAGAGATAAGGCTGCAGAGGATGAGAGTTTCGAGAGTCACCTTCAAAAATGCCAGGCAGCCGGACGCGTCGCTTGGAGAGTCTTGTGTGCCTTCCTGACGCTTGGCTCTGTTCCTGGCCAGTGGCCCTCAAGCACTATCGGGGAGGCGGTTGATGTTGTACGCACGCTGGGTACAGTCCACAGGGAATTCTAGAGCCCTCGTGTCCGTGTCACCCTCATGAGCCTCTCTAGTACTAGAGAGGGTGAGCTGGGGATGCCCTGAGGACTTCCCGTGGCTGTGGGCGACGGTTTCCACGAGGCCCTCGCTGGAAGGGTACAAGGCGGCGGCCATCCTTTTTGCCATAGTGTTCTCTTGGGCCATCCTTTGCTTATTCCTTGTGGTGACCCTGGTGTAGTCAAGGGCATCCACGTCCTCAGGGTAGGCAGTGGCTGCTGTTTTGTAGGCATGCTCGAGGGAACGCAGGGCCTCCCTTTCATCGCAGCGGATGGTGATGACCTCGCTATTTCCTCCCGACATCTTGACAATGTTGTAGGCATGGTGGGTGGCCGCCATGAACTTGGCTAGAGTGGGGTAGCCCAGGATGATGTTGTAGGGGAGACCGATGTGCATCACATAGAAGCCGATGGCTCGGTTCGGTAGTTGTTGTGAGACCCGAACATGACGGAGAGGCGCACCTGCCCAATGGGTATGGTGGTGCCCTTGGTGACCCCGGAGAACAGCATGGTTGGCATCAGTGTGTCGTACGGTACCTGCAGCTTGGCGAACGTCTCTATGGAGATCACGTTCAGGCCAGCGCCACCATCGATGAGCGTCTTGGCAACTGCGATGTTGTTGACGATGGGGGTGCAAATCATGGGTAGATTTCCCACAACCTTGGTGGAGACGGGGTGGTCTCCGGCATCAGAAGTGATGGCGTCCTGCGCCCACTTAAGCCTCGGGGACAGGGTCCCGGGCCGAGCAGCGGCAACTTCGCAGGTGAGCTGCTTGAAGTGCCTGTTGGACGATGGGGCCTCAGAGTCACCAATGATGCAAGCTATGGCGCCCTTCGGCTCCTGATAGCCCCCGGTATTTTCCTCGGCCTAGCCCTTCTCCGGGGCGTGATGATGATTTTGCACGACATTGGCTTGGTGACCCATTTTGTGGGTGCCTTGGCTGTCGTGGTTGTTGCTCCAGTGTCCTCCTTGGTTGCCACTGCATCCGTTGCCATGTTCGCCGCCCGACCTCTGACTGTATCGCTGGTCGCAGAGCCTCTTGAGCTCGTAGCAGCCATCGGTGGGATGCCCATGCTTCTTGTGGAAGACGCATTATGAGCAATCTTCATCCTCCCCTTCTTCATCGCCCTCCTGAGGACTCTTCCGCTCAGGTTCAGCGGCGAGGATGGTGGAAGAATTTCACTTGGGACCCTTGCTCTTGCTCTTGGAGGAACTTGAGGATTTTGGTGTGGTATCCGCCTTGGCAAGGCCGAACATTCGACCCGCCTCGGCCTTGGCTCACTTCTCCACCATGAAGAAAAGCTCAGCGGCCGTGGTGAGGTTCTAACCCGGGTGCTGATCTTTTCCCTCATCCTGACATCATTGACTCCCTCGAAGAAGGCGGTGATGATGTTGGAGCCCGAGATCTTGGGAATCTTGTTGTAGACCTGATTGTACCTCTGGAGGAACTTAAATAGGATCTCACCAGGCTGCTGGTGTACCTAGCGAAGGTCATAGTAGGAGAGCGGGTGCTCGTAAGTCCCTTTGAAGTTGGCAATGAAGAGCAAGCATAGAGCCGACCACGAACTAATGGATTCCTCTAGGAGGTTCATCAGCCAGGTTCGGGCCGCATCTTCAGGCTTAGGGAAACCAATTCACCATGACGCGGTCATCGCCTTCCTTTGCCTTGATGCTCATGGTGTAGAGCTGCACGAACTCACATGGGTTGGCGGTTCCGTTGTAGCACGATGGTATCTCTAGGCAGAACTTGTGCAGCCACACCACGCGTCGGAGTTCCCCGGTGAAGGTGAGACAGCCATTGTGTTGCACATCCTTGCCGCTGGCGAGGGCCGCACGGTTCTGCTGGCCCGTCGCGGCAATATCTTCGATGATACGGTCCTCCCACCTGCGAGGGGGCGTGATGGCCGCGTAAGTAGCCCTAGGAGGTGATACAATCTAGCAGTTGTTGCCCGGTGGGGGAGCGGCATCGCCGATCTTAGGATCACCATCGGAGCCCTGGGCCAGATGCGGGCCCGCAGCCCCCGGCGTCTTGTCCCCATCTTGAGCCCTCTGTCTCGGCGGGGTGAGGGTGGTGATGTCGAGGAGCTCAGCGAGGCGCTCACCCACTTCTCATGGCCAGGATCGGTCGATGGGTGGTGCAGCAGCTCCTGCACCATGTGCTTGGCGGCCTCCGGCATAGGCCGGTCGGTCTGGTCGCGAGAGGACCCGGTGTGGGAGAATGACGTGTTTCCGAGCGAGAAGAGTTGGAGCGGGCGGGAGAGTGACGTGTTACCGAGCGATGGACAGAAGGAAGATCCATGCTCGTCCTCCATCCATGAAGTTTGTTCCATGGTGGTGCATTAGAGGGCAGGCTCCGTTTGAGCCTTGCTCGCCGCACGGTGGAGGGCACGCTCGGCTCATGTCTCGGTGCAAGCCGACATGCTGACGAGGTTGGCGAAGGTCTTGGAAACGCACCTCAGCCCCCTACCTGGTGCGCCAAATGTCGGAGAATGTGTCCCGTGAAGGAACAAGGGGTCCAACAAGCCCTAAGTTCGTGAGAGGGTTGAACACGTTCTCTAAGCTTCTCAACGATGGTGGCGACGACGGTTTAGAAGCATGACATAGAGTGACATGGGGTTTTTTACCCAGGTTCGGGACCCTCGTGAGGAGGTAAAATCCCAACTCCTTCTTTGTTGTATTGCTCGCGGTGTCTTGCAAGGTTACACTGGTGGATGAATGCCTAGGGTTTGATATCGCAGGCCTCGACCCTTTCCAAGGTACCAGAAGGCATCCTTGTATAGCGGCACCGGGCCTCTTCCTCCCATTCTTGGGTGGGAAGGGTCACCACATAGCCGCTCCTCAAAGTCCCGATCTACAAGACTACTTTGCGTGGACTCGGTCCTGCTTCCTGGGGGCTCTCCGCCTTCTCATAAAGCTGACTCCTTCGACGTTGCTTCTCGCCACCTGACACCATCCTCTCCCTCTCTTGCACTGAAACGGCAAAGGAGAGAGATGCTACTGTTGAGGTCGTCCACACTGCTTTTGCACCGAAGGGCCCAGACCGGCTCCTCTTTACCGAGGCGGTCCGAGGGGTACATGATCCAGCTATTCTTCTTATCAGGTTGCATTGTCCTTGCCACCTTTGCTGTGCAATTACGAGCGTGCCCTTGAAGCACGTACCGAGGTATCCAAGGCGCAGGACGAGTTAAGGAACCTCGCGAGGTACCCCTCTAGGAGGTGGCCTCGAGAAGTGGGGTCGGATGAGATCTAGGCTTGAGGATCAGGAGGGGCTATCCCCGCGCGCTCCCTCCTAAGGCGCCACTCCTGATGTCACAGCCTCCAAAGGGTGTCGTTGCTCAGGCGATGGGCATGTCGACCGTCGGGGCGTGGCACCCCGGTTTCCAGGACCCAAACATATCTAAATACTTACTCCCACCCACGGATCGTCCTACCAGAATAGACCACCCATTTGAGTAGGAGATTTGGGTGACCAAACCACCGTAGCAAATATCTCCTGAATGTGCAGACCTTTGGCAGCGGAAGTGATGAATGAGGAGGGCACCAAGGTTGACCTTGTTGACCATACCCAGGCGGAGCTCCATGTACATGAGATTGATGTCGTTGTTTGACGATTAGTTGTGGTGTGGGTAGTAGTTGGGGAACTCGTTCATGAAGTGAAAGCAGTTCTAAGTCAAGTTGACGACATTGGCATTCATGTCGTCCAATGCGTTCTCCGCCTTATTCACGCGAGAAACCAATGTGTTGTACTGGTCTTAGGGGATGTAGTTGTGTCCTGGTGGTGTCAGTTGCGGTGCGTATGGTTGTTGCTACTGTGGGAATGGCTGCTGGTGTTGGTGCTATTGGGCATAGTCATCCCGGCCCATCTTACCCCAGCCTTGTTGCTGATCCTGCTCTGGCTCCCACTGGTTTCCTTCTTCCCAAGCGGGGTTGCCCTTCGGGTTGTGAGTTCTCCCAGAAATGAGACTTGGTAGAATTCTACCTTATTGAGGACCCATCTCTGTCTCCCTAGAATACCAAAATCTTGGACAAAAGGAAGAAGTTCTTATTGCACGGGACATTAGGCTCAAAATAAAATTGATAAGTACAAAGGCGTCGATTGGGTAAATAGCACTACGAGAAAAGTTGGCTTTTACAACGGACGATTTTCGTGGTTGAAGGCCTATTTTTTGTGGCCAAAGAGTCTTGCGCGACGGATGGCCTTCGTGGTAAAAGCCCCGTCACAAATGAATTAACCATGGTTTTTTTCGACAGTGGCCGATCGCACCCTTCAGCCATGAAAACTTGTTCCGTCGTAGATCTGTTCGCCAGCCACGTTGACGGCTAACGTCATGCAAACTGCCACATGGCATCCGTCATTAGCGGTTGGTTACCGCCATTAACAGTTATAGAAACCGTGGCAGAAGCCAGGCCCAGCCAAGGCCTGCTAAATACTAATTGGGCTGGCCCATCAGGGGATCCTAATAAGAAGATGACATGTTACTGTTTTGTCCTGCACTGTTTGAAATGGGCCTAAAAATGCAGCCAGCAGCGACCCGCGAACTTTTAGGCCCGATTCTGTTTCGGCCTAGAGAAGGCCCATGTTGATCCAACACTGTGCTGGCACTTGAGGCCAACACAAATCCGGCCTGGCACTGTTCAGGTCTATTGTCAATCTAGCATTTTACTGTTTAGTCATGTTACTATTCCAACCTTTTAGGAATTTCGACCCGTTACTGTTTAGGCCTTTTAGTGTTTGGGCTTTTGCCTGTTCAGGCCGGCATTGTTTGGCTTGTTACTGTACTGGCCTGCCACCGTACTGGCCTTTTGATGTTGATACCTTTTATGGTTCTGGCCTTTCACTATTTCAGCCTTTTCTCTGCTCTGGCCTTTTACTGTTTTGGCCTCTTACTGTTCTGGCCTTTTGTTGTTCTGGCCTCTTACTGTTCTAGCCTCTTACTATTTTGGCCTTTTACTGTTCTGGCATTTTACTACTACGACCCTTTACTATTCTGTCCTTTTACTGTACTGGCCATTTACTATACTGGCCATGTACTATTCTAGCCTTCTACAGTTCTGGCCTTCTACTGTTCTGGCCTTTTCCCGTTCTGGCCTTTTACTGTTCTAGACTTTTACCGTTCTGGTGGTTTTGGGCCGTCCATGCGCATGTTGTTTCAACGTTCGGCATGCTACTGCTCTGGCCTGTTACTGTTTCGGACTTTTTTGCTAGCGCCTACTTTTCGCAGAATAGATGAATATCAAGACATCAATTAATAAGCACACAGAAATTAAATTTACTTATTACACAACAATAAAAGTTTGTTACAACAAGTTATACACCAAGATCATAATTCCGATAGATTACAATATGTCAGTACCATCAATAACAGATCGGTAAATGGCGATTCGCTTCAATGTATCATCTGTCCTCTTCTTCAACATTTCAGCTACAAATCTAAGAGCAGCTACACCCTTTCGTTCTGCATGCAATACATCATTTATATATTTATCACCTGCAAGAGTTGTTCTAGGTGGACTATTAAGTAAGTTGTTTTCTTCGGCAATGCAATGGGAGGATGAATGGGACGAGGGAACACAACTTTTAGTCCTGCCTTCCAAGGACTCCTGCTGGGTTTTAACTGCAGTCTGCTAAAATATGGTGAAACATGTTAAAATAAAAAACAAAGGAAACAAGTAGTATTATATAAAGTAGAGATCATTTAAAGTAAGTATGAACTTACGGTAGCACGTTTAAGCTGACAGTAGCTCCTTCTCGAGCGGGTGCGACTCCTGGTCAATCTGCTAGAAGAACCTGAGCAGAGCAGTTAGAACTCTGGTCCTTCTACTCCTTTGTCATTTCTCTGCATGACATTTGAAACCAAGTCAGTTTGTTTGGACGGATGAAAACTCTTGAAAAACACCAAAAACATAGCATTAAAAATTACCAGATGTATGTTTCAAACTAGATAGCTGGTTTGGAAGGATGAAAGCAGGTGAAAACACCAACATATAGCATTAAAAATGACCAGATATATCATCCAAACTAGATGGACATTTTCCGAATTAAGCATTCGCACATATATTCACAATATAACATAAATGAAAATGTCATGGCAAGTTCTTAGGTAGAATGACTTATTAACTTATTAGGCATGGAGGTTATACAACTAATTAACATGACAAGAAACTAGCCTAAGTAACACAAGGAAACCTCACGATTCAGCCTTGTTGGGCGTCATATTGTCAGTGTTGGATCCTCTATGAGCTGTTTGCATGACCCATGCGAGTGCTCGGAAAGAATAGCATCTATGAGTTCGTGTTGGAGGATTAAACCGATAGCGTGAGAATAAATAAAGGGAATAAAAGAGAGAAGCTAATGATGTGGATATGACCTACAAGATGAAGGGTGCAAACAAAATGGCAATAGCATCCGAGATATTGAGCAACATCCTATCAATTTCATAGCTTACAAGTACCAAAAATATAGCAAACGGGCAAGAGAAATTACCGCTACACGGCGAGGACGGGTGGGACAGGCAAGTGGGCGACAGGGGCGGCGGCTCGACATTTTGGGGTCAACAACGAATGATTCAGTGAAGCGGCCCCAGTAGGGTAGATGACGACGTTGGCGAAGCAGATCTAGTGCTGTGAGGGAGTCAGTGAAATAGTTCCGGTGAAGAGCGCCTGCAGTGGAAGAGCTCCGGTGTGGAAGAGAGGGCCGGCGGTGAAGCGACTAGAGGAAGGTCGAGGTTGGAGGGGTGTGGGCAGAGAAGAGACGATGGGGGATATAGGTGGGATGACGCACATTTACGACCTATACCCCTCTATTATTGTAGTACTCCCACGGTCCTTATTTCCAGAGCAGGGATAGAAGAGGAATTTTGCATTTGCAAAAAGCGGGGCGGGATATTTGAATAGCGCGCGTGATGTTTTGGCGCCATGCAGAAATTTTGAGGTTGAAGCTTCTGACATATGCTACTCCGACGCGGCCGCTCTCACGTGTTGCCCCCATCTAGACCCACATGCCAGCGACAGTATGCTTACTAACCTATAAATGAGTTTCCACACATTTGCCGAAATTGATAAATAATATATTTTGAAGGCTTTCATACAAGATGACCAAGGTCACGGCCATATCTCTATTATAGTTTAGAATAGCGTGTCCATATCTGGTAGATAGCTGCATCTTGGCATTTGAAAAGAAGATTCTAGATTTGATGGACATGCCCAACTTTCATGAATTTCCAAACTTTCTAGCTAAATCTATGCAATAAAATGACTTTTTGACAATCTGAAGTAAATATGTTTTAATTTCGAACTAGAAAGTGTGTGATATACCTTGCTCTTGACTTTTTAAAATAATTCAAAGATACCAAGTAGTCAAATATTGGAGAACCACTGAGTTTTGCAAAATTCAACTTTTTTATATGAATGGTAATGACACCTAATTTCGGCCATTTTAAAAAAATACAAAGAAACAAAATATAAAAAGAAATGCATCCATTATTTTCTGTCTTCGTGTCTCACTATGTGCACTAGCTAGTTTCCATGGAAAAATATAATCTTGAAATTTGATAACTTTTGAGAAAAAATTGTATCACAATATATGGAGTACCATGTAAGAATATGCATGGCTTTCAAACCACATGACCAAGGTCATGGCCATATCTTTTCTATAGTTTATAATAACCTATCCATATTTGTTATGGTGTGTATTGGCATTTTAAATATTATTTACAAAGGAAGCTTCTGAATTGGAAGTTATTTCAATTTTCTAAGGCACAACAATGGCTTTAGTCATGAAGCTACAACAAAACATGGCTTAAAATCCCACTACCCCGGTTTTCACTCAAAGTATATATAACCTAGGGTTAAGTTTAGGGTTCGAGGTTTTATTTTGGGTTGAGGGTTTAAGGGTTCATGGTTGATGGTTTAGGATTTTAGGGTTTAGGCTTTTAGGGTTTAGTGGTTTAGGGTTGTTCAAGGTTTTAGGGTTTATGATTGTTTAGGTTTTAGGGTTTAGGGAATTTTCAATAATAATGTTCACGCTTTGTATATATGGTTATATTCATGGAATATATAGAATGGTGTTATTGCAATTTAATACAAGTATTTCAAAATTTGATTTATAAGTGCATTATACCTCCTTGGTAAGGGTTTAGGGTTCTAAGGTTAGGAAGTTAGGGTTATAGGGTTAGGAGGTTATTAGGGTTTACGGTTAAGGTTTTTTGATTTTCAATAATGTTCAAGCTTTATGCTTATATTCATGTAATAGAATGGCGTTACCACAATTTAACGGAAGTATATCAAATTTTGATCTATAAGTGCATGGTACTTGCTGGTTTAGTGTTTATGGGCCGATGATTTAGGGTTTTACGGTTTAGGTTTTATGGGTTGTTTAGGGTTTAGGGATTAGCGATTTTTCAATAATGCTCAAAGTTTTATGCTTATATTCGTCGAATAGAATGGTGTTACCTACTTTAATGAAAGTATCACAAATGTTGATCTATAAGTGCATGATACCTGCTTGGTTAGGTTTTTACAGTTTAGATTTTATGGTTTTATATGGTCTAGAGTTTAGCGAATTTAGAATAATGCTCAAGCTTTATTGTTATATTCGTCGAATAGAATGACATTACCTAATTTATTGAAAGTATCTCAAATTTTGATCTATAAAGTGCATGATACCTGCTTGGTTAGTGTTTATGGGTTGAGGGTTTGGGGTTTTAGGGTTTAGGTTTTAGCGGTTGTTTAGGGTTTAGGGTTTAGGGTTTAGGGAATTTTCGATAATGCTCAAGATTTATGCTTATATTCGTCGAATAAAATGGCGTTACCAAATTAAATGAAAGTATATCAAATTTTGATCTATAAGTGCATGCTACGTGCTTCGTAAGGGTTTAGGGTTTCGAGTTTTAGGGGTTTTGGTTTTTAGGAATTTTCAATAATGTTCAAGTTGCTTTATGCTTATATTCTTGGAATAGAATGGAATTACATCAATTTATTGATAGTATCTCAAATTTTGATGTATAAGTGCACGATACCTGCTTTGGTTCGGGTTTATGGGTCGAGGGTTTAGGGTTATAGGTTTTTATAGTTTAGTTTTATGGGTTGTTTAGGGTTTAGCGAATTTTCAATAATGCTCAAGCTTTATGCTTATACCCACAGAACATATGTTAGCTAATTTAATGAAAGTATCTCAAATTTTGATCAATGTGTGCATGACACCTGCTTGGTTAGAGTTTATGGCTAAGGGTTTAGGGCTTTAGGGTTTAGGGTTTAAGTTTTAGGGGTTGTTTAGGGTTTAGGGAATTTTTTATATTACTCGGGATTTATGCTTATATTCGTCAAATAGAATGGTGTTACCCAATTTAACAAAATTATCTTAAATTTTGATCTATAAGTGCATGCTACGTACTTGGTGAGGGTTTAGGGTTATAGGGTTTAGGGGTTTAGGTTTTGGGTTTTAGGGGTGTCGGTTTTCGGGAATTTTCAATAATGTTCAATCTTTATGCTTATATTCATGGAATAGAATGGTGTCACCCAATTTAATGGAAGTATCTCAATTTTTGATCTATAGTTGCACTATACCTGCTTGGTTAGGGTTTAGGGGTTAAGATTTTATGGTTTAGGTTTCCGTGAATTCTCAATAATATTTTCAAACTTTATGGTTATATATATTCATGGAACAGAATGGTGTTACCGCAATTTAATGAAAGTATCTCAAAAATGGATTTACAAGTCGATGATACCCTGCTTGGTCATATTTTTTGTTAAATAAAATTAAAGGTACCCAAGTACTAAAACAAGGGAGAAACACGAAGAGTTGCTTGAGATTTAGGTGTTGTTTGGTTGGGCTCTAATTCTGGCTTTTGATTTTTTGGCTTATAAAGCTACGAACGTGTTTTTGGCTTTGTTTTTTAGCTTTTACTATGACATAGTGGAATGATAGTATAAGCAAGGTTGGATGATTTTAACGATTTTATCTCGGTTTAGTGAAAAATGTTCGGATTTTGAACAACAAGCGATGGTAATCTCTACTTCCCGTAATTCTGGCTCACTGGCATGTGGGTCACTTGCATAGTGGGTCCAAAAAGTTAGTGTAGGTCAGAGTGGGCAGGCAGGTAAATATTGAAGAAGGGCTAGGAAACATGGATGGGGTGATGCACTAGGGAGAACACAAATTTACCACCTATATCCCTCTTTTATTGCAGTGCTCCCTTGGATTCTTGTTTCTGGAGCAGGGATAGTAGAGGAATTTTGCATTCTAGAAAGAGGTGAAGCATGTTCGAATGGATGCGCGGGATATTTTAATGTATGAGTGCGATGTTTGGGGGCCATACCAAATTTTGAGGTCGAAGCTTCTAGAATACACTACTCCGGCATGGGGCCTCTCAGACGCACTGTCACTGTCTAGGCCCACACGCCAGTAGGAGTTGCTTCCCAGCATTTAAACGAGTTTCTAGGCATTTGCTGAAATTTTCGAACAATTTAAGGCTTTCAAGAAGATGAACATCGTCCAAAAAAAAGGTGACCAAGGTCATGGAAATAATTTATGATGATGTGTTTGTATTTGGTAGATCAGTGCATCTTTGCAAATCAACCAATATGTCTGCTTCCAAATTTGAAGTTTGTTTTCAAATTTCCAAGTAATAATAATGTGTTTTGTTGTGAAGCAAGCAACTACAAATGTGATGGCTCAAAATACCACCGCCCCCTTTTTTCACACAACGTATAACACCCTTTCAAGCTTCTAGGCTAAATTTGTGCAATAAAATAATTTTTGGGGCTGAATGTTTGAATGGATGGGCGGGATGTTTGAATGGGTGGGTGGGATATTTCGGCGCTCTGCCAAATTTTTGATGTTGAAGCTTATAAGGTACGCTACTCCTACTTGGGATGTTGTCCCCTTTAGATAGACCCATAGGCATGTATGCTTTCCAACATTTAATGAGTTTATAGACATCTGCCAAAATTAATGAACATTAATTCAAGGCTTTCAAACAAGAGGAGCAAGGTCACAACCATAGTTTCTGTACCTTTTTCATGTTTTGTACTACTCCGTACATTGAAGCATCTTCACCAACCAAGCTTACAAACCTGTCCATATTTGGTAGATCGGTGCATCTTGGCATTTCAACAATTGTTTACAAAGGAGATTCCAGATTTGATGGATACTGCCCTACTTTCATGAGTTTCCAAAGCGGAAGATGCTGAAGATGCTAAAATTAAGTAACTTTTTGACATAAAGCCATTCGTTTGCAAAGTGCAATGCTATGTGCATTAGTTTCCATGGTAAAACATAAACTTGTATTTTAACAAGTTTTGGATCAATTTTGATCTATGGTGACTGGCAGGTAGGCCACGTATATGATGGTGCTGATACATTGCAAATGTATCTATAATTTTTGATGTTCCATGCTTGGTTTTATCTACTTTCTTGTGTTTTGTCCACACTTTGGAGTACTTTTCATAGACTTTCTTGGACTAACCTATTAACAAGATGCCATAGTGCCAGTTGCCTATTTTTTGCTGTTTTTGGTTCCAGGAAAGTCAGAAAATCAATATTCTCAGAATTGGACCGGACAAAAGCCAAAGTCGATATTTTACCGGAAGACTCACGGAGCCAGAAGACGAGACGGAGAGGGGCCAGGGGCTAGCCACACCACCTGGTGGCGCGGGCTAGTCCATACCGCGCCAGGGGGTGGTGTGGGCCCCCGGCACCCCCTCGGTCTCCCCTCTTGCCTATAAGAGCCTCTAGATGCATAAACCCTAAATCATCAAGCCTCCATCCACGAAAAGTTCCACAGCGCTGCCGCCACCGAAGGGAGATTCGGGGGACAGAAAATCTCTGTTCTGGCACCCTGCCGGGACGGGGAAGTGCCCCCGGAGCCATCTCCATCGATCGCCACCACCATCTCCATCACCGTTGCTGATTCCCATGATGAAGAGGGAGTAGTTCTCTCTCGAGGCTAAGGGTTCTACTGGTAGCTATGTGTTCATCTCTCTCTCTATGCATGATCTTATTGAGATCATGAGCATGTAATCTTTAGATCTACTTTGCTACTCAAGTGCTTTAATAGAACTCGGCTCTCCCCATGTGTGTGAAAGTGACAGAGTGCACACCATGGTGGCACTTAGGCTAGAAATTACAAATACTTGTTATGAGTTATATTTTGAGTTGGATGTCTTTATGAAATTGTGGTGTTTGTTTGAACCATCTAGTGCTCAAGGTGACAGTGTGGGGTTATCTATATGGGAAAGGCTTACTTTGAGGTGTGTTGTTATAGCCCTACCATGGATTAGAGTGTCCAACCGGAGAGTAGTTCAGAGTGGTATCATAAAGATAAGATATTTATATGAGAGTGTTCACTAGTGAAAGTATGATCCCTAGGCCTTGTTTCTAAGCATTGAAACACCGTTTGCAATTAGATCTGTTACATGTTTGCTTGCTTCCATCTTTATTTCAGTTTGCCTTTAGTCTCTTCCACGCCAGCAAGCTATTTTCTGGCACCGTTACCACTTATAATTATCCATACCACTTGTATTTCACTATCTCTTCGTCAAACTAGTGCACCTATACACCTGACAAGTGTATTGGGTGTGTTGGGGACACAAGAGACTTCTTGTATCTTGATTGTAGGATTGCTAGAGAGGGAATACCTTTGACCACTTCCTCCCTGAGTTCGATAAACCTTGGGTGATCCACTTAAGGGAAAACTTGCTGCTGTTCTACAAACCTCTGCACTTGGAGGCCCAACAACTGTCTACAAGAATAGAAGTGCGTAGACATCAAGCTATTTTCTGGCGCCGTTGCCGGGGAGGTAAGGTAAAAGGTACTCGCATCTTCCAGTGTGAGTGCTCGAAGTTATTTCCTTTAGATTCTGCAATTTTGTCTTTTTGTTTCTTGTTTTTATTTTCACTAGTTAGGCTTAATGGAAAATAACAAAAAAATTAGAGAGTTTATAGTATTTATCTTGAGTTAGGACATGAAGTGTTTGAAGAGAAAATTAAAAAACCTATGGAACTTTATTTGCATGGTAATAGCAATGTTGTTAGTATGAATTCTTTGGACACCATTATTGCTAATGCTATGGAAAAGTCTAAGCTTGGGGACGCTAGTTTTTATGAAAATGATCTTTTTAGTTCTCCAGCTTTGGAAGATAGCTATTCTATTGCTTATGATGATACAAAACCTCCAATATATGATGATTACAAAGATGCATATGATATTTTCAGTCTGCCTACTATTGAGGAGAAAATTAATTATGACTACAATATGTCTCCTATATTTGATGATTATGGTGATGAGAATAATAATGATAGCTATTTTGTTGAATTTTCTCCCACTACAATTAATAAGAATGACTATGTTTATGTGGAGAGTATCAATTCTTTTATGCATGTGGCTCGTGATAAGAATGTTCTATGTGATAGTTATATTGTTAATTTTACTCATGATGCTACTGAAAGTTATTATGAGAGAGGGAAACATGGTTTTATGCATCTCAATAATATTAAGTTTCCCCGCTTTATGTTGAAAGTCTTGAAGTTGCACTTGTTTTGCTTTCCTATGCTTGTTGCTTTGTGCTTTCATGACTTGTTTCTTTACAAGATTCCTATGCATAGGAAGTGGGTTAGACTTAAATCTGCTTTGAATTTGCTTCTTGATGCTCTCTTTTACTTCAATTCATATTTCTTATGTGAGCATCTTCTCAAAATATCATGCCTAACTTAAAGGCGTTAAAGAAAAGTACTTATTGGGAGATAACCCAAAAGTTTTAGATGAGTCTTGGAAGTTATTACCTGAGTAATAACCGCTCCTTATCCTTTTTATTTGCTTTTTGTGCCAAGAGTAACCTCTAATGAGAGAGAAGTAATGATTGGGAAAGTTGTTGTCCCAAAACAGATTTTTGTGCTTCACTGTAAACATTCGTGTAAAATCTCTGTACGTCCTTTTGAGGCGTGAATTTTTGTGCTTCTGCCCTAGGTTGTTATATAACTTTCGTTAGTTCAACACTTTTTGATTTTATCAACAGAAGGTCTTCGAAACAAATCGTCTTTACCTGCTGGTCTGTTTTGACAGTTTTCTGCCATTTTCTTCATTTGCTTCTTGTTGGTTCCTTTTTGAGTTCTTTTGGGAATTGAGCTTTTTGAGGGAAGTGCTTCAGTAGCTAGTGTTTTAATGGAAGTTTATTGGAGTTAGAACTTAACCTAAAGACTTATTTATCTTGAGTGCACTAATGTTGCTAATAAAGATTGTATGAAGTTTTGTATGAAGGAAAAATTTCAGGTGTATGGAAGGAATGAGTAATGAGATGAAGGATGGACTAAAGCTCAAGCTTAGGGATTCCACGCGTGTCACCCCAAGAAATATCCAAGAAGTACAAGCGTCAAAGCTTGGGGATGCCCAAGGCATCCCCTTCTTCATCAATAAAAATCCAAGGTTTCTTCCAAACGCTTCATTTTTATTGTTTCATGCACAATTGTGTTGTTCTTGGAGCGTCTTCTTTTTCGTTTTTGTTTTGGTTTTTCGTTTGCTTTTGGTTTCTTAGTTTGCTGAATAAATTGGTTGGACCCCCTCTTTCAAACATTGGTTTTCAAATAGTTTGGTTTGGTTTGGAAAAGAGTAGGAAAGCTCATGCTTAAGTGGTAAAAGAGCTTGTTTTTGACTGTGGCCTATGCTTTGTCATGCCATGCTTGATATTGTTTTGGCTTTATGCTTAGTATTCTTTGATGTAGCATGACTTGGTATAAACAATTGAGATTGCTTAATGTGCCTTGGATGAATCATGCGTTGTTTTAGCATATTAAAGCATAGTATAGTGGTATTCTCCTTTGATGCTTTATTTGGGTTGACATGGCACATGCTCACACCATGTTATGACTATCCAAAGTCACAATTAACCTTGATGATCCTTTAGTTTTCAACTTGTAGTATCACTTTATGCTTTGATCAATGATGTTTTGTCGCTCTGCATGATTATGGCCATTATTGCTCTCTAAGTTTGTCGCTCCCAGTCTTTTGCTAGCCTCCAAAACCAAGTATGAGTTCCACTCATGCATCCAACTCCCTAAACCAAGTTATTCCAAAGAGTCCACCATACCTACCTACTAGCTTATGCTATTCCAAGTATATTCATGTTTTTGTTTACCTTCCAAATTAAACTTGTTATGAGAAAACTAGTGATTAAAACTCTCACGAACTTGATGGCACACTTTACTTTTCTTGCCCTTAATAAACTTGAACCATTGTGTCGTCTATGTTGTATATGCTTGCACTTATTTGTTGGGGATTAGCAGAACCATGCTGTCATGGGGAACACTTTCAACATTGAACGGGTACTTTGTACCTTGTTGATATCATGCTCTTTTGTCTATGGATGTCGTCGGTGTGAAATGAAAGGGGAGCTTGTAAGTCCATGGAGTTATGTATATGTGTTAGAAAAATGCCTGGGCCGCTGGTCTAATCCATGCTAACATGGTGGAAACCTGTAGCGTAACCATAATGAGCTGTCTATGAAGCATTCTTCTTATAAAAAAGGAGTCCTATATTGAGAAAAAAGAGAGAAAGAAAAGAAAAAAAGAGATTACGAAAAGAGGAAAGAGAGAAAAAGCACCATATTCCCATGGTAAATAAGAAGATTGCTGAGATGTTCGTTGTCTGCTTGCCTTCTCATTTTTATATGGGGATTCTTCCGTATCATCGGGCAAGGGTACCCCGTTGGCGGTTCTCTATGATACACATGTACTTATGATGATAAGAATTTACCGGTGACTAAACTTGAGTAGCATCAGGAGCGGCCCTCGTATTCAAGGGACATGAGATTTCTAACTTATACTTCGACAAGCATGTACACCATAGTTTGTTCACTTTAACCTTAATCACTTCAAGATGCTTATGATAGGGGCAATGAGAGATGAAAGCTAATAAGTACCATAATTTTTGGAAGCTCTTTATGAGACTTGAATCCCTACTTCCTTCTATGAAGGCCTTTCTTTTACTTTTATGTTGAGTCTCCACCTTCTATCTTTATGCACCTACTTTGATAGCATAGTGGCCATTCTTAGTTCTATGTGCATTGTCCCAAGACTTGTTGATTGATGCATTGCTTTGATATTGCTTGTTTTAAACTATTTGTATCTAGTCACTCTTATGAACGTTGAAGGTGTCCTATGCATTTATGTTTTGCTACTCTATGAAGGACAAGCTGAATGCTACTATGCTATATTTTCTTTATGTGAAACAAACAAACATCTTGCAAAGCATTGTTATTCATGAATCTTTTGTTTGTGCCTTTTCATGTTGCAACATAGTTTCTTTGTCCTATTGCTAGAACTTTGTCTTTCATGTTATGATTGAAGTACTATGATCCCAGCTTCGATTTTACAAATACTTTGATCAAGTTTATGATGGTGCATGTCACCTCAAAAATTATTCTTTCTTTTTATCACTTACCTACTTGAGGACGAGCAGGAGTTAAGCTTGGGGATGTTGATACATTACAAATGTATCTATCATTTTTGATGTTCCATGCTTGGTTTTATCTACTTTCTAGTGTTTTGTCCACACTTAGGAGTACTTTTCATAGACTTTCTTGGACTAACCTATTAACAAGATGCCACAGTGCCAGTTGCCTGTTTTCTGCTGTTTTTGGTTCCAGGAAGTCAGAAAATCAATATTTTCGGAATTGGACAGGACAAAAGCCAAATTCGATATTTTTCCGGAAGACTCACGGAGCCAGGAGACGAGACGGAGAGGGGCCAGGGGCTGGCCACACCACCTGGTGGCGCGGGCTAGTCCATACCGCGCCAGGGGGTGGTGTGGGCCCCCCGGCACCCCCTCGGTCTCCCCTCTCGCCTATAAGAGCCTCCCGATGCATAAACCCTAAATCGTTAAGCCTCCAGCCACGAAAAGTTCCGCAGCGCCGCCGCCATCAAAGGAGAGATTCGGGGGATAGAAAGTCTCTGTTCCGGCACCTTGCCAGGATGGGGAAGTGCACCAGAGCCATCTCCATCGATCTCCACCACTATCTCCATCGCCGTTGCTGATTCCCATGATGATGAGGGAGTAGTTCTCTCTCGAGGCTAAGGGTTCTACTGGTAGCTATGTGTTCATGTCTCTCTCTATGCATGATCATATTGTGATTATGAGCTTTGTAATCAAGTAGATATACCTTGCTACTCAAGTGCTTTAATAGATCTCTGCTCTCCCCATGTGTGTGAAAGTGACAGCGTGCACACCATGGTGGCACTTAGGCTAGAGATTACAAATACTTGTTATGAGTTATATTTGGAGTTAGATGTCTGTATGAAATTGTGGTGTTTATTAGAACCATCTAGTGCTCAAGGTGACAGTGTGGGGTTATCTAGATGGGAAAGGCTTACTTTGAGGTGTGCTGTTATAGCCCTACCATGGATTAGAGTGTCCAACCGGAGAGTAGTTCAGAGTGGTATCATAAAGAGAAGATATTTATATGAGAGTGTTCACTAGTGAAAGTATGATCCCTAGGCCTTGTTTCTAAGCATTGAAACACCGTTTGCAATTAGATCTGTTACATGTTTGCTTGCTTCCATCTTTATTTCAGTTTGCCTTTAGTCTCTTCCACGCCAGCAAGCTATTTTCTAGCACCGTTACCACTTATAATTATCCATACCACTTGTATTTCACTATCTCTTCGCCGAACTAGTGCACCTATACACCTAACAAGTGTATTGGGTGTGTTGGGGACACAAGAGACTTCTTGTATCTTGATTGCAGGATTGCTTGAGAGGGAATACCTTTGACCACTTCCTCCCTGAGTTCGATAAACCTTGGGTGATCCACTTAAGGGAAAACGTGTTGCTGTTCTATAAACCTCTGCACTTGGAGGCCCAAAAACTATCTACAAGAATAGAAGTGCGTAGACATCAGTGCCCAAAGCAGGGTAGCTCAGAATTTCCAAAGTTATCCCTCTGCACCCCTTCGTGTTGTATATTAACTTCCACCCTCCGCCACCTAGGCCTCGCCCCCTTCCCCACAAAACAGACATGCTTACGGCCGCTCCTCATCACCAACGTGTGCGAAGAAGCTTTCCCTACCCGTCGGCCTTCTTGAGACGCACTGGTGCGCACATCAATCCCACGGTATTCCTTCTATCTCTAGCTCGATCTGGTTGGCATTTTATTGCCCTTTCAAATACGTAGTTTAATTTGTCCTCAATCTGCATGGTCATAGTTTATTCTACGCTCGATCTATGTTCCTAAATACCTTCGGCGATTTTTGCTGTCAATATATTTGCTGAAACGCATAGGCATATATAGTTTTTGTACTCCATCTATATGTTTCCTGCTTTTCTTTTAATAATAACCAACCTTGTATGTCATAATTAAACAGATGGACAGATTTTGGATAGAGATTGCTCCATTAGGCAGCGCTAAACATATCCTTGATGTTCTACGATTTATGGGATTTTTTAGAGCTCATTGTGACAACTCAAAAGTACATTACCCCTACCGGTTGTGTGCGAATCGTAGGGTGCTGCCTCAAAGTATAGTGGAAGACCATATTTTTACATTTGGGATGCTAAGCACATATGTTAGATGGGTATTTCATGGTGAACCATATGATCCTCCATATGAACCGGGGGAAGCACATCTTTATCATCAAGATTGAGTAGGGTAAGCAGATGTTGATCAACTAGATCAACTGACAGAGGCAGCTCCTGAGCATCTAGATCAACTTGGAGAAGGGGGAGGAGAGAAAAAGCTCAAGCTGCATGAAACAGGTTTCATTTCTGGTACTACCGTTATCCCAGATGACAAGGTATATCTGTAGAACGACAAATGTTCAGGTTTTGTGTCTTTGATGTTTCTCTATAAACATATATGTTAATCTACTAATCGCAGAAGTAGACGACCGAAGAGGACTTTGATGGTAATGACGGTGACCTGTTCATTGATGAGCCTGTACCTGAGGTTGTGGATCGGGTACACTGCTTCTGGATGGATTTGATGCAGGGCTGCTGATCATCAGGGGTGTACTTTTGGTGCCGTTTGGGTAGTCTCATGACCACTAGCCCAGCTACAAAATTCTTGGGGTGTAGAGCTATCCCATGATTGGTTCGCTACTGTCGTAGTTCTATAATATGGAGCTACCTTATTATGATTTCTAGGCCTTTTTAGCAGAACTATAATTGGAAACTATTCCATATATTAGTATATACGGAGTATATGTGTGTTTGTGTGTGTTTCTAGTCTGAAATACAAGCTTATCATTTTATCGGTTCCTAAACTATTTTTGAGGCCCCAGCGCTGGTGCCCTATGCTGCAACTACCGCCGTCTTGTCCACTGCTCTGTGAGACGAATCAGCAAAAGGATAATAAGCTGGGATCAATTTGATTCGAAGAGGGGCGATTTTCTGTCCTTGGAGAGGAACCCGGGAGAACTAGTACTGGTACCAAGCGAAGGAGGAGGTTGGCTCGGTCAATTATCTCACCCACTTGATGTGGGACCTTCTTTAACTCACCCCTGATGTGGGTCCCGCTTGAAACAGCTGTAGGCCACCACGTGATAGCTGGGATCGAAAATTCGGGATTCTCTCCTGGCAAAATGTTCCCGCCACTACCGCTTAAAAATACTTACTGTAGAAAAAGTGTACTGCTCAACCCTACTACTACTAGTACTACTAATCCCCTGCCCATGCCTTTCTACCGACGATAAGACAAGAAACCATCACTAGCTAGCTCACATCCAGCAAGCAACTGTTGGAACTAGTGCAACCTCCGATTGGGGAGTTCTTGTTGAAATAGGTGGGTGTATTTTTGCTCACCTCGAAATCCGGCTTTGCTTAATTTGCTTCCGATTGGGCCATTGGGGGTACTATTAGTACTAGGAGTAGTAGTATTCGGTATGATTTGATTGTGGAGTTCTTGCTTATTGCTCACCTCGGAATCACCTAATCAGGATATTTTTCCTCTTCTCTAATCGATTGGGTCATTTGGGTGGGGTGGGGTGGTGGTGGGGATGGGGGTGGGGTGGGGTGAGGTGGTACTGATTTCGTATGGATTCCGGATCAGGGCATGGTCACCGCTGTTCTGATTGGGGCATTTGCTCGGGTTTGATTTCAGTGTTCTTCACTTCTGTAACCTTTAGTTGCTACTCGTAATGTGCAATGGATTTTGTGTCAGATTCTGTATGGATAACTATGGGTCAGTGGCGCTCACGGCCACTACGGACAGGGATGGTCCCGTTAGTTCCCTTAAAAGTTGCCTAAAAAGGTAATGTAGGAGTATATTCGTTGCGTTCTTCCATTCTTTCCAATGTTGAAAGTGGTTGGCTGCAACCTGGATGTATCCCTATGCTAAAAGTTGTCTTTGTCTACATCATGTTTTTGTGGAAGCCTCTGTGCACCATCTCTTCTTCATTTACTATAGCACGGTGGTACATACCTACGAACATGCGGTGCTCTAGGTGCGGCAAACAGGGATACACTTTCAAACCCGACCAACCACATGCTGCAGGATCCGGCGAGTACAATACTCACCAAACAAGCGCAAGGCCACCGACCAGCTAGGAGGGCCCAACTTAAAGAGAAAGGTATTTGTTCTTAATACCCTTATTACCATGGTGCAGCTAGATTTAAGTATTGCCTGCTTGGTGTCATGCATGCTTATCAGATGTTCAGAAACATATGTGTGATTTTATTAATTCTGACACTGCGTTTATGTGAATCTAGATCTAGATCTGTCAGACTATCTCATACAGTCAGTATAATGTCTACTATGTACTGTACTCCCTCCGTCCCAAGGCTTAGGCATATACTATATTTTTTGAAAAGTCAAGCGACGAAAAGTTTGACCAAACTTTTGAAAAAAGTCAAAAACTATTAAGAACTATGATATTATATACATACGACGTGAATATATATTTCATGATATATCCAAGGATATACAATTCATATTATAATTTTTTTTAAACATGGTCAAACTTTACATAGTAAATAACTGTTGAGCTCTGTTGCTATTTATGCAGATTGAAGGTGATGCTGCGGAGGCTGAGGCTGCTGTAGAGGCTAGTAGATTTCTGATGCCCGCACCAAAAGAGGACATCCTCTACACAACGAGGAAGTGCCAACACAGTACCCAGGTGGGCAGTGACCTCTCTAAGAAGTGGGTATAATTTGGAAATCCACAATTTCACATGTTATGATATTCCATGTTATTGTTATCAGCTAGTACTATATGTTTACACTCATTAGAAGTTCACAAAAATCAAATCTGTTTGCTTTACAGGCAATGGTTTTTCTTATATTATTAGATTTACTTGCTCTTTACATAATTTAACCTTTCCACTTAATTTCAATCAGTACCACCCCACCAGCTGCTCAACCCTTTCTGCTACCGTCCTCTTGTCAAGCTTGTGGATTGAAAGGGGGCCCTGTATGACATTCCAAAGGCAGAGGGATGAAAAATGGTGCATGGCCACCCTTCGCAAAGGGTACCCATGGTATCAGGTATGGATTCCAAGTGGTTTAGAACGACTTGATGTAAGATCTTGTATCTCACTTTTTTTTGCTGGCGCGTTACTTCTCTATCAATTTTCTCATGGAGGTTGTCCCTTGTGTCGCTCTCCCCACTATGAACAAGATGTTTAGAAACGACAAGTTTCTAACTCTGTATAGCGAGGGCCTAAAGGCATGCGGCAACTATATGATGTGGATGTCTCCCAGACGACGGCTGCTTGCTCAATATGTAGAGCTCGTTGGGGAACCCCAAGAGGAAGGTATGATGAGCACAACAACAAGTTTTCCCTCAGTTATGAAACCAAGGTTATCAAACTAGTAGAAGCAAGGAAACACCTCCAAGGTGTTGTTTCCAACTTGGAATCCTGCACAACACAATCACAGAACTTTGCCCCAACTTACAGTGAGGTTGTCAATCTCACCGGTTTTGCTGAAAACAAAGGATTAAACGTATTGTGTGGAAGAAAGTAATTGCTTTGTAGAAAGTAAACAGAAAATAGTAAATAGCTTGTACATTGATGGTAAAAGAATGGACCGGGGTCCATAGTTCACTAGTGGTGATTCTCCTTAAGATAGTTGACATGTTGGGTGAACAAATTACAGTGGGGCAATTGACAAACATAGAGAAAGCATACATGCATATACTAATCATCTTGACTCCTATGAGATTTTATTGGGCATTACAACATTATACATAGACCGTAATCCAACTACATCTATGACTAATAATCCACCTTCAGGTTATCATCCGAACCCCCTCTAGTATTAAGTTGCAAGCAACAGATAATTGCATTTAGAAAAGTGTGTAAAGTAAACAATACGATTGTTCTATGAACAAATGATTGTTGTTTTCTCCCTAGTAGAAACAACACATCTAGTACCTTAGAGATTTCTGTCACTTCCCCAAATTCCTAGAGGCATGAACCCACTATCGAGCATAAATACTCCCCCTTGGAGTTGCTAGCATCTACTCGTACAAGATAGCTACTAACAACGGAGAGCATGCAAGATCACAAATAACAAAGACATGATAGAATCAATAATCAATCTGAAATAGCATCTTAATATCCATTGGATCCCCGCAAACACAACATGTAGGATTAAAAATAGATGATTGATGTCTACGCACTTCTATTCTTGTAGACAGTTATTGGGCCTCCAAGTGCAGAGGTTTGTAGAACAGCAGCAAGTTTACCCTTAAGGGGATCACCCAAGGTTTATCAAACTCAGGGAGGAAGTTGTCAAAGGTATCCCCTCTCAAGCAACCCTGCAATCAAGATACAAGAAGTCTCTTGTGTCCCCAACACACCCAATACATTTGTCAAGTGTATAGGTGCACTAGTTCAGCAAAGAGATAGTGAAATACAAGTGGTATGGATAATTATAAGTGGTAACGGTGATAGAAAATAACTTGATGGTGTGGAAGAAACTAACAGCAAACTGAAATAAAGATGAAAGCAAGCAAACATGTAACAGATCTAGTTGCAAACGGTGTTTCAATGCTTAGAAACAAGGCCTAGGGATCATACTTTCACTAGTGAACACTCTCTCATAAATGTATCCTCTCTTTATGATACTACTCTTAACTACTCTCCAGTTGAACACTCTAATCGATGGTAGGGCTATAACAACACATCTCAAAGTAAGCCTTTCCCATCTAGAAAACCCCACACTGTCACCTTGAGCACTAGATGAGTGCAACAAACACTACAATTTTATAAATACATCCAACTCCAAATATAACTCATAACAAGTATTTGTAATCTCTAGCCTAAGTGCCACCATGGTGAGCACGCTGTCACTTTCACACACATGGGGAGAGCAGGGATCTATTAAAGCACTTGAGTAGCAAGGTAGATCTACTTGATTACAAAGCTCATGATCACAATATGATCATGCATAGAGAGAGAGATGAACACATAGCTACCGGTAGAACCCTTAGCCTTGAGAGAGAACTACTCCCTCCTCATCGTGGGAATCAGCAATGGTGATGAAGATGGTGGTGGAGATCGATGGAAATGGTTTCGGGGGCACTTCCCCGTCCCGGCAGGGTGCCAGAACAGAGACTTTTTGTCCCCCGAATCTCCCCTTCGGTGGCGGTGGCGCAGCGGAACTTTTCGTGGATTTCTGATTGATGATCTAGGGTTTATGCCTCGGGAGGCTTCTTATAGGCCAGAGGGCAAGGTCGGTGGGCGGCCAGGGGGGCCACACCATGCCCTGGCGCGGCCTAGGTGGCCCCGCGCCTAGGGGTGGTGTGGCCACCCTATGGCCCCTCTCCGACTCTCGTTCTCGCTCTGTGAGTCTTCCGGGAAAATAGTAACTTTGGCTTTTGTCCCATCCAATTCCGAGGATATTCATTTTCTGACTTCCTGGAACCAAAAACAGCAGAAAACAGGCAACTGGCACTATGGCTCTTGTTAATAGGTTAGTCCAAGAAATCACAAGAAAAGTACTACAAAGTTGGAACAAAACACAAGAAAGTGGATAAAACCAAGCATGGAACATCAAAAATTATAGATACATTTGCAATGTATCAACATCCCCAAGCTTAACTCCTGCTCGTCCGCGAGTAGGTAAGTGATAAAAAGAAAGAATAATTTTTGAGGTGACATGCACCATCAAAGACTTGATCAAAGTATTTGCAAAACATTCAAAGCTGGGATCATAGTACTTCAATCATAACATGAAAGACAAGGTTCTAGCAATAAGCAAAGAAACTATGCTGCAATGTGAAAAGGCACAAACAAAAGATTCATGAATAACAATGCTTTGCAAGATGTTTGTTTGTTTCACATAAAGAAAACATAGCATAAAAGTATTCAGCTTGTCCCTCAATAGAGTAGCAAATATAAATGCATAGGACACCTTCAAAGTTCATAAGAGTGACTAGATGCAATAGTTTAAAACAAGCAATATCAAGTTATGCATCAATCAACTAGTCTTGGGGCAATGCACATAAAACTAAGAATGGCCACTATGCTCTCAAAGTAGGTGCATAAAGATAGAAGGTGGAGACTCAATGTAATGGTGGAAGAAAAGCCTTTGTAAAAGGAAGTAGGGATTCAAGTCTCATAAAGAGCTTCCAAAAATTATGATGCTTATAGCTTTCATCTCTCATTGCCCCTATGATAAGCATCTTGAAGTGGTTAAGGTTAAAGTGAACAAACTATGGTGTACATGCTTGACGAAGTATAAGTCAGAAATCTCATGTCCCTTGTATACGAGGGCCGCTCCTCATGCTACTCAAGTTTAGTCACCGGTAAGTTCTTGTCATTTTAAGTACATGTGTATCATAGAGAACCGCCAACGGGGTACCCCTTGCCCGATGATACGGAAGAATCCCCATATCAAAATGACAAGGCAAGCAGACAACGAGCATCTCAGCAATCTTCTTATTTGCCATGGGAATATGGTGCTTTTTTCTCTCTTTCTTCTTTTCATAATCTCTTTTTTTGTCTTTTTCTCTTTTTCTCAATATAGGACTCTTTTTTTATAAGAAGAATGCTTCATAGACAGCTCATTATGGTTACGCTGCAGGTTTCCACCATGTCAGCATGGATTAGACCAGCGGCCCAGGCGTTTCTCTAACACATATACATAACTCCATGGACTTACAAGCTCCCCTTTCATTTCACACCGACGATATCCATATACAAAAGAGCATGATATCAACTAGGTACAAGTACCAAGTGCAATGTTGAAAGCGTTCCCCATGAAAGCATGGTTCTGCTAATTCCCAACAAATAAGTGCAAGCATATACAACATAGAAGACACAATGGTTCAAGTTTATTAAGGGCAAGAAAAGTAAAGTGTGCCATCAAGTTCGTGAGAGCTTTAATCACTAGTTTTCTCATAACAAGTTTAATTCGGAAGGTAAACAAAAGCATGAATATACTTGGAGTAGCATAAGCTAATAGGTAGGTATGGTGGACTCTTTGGAATAACTTGGTTTAGGGAGTTGGATGAATGAGTGGAACTCATACTTTGTTGTGGAGGCTAGCAAAAGACTGGGAGCGACAAACTAAGAGAGCAATAATGGCCAAAATCATGTAGAGCGACAAAACATCATTGATCATAGCATAAAGTGATACTACAAGTTGAAAACTAAAGGATCATAAAGGCTATGGTGACTTGAGATAGTCATAACATGGTGTGAGCATGTGCCAAGTCAACCCAAATAAAGCATCAAAGGAGAACACCACTATACTATGCTTTAATGTGCTAAAACAACGCATGATTCATCCAAGGCACATTAAGCAATATCAATTGTTTATAACAATTCATGCTACAGCAAAGAATACTAAGCATAAAGCCAAAACAATATCAAGCATGGCATGACAAAGCATAGGCCACAATCAAAAACAAGCTCTGTTTACCACTTAAGCATGAACTTTCCTACTCTTTTCCAATCCAAACCAAACTATTTGAAAACCAATGTATGAAAGAGGGGGTCCAACCAATTTATTCAGAAAACTAAGAAAACCAAGCAAACTAAAAACCAAAACAAAAACGAAAAAGAAGACGCTCCAAGAAAAACACAACTGTGCAAGAAGCAATAAAATGAAGCGTTTGGAAAAAACCTGGGATTTTTATTGATGAAGAAGGGGATGCCTTGGGCATCCCCAAGCTTTGACGCTTGTACTTCTTGGATATTTCTTGGGGTGACACGCGTGGCATCCCCAAGCTTGAGCTTTAGTCATCCTTCATCTCATTACTCATTCCTTCCATACATCTGAAATTTTTCCTTCATACAAAACTTCACACAATCTCATTAGCAACATTAGTGCACTCAAGATAAATAAGTCTTAAGGTTCAGTTCTAACTCCAATAAACTTCCATTACAACACTAGCTACTGAAGCACTTCCCTAAAAAATCTCAATTCCCCAAAAGAACTCAAAAAGGAACCAACAAGAAGCAAAGGCAGAAAATTGTAGAAATCTGTCAAAACAGACCAGCAGGTAAAGACGAATTTTTTGGAAGACCTTCTGTTGCTCAAATCGAAACGTGTTGAACTAACGAAAATTAGATAATAACCTAGTTCAGAAGCACAAAAATTTACGCCTCAAAAAGACGTTCAGAGATGTTACACGATTTTTTACGGTGAAGCACATAAATCTGTTTCGGGACAGCAACTTGCCCAATCATTACTTCTCTCTCATTAGAGGTTACTCTTGGCACAAAAAGCAATTAAAAATGATAATGAGCGGTTATTACAGAGGTAATAACTTCCAAGGCTCATCTAAAACTTTTGGGTTATCTCCCAATAAGTACTTTTCTTTAACGCCTTTAAGTTAGGCATGATAGTTTGAGAAGATGCTCACATAAGCAATATGAATTGAAGTAAAAGAGAGCATCAAGAAGCAAATTCAAAGCACATTTAAGTCTAACCCACTTCCTATGCATAGGAATCTTGTAAATAAACAAGTCATGAAAGAACAAAGCAACAAGCATAGGAAAGCAAAACAAATGCAACTTCAAGAGTTTCAACATAAAGAAGGGAAACTTAATATTATTGAGATGCATAAAACCATGTTTCCCTCTCTCATAATAACTTTTAGTAGCATCATGAATAAAATTAACAATATAACAATCACAAGAAACATTCTTATCATGATCCACATGCATATAATAATTATTACTCTCCAAATAAACATAGTCATTCTTATTAATTGTAGTGGGAGCAAAATCAACAAAATAGCTATCATTATTATTCTCATCACCATAATCATCAAATATAGGAGGCATATTGTAATCATAATTACTTTCCTCCTCAATAGTAGGTGGACTGAAAATATCATATTGATCATTATAATCATCATATATTGGAGGTTTTGTATCATCATAAGCAATAGAATAGCTATCTTCCAAAGCTGGGGAACTAAAAAGATCATTTTCATAAAAACTAGCTTCCCCAAGCTTAGACTTTTCCATAGCATTAGCAATAATGGTGTCCAAATAATTCATACTAAAAACATTGCTATTAGCATGCAAATAAAGTTCCATATGTTTTTTAATTTTCTCTTCAAACACTTCATGTCCTAACTCAAGATAAATACTATAAAGCTCTCTAATTTTGTTGTTGTTTTCCATTAAGCCTAACTAGTGAAAACAAGAAACAAAAAGACAAAATTGCAGAATCTAAAGGAAATAACTTTGAGCACTCACACCATAAAATTGGCGTTTGCCGTGGGAGGTTCTTCTTCTTTAATCCTCCGGTGTGAATACCTTTTACCTTTCCTCCCCGGCAACAGCGCCAAAAAATAGCTTGATGTCTACGCACTTCTATTCTTGTAGACAGTTGTTGGGCCTCCAAGTGTAGAGGTTTGTAGAACAGCAGCAAGTTTTCCCTTAAGTGGATCACCCAAGGTTTATCAAACTCAGGGAGGAAGTGGTCGAAGGTATCCCCTCTCAAGCAACCCTGCAATCAAGATACACGAAGTCTCTTGTGTCCTCAACACACCCAATACACTTGTCAGGTGTATAGATGCACTAGTTCAACAAAGATCGATGAAAGCAAGCAAGCAAACATGTAACAGATCTAGTTGCAAACGGTGTTTCAATGCTTAGAAACAAGGCCTAGGGATCATACTTTCACTAGTGAACACTCTCTCATAAATATATCCTCTCTTTATGATACTACTCTTAATTACTCTCCGGTTGAACACTCTAATCGATGGTAGGGCTATAACAACACACCTCAAAGTAAGCCTTTCCCATCTAGAAAACCCCACACTATCACCTTGAGCACTAGATGAGTCCAACAAACACCACAATTTCATAAAGACATCCAACTCCAAATATAACTCATAACAAGTATTTGTAATCTCTAGCCTAAGTGCCACCATGGTGAGCACGCTATCACTTTCACACACATGGGGAGAGAAGAGATCTATTAAAGCACTTGAGTAGCAAGGTAGATCTACTTGATTACAAAGCTCATGATCACAATATGATCATGCATAGAGAGAGAGAGAGATGAACACATAGCTACCAGTAGAACCCTTAGCCTTGAGAGAGAACTACTCCCTCCTCATCATGGGAATTAGCAATGGTGATGGAGATGGTGGTGGAGATCGATGGAGATGGCTCCGGGGGCACTTCCCCGTCCCGGCAGGGTGCCAGAACAGAGACTTTCTGTCCCCCGAATCTCCCCTTCGGTGGCAGCGGCGCAGCGGAACTTTTCGTGGATTTCTGATTGACGATCTAGGGTTTATGCCTCGGGAGGCTTCTTATAGGCCAGAGGGCAAGGTCGGTGGGCGGCCAGGGGGCCCACACCATGCCCTGGCGCGGCCTAGGTGGACCTGCGCCTAGGGGTGGTGTGGCCACCCTATGGCCCCTCTCCGACTCTCATTCTAGTTCCGTGAGTCTTCCGGGAAAATAGTAATTTTGGCTTTTGTCTCGTCCAATTCCGAGAATATTCATTTTCTGACTTCCTGGAACCAAAAACAGCAGAAAACAGGCAACTGGCACTGTGGCTCTTGTTAATAGGTTAGTCCAAGAAATCACAAGAAAAGTACTCCAAAGTTGGAACAAAACACAAGAAAGTGGATAAAACCAAGCATGGAACATCAAAAATTATAGATACATTTGCAATATATCAATGATCTTGATCATGAACGGAGCTTACAAGATCTAAACATGGTGGCCGAAAGGAGGAGAACCAACCATCTAGCTACTACATGGACCCGTAGTCCAGGGATGAACTACTCACGCATCACACCAGAGGCAAGCATGGTGATAAAGAAGGCCTCCAGGGTGATCTCTCCCCTCCGGCAGGGTGCCGGGAAGAGCTTCAGATCCCTCCTGATCTAGGGATGGAGATGATGGCGGCTACAGACTATTTCATGGAATTTTGATCAGGTACTTAGGTTTCTGTATCGGAGGGTTCTTATAGGCAAAAGGGGAGGCCGAGGGGGTGCCCGAGGCAGCTGCACCCTCCCCAGGTGCGGCCAGGGGGTGTAGCCCCCTCGAGGCCCTTCTACGTCTCGTCTTCTGGCTCCGTGTTCCCCTCGGTGAAATATTGACTTTAGCTTTTGTCCCGTCCAATTCCGAGAATATTCATTTTCTAACTTTTCTGGAACCAAAAACAGCAGAAAACGGGCAACTGGCACTGTGGCATCTTGTTAATAGGTTAGTCCCAGAAAGTGTATAAAAATACTACAAAGTATGGACAAAACATAAGAAAGTAGATATAAAACAAGCATGGAACATCAAAAATTATAGATATGTTTGCAACGTATCAACGACCACCACCTATTTGGGTGGCCGAGGTTGGTCCAAGTATGTCAGTGAGAATGGTCTGAAGTAGGGGGACAAGGTATCATGAGATTTTAGCAAGCCTGGGCAGATAATTGCAGGCCATCATACACCGGTTAACCGAAGGACCAAGAACAGAGGTAGTACTAATTAATTTGATTATGTACTCATCACAACCTCTAATGATTTTCTTGTGACTAATTGTTCTGCACCATTGTCTTTACTCATCATATGACCCTGACCACTTCTGCAGTCCGCTTCCCCTTATGTACCACCCAGAAGGGTGCCAACATCAAGCTGTTGGCACTGGCACTGGCACCGGCCCCAGTTCCTGTAATGGTTCCTGTTGACCTCAATAGGAGAAAGAATAGAGGTGGTAACTTAATTCGCTTGTATACTCTCGTCTCTGTCTAGGAGTTACTGTTGTATAAGAAACCATTTTGCTTTTCCACATCTCATATGCCTCTGTGACCACTCCTGCGGTCTCCTTACCTACCCCTCAGAAGGTAACCAGTACCAAGTTGCTGGCACCCCCAACGGCACTGGCCCTAGTTCCTGCTCCGGCACCTGTTGACCTAAGGAGAAAGAATGGAGGTAGTAACTTAATTTTCTTGTATACTCATCATATCCTCTGATCACTATCTTGTGAGTAACTGTTGTATAAGAGACTATTTTGCTTGTACACTTCTCATCTGCCTCTACCATCCCTGCAGTCAGCTTAGCTACCCCTCGGAAGGAATCTACCATCAAGCTGTTGGCGCCGGCACCAGTTCTGGGCCTTCTGGCTCCTGCATTAGCCCCTCTAAAATTAGTGGCACCATCTCCTGCACCAGCACCAGCCCCAGCACAGGCACCGGCACAAGCTCCTTCATCACCCCGGGCAGCACCTTGTCAGACCATATCCTACACATGTGTCATCACAAGGTCGCATCGGATTATGTTTGTGAGTATATGGCGGTAGATAAATTGTTCTGAATGTCTTCTCAAGTTTCACATGATTCAGTGCATTGCTCGTAGTAATTATGTGTCTATCTCTTGCTTTGACTCAGAAATTTCCTAAGAGTGCCACAAATCAACTCCGGGCCAGACGAAAGGGCACAATAGTCTTCACGGTGCAGAGCGAAGTATTGTGAATCGAGGGATGCTATGCCATTAACTCGACTGATGGATGCTTGGCAACTACTTCTAGGTGGATCAAGTTCTGGAAAGCAACCAAACTTACTATTGGAAGAACGGTCAAGGTCGATGTATCTGGTTGTCCTGAATGTCGCATGTTGTTCATGAACTTCCTAGCTATCTAGCTCTTTGGCCGCATGCTATTGCAATTAATTATGTGGTTGTCTTATCTCCACTGATCATATATGGGTGGTAAAACTGTGATAGCCTTTTACTGGATTGGAGGTATGACTAGTACGTACTGGTATGTATATCTGTATCTATATGACGGTTCCCTATATGACCAAATATTATGACAATGATTGTGTTCCAGTGATCGAGTGTGTTTGGAGAAAAGGGCAAACTGATCCATGGCATGGTTTTTAGAGTTGAAACAAGACTATCTCTCTCTATAGTGATATTGAATTTCAGTGTTTGTATTGCTGAATTAGTCACTTTGAAATACTTCTGAATTGGTCAAGTGCTGCTGAATATGAACTAGGAATCTGTCATTTTTTATGTCTTATTATTCTGTACTCCTTAATCTTTCAAATGGTATTGAATTTTTCGAAAGTTCCGTCGTTCTTGCTGGCTGCTTCCTCTAGAGCTTTTGCCTTTGTGTCATCGGAACTGTTAGATAGAGATGAGAGGGTAAAGATATACAGCATGATTTCACCAAGCGAAGTCATTAGATACCAGCCCTGTTTTGGCGCATGTGGTGTGTGTTCATTAGATATTTTTACATGAATATCTGTCAAAGGAATTATCGCTTTTTTCCTCCCTCGAAGAGGTCTGTGTTTGAATCTGGCGAGACATAGCCCAGTGAAATTTGAGATAGGAGCCCATTGACCATAGCCTAATTTTTTTTAATTTGGCCTTTTTGGCATTGCCCCCACCTCTAAAAACCTCTGCCTACCCATGTTTTTAAGAAACTAATCCATTATGTGGATTTTTATAAATCGAGGTTCCAGTAGCACTGCTCTTTTATTTTAAGAGAGATAACATGGACACACAAAATATTTTTTAGAAGACTGGTACATAAGTTGTAGTACTAATACATGTTTAATGATTCAATTTCTATTAGTATCTTTGGTATAGTGGCAAAACACTCAGTTTATGTCTATTTGATTTGATTTGAATGTCTTTAGTTTGAATCCCCTGTGTGTACATATTTATATATATCTTGGGTTGACTTTTTTTTGAGAAAGGGTTTACTTTTTAATATCGCATTACAGAGAGACTGACATCGTGGACCCACCAGCCTGCAGCATCCCTCGAGTTTAATGGTCGGGTTTGAAAAAAAGTTAAACACTTGTACAGAGTGGCTGGCATCGAGGACCCACCTGCCAGAACATACTAGAGAGGGGGACATGGGGGCCTCAACAGCAAGACCATACACGACTGCCACATCGAGCAACGTTGCCACGGTCAAAATAGCGGACGCGGCCGAAAAAAGTCCACCATACGTAGGTTTGATATATAGAGAGAGACCGTCATGTGGGACCCAGTAGCGCAACCTTATACAGGTTCTGCCTCGAGCGATGTTGCCAAGTTCAAAATAGGGAGGCGTGAGCGATAAAAAAGTCCAGCATGCACACGTTTCTTCTAATGAGACGCTCACATGGGGGACTCAGTAGCCTGGAAAAACGGTTGATGCATCGAGCAACGCTATCAAGTTTGAAACATGGAGGCGCGACCGAGACCAAAAATTCCATCATACACACGTTTCTTCTAATGAGTGGATGACATGTGGGGCCCTGCATCATGATTAAACGGTAGATGCAGCGAGCAACGCTATCAAGTTCAGAACACGGAGGCGCGACCAAGGGAAAAAGTTCTATCATACACACGTTTCTTCTAATGAGAGGATGAGATGTGGGGTCAGGAGTTTGATTTAACGGTAGATGCATCGAGCAACACTATCAAGTTCAGAACAGGGTAGTGTGAGCGAAGAAACAAATTCCATCATACACATGATTCTTATAATGTGAGGCTGACATGGAGGACCCAACAGCATGACTAGACGACAGATAGATCGAGCAACATTATCAAGTTGAAATCAGGGGCAATAGCCAAGGGAAAAATTCCATTATACAGACGTTTCTTCTAATGAGAGGATCACATGCGGGTCCCAGGAGGTTGATTAAACGGTAGATGCATCGAGCAGCACTATCAACTTCGGAACAGGGTAGCGCGAGCGAAGGAAAAAAATCCATCATACACACGATCCTTCTTATGAGAGGCTGACATGTGGGACCTAGCAGCCTGACTAAATGGCAGACGCCTCGAGCAACGTGATCGAGTTCAAATCAGGGAGGCGCGACCGAAAAGTATGGTCGCTAGAGACACTGCCGTTCGGGACCCACATGCCTCAAAAGACTTTGGCGAGTCAACATCGTGCGAGGAAACAAAACTCTTGCATCTGCCACACGCTAGCCGAGCTTCCTCCATGTTTTTAGCAGATCCATCGTAGTAGAGGGCTGCGAAACCAGAAAACAAGTTTTCCATCGGCCACGGCCGAGCCGAGAATTTCGCCGCGGAAGACGCGCCTTCTACAACGACCGTCGAGCTAAGTCATTGCAGAAGGAAACTTTTCTTGTAGTGTAGATTCCCATAAATTTAGTGCTAGCCATGTGAACACTATCTAAATACTTAGTCCCCACCATGGGTCATCCTGTCGGAATAGACCACCCATTTGAGTAGGAAATTTGGGTGACCAAACCACCATAGTAAATATCTCCTCAATGTGCAGAGATGAATGAGGAGGGTGGCAAGGTTGACCTTGTTGACCATTCCTAGGTGGAGGTCCATGTATATGACACTAATGTTGGGGCTTGACATTGCCCTGGTGTCTCCCCTCCCAAACAAAGAGTTTGCCAGTAAAGTGGCAAAGTAGCGGATGGTCGGGTTCTAGATGGTGATGGTCTTGCTCCATAGATAATCGATGTTTCTATGAATAGAAATTTCCTCCCAAATAGCCATCGCCTCAATGAGGACTTCGTTAGTGGTATCAAGTTCTCCTTCATGAGAGAACCCAAGACAATTATAGAACTCTTGAAAATTGATACTGTGAGGGATGCCATTGAGTGTAAAGCTCACAGTGCAATTTTTTCGGTGTGTGGCGAGGTTGTGATAGAAGGTGGAGAGGAACTCGTGGGTGGCGTGCTTGTAGGTGTCAATGGTGAGGGTGGTGAAGACCTCCATGCCAGCGTTTGTGGCCATGTTATTAAAATCCTCACGCAAACCATTGCGCGTGAGGAATTCATCACATACCCACTTCGTGAGAAGCACGGTCTTGCCACTGACCCTCTTGTAGTCCTTGTTGAGGGTTGCCTTCAAGGCATCTCCCTTCGCACGCATGCGCTTTCACTTCGATCTCGATGAACCGGAGGTTCCACTACGGCCAATCTTCCTTCCCAAATTCATTGTACTACAAAATTTCAACACAAAACTATGGACATAAGGTTTTTGTGATGTATACAAACGATTCCACGTGAAAACTTTGAATCCTAACATGTAGAATCAACGGGAATATAAAAATATTATGAACTTATCTAGATAGCCAATGTGAGAGATAATACATGGATCAGATGAGAAACTTACCGATGTGAAGATTCCCACACTCAAACGAATGAAATCGGTGAAGAATTAATGATTCTAGGTGATAAGGGTTGAGGTTTGAGAGAGAAAGAGAGGGGAAGAACACAAATAATGGTTGGTTTGGGGGATTCCCAGCCAGCCACCATCGTCTTCACGAGGCGATACATGTAGGGTTCCATAGCAGAAAACATTTTTTCCTAACAACGAGAACGATATAGCCAAGATCTATTCTATTGAGATGTAAGGTAATAAAGGGATTCAATGTTCATACCCTTGAAGATTGAAAAGCGTTGACGTTCCAATGAAAATTGATGATGTGGTCATATAGTGACACTGACCTCAAGGTCATGCAAATGTACAAGCGGGGAGTTCTACAATTGGTAGTACCTCTGTAGTTCTACACGCGTCCAGTGTAGATGACATCCCCTAGGCTCCAATCCAATGAATCAACGTAAGTAGATTAATCTGGACCGAGGAACCAGCAGCACGACGTTGTTCATATGGTGGGGAACTCCAACCCCGTATGCATGTTCCAATATTACAGAACAACACGTGAGGGGGGGAGAGGGAGAGATAGGAAAGAGGCAAATGCAAATGGGATGATTGAGGGGACGGGTCTCCCCTCCTTACATAGGCCAAGGGAGGGGGAGGCTCCACCTAGGGCAGCCGCCACCTAGGATGCGGCCCACCCTAGGGCGTCCACCGCCCCTCCCCATGATGCGCGCCTCCACCCTTCTTGGGCCACCGGCCACTTGGGGGGCGCCCCCAGTGGGCTACCACATGGTGTCCCATTAGGGGTAGGCCAT
Organism: Avena eriantha; assembly: GCA_910589775.1. Taxonomy (NCBI): domain Eukaryota; kingdom Viridiplantae; phylum Streptophyta; class Magnoliopsida; order Poales; family Poaceae; genus Avena; species Avena eriantha. The sequence goes on from OU342740.1 coordinate 465,782,163, forward strand.
ATATTTATTTATTATTTTAATATTTAATTCTTTAATTAAATACTAAAAACATTATTTAAGTCTCTAAACATTTCATTGACTCGAGAACCTTTCTGGTCTCTCTCTAGAATGATTTTGGAGTTCTCTCTCTTTCTCCAACGGTCCTGAATCAAACCCTAAGCATCATATACCCTTAAGCGTGCCACCCTACAGTCTGGGAGTGCACAAACATGACCGATAAATCTCTTCAATCAATGACCAACCGCGGGATCTGGAAACCCATGATGGTCCCTATGGATTCCACAAATTAACTTTATCACTTGAACCTTAAACGTCAAGTCCCATTCCCTTTGCTACACGATACCTGGTTTATCAAAGATCCGATCTTCAATATCTCTATACCTAGTTCGATCTTGTTACCGACAAACACATTTACTCGTTCCTGTGATATTACATTCTCGTGACCTAGTCACATGCTTGCAAGTTGTGGGGAACCGAGTGGGCCTAGAGTATCTGTCTGTCACGCAGATGGACAAATCCCAATATTTTGATGCATACGCCTCAACATATTCCTTCGAAATTCATGGGTGACACCTTTATGATCACCTTGTTACAATGTGATGGTTGATGTAATCAAAGCCCCTCTAGAGATAGTGATTAGATATGATCTCACGATCAAAGGGTTGGGTTACTATGTTTCCTAGTTATCACAACGTTGAACTTTGTGACTTCATCTCATTACAATACTTATATTGGGTTACTTATGTTGAACGGTGAACATCATTCACGTAATGATACAATCTCATTGTCAGTTGACATAAATCTGCATGATCATGAAACATTGATCATTAGTTGACCAATAAACTAGTTAACTAGAGGTTACTAGGGACTTAGTTTGTTTACATACCACATGTGTACTAATGTTTCCACTTATAGCATGGCATAAAACTTATTATGAACATTTGAGATATGATAATAAAAAACACCTGTAATATTTGCATGTAGGGCATATCTCCAATAGTCTCCCACTTGCACTAGAGTACAAATAAAGTAGTTTTCATTTTTGTGCATTTAACACCTATGGCATTCCGGTGTTGTCCACACGCATTGCTTGTGGTAAACCTAATCTCCAAAACCAACGCTTTCATCTATGTGTGTATTCACATGTCTTTGCGTCTCTACGCATCACTCATTCTCCAATGAGATGGCATTGTATAAATTTTGGTCTTCTGGTGAGACTTCAATTCCTTAATCAAAACTGCGTTCACACTATTTTCATACAATAGATCTTCATAGTATAGCCTATTTGGAACTGCACCTAGTATGGTCACAAACTACTTGACACAAATGCCCTCCTTCAACTGTTGCTAGAGCGGTCATATACTCAACCATCATTGTAGTATTTGTCACAATATTATAACTTTGAAACAAATCCAAATTCATCATGGAGATTTCTTCCATTTCACTGTGCTACCGTTCTTTCTTAACACATAGCCTAAATTGAGATAAACTTCATTTGTACGTCACTTCTGCATACAGAGCATATTTTTGGTTCTTCCAAAGTACACAAGAATATCATTACTATTGTCGAGTGATCATCTTATGAATCACTTTGGTATATGCTCCTAAAATTTAGAGCATAGGACTGATCTAGATAAGTACATATCATGGTACTCATGATTATCAAATCATTCATGAGGTTTCACTTACCAATTGTCAATACAATTGATCTTGCTTCCATGTGACAAGAACTTTTCTTGTATTTTACATATTGAACTAATTCAATATTACATATATGTACTTTGGCATAAGTATCACTTAAATCTATTTATATAGCGATGTCTAGAAACTCATGATGGCCCCCATGCATTCCACGAATAACTTGATCGCTTGAACCTTGAATGTCGAGTCTCATTCCATTTTCTCTATGATACCTCGTTTGTCCAAGATCTGATCTTTCGTATTCCCATACCTAGTTAGATCTTATTACTGACAAACATATTTATTCATTCCCGTGATATTACATCCCCGTGACCTAGTCACATGTTTGCAAACTTGTAGATGTAATCTCACCGAGTAGGATCAGGGTATCTATCCGTCACTCGGATGGGAAAATCCTGATCTCGATGCATATGCCTCAACCTATTCCTTTGTAATACCTAATACACACATTTATGATCACCCAGCTACGATCATGATGGTTGATATGATCAAAGCAGGCGCGGGAGATAGTGATTTAAATATGATCTTATGGTCAAAGGACCGAGTTACTACTCTTTGCTAGATATCGCAATGTTGAACTTTGTGAATGGATCACATTGCAATACTAGGCTTGTGTGTGTGTCCATCACTTCATTCATCTAATGAAGTGACGTCGTTGTTAGTTGTTGTGGTAAAGTTCATGATCAGGAAACCTCGATCATCAGCTACGCAACGAACTAGTCTAGAGGATACTAGGGACCTGGTTTGTTTATATACCACACATGTATTAATGTTTCCACTTAATGCAGTTATAGAATGATACAAAATTATTACGAACTAATGAGATATGTCAATAAAACATCTTTATTATTATCCTCTAGGGCAAATCTCCTTCAGTTGAGGCCCGTCAGCACACTCTCAATTGTCGCGGAGACCCGGTGACTCTACTCATGGACAAAAGAGGGAGGATTCAATAGGGGATGCCATTCTTACAGTAATGAAGCAAATGAGCCAAAATCCGAGACTAATATCTATGGGGGAGGAATAATGCTCTTACTCCATCTTTCCTAGTCTCATGGCCGACGGGAGGGGTCATCGCCAACGGACCCTTCACCACCCCATCCAGGAAAAGGTGTAATGGAAGAACGGTCGTGGAGGTCCTGGAACAAGAAATTGAAAGTTGCGGCATTCAGTGACATTGTCATAAAAAAAGGAAAATCCTCGGGGTAAATTGTGAGATCGGAAGAAATTTGGGAGAAGAGGAATAGTGCTTATCACCATAGGGAGATCGGTGTGCGGGGATGCCTCCTGACGATGTCACCGAAACATTGTGCACCACTGTGATTCTCCCATCGTGTATCTCCCTCTGGTGGTTGAGGATCACCGCCTCGTCGAGAGGCTCAACGAACGGTGGGACTCCTCTAGACTGATGGTGAGCTCTTGCTGCCCTGTGGTTTGGGTGCGTCGGATTTTCCTCTTCTGGAGAGATCTATTGTCACCAGCCATAGAGAAGATGCTCTAGGGCAAGGGTTTTCCGATTAAATGGTAGGAAAGAGACAGAAGGGATATGGCCTGAAAGGTCTAAGCAGCGGTATTTATGAGGAAAGAGCACTAGAAGGTCGCGACTCGTGAAGTCGGGTCGATAGATATGGATTGCAGAATCGAAGAGAGCTCCACTTAAGGACAGAATCCGAAGTGGTAATCGTGTCGCGAAAGGCGAAGAGCTTACTCTGCGTTCACATGGGGTCACATCTCATCGGTCCACATCGTGGGCAGGAATCTCATCATGATCACCACCTTTAATTTTTCCAGACGGAGCAGATTCCCACGCGACAGAAAAACTCTGAGAAGCAATAGTTATTGAAAATACCTCTCCAACCGGTTGAGATTTAGGTCCTCATGGCCACAGAAAAGATCCACTCATCAGACCTTCTCAGGTCACATGAGAAATTAAAACAGTTGCCAGCGTCATTGATTACGGTCTCATTGATTATGGCATCCTAGATTAGACCTAAACCCCGCTATGAATTTACTACATCAGATGGGTCCATAGGCAAGCTTCCAACATGATAAGAACGGCTAATATTACGGATACCTTCTCGACCCCTCGGTTCGGTACTCCACGTCACATAAGGGACCTCTCCCTTAGACCTTCTCTGGTCATTAAGGTATCCACACCTCTACATAGAAGGATCATTTTTATATTTTGTTAATAACCCTTTTGCAGGACCTCGTCGTAAGCCCATTACCCTAGGACATCTGATATGGGAAGGCTCATCAACTTGCTCTGAAGACGAGCGCATGTGAAGGTCTGCGCGATCGAGATGTCAGTACATGCGGGGGACCTTATGTCAAGACCTCGAGCATTCACCAAGACCTCGCGCCTCAAGACCAAGAACAAGGCATCGAGCTCACCAAGCGGAGGTTGAGCACAAGATGAAGCAACTCTGCTGAAAGGAGGGCCGTCTTATTAAAGGTACTGGTCAGTGGCTTGTCGGTGATGGGTGGATTTAGGCTTGTACCTAACATGGGCCTTAATCCACGATTCCTCCAATGCCTACCTCTGTGATCAAGGACCTGAAGGCCTTCATCTAAAAACTCTCAATCGATCTTACCTCAACCGACCTGACATGTGGGTTGCAAGATGGCTCTCTGGAGATCCCGAACACCAGACGTACGTACAAGGGAGATCGAGGATCATGATTACATGCAAGACAAGATGAAGACCGGACATGACTAAGGAAGACTCTGCCACCATCGACACCTATAAGTACTTACCTCAAGCTTGGGGATCGATGGACGAAGTTGCTCCTACCGTGCCACCGCCGCTCCTCCCCTGTTGTCGTCGCTCCTCGCGTTCCTGGTGTGGCGCCGCCGCTCCTTGCTTGCCCTGGTGTGACGCCAATGCCGGTGAAGTCACTACAACATAATAGACATGTAGAGACGCTGATTTTAAAGACTAGAGACGTGATATTTCAACTCTAGAGGGTTGTACAACCGCTTACATAAAGCGTCATTGGAGCGTCTCCTTATGCACCGTCTCAAGTAACATAAGGACGCTTGCTAAACGTGTCTAATTACATAAAGACGCTCCATAGCGACGCCCGAAAGCATGTCTAGGCATGTAAAGACGTTTTAATAGACACATCAAGTTCGCGTCTCAATATGCTTTTGAGATGTTTTATTTTGCGTCTCAATATACTTTTGAGATGTTTTTATTTGTATGGACAGTATCGTGAATCCATACACAATACAGACATATGGGTACTCACCTTGGACATGTTATCTATATATGTACGCATGGCACTATGTATGTACATAATTTCACTTGTATTTTGGATATAGCGTCTCTCATTTGGTACGTGTTGGAATAATTTAATTTATTTTTATTCAAAATTTAATCGAAAACTGATTTTTGTTTTAATATTTAGTGTCATGCACCTACTGATCTTACATTGCAAGACAATTATAAGCATCCAACATTGAAAATAATAGAATAAACTGAACAAAAGTCAGAACTGAATAAAATATCCATATTAATAATTCATAGATACATTGGGAATGATCGTGAGAAAGCAAAAAAAAAATCCTATATAGCATCAATTGCTTCTCAAAAATCATATTAAAATTCCTCTATAGATTTATATATCCTGTCGTCGCGCTCCATCACCGTTCATTTCATTCCTATTTAGCTCCCAAAAAAACCCTGAAAAGCATGTCACGGCCAAAGTGAGAAATTATGTGCAATAAGCTACTAGAGTGCCAGCTAACAAGTTCTGTTGATTAAACATAATGGATCTGAAACTAATATTACATGACTAAAATCTGCTATTCTTGGCTAAAACATGCATCCTTTTGCCCGTGGGATCAAATAAATATCTAGAACTTGGTGTTTCGCCACCTTACATGTATTGGTCATATCTTCATAATAATAAGATGCATTTAAAGATGTAGGGTATGTACATTTGTTGATAGGTAAGAAATACTTACTGAATTAGTGTTGACATCAGTTTTATTCATGCTTCCAAGAGGAAGTTCCTTGGAAACCACACCAAAGTACTCAACAGGTTGACTAACTGACTGTTGGTTTTGTTCACATGTACATGGAATGCACAACTATACCAATAAATCTATGTTTCTCACCACACCAATAATTCCATGTTTTCCACAGAGAAGAAATAGAAGTGGCATGGTATATCAGTAACATGTCATATTAGAAGTAATTGACATATGTATAGTACAAGTGTGCAAAATTAGCTAAAAAATCGGGTATATGAACTGAATGATTGCTGATTTCCTTAGTCTTCCCTTAAAAACAAAAATCAGAAGAATGTAACATACCAGGTTGTTATTTGTTTTGTTTGAGCTAGATTTCTTATTTTTCACCTACAACACACAAAGCTTATAAATAAATAATTGACATCGAAATACCCCCACTATTTATCGCCTTTCTCCGTTGGGCCCTGTATGTAGGAATATCACATAGATGGATATAATGGTGGCAAATGACAACCATATGTATCCTAGAAAAAAATATAGCAAAACTTACAAATTATCTTAATTGTATTAATTGGGCTAGTAGATTCACGCGGTACCCCTGGTAATATATTATCGACCTCCGGAGGACCTTGTAGACCATCTTCATTGAGCTCTAAATTTTCTGCATCCTTCTCTGAGAAGTTCATATTTCGGATCCATCGAGGTATACTCGACATAATATCTTTCCTACATGAATGCGAAATCACTAAGCCCTTTTGTACTATAAGTCTGTAACAATTCATAAGCAACAATTCATAAACCTATTACAGAAGTAAAGTAATATTGCCTAAATTTAGTACATAAGTAGAAAATGCATGCAAGAATGCAGCTTGGAAAACTTTGATGATGAATACAAATATTTCAAATATAGGATACAACTTGCCCAACACAATTAGTTGGAATGGCAAGGCATAGAGAATTCATCCAAAAAGATTTAGCTTCAAGTCAATAACTAAAGCAATGACAACTTCTTGTAATTATACTCCAGAATAAATTTTTACATGCAAATGTACCATTTAGCTTACCTTTTCTTAGTTACTATGCACATACTGATCTCTATCTTCACTTGTGATAGATTCATAGTGGATATTTCTGACGAAACGTACTTCTAGTGGTGCTGGAATAATTTGAAGGTACATGTCAACTTGGTTGCTTCATAGATGAAGCTCTGTGTTGGTTGCATTATAGTGATGAAACAGAGCTATCTAGTTTCTTGATGCAGCTTTCATTATAAAAACAGATGTATGCTGAATTTAACCAGATATAAACTGATGTATGTAGATTTCATGTACTTAGTAGCCTAAGGTTAACCAGATGTAAAATGAAGTAATGAACTACCATATGGAATCAAGGGAACACATCTTTCCATCTGCAGAGTACGATTTCCAACCTTTTCAGGTGAAGGGGCTTGACATGCAGCACTGGAGTTTTGAAATCCTAAATGTACAAAAATTTCAGGTTTAATTATGTTATACCATGCAAGTGATATACGCGTATCAGTATTTGTCAGTCCACTATCCCTATAATCTTTTGATCAGATGAAAAACCAAAACATACCTCGTTACAAGAAAGAAGGGTAAGATCCGTGTCTACATAGCAATCAATGGAAGACTGACTTGTTTCTTAATTTCTACCAAGTGATCAAGTTTCAAACAATGAGAAATCAGTAAAATAGAGGTAATTTGGACCGTTTTATCCATCAAATGCAGTACTGATATTAGTTTTATCAATCTACAGTCTACGATCAAATTTTCACAGGAAAGAATCCATACCTTATTAATATAGTATGGGTCCTAGAATCTTGTTATTCCCGTTTCAGACTAATCCCGTAACTATGATGGCTAGATGGGTAGCAAAGTGCACATGACGACAAGGGGCCTCAATCGATCTGGCAAGGGTTCGACGATGGTGTTGTCCAAAGGCGTCTTCCTGCTAAGTTCGGACAGAGGGCAGGTCAGTGGCGGAGGTGGAGTACGAGACCACCGCGTCAAGATAGGAGGCGGCGGGGCTGGCTTCACCGGCCGGCCCTAGATTAGATTGACTTAGTAGTGCAAAGTATAATAACACCTAAACGGATTTGAGGGAGCACGAACCTGGGCGGAAGCACGCGGCAGCGGATCTGATATTTCTCCATGAGCAGTTTTTTTTAAGGGATCTCGATGAGATGGGGTGCGGCTGGAGAGATGCACGCGAGGAAAAGATGGAGGCAAGAGAAAATGTGAGCAGTAGTATATAATTATGGAATTGTTTTCTCCAAAAGTAAGCGGGTTTTTTTACCTGAGCGGGAATATTTCTTTAAGCGGTAAAACAATAAAAATTTAGCGCCAGAAAAGAAGCGGGATTAATTTCTTATAAGCGGTAAAAGACACGAAGTAGAGCGAAATCGGAAAAAGGTTTTAGTTTTATCCGTTTCAAAGTGAAGATATGTTTTGAAATAATTCTCAATAATACTTTTGATATATAATGTGTGTCCAGATAAGAAGATAAATCTAAATTAAGCGACTCCTGAGGCCTTGACCCACTGCCACTCATCTCCCGTCATCGTTGCATATTCACGTGGCACCGAGTTTCGTGTTGGATCACCGGTAAGTAGTTCGAATCTTTAATGAATTATATTTTTGTCCAACATGTATTTACCATCTTCTATTTTTCCTCTGTAAAATGTGTATTTCATATGGGAATTGTAGTGATTTTTTGCCAAGCCAAAACAAATCCCCGGTCTCAATTACTTCGACTCTTGCATGCGCTATATTTTAGTTCAGCATGTATTTACCACCGACTTCTCCATCAAGTTTTGTATTTCACACATTGTATTACGATCATAGAGATTTTCGACCCAAAAGAAAAAGAAAATCCCATATCTCAGTTACAGACGCATTCCAAAACGTCTCAAAATTCATCCCTAAGTACCTACAAGTTACCAATTTTATTTATTTATCTAGCAAATAAATAGAAAATTTGAGACGTTATGTCGCACGTCTAAAGAAGCGTCCCTAGATTGAGCCGCTGCCCCATTCTAGAGACAAACACAGATGCGTCTCATACCTAACGTCTTTACGTGATGATTTTGTTGTAGTGAGTAGAGAAGTCGAGGGCATCGAGGGATGGGTCGCTAGAGCTCCCGGTGCGGTTGCCGGCGGCAGGAGGAGGGGCAGGAAGAGGGGACGAAAGATAGAGATCGGAATCCAGATGGCAGGCACTCGCGGGCTCGCAGCCGGTAAGCGATTTGTTTCCGGAGGGGTGTGACCGGTAACAAGTTTGTATAGGGGTGGGATATGTTTCCCGAGTACCTTGTTTCCAGAGTTTCTGACACAAACACGTTTTAACAGTATCAATTCCCAGTGTAATCAGGTCACGTTACAAAAGCACAAACCAAACACGTTCTAAGTGAGATAAACTCCAAGACGAGAAGGAACACCAAGTCACAAACAGCAGTAGCACATACAGCACAGGCTTCCAGCATATTCCACAATCCACACTACACGTCTATCCCTTTCACCGTCACGGCCTCCTTGACCACGTCCTCCTCTGGCCGCCGATCCGCCTGTCGCAGCTCCACAGTCGCTGCAGCAGCCGCGGCGTCCGGCCCCGTGCGCTTGTACTGGTGCCGGCTGGCGAAGACCAAGAACACGACGAAGTTGGCAACACCGAGCAGCGCGAGCATCCAGTAGAAGAGGTCCAGCCTGCCGTCGTCGAGGTGCCCGCGTATCCACGCGCCCCGCGTGGCGGCGTCGACGGCGAGCACGAGGAGGCTGCTGAGGAAGAAGCCCATGGCCAGCGTGGCCAGGAACAGGCCCGTGATCATGGACTTCATCCGCTCGGGGGCTGCCCCACGTACGCGAACGCCTCGCCGGCGCCCACCAGGAAGAACTGGAGCACCAGCCAGAACGCGCTGACGATTCCGCCGCCGCCGCTGGACGCGTCCCTGCGCTTCCTCTCGACGAGCGCCGAGACGGCCATGGCGAGCGTGGCGAGGGCGAGCCCCGCGGCCACGCGCTGGAGGGAGGTGAGGCCCTGCGGGCGCCGCGTGAGGCGGCCCGCGAGCGGCACCAGGAGGCGCTCGTTCAGCGAGGTGAAGAGGAGGATGGAGAAGAAGAGGAACGCGGAGAGAGACCCCGCCGGGACGACGAAGCCGCCGCCCACGCGGCGGTCCATCTGCTCGGCCTGCTGGATGGAGAAGGTGGTCATCTGGGAGTAGATGGTCCAGAAGAGTATGCACGTGGACCAGACGGGGAGAAGCTGCGCAACCATCTTCACCTCCTCCACCTCCGTCACCGTCAGCCCCGGTGACGCCGCCGCCGCCGCCTTCGCCATGTCGGCCTCCACGATGGCCGCTTTGTCCAGACACCTGTACAGAGTACACGAACGGTTAAAGCTCGATCGAGCATCGCGATCCATCATGCATGCATGCCAGAAGAACGTGCGTGCTATGGTTCGTAATCTTGTCAAAGTTCAAACCAGATATTTTCACCACGCAACTCGAGCGGTTGTCACTCCTTTTCCCCCCACGATCAGTAGACATGCATGGGACAGTCTGTGCCTTGTACCATGCCATCGGTTTTCAGTGAAGTGTGATGCAAAATAATGTGTAGTGGTCTGAAAATGCATCGGAGATTGGCCCCCAAAATGCCACCAACACATGCACCTGTGTCGGCGTTTGTTTGGAAGTGGATTTGCATGGCATGTTGGCCTAGCTCCTTCGGCGTCCAACTCCAAGTGCCTGGCTGCAAGCAACAAATTCTGCACATACGGGGCTTTGGTGCGTTCGCGTAGCAGCATATGATCCTGACTTTAGAACGTAATAAGGCACTACTAACCATCACCTCATGCGATCGATCTGGTTCCTGGTGGTAAAGTAGTTAGCTTGTTCTGGCTTTTGGACAAACGGCATGTACACGCTAACATGCGATGTGTCGGCACGTAGGCAGCTCTGCATGGTTGCTCGTAAAAATGCTTCAGCAAAAGATATCTCTGGTAAAAACATCTACTTGTTTCTTGGATTTGTTCCACTCATGTTGGTTTCCGTTTCCCAGCAAAGTTTTACGTGTTGCATTGGCAAGAACACGACTTGTCTCTCTCTCAAAAAAGAAAACACGACTGTTCATCTTCAGCTTCTCTTGTACATAAAATTTGGCTGCTTTCTTAGCCACTCATCCGAGGAAAAAAAAACTCGCTTTGTTCTATTTCAGACGCCTTTCATGAACAGCTACGTACGTGCATCAAACATTGTCTCTACCTAGCTAGCTACAGTACATATCATCCAATGGAAGCCAAAAACAGAGCACGTCTCATGCACATGTGTACAAGTGTAATACGTGACTGCGTGTCTTTGTGAGTGTGGCGTGATCTGCTAACAATCTGTTACAGTACCAAACGCCCGAATGAGTAACGGACTACTGCAAAAATCTAAAGCTAAGATTTTTTTTGTTAAGCAAATTTACTTCTGAAGCTAAGTTTCCTTTTTAAAGCTAAGTTAGGACTATGGAAATTCATAATACTTTGAAGACAGCAGAGTGACATCTAAATTTTACTACAACCTCCGACCGGATATAATTTTCACTGATTTAGACAAGGTTTAGGTGAAGTTTTGTCTGAAATCGGATCTGAGGGAGTAGCATTTCAGTAGTACCCCCGTTTCAAAATATAAGATGTTTTAGTTTTGTAAAAAGAGTGTATCTAGATCTCTTTTAGTGTATAGATTCATTTAGATTTGGAGTGAACTAAAAGGGATCTAAATACACTCTTTTCACAAAGTAAAACAACTTATATTTTGAAACGGAGGGAGTAGTAACCAGAATTACGCAAATAAGTACACAAAACACACCCATGCCAAAGAAAAGGAGCAAATACCTAAGCCTGTCGGTGTGTGGCACCTTGGCCTTGTGGAAGCCATGGAGCTGGCTTGCATCCGCCGGGCACGGCAGCCTCCTGTTCCTCCACGCCGCCCACAGCACGCGGCCGATCACCGTCAGCGGGCTCCCCTGGGGCCTCCTGTACCGGTACCGCGGCGTGCCGGCGGCGAGCACCGCCACGGCAGCGACCATCGCGGCCGCCGACACGCCGTACCCCCAGCCCCGGCCGACGTTGTCCTGGACGTACACCAGCACGGTGACCGCGAACAGCGAGCCGAGGCTGATGCAGAAGTAGAAGCGGTTGAAGAAGAACATCATGGCCCGCTCCTCCCGCGGGTCGCGCCCGTCGAACTGGTCCGACCCGAACCCGGACACGTTCGCCTTGAGCCCGCCCGCGCCCGCCGCGGTCGTGTACAGCGCCGCGTACAGCATCGCGAGCTGCGCGCCGCTCGCCGCCACGCACCCGGCGCCGACGCCGGCTCGGGCCTCGCCGTCCGCCGCCGTGGCGCACCGTGGGGGGCGCATCCCCGGCACCGCCGTGCTCGCCGCCAACAGGCTCACGCCCTGTATATATGCAAATCGATTGAGCAGTTAACACCGAACGTATTGCAGCGTCAGGCGTACACATGCGCAAGTAACAAGAAGAAGTTGTTGTTGGCGTGCTACTTACGACGGCGGTGATGGTTGCGGAGATGGCGATGGTGACGTAGCGGCCGAGCCTGGCGTCTGCGAGGAAGCCGCCGAGGAGGGCGAGGAGGTTGAGCGTGCGCATGAAGTTGGTGACGATGTTGGCCGACTGGGCGCTGGAGAGGTGCATGTCGCCGGTGAGGTACGTCACCAGGTTCATCGAGATGCCCACCACGCACACCCGCTCCGCCAGCTCCGTGCCTGATCGAGATGCAAAAAGCCATGAGCAAAACACTATTACATCACTGCGCTTCAACGGCGTGATCACTGATCTCTGACAGTCTACACCGCACATCCTGCACGACCATAAACGTACTACCTAGGATTAGGCCGGCTCCGAGCCATCCACCGACGCGGGACTTGTCCACCGGTTTGCCCTTGAAATCCACCACCAGGCCGTCGTCGCCGCCATTGTCGTCGTAGCCGCCGCCGGCAGAAACCTGCGCGCACGCCCCGTGCAAACATAATTTACCGTTACAAGAACATCGAAACCAACCCGATCGATCATGATCCACGAACAGCAGTAAATCACTAACTAAATCCCCTTCTACACATGCATGAGATAGTACCATGTTGTCTTCTCGATCGGTTCCTGCGGAGAGGGCGAGGAGACGATCGAGTAGAGCGCAGCGAGGAGCGCCGTTGTGTCGCCAGGGGGAGAGGGGGGATTTTATAGCGGGAGGAAAGAGAAGTGTCTCCCAACATTTCCACGCATTTCTTTCCTTTTCTAGTCTTGGCTCTTTTTTTTATCTCTGTACTTTACTCGCCGTTTGCCAGAATACAAATGCAAATTATTAAGCACGAATGTTTTTTCGGGAAGAAAGTTTAAAATTAGCGGCCGCCAATCCTTTTTGCAGTTGTGCTTCGTTGGAATACTTAACAGACAATTTAAAATTTAGTTCCGCTTATTTACCTATTGATAGACTCGATCGGTTGCTTTCTACTTCCGTATAATAAACGAAGCAACTGTTCTCTTGTTCTTGTGGGCAATTCGAACTCTTCTTTTTAAAATACAATACAAGGCAAACGCTCGGAAACATGCGCGTATACTCACCCTACAAACGCATACACACCGATGGACGAGCCACATATTAGCCGCATAGTCAATTTACTACACAGTTTTTTTGGGGGTACATAGCAGAAATTAGCACAAAATATTAAACAATCATCTCTCGAAATATTCATATAGCAATCACACGGTACAGCCGAAGATAGCCTCGAAACGAACAAGAAGAAAAGGCAGGGGCAGCAGCCAACACACGCCCAACAAAACAAAGAAGAAACAAAATGGAAACAGAGGTGGATCGACTATGCAAAGGCGACCCGCAATCGCTGCACCCCCCCCCCCCCCCCCCCCGAGAAGTACCACCACGCTCCTTGCACTGACCCACAAATTACCAAGCAGCACCTTCCAGAAGGAGAGGAAATGTTGTTGCCTGAATCAGCTGATCATAGGGTTTTCCCTGGCACATGGGGTTTCCCCTAGCACAAAGAAGAAGAAGAGTGAAGAAAGTTTAGGGCTGGTCGGGTGATGGAAAACACAGCTACGAAAAGAGGGAGACCACGCATAGCAACATCTCCTCTGTCGAGGCTGGAACAAGATCTACGCAGTCCCCTGCTCAAGCTTTGCGACTCAATCCAGATGGATCCGGGGGTCTCAGGGAAGGAAATGAGTGCAGCAGTGGGCCTGCTGGATCTCAATGTGCAGACACAGTTGTTCGGCAGTATCCTAGGTGTGATTCAGTGTTAGGTAAAGTAGGGAAGCTTCAGACAAATCAATGGCGGAAACCTTTGGTGTTTGAGGCTCATAGTAGGCAGAAGAAGAAGACCAGGTTGGTGAAAGGCCCTGAGAAAGTGTTGGATGGGCTAGATGTCTGTGGAGCTGATGGGGGCATGGATTCTTTTTTCTGCAACTTTGGAGTTGTCCTTCATAGCCCATGTGCCCCCACCTCAACCATTGCAGAGCCTACCTCAACCACTTCATCCTGTTGTGACACCTGTCCCAACCTATATAAGCAAGGTTGCTACAAGACCTAGGCTTTATTCTTCCCCCTCCTGGTGGCGGCGGTGTTAGAACTCACCTCTGGCTTGCAGTGCTTGGGGCTTGAGGACCTTCCTTCTGAAAGTGCTAGTGAAACATGGATGGGAGATCGTGGCAGGGGAAACAAAGGGAGAGGAAGAGGGAGGAGTGAACAGGAAGGCTGGACAAATCAAGTAGGACAACACCAGATGCAGCAGCAGCGGCCTAATCAGCAAAATCCTTATGAATTTGGATAGTACAATACTCAGTTCTTCCCCAACAGCCTCCCTTTGGTTTTGTCCCAGGTATGCATCCACCTTGGGGGTTCAATAACCCCTTTCCTACTTTCCCTTGGAAACAGAACTTTGGAATGCAATCCAACCAATGGATTGCACCTCAGCAATAGCAAACCTCTCAGAGGACAGAAGAAGGGGACAAAGTCAAGACCCAGCAGAAAACAAAGAAGAAGCAAGGGGCTGCCTAGAAAGAAGTTGTTGTTCATGTAAATCCTAGTGTTCAGTGGAACTATGTCAATGCTATTTGCATGTGTTGTGGGGAACCAGGTCATCTGCAAAGTGGCTGTGAGAAAACTCCTCTATGTTTCATATGCAAGAGTGCTTCTCATGCTATTGACAAGTGTCCGGTGAGGAAAAGGCCACATCAAATGGCTAAGTATATTGGCAGTGGTACTCCAGGTCTAGGATTTTATCACACTGAGGCTCCTGAAGTTGTGATGAATCCTATTGCCTCTACCAAGAACTGTGGTATTGTGCTGGTGGAAGAGGGATCTTTAACTACTGATGAATTAGCTCAGGAATTTTCCATGATTTACAAAACAAACTGGCCTTGGCAGATTAGAGAATTAGGTGTAGAGAACACTTTCCTAGTAAAGTTCCCTCCATATATTGTGGTTGAACAGGTGATTGGATACCCAATTTGGAGTGTCAAAACCAGGAGTGTGGGTGAAAGTAGAAGCTTGGAATGATGATCTAGAAACAGTGGAGTCTCTGAAGAAAATCTGGGTGATCATTACAGGACTGCAGACTAAGTGGTGTGAATGGAACACTTTAGATCAGGCAGTCTCCATTTGTGGTATCTTGGATGATGTTGATTGGCAAAGTATTTTCAGAAATGATGCTAAAGAAGTTAGAGTCTTGATCAAGTGCAAGGACCCCTCCAAACTTCCTGCTGGTAGGCTCTTCAATTTCCATGACCACCTGTTCCACCTGGGTTTCACCTTATACACCACTATTCCTGTTGTGGAAGTGGAAGAAGATCAGTTGGATGAAGACCAGAATGATCAGAACAAGAGGAATGAAGATGAGTCTACTGTATATGGAGGAAATATGTACTCGATCTTGGTATATACGTCCTGGATACAACGGAAGCCCACGGTGTTGCCAAGGCCCAAACGAAGAACTCGAGTAGCCTATGGACTCTCGATTGCTTGAGGAAATGGAAGAAGCCAAAGATAGAAAGTTCAAAGGGAAAAACCCTAACCTGTAACCGACTCAACCTGCTACCCGAGACCTGGCCTATCTATATAAAGGCCAGGAGGGGGCGGCGAGGAGGACACGCACAACCCTAGTTTCCACAACCCTCGCCAGATTTCATCTGCGCACCATTGTAATCCTCGATTCCTTCAATAATTCCACGAGCAGACAAGCATGAGTAGGGACCACTACGAGGCCTGAACCTTGGTAAATCTTTGAGTTCCCTATGTGCTTGTTTGCTAGCCGATAGATGTCTCCAGCGCTCCCTCCTTCTCCAAAACCCAAGTCCATAACAATGGGCATTGATGAGTTAAACCCTCGTCAATTGGCGCCGTCTGTGGGAACTGGGAGTGCTGATGTAGCGGCTTCTTCAGCCCATCAACTGCGATCTACAACTCCGCAACAGCGGAGATCTGCCAGCTCTTTGGCGCGTTCGACTTCACCGTCCACACGCCGGCCACTCGCCCGGCTTTCGAGTCCGTGGGCGATGGGATCAGCTTGGTGATCAGGAGCTTCCGCTTCCAAGTTGGCCAGATGGGCACGCTCCGCATGCCTGACCAACCGATGATACCATCGATCACTCCGGCATTGTGGTTTCCCTCGCCGATCGGCACCCTCAGCGAGCTCAATGCCTCGACAATAGTCGAGAATATGGACAGCGACAACAGTCACGAATCTGATCTGGGCGATCTGGCAACTGAAGATGGAGCCTACGGTTCCGGATCTGAAAGTTGTGGGAGAAGCAGCTTCCCCAACCACTTCATGTGTGTCGTCATCAATGCAGGCGACTCCTCCGCCAATCGCGACAACACGGGCAACGGCGGCCACGGAGCGACCCGCCAAATGGCGGCATACCCATGGCGAACCACCTCGAAACGGCGCCCCTGACAACAACAGAGGGGCAATCGAACCTCCAACTATATCAAACGAGCAGACTAGCGAACGCGTCGTGTTCAGGCTCAACGAACTCGAGTGGGCTCGCTGCCGTGAGGCCCTACGGGTAACCCTCTAGCCTTTGGCTCCCCGCAAGAACTGATGATGGGCTACCATTGGCTCCTGAAGGAGGAATTCAAGCACCAAGTGCAAACAATCGCGCAACTCGAGGCACGCAAAAAGGCGGCGGATGAGTCGAGCCTCCGACGAGCTGGGCTCTCCTCCCACGGAGGATCCTCCTCCAAGTGCAACGAGTACCTCGCTAACAAGAGGCGATCTCGACTAGCCCACCTCATTGAGTAGGAGCGTGTAGAAGCCGCAAAGGTCCTCGACTTTGGCTCCATGACGGTGGACTCGCGTGGCAACGTGCTACCAAAAACGTCGCAAGCTGCGGTAACGGCGGCCACCATGTACCTCCTCAACAACCAACCACCAGTTGGAGACCCTCGGGCCGCCATGCACTGATCTACGATAGCAGGCTTAGGGTTAATCGAGGTCGCCCTCGACAAGGAGCCAACACCGGAGCCGAAGAAAGGAAAGGCTCTAGCAAAATGCTATTCCTCGCCCTCATCCAGCGATGACAGTCACGATCTGTCTCGACGCCACCGCTCACGGTGGCATGACCACGACTACGACGCGCGTGATGATATCACGCAGCGCAAGATCGACAAGTCAAGGGCGCGACGTGCCCGATCGACTGACTCAGAAGACGAGGATGTGGAGCTCTGTGGCGCTAGATGCTTCAGCAGGGCCATCAGGCAAAAGCGAATGCCCAAGGGGTTTAAGCTCCCATCAGAGAACCCGAAGTTTGACGGTCTGTAGGACCCAAAAATTTGGTTGGAGGACCACATCTCCTCCATCAGGCTTCATGGCGGAAGTCGAAGTATGGCCATGCAGTGCCCGTAGCTATAGCTGCAGGGCACCGCTCGAGCATGGCTCAACAACCTCCCACGCAGATCTATTCGCAGTTGGGAAGAGCTGGTTTACAGCTTTGTGCACAACTTCAAGGGCACCTACAAAAGGCCCGCGTCAATCGAAGAGCTGAGGTGCTACTAGCAAAGATCGGGCGAATCACTACGCGCGTACATCCAGAGGTGGTCCATCATCAAGAACTCCGCAGAAAATATCTCGGAGGATCGCGCAATCGATGCATTCAACGGCGACGTTCGCCGCATAGAGCTCAGGGAG
Organism: Avena eriantha; assembly: GCA_910589775.1. NCBI lineage: Eukaryota > Viridiplantae > Streptophyta > Magnoliopsida > Poales > Poaceae > Avena > Avena eriantha. Next base: position 465,800,054 of record OU342740.1, read on the forward strand.
GAGTTGGGCCGCTCGAAGCCCAAGACCATCGACCACCTGATGGAAATCGCGAATCGGTGGGCCGACGGAGAAGATTCGGTGAAGAATCACGTTCACTCCGACGAGGAAGCAGAACTCGAGCGCAGACGCGACCGCCGAAGCAAACGGCGAATGTGCATCTATGATGATCGCGATGACGTCAACATGGTCGCAGCCAGCTACGCCAACAGGCGCGACGACAACCGCAACAGCGGCTACCGCAGCGATGGATACCGTGACTCCGGGAAAACCACGCAAGTATGGCAGCGCCGCACTCGCGATGAAGCACCCACCACGTCCGTTGAAGACAAGTTGTCCGGACCATGCACCGTGCACTTCTACATCGACAAGCATGATGGCAAAAATAAATCTAGCCACGTCCTCAAAGACTGTCGTGAGTTCCTCAAACTCCATGAAGGCCTGGCTCGGATGAATCGTGACGCAGTCAACAGGGGCTATGGAGCCGCCCCAGGCGTTGTGGCCCACAGAGCTCCAACACCACCACCTGGACCACTGCCAAGCGCGGCCGCACCTGACCAGCATCACGGAGGCGAGCCGTACCCACGATCCATGGGCACCATGATGATCCAAAAGGGTCGCCCCTCCAACCGGGTGCAAAAGGCCATCACTCGCCAAGTCAATCTGGCAACAAACTCGCCACCATCTACCACTGAGTACCTCAGTGGAAGCGAGTCCTGCATCACCTTCGACAAGCGCGACCATCCGCCCCAAGTACCTCGTCCAGGCCACTGTCCCCTCGTACTCGAGGCACAAATTGGAGGCTTCGACACTAGCCGCGTCTTCATGGACGGCGGAAGCGGCATCAACCTTATATTCGCGAGTACCTTGCGAGCAATGAGGATCCCTCTGACTTGCTTAGAGGCCTCAGACACAACATTCCACGGCATCGTCCCAGGCAAGGGCGTGTATCCCCTTGGCAAAATCAACCTCAACGTTATCTTCGGCACGCCGAAAAACTTTCGGCGCGAGCGCATCGACTTCGAGGTCGTCGACTGGCCCTCACAGTACCACTGCATCCTCGGACGTGTCGCGTTCGCTAGGTTCATGGCAGTGTCACACTATGCCTATCTGCAGATGAAAATGCTAGGCCCTAATGGCGTCATCACAGTCAACGGGAGCTTCGAGAGGTCCGACAGTTGCGATAGAGAATTCAATAGAATTTCCCAGTCCTTCGGCATGCAGGAAGAACTTGCGAGACTAAAGGAGTCGACAAACAACAGTCTGCCTCCCCTAAGCCGGCCAAGTTCACCCGACCTATCTTTCGACTCATCGGTGCACACAAAGAAAGTTCAGGTCCACCCATCGGATCCTGCCAAGATGGCCCTCATCTCCAACAACTTGAGTCCCGCATAGGAACTCGCGCTCGTCGAATTCCTCCATGAGCACTGGGAAACCTTCGCCTGGTGTCCAGGGGACATGCCAGGAGTTCCCAGGAAATTCGCCGAGCACGCACTCAATGTCAACCTAGACGCAAGGCCAGTCAAACAAACAATTCGGCGACTGTCTGAACCAAGAGCAAAAGCAGTTGGAATGGAGATCAACAACTCCTCGACGCCAAATTTATACGCGAGATCAAGGAAAGCACTTGGCTCGCCAACATGGTGCTAGTACCAAAGAAGGACACGGATATCCTGCGGATGTGTGTGGACTTCACCTCTCTGAATAAGCACTGCCCAAAGGATCACTTCCTGCTACCGCGAATCGACCAGATCATCAACTCCGCCGCAGGATGTGAGCGCCTCTGCTTCCTCGATGCCTACTCAGGCTACAACCAGATTCAAATGAAGGAGGAAGATCAAGAAAAAACAGCGTTTACAACGCCTTTTGGTGTGTTCTGCTACAACACAATGCCCTTCGGGCTGAAGAACGCAGGAGCCACCTACTAGTGATGCATGCAGGCTTGCCTCAAGAGCCAACTCGGTCGCAACATCCAAGTCTATGTTGATGACATAGTAATCAAGACCAAAGAGGAAGCCTCGCTAATCGACGATTTGCGCGAAACCTTCGCCAACCTCGACCGCTACCGGATCAAGCTCAATCCGGACAAATGCGCTTTCGGCGTACCATCTGGGAAACTACTCGGATATCTTATCTCTGCGAGAGGGATCGAGGCGAACCCGAAGAAAATAAAAGCCATACTGGCCATGGAGAAGCCGAAAAATGTGAGAGGTGTCCAGCAGCTGGCTGGGCGAATCACGGTGCTCAGCCGATTCATCAGTTGGAGGGGTGAAAAGGCACTGCCCTTCTACCAACTCCTCCGCAAACCTGACAAGTTCGAGTGGACCAACGAGGCACGGGAAGCATTCGAAGACCTCAAGCGCCTGCTATCCACCTCGCCAGTACTGGTGACCCCACGCGAAAGGGAACCATTGTTGCTATACATCTCCACCACCAACCAAGTGGTCAGCACAGTGCTCGTAGTAGAACGAGCCGAGGAAAACAAGGTCCACGGGGTACAATGCCCAGTCTATTACCTCAGCGAGGTACTTACGCCAACAAAACAGCGGTACCCGCACTACCAGAAACTGGCGTACGGCGTCTTCATGACAGCCCGGCGACTGTGCCACTACTTCCAGGAACACCCAATCATGGTAGTCAACGACGCCCCACTTGGGCATATCCTCAACAACCCCGACGCCACCGGACGGGTCGCGCTTTGGGGAATTGAACTATCTCCACGAGACATCACATATGAAAAACACGATGCAATCAATTCGCAAGTTCTCCCTGACTGCCTCGTGCACTGGATGGAGAACCAGCTCCCCAAAAAACCAGACATGTCCTACCTCTTGACAATGCACTTCGACGGCTCGAAGCGAAAGGATGGGGCTGGCGCAGGTGTCATACTATCATCGCCCCAGGTAGATAAGCTGAAATATATCATGTGAATGCAGTTCACCGCCTCCAACAATGAAGCCGAATACGAGGCCCTACTGCACGGGATGAGGATGGCAAAAGCTTGTGGCGCCAAGAGGCTCATAATATATGGCGACTCCAAGTTGGTCGTCAACCAAACAATGCACGAGTGCGACGCACTGAACGACAACATGATCGCTTACCGTGACCTCTACGACACACTCGAAGGGGACTTCGACGGTTGAGAACTACGGCACATTAGCCGCGAAAGCAATGAAGAGGCGGACGCACTCGCCAACATAGGCTCCACCTGCACCTCCATACCACCTGGGGTATTTCTCGAGCGCATCTGCAAACGCTCTATCAAGCCAAAGGCCACAGAGAAGAAAACAAAGCGCAACAACGGACTCGGGGGCTGCGCCGCCCAATGAGCCAATGGCACTCGACGACCTGGAGCTAGATACAGGACTCGAAGGACCAATGAGCGTCATGATGATCGAGTCATCCTGGACCCAACCATACATTACGTACCCCCTCGGCAAGAGGCTACCGGACGATCCGACTGACGCCCAGCACATCGTATGGCGCTCCAAGGCATTCGCTGTTATCAACGGTGAACTATACAAGTGCAGCATCACAGGATTACTCCAACGATGCATCTCTGTGGTCGATGGAAGAGATGTTCTCCTCGACATCCATGAGGGGACCTGCGGGCACCACGCCGGCAGTCGTGCCCTCGTCGCCAAAGCTCTACGAGCTAGATTCTACTGGCCTACGGCCATGTGTGACGCCAAGGACATCGTCCAAAAATGCAACGCTTGCTAGCGATTTGCGGACAAGCCGCACGCACCTGGCGCAGAGCTCCGACCAATTCCATTGGCCTGGCCCTTCGCGCAATGGGGACTCAACATGGTCGGCAAACTCCCAAGGTCCTCACGAGGAGGCTACGTCTACCTCTTGGTCATAGTCGACAAATTCACCAAGTGGATAGAGGCCATGCCAGTGACTAATCAGTCAGGATACATCGCAGTCAAGTTCTTCGAGTCCATCATCTACCGCTGGGGTACCACACAGCATCATCATGGACAATGGGACGAACTTCACATCCAAGGAGTTCCAGGAATTCTGCAGGAATCTGGGAATCAATGTCAGCTATGCCTCCGTAGCGCATCCACATACCAACGGTCAGGTCGAAAAAGCTAATGGGCTCGTTTGCGGCGGTATCAAGAAGCGACTCCTCAGGCCACTCGAACAGGCCATGGGCTGCTGGCCAGAAGAGCTGCAATTGGTACTCTGGAGCCTACGCACAACTCCAAACAGCGCCACAGGGTACACCCCGTTCTTCATGGTGCACGGGGCTGAGGCGGTGCTACCCGCCGAAGTACTATACAAAGCACCACGGGTGGTCGCTTACAGCGAGCAGGAGTCAACTCCTGCACTCGAAGACTCCATCGACCTCCTTGATGAGGCACAGGAAGTTGCAGCAGAAAGATCGATGATCTACCAGCAGAACCTGCGCAACTACCACAGCAGAAGGCTACGCCCTAGGTCCTTCGCCGAAGGCGACCTGGTCCTGCAACTGAAACAGCAAGGGCATCTCAAGCTCGAGTCCCCCTGGGAGGGACCATACGTGATCACAGAAGTAAATCCCAGGTGGCGCCTATCGCCTTAAAGATTTAGAGACAGGAGTCGCATACTCCAACCCTTGGAACGTCGCGCAGTTGCGGCGCTTCTACCCTTAGTCGTTTATGTTTATACATTACAAATAAGGCTACTCAGCAAAGGCTACTTAGCCACACATTGTACCTCGTACTATTCTACGAATAAATAAAGCTAAGTGCCCCAAAACTCTGTGTTTTCTTTTATTTCTCGCAAATTATCCACTCGGGGGCTGCGCCACCCTATACACATCTGTTCTACGAACTAACGCGATATCCTGAGTAGCTGGCACACCAATCGAATCCCTTGACAAACACCAATCCAATTACAACGCACCTGACAGGTTGGCAAGGGGCTGAGATAAAAACAAGTCAGGCTAACGAAAAGGAATCGCACGGTGCAACGCACTCACAAAACATACACGCTAACAAGCTCTTTATATACATCAATGTTAGTCAATTATGCACATCATATATATGAACTTTACAACGCTGGTACAACTATGTGCAGGATACAAACTAAACTACTGTTGCAGTAAAGGAACGTTGGTCTGCTCCTTGAAGAAGTCGACGATTTCCTCCGCTGGGCGATGCACCGCCTGGTAGTGCGGAACCATGTTCCAAGTCAAACCTACTGGCAGCGCTGGTGGTCCGGCCGCAATTGCTGCAACATCCACATTAGGCCTGTGCAGTCGCACAAGTGACAAAGCAGCCTTGGCACCAGCCACTAGCTGTTGTCGTACACACTCGCGGACCGCACTCAAGTCCTAGAATTTAGCAAGAAGGGCCAGCAGGCTCAACGGAATGGCGTCCAGTGGGAACATCGTCCGGTAAATATTCTTCAAGCATGATTGCGACTTCTTCAAGAAATGAAGCACTCGCGATGCACGATCCTGCAGGGTCACCAACACAATTGCACGATCATGATCCACCCGGAAGTATCCACTCGCTTGAAGCTGCTCTTGGGTCAGGTCATTCATGCGAATGGCAATCATATCCTTCTCATCCTGTGGATGGCACGCATTGACAACTATACCAAGCAAAGGCAGAAGTATGAAGACAACGACCTACTACGAATGACTACAGAGAAAAGATAAGGGAGAAGGAAACTAACACTGGAATTGGTCGCCTAGCTACGTCAACTCCCCCAGCAGATATTGTTCTCGGGCGACAGCCTTCTCCGCCCTCGATTTCCATACATCCGCTTTACCACGGAGTACGGGCAATTTACGCTCCAACTACTTCACGCGGTCACGGAGTCGCGAGAGCAAAGATAGCTCATCCACCCTTGAGCACGGCAGCGCCAAGGTCTCATCAGGGGGTGGCGAATCCCGAGGTTCCCTCAAAGGATCACTCGATGTGCCCTATCACAAGTCAAGCAAGAGACAATAAGAAGACCAAGGCGAAGCACAGAAAAAAGGATTCGAGTGCATTCAAGATCAACAAAGTATCAGCAGATACACTCGCCAAAAGGCATGTCTTCAACAAAAGAAATATGCTATTTAACTATTACAAGGCGCGACTACTAAGGAGCAACTGGCTTCTTCGACTTAGACTTCGGTTTTGGGGGCCTCATCGAGTCTGTGGCAGTATCAGACACCACAGACTTCCCACAAACCCCTGACGTTGCAGCCTTCGCCGCCTTCTTAGCTCGCTGAAGCTCCTCAGAGTACTTCGCAACTGTATTGATCAGCTGCAGCCCGTACTTGCCACAAGCAGTTGCGAAAGGAGCAAAGACTACCTGTTGGCCATCCGCGCTGACAGGCATCGCCTTGGAAACCACTGCAGGATCAACTTCGACTCCATGGGCTTGAACCATTGCGAGTGACATTGAAGCGCCAGCCGCACGGAGCGAGTTCTTGAAGCTCACCGGAATGCCCCCGGCAAGGGACTCCACCAGCTCATCCATATTTTTGATCAGCTCAGCCTTGGGCGCCAGCTCCTCCCAAAGGCGACTAAGCACGCCCTTGGTCTTGGTGAGCGTCCCCTGCATGGCAGCGCTGCGGTCTTCGACTGCTCAAATGACGCCCGCCAACGCATCATCGTGACGAAGTGCCTGCGCGTCAAAGCTCAAACCGCTGGCATCTACAAAAGAAACAAGCATCAGCACAAAAGTCAGCACGACAGCAATTTCGAAAGAAGAGACACGACGAAAACCTAGACAAGGGCATACCTGAGAGAGCCTTGGCAATCGAGAAAAGTTGTTCTTCGAACAACTTCTCCCTATTTGCGATGGAGGCGCGCAGATCCTCTTCGCGTTTCCGCGATTCGTCCAGCACTGTGATTGCCTCATCACGGCTCTTCACCGCCGCAGCAAGCGTTTTCTCTAGGGAAGCAGTGCTACGAAGGAGGGCATTATGCTCAGTTGTGACACAAACAAAGATAAACCGCCAGTCGAATATATCACAAGGATGCAGAAGAAAAGTAAAGTGCACTCACTTTCAACAGCACGATGGCGATTGTCCAGCATTGTATGCTGACAACCCATCGCAAGCACCTCCTCCGCTAGGTGAGCGGCTTCCTTCACAAGGATCTACAATAAAGAAAACAGTAAAGGCTCGGCAGATGGCATAGATAAAAATTCGACTACAACATCAGAAAAAGAGGTACTACACATACATGATCCTCCAATGACTCCGAAGTCGATTGATGCGCAGTCGTCCGGGCAGCCATCTGATGCTCCACATTGTGTGGAGAACTTGATGAATTATGCCCGAAGTGGGCCGCCAATGGAGGGGAAGGAGCGCGCTCAACCATTTTCTCAGCCTTGGAGGTCACGACGCCAGATTCCTTCACAAATTGGACGTTCCCAGAAGATGACGACGTCGGCCGACTAAAGACCAAAACCAACATCAAGAGAAGACAACTAGAAAAGAAGACCCACAAGGAAAACTTTATATACTTACCAATCAAACTTGTCAAAATCGAAGGTTTGATCCCCCAACTCTGACGACGACTCCTTCGGTAGTCGCATCTTCTTGCGAGAAGGAGGCGCCACGGCACTCACAGGAACGGCAGGTATCGACGATTCTATGCCAATAGCCGCACCTTCCGGAGTCGAAGGAGACGACGCATCCAAATCCTTGCTGCACGAACGCTTGCGAGTGTCCATACCACTCGACTCGGGGGCTTCCTCCTCCACATCAGATGGGACGGTCGACTCCAACTCGTCCTCTTCAAGGGCTTCACGAGGGATAACCCCCTCAGGAAGAGGGGCATGCAGGGCGACACCCCCCAATCCTGCACACAGAAAACAATTTAGCATAAGTCCAGAAAAACAGAAAAGAAGCAATCGATAAACAAAGCTACTACGTAGCACAACTGTACCTCAGGAGGAGGGTTAGTAGCATCGAATGGAGGTACGACTGGGTCATTGGGGAGCACATCCTTGGCGGTGTACTTGGTGACCAGTCGCACCCTTTTATCTACTTCACTCGCGGAAATGCCATCGGCAGATACGCGAGTGACATCGTCCGCGCCAGCCCACTGGAACATAGGATGAACTCTGGCTTGCAGAGGCTGGACGCGACGACGCAGCCAAGTGCGAATGAGGGCGCAGCCTCCCTCCTCTTTCCCCATGCGATTCTCGAGGTCGCAGACACGCTCGTACAACACATCTGTCTCTATGGATTCGCCGGGCATCACTACGTTCTTCCAGGAGCGCGTCCTCTTGCATGGCGTCACGGGATCGAAGGGCGCGAGTCCGTAGTGGTCTCCGTCAGCCTTCAGGTCGCGGATGTAGAACAACTTGTCCCTCTACCCTTGGACGGACGCCGTGAGTTTGATGTCGAAGTATGTGGCAGAGGAGTCGATGTGGATACCGCAGCCTCCTACATCGTAGACTACGGAGCCAGACGCCGACTGGCGTTTTAGCTTGAAGAGACGCTTAAAGAGACCGAAGTGTGGCTCGATTCCGAGCCAGCACTCGCAAAGAGTAATGTAGCAAGCTACATGGAGGATGGAGTTGGGGGACAGCTGATGCAGCTGGAGCCCATAGAAACAGAGAAGGCCCCTGAAGAAAGGATGCAGGGGCAACGAGAGACCGCGGATGATGAACGCTAGGAACATCACCCAAAAGCCAGCAGGCGGAGAGGGGATTACCTCACTGCCAGGGACACGCACGTCAGCAACTGCGGCAGACAAAACTCCATCTTGGCGTAGAAGATGGAGCTCAGAGGACTTGATCACGGATGCGCGCCACGCGCCATTGGTGACGAGAGTGCCTGTGCCCTTCTTTTTCCCAGCGGCGGCGGTGCTGGTGCCCGCAGCGGCGGAGTCTCCCTTCTTCGCAGCAACCGTGGCGGCGGTGGAATCGTCCGCGGCACCTCCTTTCTTCTTCCCCATTCTGCGGTGGCGATGTGACCGGAGAAAGTAACTGGGAAATACGCGGAGCTGGTCCAGCGCCGCAAGGAAAGACGAACACAAAGAAGCAGAGGAGCAGCAGCAATAGCGATGGAGGCAAAGGCAGAGAAAAGAAGCAGATGTGAAAAATTACCGTCGCAACATCGCTACTTAACCCCCTGGAAGATGCAATCTAACGGCCAGGAAAAACCCTACCAGATGCGTGGCGTTCATCGTGCTCGACACGTGGAGGACCTGAAGCGTGAATCGTCCCCCACTATCCCCATTACGCACAGAAATCGAGGAGGCACAGTTAAAACAGAGATTACGCACGCCCGGTCATGTCAGAGTCAGAAAATGGGACCCACTGCTCGTCACCTCCCGTCAAATTCGCTCACGCGGGCAACTGAGGTCACTGAATCGTCAGCACTGATGTTATTCAAAATTACGCAGCAGAAGACTTCGACTATTTTAGTCCTTGCTCGAGTCTTCGACTCCACCAAGCACTCGGGGGCTACTCCCATAGGGAGCACTGGTCGCGCACCCTACGATTTTTCTTTTTCTCTTCTACAGGAATATGGACATAAAAAGCATACCCAATCACTCGAATCCGCGATTCAATTATGGACATGGGTTACTCCCATAGGGAGCGCCAGAAACAAATTCGACTGAAACAAGCAACAAAAGATGATAGCAGTCGCAAAAGTTCTTTAGTCCCTGCCCTTTGTCGGCACCCCTTTTGTTTTAGCAGGTTTGAGATCGAGGCCACCTCATGATTTTTCCCTACAAAGAGACTGCATCTCCTGGGTCACCCGAATCATCTCCGCGATGACAAAAATTCGGATGCCGCACTTGCAGCGTGAAGATAAGACCTGAATAAGGCCTGGCAACGCATTTGCTGCGCACTACCAGAAATATATCCGTGCCTACAGGTACGATGAACATGCCTTGACGGATGCGTCAAGTGCTCACACCCGTATACTGGAATTCGACTCCTATAAGACCTCGGTGGATTGAGTCGAATTACACCAGCACTTTTCTGGACTCGAGTCCAGGGACTCGAGTTCGAGTAGATTGCGTTGTTTTGCCCTAAGGTAGTTAACTGATACCGATACATCGGTCAAATCAGGCACGCATATCAACAATCCCTATGACATAAAAAGCAGTCGAAAATATACTCATCCACGCACTCGAAAGACTTCATAAGTCCCTAGTCGAATCTGCGATTCCACTGGACACTTGATACATTGCAAATGTATCTATAATTTTTGATGTTCCATGCTTGGTTTTATCCACTTTATTGTGTTTTGTTCCAACTTTGGAGTATTTTTCATATGATTTCTTGGACTAACATATTAACAAGAGCCACAGTGCCAGCTGCCTGTTTTCTGCTATTTTTGGTTCTAGGAAAGTCATAAAATGAATATTCTCGGAATTGGACGGGACAAAAGCCAAAGTGCCTATTTTTCCGGAAGTCATCAAGTGCCAGAATACGAGACGGAGAGGGGCCAGGGGGCCACCACACCACCTGGCCGCGCGGCCCAGCCTAGCCCATGCCAGGGGGTGGTGTGGCTGCTCCCGACACCCCCTCGGCCTCCCCTTCCGACTATAAGATGCCCTCGGGACGAAAACCCTAAGGACCCGATCAAAAATTCACAAAAGAGTCTGTAGCCGCCGTCATCTCCATCCCTAGATCGGGAGGGATCTAAAGCTCTTCCCGACACCCTTCCGGAGAGGGGAATTCACCCTGGAGGCCTTCTTCATCACCATGCAAGCCTCTAGTGTGATGTGTGAGTAGTTCATCCTTGGACTACAGATCCATGTAGTAGCTAGATGGCTGGTTCTCCTCCTTTGTGCTTTCATGTCTAGATCTTGTGAGCTCCGTTCATGATCAAGATCATCTATTTGTAATTCTGCATGTTGTGTTTGCGAGGATCCGATGGATATTGAGATGCTATTTCAGATTGATTATTGATTCTATCATGTCTTTGTTATTTGTGATCTTGCATGCTTTCCGTTGTTAGTAGCTAAAAGGGAAATGGACGTCGCCTAGAGGGGGGGTGAATAGGCGTTTTAAAATTATTACGGTTTAGGCTCTAATAAATGCGGAATAAAACTTAACGTTTAATTTATCAAGCCAAAACCTATATCCACTAGTTTCACTAAGTGCACCAACAACCTATGCTAAGCAAGACTAGCAACAAGGTGATAGCAAGATATAGTACTTCAAGCACGAAGGCTATCACAATGTAAATTGCATAGGTAAAGGGCTCGGTTGAGAGATAACCGATGGACGCGGAGACGATGATTTGTTTCCCGAAGTTCACTTCCAAAGAAGCTACGTCTCTGTTGGAGAGGTGCGGGGGCGCAATGAACTTCGAACGCCACAAATGGCTCACCTCGAGGTGTGGTGGCTCAATGCTCACCCAACGCCACACAAGGCCTCACCAAGGATGCGAAGCCACACAACTCACCGATGCCACAAAAGGCTCACCCTATTCTCCCGTGAGCTCGCCACAAAGGCCTACTCACGTTCCACTATGGGACACTTGAGGGCGGTCACCGAACCCGTACAAGGCTTGGGGCAATCTCCACAACTCAATTGGAGGGCTCCCAAGAAATGCCACAAAGGCTCCACAATGCCACAAAAGGCCAACAAGCTTGGGGAACCTCCACAGCTCAATTGGAGCCCCAAGAACACACCACAACTCCACACAACCGTCTAGGGTTCCAAGAACCCAAGAGAAACAAGCCCAAGGGCTTGAACTCGCCGAATCTCCGAGGAGAACTCAAACCTATGCACCAAATGCAAGAGGCAAGTCCTTCTCTCTCAAATTCCACCAAAGCTACAAAAGCTATTGGGGGAATAAGGGAGGAAGAACACAAGAGGAGAACACAAGACTCTCCAAGATCTAGATCCCAAGGATTCCTTCACAAAGAAGGGATTTTGCTTGGTGGGGCTTGTAGATCTAGATCTCCTCTCTCAAATCCCTCAAAAAGATGCAAGAATCATAGGAGGGGGAAGGGGAGAGGGCAAGCTCTTCAAGGTCAACAATGGAGGAGAGAGAAAGCCAAAAACCGAGAAGAACTAGTGATCGGGCCGAAGGGGAAAGGGGAGCTCCTTTTAAAGGGCTCCCCGATCTCCCCGTTACCCTCAGAATCGCGCACGACCGGTAGTACTGGTGGGTGGCCGGTACTACCGGTGGCACCCAGCCAACGGTCAGAAAACTGTGAGAGAAAGAACAAAAACGCGAGCCTGGCAGGTACTACCGCCGCTTAGCCGGAACTACCGGCGGCAAGAATGTCCTAGCGGTTATGACCGGGCACAAAAAACCGAAGACCGAAGACCGAACCCGAAAAAACCGGGACCGAACCCGAAATATCAGGTAAATCGGTCTTCGGTTACTTCGTCGGTCCTATGAATCGTATGACCGAAATAATTTTGGTCTGTTCGGTTGTCGTTGCCTGGAAACCGATTCGACCGAAGAGACCGAAAATTCCAGTACTATGTCGCGTAGAATCTGTCCAGCGTATGCGCATCCCATAGAGGCCCGGCCCTCCCCTGGCTTCCTCGTTCTGTTATCCTCCACTCCTCGTCTCACTCCTCCCTGACCTAGCGTTGCCGCCCGCCGCCACATAGCAGGGAACCAGCGACGGGCTAGAGTTGCTGCCTGCTGCCTCACGCCCTCACCTGTCGAACCTCCGGCCCCACGCATCTTCGCCGGACCGCCGACCTCGCGCATCTCTGCCGTCCCCGCCGCATCTCCGACCCCGGGGCGGTGCGCCATGGCCACGACTCGAGCCCCACGCCGTCATCTGCAGCTTCAGATCGCTCCCCGCGCGGCCGCACATGTCTAGCATCGGGGCTCCGCTGGCCGCCACATCTTCGACCCCCAACGAGCTCCCTACCTCAGCGTTAGGTCGATTCCCCTACCTCAGCTACACGGTCTGCAGCTACATTTTCTCCTAGTTCTACTCATTCTGCTAGTTATACAAATTTTTCTAGTACTAGTATATTGTGATTAGCTATGGAGATACACGTTCTGCTAATTGTCTGTTATACACAATATACTCAGCTAGTGTTGATGAATTTGCCGAATAAGAATTGTGCGCTAGTTATTTTTGTTTGCTCAAATTAAGAATTGTATATGGCTCCCACCGCCGCTCGAGCTTCTAGTGGCGCACTTCAATACTGCATGGTTTGTGGCCCAGACCTCCAGCAAGAGCCCGCTAGACAAACGATGGAAAGAATCGGAGCACCAATAGTTGTATCAACGCACGGTGGCGGAGCAGGTCGGCGCGTATTTCCCCGCAAGCCCTGCTCTTATAGATTTCGTGAGATATTGGTCAGATTAGAGATGTATTTGCTGTTCAGAACTAAGATTGATAAATTTTGTAGATGGATTTCTGTTGAGAATGTCGTGTGTATCACAAAATAAGAGATTTTTTCCTGTTCTTTTTGTAGATGGCATCTAAATCTGAAGAAGCAAATATGGGTAACCAATATGTACATAAGGATGTGCTGAACGAGGATGCTCATGAACTTGACCTTGCAAATGCAGAAGAGTGGATACTGTGATTTGTCAAGTTAATGCCTGTAAATTAGTTCCGTCAGATTTTTTTCAGAAAATGGGCATCACCCTCCTTATTTATTCATTCATAATTTGTTCAGTTCAAATAATTCTAATGATAGCAGGTGCCTCGCTGTGCTATTATTTGTGATTTGCTGGACTGTCTAGTTGTGCTGCTCGTTTGTACAGAGCAAGGCAAATAGTGTGTGCAGTTTGTGCTGCTCGTTGTTGTGCTACTAGTTAGTAATTTTTTAGGTTTTTAGCTGCTTCTCTGGGCAAAAAAATTGTATACTTCTGCTATTTGTATTCTGGAAACAAAATGAAACTAGCGGCATTTTCTTAGTTCAGTCTATATGGTCATGACCGAAGACCGGACCGAAAAGACCGAAGACCGAATACTAAAAGACCGAAGGTAATATGGGTAGCATTTATGGATGACCGAAATTTATAAAGACCGAAAAGACCGGACCGAGCAAACCGAACGGACCGAATGCCTGGGCCTACTAGCGGTACTACCGCCTGAAATACCGACTGAAGTACCATCAAATAGCACAAACCAGGCAGAGAGAGTACAGAACCGAAGTCGGGTTTACCGGAAGTTGGGCTAGAATTAACACCGGTACTACCGGCGGCAAACTGCCCGAGCGGTACTTCCGGCGTCTGGCCGGTACTTCCGGTCAGAGAAACTTCAGAACCAGAAATGCCACAACTTTTGCATCTGAACTCCAAACGAGATGAAACCAATTTTGTTGGAAAGATAACGACGTGTAGAATCCAAGGAAGAAAATACCATAAATATATATGTGAGATACCTCCCAAGGTGTGGAGCCGGAAAATCCGCAAGATCAAAAACGCAATAAGATATGCATGGGAAATCCATTTCTGATGAACTAGAGCTTGTTATGAAGATAACCACAAGCTCTAGATCCTCACATGGACAAGAACCAAACAACAACCAAGAAAGACGATGCTATGTATGCAATGGTTTGAGCTCTCTCCGAAAGATACGAACGAGTCACCCACTCGAGAGCCCCTCTTGATAGTACGGCTATCTATCCTAAACCCGGTCTCCCAACACTACACGAGACCGGTAAAATAGAAACCCTATCAAGATCATACCTTTGCCTTGAGCATCCCACTTGAGCTTGATGTAGACGATCTTGTCACCTTCAAGATGGAACATCTTTCTTGATTGCTCTTGCTTGCTCTTGCTTGAAGAAGACTTGCGAATGGATCCCCCATACTCCATGGGAAAACCACTTCCTTGACCTTGTCTTCATCACTCCATGAACGCCGAGGATGGCAAGCTCCAAGCATGATATCTTCTAGAGATGGCGCACCGTGAGCTTGCACATCAAATCTTGATGATGATGTCTTGAAGAAAGCCATGAGGAACTCCATATTCTTCTTGTTCTTCTTCAAGGCATACTTGATCTTCTTCTTCTTCTACTTGATTCCAATAGGCACAAAGCCCTTGGACGATGCTTCTTCTTTTTCATCCTTGAAACCAACACATGGTCCAAGCGATGCCAATGGACAAACCTACAAGTGAAATTCAATTTGCACATTAGTCCATAGGGATTGTCATTAATTACCAAAACCACACATGGGGGCATACATGCCCTTTCAGTAGCTATCTTGGCCAAGTAGATGCTAGCAACTCCAAGAGTTAGTATTTATGCTCGATAGTGGGTGCATGCCTCTGGTAATCTGGGAAAGTGACAGAAATCTCTAAGGTACTAGATGTGTTGTTGCTACTAGGGAGAAAACAACAATTCTTTGTTCATAGAACAATCGTATTGTTTACTTTACACGTAGTTCGTAAAGCAATAATCTGTTGCTTGCAACTTAATACTGGAGGGGGTTCGGATGATAACCTGAAGGTGGATTATTAGTCATAGATGCAGTTGGATGGCGGTCTATGTATAATGTTGTAATGCCCAATCGAATCTCAAAGGAGTCAAGATGATTAGTATATGCATGTATTGCTTCCTCGATGTTTGTCAATTGCCCCGCTGTAATTTGTTCACCCAGCATGTTATCTATCTTAAGGAGAGCCACCTCTAGTGAACTATGGATCCCGGTCCTTGTCTTTTACATTCAATCTACAAACTGTTTACTTCTTTGTGTTTACTTTCTGCAAACTTTTACTTCTTTCCATTCAATACGTTTAATCCTTTGTTTTCCGCAAAACACAGTGAGATTGACAACCTCATCGCAAGTTGGGAACAAACTTATGTGGTTGTGTTGTGCAGGTCTCCACGTTGCTACTAGCACCGGTAGTGCGCCCTGCCAAAGCTCAGCTAGTAACACCTTTGGGGTGTTTCCTTGCTCCTAATGGTTCGATTAAACCTTGGTTTCTTAACTCAGGGAAACTTGCTACTGTGTTCATCATACCTTTCTCTTGGGGATCCCAACGAGCTCTACATCAACCACGCACCAGCACTTTTCTGGGCGCCGTGCATTGAGCCATCAACACTCGAGGGCTACTGACATGGGTATACCGTACAGGTACTCGAGTTTGGTATATACGGCCTGAATACATCGGAAGCCCACGGTGTCGCCAAGGCCCAAACGAAGAACTCGAGTAGCCTACGGACTCTCGATTGCTTGAGGAACAAGAAGAAGCCAAAGATAGAAAGTTCAAAGGGAAAAACCCTAACCTGTAACCGACTCGACCTGCTACCCGAGACCTGGCCTATCTATATAAAGGCCAAGAGGGGGCAGTGAGGAGGACATACGCAACACTAGTTTCCACAACCCTCGCCAGATTTCATCTGCGCACCATTGTAATCCTCGATTCCTTCAATAATTCCACGAGCAGACAAGCAGGAGTAGGGACCTCTACGAGGCCTGAACCTGGGTAAATCTTTGAGTTCCCTATGTGCTTTTTTGCTAGCCGATAGATGTCTCCAGTGCTCTCTCCTTCTCCAAAACCCAAGTCCATAACAATGGGCATTGATGAGTTAAACCCTCGTCAATGGGCCATGGTGGTTCTTCTAGGAGTGGTCTGACTTCTCAGCAAGCAAGTTCTGGTGGACTAACTAGGAATGGAGGGCAAGGCACTAGCAAAGTTAGGATGGCAGCAGATTCAACTTACAGTGCAAAGGCAGTGTTCCAGTTAATGGTACAGAAAGCTGTTGTAGATTTGGAAGGAAATTTCATCCGGGACAATACTCCTGTGGCACCTGATACTGAGTCATAGATTCAGAAGTTTTGGATGGAAGATCAATCAAAAGACATGAGCTTTGCATAGAAGCTGGACACAGAAGCAAGGGAAATGGAGGTCATTGTGGGAGGACTACCTGATGACATTATGCCCAATTTCAAGGAATTGGGGGTAAGGGAAAGGGATGATTCCCTCCTGAGGTAGAAGGCACCAAAGAAGCAGAAACAGTAGGGCCTAGTGCATCCTACTAAACAAAGCACCAGAGTGGATAGATCCAAGAATATCCTTGAAAGAGCTATGGATTTGAAGGAAATCAGCAACCCGGAGGTTCCAAAAAACATGAAAGGTATAATGTCAGCAAATCATTTTACAGTTCTTTTTACCTTATATTTAGAGATGCTCTCTGATAATATAGGAATAGAGGTAGCTGATGAGAGTTCTACTAGTTCTAATGTAGATTCTAGCTTTTCCGACACTCATGTTGATACTTCATATGATATTAGAGATTTGGATGAATAAGTAGAGGGATGGATAGAGGTTTTACATAGATCTCGGGGCAATCACCCCAAGAAGAGGGTCCCATGATTAGTGTTTTTTTTGGAACAACATGAGTCTCAATGCTCCTGGTAGACAGAAATACATAGAAGACAATTTTATTCCTTTTAAAGTAGATTACATTGGTTTCCAGGAAACCAAGAAAGATAGTTTTAGTCATTCCTTTTTGAAGAATTTATTAGGTAATAGGAATTTATCTGGGCCGATTGGGCCAAGCCAGCACTGCCTAGAAGACCCCCGTCGCCCCACTATGCAGTGCCACCCCGCAGCAGTGTGGCCGCGCCGCCAGGACGAGCCACCCCCGCTGACCAGACCTCTGCCGCCCTAAAGCCACCATCACCAGGAAGCAGCCGCCGGGAGCACCGCCACCAAGCCTCCCTAAGTCGGGTAGTTTCCCTGCTGCCTCAATAGACGACTCGCTGCCCCCTGATGTCGCGTGCCGGCCATCACCCTGCGAGGACCCACCTACGACCACCCAGCCACACCGACGGCATGATCTCGCTGCCCCGCACGGGAAGCTCACGTGTCAGGAAGAAGAAGGCCTGCCACCACCGGCGGCGGCCGGGGAGGAGGGGGATGGGGGCGCTGGCCTGGGGATGCTAGGATTTCCCCCAGGTCACGCACGGGAGCAACCCAGGCGAGAGCGGTGTTTTTTCTCGATCCTCTCCTCCAAATATTAAACATTCATACAAATACATATTTTTTGACTAAACAATTTCAAATTGACTACACAAGTTTAACGCCCTATCATATGCTACCCCATGAGCACCTCTGAAAGACTAAACCAACAAAACCTAAAGGCTATTCAAACTCGAAAGGGTATAACTACATATGTCGCAACATCGACGTGGTAAGTCTTAGCTATGCAGAGGCCGTGTGTAATGCTTAAAACTCTTTAAGTAATAAAACCGCCTTTTATCGAAAAAAGTTTTACCGTACCATATTTTCTCTCTACCTACCCCCTCCCACCTTTTTCATTGTATTCCTCCTCCCCTTTTTTCTTCACAAGATATGTTATTGATACCGGTGATTCAGACAACATCGCATTGATAGGGCATCACTCGAAATCAGAGGGGTTCTAGTCTTTTACCTGGTGGACGCTAGTGAGCCCCATTCGAACCACCCCAGCCTTCTTCCTCCTCCTTTGACACCATTCCCTCTTCTTCCTTCTTCTTTTCCAGCCTCCTACACTGCCCCCACTTCTTCATTATCCTCTGGATCAAACGACAACAAGCATTCACTACAAATACCATGCAGCAAACATTAGTATATTCGATTGGGTGAACTTGCATTGGGCTGACTAATAGAATAACCTAACCATTCTCACACCATGAAGTACATGTATTTAGCTCTGGAGAATTTCATACTTACTTTCTTTTTAGAGCAACCACGAGGAGCTCTGTCTTTTCTATTACTCCCTCCGTCCAAATTAATTGACTTGGATTTGTCTAGATTCGGATATATCTAGACATGTTTTAGTGCTAGATACATCCGAATGTAGATAAATCCAAGTCAATTAATTTGGGTCGGAGAGAGTAGAAGAAGAGAATTGGCCGGTTTGGAAAGGAGACCAGTCAAAACCCGATACAGACATATATACACTCAGGTCCGGGTAAAGGGAACTGGACCAAAAAAAATACCCCAAGTGGCACAGTTTTCGGAAAAAACCGGCAAAACCAAGACGAGGCCACACTACCTAGCTCGACTAGGTCTGGAGCACCGCCGACAGACACCAGCACAACAGCAACATCGAGCTCTACGGAAAGCCTGGACCACGCCTCCGGAGAGGAAGTCAGAGCCGAAGGAAACGGCTAGGCCTCTCAGGCTTCATGGCGAGAGGCAAGCCGCAACAAACTCGCCAGCAGCACTCGCACGCCGACCGGGACCCAAAGACTTAACACAAGCAACACCGAGAAAAGCTTCCTACACTCCAAAAAATGACAGCCTTCATACTTACTTTACTTACAGAAACCAGGAGAAAAGTTTCGGTTTGAACCGTGTAGTCACGTTGTAGTGATAAGGTTCACATCAATGTCATTGGGCAGGGGGCAACGCCGTGTGAGTTTACATGACCAACTTGTTGCCACGATTGAGATTGTTAGATGGTGCCCTACCCAGTTTAGATGGTGGTTTGACTAATAAGGTCATGATTTATCCCCTTGTCACCACCTATCATTGTTCAGTCCGTCATTCTTCCTCTTACTCTTATTCATTCCCCAATGCCCTTCTGCCTTCCTCCTTTTGAGATCCCTCGTTGTCCCTCTTATTCATCATCATTCGAGTTAAACGACATGTGAGTGTTCGCTGCAAACACCACAAAGCAAACGTTAGTCTATTACTATATGTTTTCAGCTCAGAACGCGGTGACTAAGTAAGTAGACTAACAATTCTCATTGCACCACACCATGAAGCACATGTATTCCGCTCAAAAGAATTTCATATGTACTCCCTCCGTTTCAAAATATAAGGTGTTTTAGTTTTGTGAATCAAATATATCTAGACTTATTTTCGTGTATAGGTTCACTCATAAGATGTTTTAGCTTTGTACTACACACTAAAATAAGTCTAGTTACAGTTGTTTTACAAAGCTAAAACATCTTATATTTTGAAACGGAGAAAGTACTATAAAAATCTGCACAAGTTTCTAGTCTAATTTTTTTTTGCACGAAATTTCTACTCTAATTAGAACCGCCTATTCGCGAAGTGGTGAGAATGTCCACGATAAGTGTCGATGGGCACGATCGTCATTTGCATTGATCATGGCTAGCTAGCTTGTCTCCCATATGAAGTTGTTAGGTATTGTTCTAGCCAAGTTTAGCTGGGTAGTTTGCACGTCGTTGTCATGATTTATTTGGTCATTCTCTAATTAATTAATCGAGCGATGTCCCTCTGTTAAGAAATAACTGACTTGAATTTGTTTAGATTCGAATATATCTATACAATAAAATATTTAGATATATTTGAATCTAGACAAAATAAACCAGTTATTTCTGGACAAAGGGAGTAGATTTTTTCTAGAAGTGTGGTATCTTGTTCTCATTGGCAATGGCAAAGGCATGTCAGGTTGGGCATCTCCTTTATGTTTTCTTGATTGATTGACGAGGAAACAGTTGATAACTTCAAATAAAAGGAGGGGTAAGAAGTTATGAAACTTGGTTTTCCCCTAGGTTTAGCTATGGGCAAGTTCCAAACAAACTTGTACTCCTATAATTCGACAGGAACTGTCAAAAACGGAGTAAGATGCACACGCATACATCTGGTGCGAGTGCAGTAATTACAGTTCGCACACGTACGCTTGCGTTGACACATGCGATCTACCGGGGTTGTGCCTGAGTAATTAGCAATTAGATTTTCCGATCAAATGCTATGCATCCTCTTTTTTTTTTTGACACGAATGCTATGCATCCTCGAGTCAGCTTTTTTTTAAAGAACAACTCGCCTTTATTCAAATATCAAGAGTTACAGCAAGTTTAGTCCCGGAGGTGGTTCAACGAACCAAACATATCTACCTACATTCAAAGTTGTAGCTAGTCTAGCTAAACAATGGGCTTCCCCATTATACTCTCTCCATTCATGAACAAAGTGAACGGCCCCCCTCTGAGAAGATCTCTCCCTGATCTCCTTCAGAATACTCCTAAAGACTCCCAAGTTACAACTCTGAAGCCCTTTAATCACCTCAAGGCAGTCCGATGCCACCACCATCGCACCTACTTGTAAGTCATCAGCAATGTCCGGCGCTTCCCTACATGCTAGGGCTTCAAGACTTGCCGGATGAGTAAGGCCTTCAAAAACCATTGCCGGAGCACCTAGGTATACACCCGGCAAACCACACCAATTGATCCCTTTTGCAACTCCTGATTCACTGCCGCATCAACATTCGACTTTACCGCTCCCGCAGCCGGTGCCAACCATCTGGCAGCAGGCGAAACCCTGCGCACCCCTTGGCGACACACCTTCTGAACACTGCAAGCCTCCAAGTCTAGGAGGAAACGGTTAACAAAAGCGGTAGTCGCCATTCGATTCTGGAAGACATCTTCATGGATAGCTTTCCGACGTGCGTGCCAAATTGCCCATCGTCGCCAGTAGCCGAGATCGCTCTGGTTCCTTGACATTCTCCAGGACTCAAATAGTGACTGACGCCAAGAATCGTCCATCCCACAAATCGAGCAAACAGGGGTTGGCGCCATATTCCTTGCATGACAAATGTCACCCGTCGGTAGCGAGTGTCTGGCAAGCCTCCAAAGAAAAACTCTGATTTTTGCCGGTACCGCTGCCTTCCAGAGCTTCACCCATCCTTTGCTCTCGTCTGCCATACCAGAAGAAGCTGGTCTCTCATCTAACCAGTCCTCCCGAACCCGTTTCGTGTCCACGAGAGCTCTATAGCAGGAGCGAACAGAGAATACTCCTGTAGTTTCGAAATGCCATCCCCAAAAATCTTGTTGCACTCGAGTACATAGCGGAATGTTGCATATGACTTCATAATCCATGGGCTAGAAAAATTCTTGAAGCTTTTCTATATTCCATGTCGCCGAATGACCATTAATGTAGTCGCTTACTCGTTCAGGAGCATCAGCCTTGCGTGGTGCAATCGGCTGCCTCCTTTCATCTCTGGGAAGCCAACACTGTGACCAAGCATTTGTCTGCTTCCCATCACCGATCCTCCTTATGAGGCCAATATGGAGCGTGTCTCTCCCTTCAATTAGTGCGCGCCAGACCTGGGAAGGGTGAGTCCCCAGTTCAGCCGATAAAATATCACTATTTGGAAAGTAAACCGCCTTTAGAATTCTTGCGCTCAAAGTATCAGGAAACTGCAAAATTCGCCAAGCCTGTCTCGCGAGGAGCGCAAGATTAAACAACTCAATGTCACGAAAGCCAAGACCTCCAGCAAATTTTGGTTGAGTCATCGTCTCCCATGAAACCCAACAAGTCTTCCTCTGTCCTTCTTTGCTACCCCACCAGAATTTACGAAGCATGGAATTAATGTGCTCACATAAACCCCTCGGTAACTTAAAGCAGTGGGGATGGCCTGTGCTACTGTCTTGATCAAAACTTCTTTGCCACCAACCGACAACTATTGTTCCATCCAGCCCAAAACCTTTTTCCAAACTTGATCCTTCAAATATTTGAAGGCACCATTCTTGGTCTTGCCAATGTCTGACGGCATACCAAGATATTTCTCGTTGAGGGTCTCCCTTTGTACTGAAAGGACATGCTTTATCTCCTCACGAACCAAGTCTGGATAGCCTTTGCTAAAGAAAACAGAAGACTTGTCTATATTTATTCGTTGTCCCGATGCACGACAATAAATATCGAGCACTTCCTTGAGCTCCAAAGCACCATCCTTATTTACTTGAAAGAACAGCAGGCTATTATCTGCAAAGAGCAAGTGGTTGACCGCCAGGGCAGTCGTGGCCACTTTAATTCCATGTAGAGCTGATGATTGATTTCTGGATTTGAGGAGGCACGAAAGACCCTCTGCTGCCAACAAAAACAAATAAGGTGATATTGGGTCACCTTGTCGAATACCCCGCGATGGGCGAACTGCTCCTGCGGTATCCCATTAAAAAGAACCGAAAAGGATACTGTGGTTACCAATCTCATAACTAGAGATACCCATTCTCTACTAAAACTAAGTTTTAGCATAATAGCCTCCATGTAGCACCACTCAACCCGGTCATAAGCCTTCCTCATATCCAGCTTTAGTGCACAAAAACGATGTATTTTTGCTTTGTTTCGCTTCATAAAATGTAAGCACTCGTAAGCTGTTGTCTGTAATTAATCTTTGGCAACACCTTCTTCAGTCTATTGGCCACCACCTTCGAAGCTATCTTATAGATGACGTTACAAAGACTGATAGGTCTGAAATGCCCCATCTCTTTTGGGTCTGCCACTTTCAGAATCATCACAATAAAAGTCTTATTAATTTCATCCGGCGATGCTCTCGACAATACTTTAATTACCACTTTTGTTACTTCTTCCCCACACAATTCCCAGTTCTTCTGAAAAAAGTGTGCTGGAAAACCATCGGGGCCCGGGGCTTTTGTAGGATACATCTCAAAGAGCGCGTCCTTAACCTCCTAATTACTGAACTGAGAGTTGAGTGCTGAGTTCATTGCCGCGTCAACTTTCACAGGGACTGTGCTCAGGACGTCTTCCATTCCCTCCACACCCTCTGATGCATAGAGGCGGCCATAAAACTCGCTAGCCATATGCCCTTGGGCATCCTCCTGTGTTTCGACCGAACCATCCTCTCCCGTGAGCTCCACGACTCTATTTTTCTTCTTCCTCAGACTCGCCCGCATATGAAAGAAACGAGAATTCTTATCTCCTTCCGCGAGCCACTGAATACGAGATCGTTGTCTCCACATTATCTCCTCCTGTTCTAATAATTGAACTAGATGCCCAGCCATAGCCTGCTCTGTCTCGCACGGGCCCTGGCGTCCCGGTGCACTCCTCATATCACGAAGTGCGCTCTGCATCTCCCGGATCTTTCTTTGAATACTTCCAAACGAGTTCCTTCCCCACTATGCCAAATCGCCAGCCACACCATGCAACTTGTCTTGTATGTCCTGTACCGACTCACACGGTCCTCCACGGCCCACTTTTGCTTCACCAGTTCTGCAAAATCATCATGCCTCTCCCACGCCAATTCATAGCGAAACGGCTTTCTTTTTATTTTCCTCCTTGGCGCCTCCGTCACACGGGACAAGAGTAGTGGGAGGTGATTAGAGGTGACCACCTGTAACTACCTCGGTGAATTACGCTCTTAGTTAATGCCTGGATGAATGAAAGTGGTTAAAATAGTACGGCGGGGCCCAGGGCCGCTCACGGTAGACCTTTCGGTCGTCTTAACCACTTTCAGACAACGGGACAAGAACGAGCGGCGTAATCGGCAGGCGAAGGGATCAACTACATACACAAATGAGTATGTATGCAAGCCACATACAACAGTCCTCAGAGCCATTCCATCTAAAAGAAATAGAAATATTGCAACGCCATACGGCAAGATCCAAATGTTCTAGATAGATATAATAATTTAGGATAGCTCCTCATACATCACACATCAGAGTATCAGGCGGAAGCGGAAAACAAGATCCGAGTACAGATAAGAAGCAAATTGGCATAAGATGCCCCATAAATAAACACATCCGCCCACAGATCTCACGGATCTCCGTTCCCGGAATCTTTACACCGAATGATCGTTTCCAACATCATCTGTCTCTTCCACCCGGTATCCATCTTGCGGGTACACCTGTTCATCTGAATCAAACAATTTATCGTGTGGGACCCTAGGGGTACTCAGCAAGTCTTTATGCCTCTAAAGGGGACACAACCTGGGGTGACGCAATTGCAGCACAAGATAATAGCTAACAATTCTATAGATACTCGCTAACCTTTCGCCTAACCAATGATAGACGGAAGTCCGTGAATTAAGAACAACAGTTATAACAGTATAATTAACAGATCCATCCTCCTCCTCGCTTACCAACGAGGAAGCGGACGAACAGCCCCCATCATCCGTTGGCAGTTTTATTAACCATTCCATGAGTTTTGCACTATTTACTAGTCAGGTACTTAGTCAATTTAAAAGCAGTACTTTAGTTATACTTGTCTATGATCGAGAAACTGTGCTCCAAGTCGTCCATAACCGCGGACACGGCTTTTAGAAAGATTTACCCTGCAGGGGTGCACGAATAGCAACACACACTCGATCAACCTCGGAAAAACCAAATCAAAACCCAACGAGGCATTCACGATAAAGCAATCACATGATTCAGAAATTTCAGGGAGCCACCCCATTAAGCTACCCGCAACGAAGTTGGCCGGCTCCGAGACGGACCCAAGGTTTGTGTGGACGGCGGTAAACGACTGGGAACCCGAAAATGTGACTGGGCTTGTCGATACAGCGAAAACGTGTCACGATCCAAAACAGTATAGGTGCTCCTCGCACAATCTTAAATAAAGCAATAACATGGCATAAGTACAGGATAGTAATAAAGCCCCAAACTAATTGTGACCCCAAGAAATAAGAATGAATCAAGCTCTGGCTCACGGGGGTCCATAAGGCCTCCCGGATGTGGATAGTGCGAATAGTCGAGGAACAAGAATCAAGTACTCAGGGTCCTACGGGACACAAGTGAGCATGAATAACCAAATAGCAGATATTGCTCACCGGTGCCTCTTTCATTAGTTATCCCATTACTACTCAGGTTATGTTGTTTAGGTACCTCGTTATTCATCAGACACTCATATACCCTACATATGCTTTTCTACGACTCGCATGGCTCAAACAACTCCTGTAGTAACGGCTTATGGGATGGAGGAACAAGCTTCGGTGGGGTCTAAGAGTAAAGGCTATGTAGTACTTGGGATTCAATTTAATGCAATCGCGACTCAATGATGCAAGAATAAGATAGAGGCAATAGGTACTGTATGTATGCAAGCATGTGGTAGTGCTTGCCTAGCAGCTCAGTTGAAGCGAGAGATGGATCTGGGTAGTACTCCTGTGATTCCTGGTAATTCTCCTGCTGGGCGTCTATTCGAAGAAGAACCAAACAAACAAGGGCCAACATAAATAAAGTGCACAAGCATATGAATTAAAGTGCGACAAGCAACAAGCATGCCATGATGAATGGTGCACAATTTACATGGCATTAAAGTAGCATGGCAAAGGTGAGGTGTGGATACAAGAAATAAAGCGTTTTGTTATTTATTTAACCAAGTTTTATTGTCATAAACAGTTCAGATTTTTAATAATGTCATGATGCATACTTTAATTCAGAACAAGGACTGCTTAGATAGAATGGGCTCATCGCGCTGATCGATTTAGACATACTATTTGCCAAATTTGGAGTTATAGAATTAAAGTTATTAATTTATTAAGAAAAGGGCATTTTATTGTAATTTTAATCATCTCGAAAAATTAAAGTGTCCAAATAATATTTTGAAGGGCATATTTGAATTCCTCACATTTTTCTGATTCCAAAACATATATTATTTGTATTATTTGGATTTGTATTTTAAAAATTATCTAAATCTGATTTGAATTTGAATTTAAATCAATTTGAAAAAGGTTTAATTAAAAACAGACAACAGGGGAAACTTTTGTTACCCAGGCAAATCTAGCCACAGCCGCTGACGGGTGGGACCAAACGGACTGGGCCACGCGCTCAGGAAAACCTTTTTCCACCGGGCTCTGGCTAGCCCACGCGGTTGACAAGCGGGCCCAGCGGCTATGGCCCACGTGCCAGGGGTGGAGATTGCAGCGACTGACAGGTGGGGGCAAACTGGACCGCGGGTTGAGGTTAAGGTTCCCCGGGTGCCTTTTCGTTAAACTGCCACTGCGGCTGACAGGTGGGACCTCTAGGAGCGCGGGTTGAGGAAGTCAAAAAGGTGGGGGATTAAGTGCAAAGTGTCAACGCGCACTGTTTATCTGCTTTCTCTGAAACATTTGACGGAAAAGCGGAGCGCGGCGACAGAGCGGCGTGACGGGGGCTCGATCCCGCGTCGCGGGCGCGCGCGCTGCGGGTGGTAGCCAGTGCGGCTGGCTCGGGGAGTTGTTAGGAGGGGGTTTGGGCACTAGGTAGGCTCTAATCGGTGCGGGAACCTTGCAGGCAACAGCGAGCGGCGGCGCACTGAAGGCGTTCGACGAAAAGAGCGGTGGCGCTAGACGGTGACGGCGAAGCGGAGGATGTCAGGGCGGTCGAGGGGCTCACCGCGGGTTGGCTGGTGTGGTCGGATCGGGCCGGAGCGCAGAGGATCGACGACGAGGCTGGCGGCCGGAGTTCTAGGGTTTGGCGTCGGGTGGCGGCGGTACCGGCGCTCCTGGGGCTTCTCCTCCTCGTCGACGCGTGCAGGAAGCAGCAGGGTGGTCTCCTCGGTCTCCCAGGCCACCTCCACGACGTGCTGGCCGGCTAGAACGAAGGGGCGAGGCGGTGCTGGCGGCGACCGGCGGCAGGTGCTGGCGACGGTGGGGGAGAAGGGAGGAGAGGAGGGCAGGATCGGGCGGATCTGGGCGAGCCAGGAGACGTGTGGGAGGAGGAAAAATGAGGGAGAGGGAGGAGGGGCAGCCGTGGCAGGGGGTAGATAAAGGTGGCTCGGTTGTCACCTTTTTCTTCCTCCTCACGTGCTGGCTCGGCTGGGGAAGGTAGGGCATGGCAGGGTAGGGTGGTGGGGCTGCCAGGTAGGCCAGGGAGGGAGGAGAGGAAGGTGGGGCTGGCTCGGCCGGTAGAGAAAAAGAGAGGAGGAGGGGTAGCTCGGTTAGGCTAGGGCATGGGCTAGGTTTGGTTAGGGTTAGGTTAGAAGAGGGTCGATGGGGTGTGGGCCAGGGAGAGAGAGGGGGTCAGGTGGCCCTCATGGTAGAGAGAGAGATAGAGAGAGAGAGGTGAGGTTAATGTTAGGGTTTAGTGTAGAATTAGGGTTAGAAGAAATTAAAGGGAGATAGCTAGGTTAGATTTTATTAGGTATTTAGGTTTTAAAATTTGTTTAAGAGACCATACCAATAGGAAGGTGGAGCTTGATCTAGCATAAGTTAAGGTGGGAGAGAAACCAAGAAAGAAAGAGAGAGAAAAGAGATATGTGGAATGAGTCTCATATGATCATGCATGGATAAAATAAAATAAAATAAAAAGATGTGGATGAGAATATGGGGATGGTGGAATGGTAGGAGATGGTCCACACAGATAGGATCCATTACATCAAAGGAAAAACCAATGGAGTAAAAGGTGGTGGTACTTTTGCATGGCCCATGCAAAATAATTAATGCCAGGCTTTATTTTGTGAAAACAATAATAAAAATATGGCATTATTCTTATGCATTCCCAAGAAGTGGAATAAAGGCCAAGCAAAAGGAATCATAGAATTAGATCCACCCCAACCCACATAAGCTAGAATAAATATCAAAAGAAAAAGAAATACAAGCTCATGGGTAATGGGATGGTGGAATTATAAGGTGGTGAAAAGAAAAGTGATGGAGTTGAATAAAAGATATGCCCCAACTCAACTTGGGCATTTAGACAATATATCAATAATCAAATACAATATCAAGAGCAATTAATAATGCATGTGAGAGAAGAACCAAAAGAAAAAGGGTTTTATATGATGCTCAATGCAAGGTGGCATGATGACATGAGCATGATATAATTATGATGCAATAATTATATATAGGAAGTAGCCATTAACTTACTAGACCAAGTAGCATTACAATTGTTAGACAATTGGGATGCTACACCACCGTCGCCAAGTGTTTTACTTCTGCTTCCAGATACCGAGTGCACCACGCCGGTGTCGCCAGCGCTCGGTCAAGTCGAGTGCGGCAAAAGGAACCCCCTGCAATTTTCTTCTCGAAAGTCCAAGGCACCCCTCTATACCCAAGATCACAGAAACCACAAACATCCACCACATCACGAAAACCAGCCATTTGACTGTCACTCCGTTCGCTAATGCCAACATGTTCACTTCGATGGAGGACTTCATTAAAATCTCCCATACAAAGCCAAGGAAGGTCATTAGACGACCGTAAAAACTTGAGCATATCCCACGTTTTGTGGCGCTCCCTCACTTGTGCTTCTCCATAGAGAGCCGTAAACCTCTATGGATTAGACCCCTCCTCCTAACAATCACATCTAGATGATACTGCGAGTAGGGTAAAATCTCTATATTTATTTCTTTATTCCAAAACAAACCCATGCCGCCACTACGGCCAGTACTACTTACTGCAAAACTTTTATCATAACCTAAAGTACGAGATAAATTCTCCACACTCTTCTTATGTAGCTGAGTATCCACCACTAAAAGAAGTGCCGAAGAATGCAGCTTCACTAGATCGTGAAGCTCACGGACTGTCGCAGCCCCCACCCAGGCCATGACAGTTGAGGCCTAGAATACTCA
Source organism: Avena eriantha (assembly GCA_910589775.1). Taxonomy (NCBI): domain Eukaryota; kingdom Viridiplantae; phylum Streptophyta; class Magnoliopsida; order Poales; family Poaceae; genus Avena; species Avena eriantha. The sequence goes on from OU342740.1 coordinate 465,829,132, forward strand.
TTTCTCGTGCATCTTTCTTCCCATATGTATGGTTTGCACCCTTTTTTGTCCTTTTATCTCTCGATGCCACATAGACTGGTGGTGGGGGAGGGATTCCCACCGGATCCTTGCCTCCTTTGTCACCGCCTTCCAACAGCAGCTGCCTAGGCAGTACCACCCGATCAACTTCCTCAATGACAGGCGCTGGTTTCACTGGACTCGGTTTACCCAGCGCTTCCTCTGCTGACGTCCATTCCTTCTGTTGCGATCCTCATGCATGGCCTCAGATGGCACGCCAAAGCCACGTCCCCTACCTCCTGCACCGCGTCCACGCCCGTCTCCTGGGCCAGGACCCATACCTCCCATACGGCCACCGCGGCGGCCTCCCGTCTCTCTAGCAAAATCCTGGACAGGCCGTGGACGGTTCCATGACATATCAGCGAGCATCCACCGCCCCACTCGAGATCTTCGGAATCTTCTCGTACAGAACCTGAAAGAACAGATTCTTCTTCTCTCCAATATCCAGCGACACAAAACGAATAAGAGGAACCTCAACATCAATTGAGACCCTCACTCGAACACAATCCTGCAGCACTCCTGGCTTCAACTCAACCTTCACAACCTTTCCAACAATCGAAGCAAGTTTGGTCACCACATCTTCCTTCCTGAACAGATCAAGTATCTTAGGGATTCTCACCCAGACCTTCATCAGATTCAATGGCACCGATTTGACAGGAGAGAACCCATCATATTCTGCCAAAAGCACACCATGGTCCCTGAAAATCCAGGGGCCCTCATCCATCATCCTGTTCCAGTCTCCCAAGCATGACGCCTGAAATAGAAACATGTTCCCATCCAGAACTCGAGCCTTAAGTTCCTGGGACAAATTCCATGCGTTTCACATAGTCTCAATCAGTGAATTTGCGCTGAACCTTTTCCTCATGTGCACCCTTGCAAGTGCCAGCCACTTCACCTCCTCCTTCAGGGTGTTCAGTCTCTCCCCCTCGATCTTGACTCCCTTCAACTCTCCTTCCTTCAGATTGAGACGCAACAACAGCGCCTCGATCCCTTCCTCCCCGCTCGCCTCCTTACGAGACCTCGCCTCTCCTGCCTTCGACGACTTCGCCATCCTCGATTTGGGTGGAATTTGACGTCACACTCCGCCGCCGGCAATCACGAAGCGATCGCCGCCGCCATCGCCCTAACCCTAGTCGCGAGACCCTCGCCAGCTTTTCCCAGGTGAATGCTGCCCATATCCTCGAGTCAGCTAGATCGTATACAAACAGACGTTAGGCCAAATGACGGGGGAGGAGTCAGCTCGGTTGGGCTTTTATGGCCGTCTACTAGGCCGTGCGAGCGGGCCTATGGTCTTCATGGGCTTCACAGAGCCTTATAATTTTCTTTTTTTTCATCCTGCCTATTTGTAGCGTGACACCCCCGCAACCGCAGCTCCGTATATCCCAAACCCAACCCCAGCTACCCGACTTGCGACTCCGCCAGTACACGACTTCACACGCGACCCGACCCGCGAGCCAAACCCTACCGCGACCAACGTCGGCGATGAGCTCCTCCAACGGCAACGCCGGGAAGAAGCCGGCGCCGACCGGCGGGCGCGGGGGCCCCACCATCCGCACCCTCGCCGACATCAACCGCGGCCCCTCCGGATTCCCCGGCGCGGGCGGCAGCGGCAGCGACTCCGACGAGCCCCAGGAGTACTACACCGGCGGCGAGAAGAGGTCTCTCTCTCTCTCTCTCTCTCTCTCTGCTCCCCTCCTAGCAGCCTTTGTATTTTCCGTTCGAGATTTTCCCGCGATCGCGGCAGGGCATCGGGATCCCAGCCGTCTAGCTAGGTCCGTCCGGCGATTAGATTGCCAAATAAACCGTCGGATTCAGATTTGTTCGGCGGTTGACCTGTTCTAGTTACATTCGTTGGATTTGTCGCAAACTGTTGCGTGATACGGGTGAAACCTTACTATGTGAACGATGACCATCGATTACTGAGCGGTAGCTATGGTGTTCAATCCTGCTCAAGTTAGTTCGGCACGAACTTTGGGGGGTTGGTACTTTTTTCCACGGAATTTAGTCATGATCGGATGGTTTTCTCTTAGTCATGCATTGGTTCTGTTGGAGTGTAGGCGTTTGCCTGTAGATTTAGATTTGGGGGAAGTTCCTGTCACCGCTGCAATTTGTAGGCGATTGCCTGTAGATTCAGATTTGGGGGAAGTTCCATCCACCTGGAGAAATAATGCAAAAGATTCAGTTCAGTTTGATATGCTTATACTACCACGTTTGATTCTGATTTTGCTTTTCTAGTAGCCTGTTCTGAATAGATCTGTGTAGTGTTCCCAAACCTTTCAGTGGATGGATCATCTGATAAAGTTTATATCATTTATCTGAAGTTCTGTACCTAACCTACTTTTAGTATGATGAATAGAATGGCTCAGTTAATTGACCTAGTCATTACCTCAATTCTCATTACCATGAACATGCAGTCTTGTAAATTAGGGGATTGTCCATACTGCCCAAATAATGCGATGTATAGAATGACTCAGTTACTTGACCTAGTCATTTCCTCAATTCTCATTACCATGAACATGTAGCCTTGTAAATTAGGGGACTGGCCATCCTGCCCAAATAATGGGATGACCATGATACCATGGTGACCTTCCAAATGGTGAGATGGCTCTTGACACCGAACACTTTATTTTGGCTTTGGCACATATTCAGTTCCACTTTTAAGTTACACAAAATATGATCCACTGATATGCATTAGGGGATTTGATGGGTTGTCTGGTTTTCCTCTAGTTCCATTCAATTTTATCCAGAACTCCAATACTATCATCAGTTAGCTTTTTCTTGGTTCAACTTCCCATTCCCAGCAATATGGATCCATATACTCCCTCTGTCCCAAATTAGTTGACTCAAATTTGTCAAGATACGGATGTATCTAATACTAAATCATGTCTGGATACAATCGAATCTAGACAAATCTAAGTCAACTAATTTGGGTCGGAGGGAGTAATATTTTTTATCTGCATAATGGCATCCACATCTATACCTATTTATTAGGTGAATATCCTTCATTTTATGTAGCAGTGTCAATACTAGTTTGATGAATCCTGCTGTTACCACAGCAAGTCCTAAAATTCAAATGCTATCATCATTTTGCTTTTGGCTTGTTTCAGGTTCCGGCAATATGGACTCATATGATCTTGTGATCTGTATAATGCCATCCAAATGTGTTGTAGGCGATTGCCCTTTATTTTCTGTCGCAGTGTTAATTATAAGTCTTTTACCTCCATGAAAACCCTGCTGTTAGCAGCAGCAAGAAACTAAGGCTACCTGCTACAGCTGCTCTATGTAATACTTTGTCAGTTTATGTGGTTATCATAATTATAGTGATGATTCGAGCATCTCTTTGTAATCATCTGGTTCATAAATTTCTGATATAGCATCATGACTCTACTTCAATCAATGACAACTTACATTGTTTGGCCAAGGATTCTGTAAATGATTCTATTTCACATGACCTGCTTTATATTTGTATTAGCCAAATAATTTTGCACCCATGGTACCACTATAAGAAAACACATGTGAAAAGGATCCTAGATTATATTACTGTAATAGCCCAACTTGAGTACTTGTTATGTTGCATGCTTCGCCAATGGTTGGATATTACATTGCTTCAGTATGGGCAATTGTGATTTTGGCACCAGTGTTAACTTTGCCCCTGTTATTTGGTCCATCTGGACCTCTTTTACTCTGCTAGTATAGTACTCTCTCCGTTCCATAATTCTTGTTGTGGTTTTAATTCAAATCTGAAATAAAACCACGACAAGAATTATGGAATGGAGGGAGTAGGTCCAGTGCCATCTGATCATGCATTGCGACTAAAGTACCTCTGGGCTTAACACTAAATAAAAGGTTTCAGTAGTCTACAGATTACAGAATGAGCGAGTTAATAAGAAATGGCTATAGCCTGCGAGGTCCAAGTAGAAGCCGTCATTGTACTCCAACTTGGGCTAAAAGATAATAATTGCAGTATTTAGGGTCTGTCCTTTTCTGTCCTTTTTGTCCCCCTTGAATTATTGAAGAGCATTGAGTAGATCTCAATAATCTTTAGTGCAAGGTTTCTAATCAATTTCATTCTTACTTGAATAATTTATTCGTATCTCTGTGTATGTGCAGTGGGATGATTGTTCAAGATCCAACAAAGAGAAATAATATGGACTCAATCTTTGAACAAGCTAGAGAGATGGGTGCTCAGCAAGTTCCACTGCCTACTTTTGATGATCAATCTTCCAGCTCAAGAAGCTTTTCAGGAACGGGTCGACTGCTTTCAGGGGATGTGCAGACAGCACCATCTGTTCCTCAACCACCGCAGAATGTACTTCACAATATAAATTTCTGGAACAATGGGTTCACAATAGATGATGGTCCACTAAGAGGTTATGACGACCCTGAAAATGCAGACTTCATCGAGGTTACTCTGACCCTTCTTGACATAATAATTCTGGGCACTTTTAATTTTACCAACTAGCTGTTTTCAGTATTCTTTCCCTCACTTTCCTATTCTGCTGTGTGTTGTTTGACTGTTGATGCCTTAGTTATATTGAGTTTATATTTAAGGATGTCTGTTATGCCTAGACACAGTTAGATTGCTTATCTCCCCTTGCTGTCATCTGCAAAAATTTCTAGGAAGTTGCACCATACCTCATCAGATGGTTTTGTAAGAAAGTTGCACCATTTACCCATCAGATGGTATACCAAGTTGCACCACTTACCCGCCATGAAGAAATGGCAATCACATCAGTTCCATCATTGTTAACTGGACTGTCTTGGACCCAGTTTATGGTATACCACTAGTACCACTTTCAGCTGTTCTTGACAGAACAGGGTATAGCCTCTTAGTTGTAAGACTGGAAACTCACAATGATTCTGGAATCTGAGTCACTCCTATGTTAGCACATTGTGAAACATATCTCGCTTGACTGTGCCAAATACTATCTGTTGCCAGCAAAGGACCATGAAGTTGTTTTTTAGACACCATTTCTTGTCGAGTTTGTTGTTGATCTAGAGATCATCTGGGTACTTATTGTTTTCCACTTCGCAGACCGTAGTCAGTTTTGCATTACTTGAATATATGATAACAGCTGAAACTTCTGATCCTTCAGTAGAAAATGTGAACATGAAGTAAACGATGAATTGTCTGTTGTTTCAAGGAACCGTACACTAATTTGTCCACGTCCTGTATTTTCAGAGCATCAAGAAGTCCCAGTGCCCCCAAGAGCTGGAGCCTGCTGATCGAAGCACATCAGTTCATGTAAACGTTATAAAACGATATGCAGATTATGAGGTAGGCCATTCATAAGGCTAATTCGTTTTGCAGTAAACCAGTAAATACTTGAATATGCTAACATAGTTTGTGGTTTTCTTGATCTAGGAACCTGCAAGGCCTCGATCATCTTTCCAGGGTGTTGGGAGAACCCTTGGTGGTGGATCTTCAACTGATGACAGTCCAGCCCCAGCTCCTGTCACGCAAGCGCCCAACAGTGCTCCCAGGTCAATTGGCATAGTTGTGGATGACTCACAGCCGTTTACATCCATACAGCTAAGGTTGGCAGATGGCACTCGCATGGTCGCCCGGTTTAACCTTCACCACACCGTGGGCGACATCAGGTCCTTCATTGACGCATCCCGCCCAGGAGCTGCTCGGCCATATCAGCTGCAGACTGGCTTCCCGCCCAAGCAGCTGACAGACTCTACACTGACAGTTGAGCAAGCTGGTCTTGAGAACTCTGTTATCATGCAGAAGATGTAGGCCCTTACCAAGATGGGGCTCGTCGCACAGAAGACATAAACGCATTGTTGAACGGTTTATCATGTTGCCAGATACTGCACTTGCATGCAACCTGTAATCTGCTAGAGTATTGGTTGTTTTGTCGATAAACATATCGTCTTCTGCATTCGTCAATGAAGTCTACTGGTACTCATAGCTACTATGAATACGAAGTGCTATCAAAATTATGCATATCTGGTTATGGATCATCAGTGGTTATTGCTTAACTGTTCTTATTGCTTGACCCGTAAGAAATTAGATGTTATTATGATTTTTGTTCTGCCAAATAAATAACAGTTGACTTGAAGTGGCTGTCATTAAAAATCCAGAATGATCCAAATACTTAAAATCATGGGTATATTAATATTTCTCTGAAATACTTCTTAATAAGAGGTTCTGAAAAAGAAACCCTAGCCACTGCCTCCTCCAAAATCTTCTTTGATCTGTTCCCCCTCCTTCGGCCTTGACGGTGTTAGGAGGGGCAAATTTTTTTAGGTATGGTCTTTTAGATCTTACTTCGCCATATCGATCTTGGATAGTTTTTTATGGTTTATCGCGAGGGATTTGCCCTCGCAAAATCTATCCTGGTTGCTACGTCCTCAACAACGGCTATTCATACTTTTAGCTCCCCATATACATTAACTTGCCTTTTTGGTTCATCTTTCCTGAAATATCGGTGTTGATACTCATGTCGATGTTGATTGATTACTCCAATAGCTGCGCGTGTATATATACTTAGCATTGTGGCTCAAATTATATTCATGGGAGACAAGTCTATGATTTGGTAGCCGTGACTTTTTTATTTGGTTGCCTTCAGAAAAATATAAGATTATGTCATGAAAGAAGACATCGATTATTTGCTAGTTTTTTAGATTTTATATTGTAATTGTTGAAGATCTTTTATCATGTATTCCCTCTGGTCCATATTAATGTTCTCAACTTTATCTAGATTCGGATGAATCTAGTCTAAATCAATAATATGGACCGGAGGGAGTACTATTTGCTTGGATAAATATTATGGTATAGATCGGAAAGAAAGTTTTGGATATTATTTTGTTAAAACAAGACAAAAGACTTGCTATTTTATTGAAAAGAAAAGAGGATCTGGAAATTTGCCATTTCATTAGGCCCACGGAAAACAAGCCTTATGTGGCCCAGAATTTAATCCGTGATTTCTACTCCCTGTGTAAGCCACAGATTAGCGTTGCTGCGCGCCTGCGCCGCCGCTGAAGCCGCCTTCTGCGGTGTGTCTGATTTCCCTTCCCATGTTCCCGCCGCTCTGCAATCTCCGGCGACGCCTCCTCGCCTCAACCCCTATACTGCTGCCACCACCCTTGCACCGCCTCTCCACCTCATCCACTCCGGCAACCCCTACCACCCCCGTGGCCGTCCTCTGGGACCTCGCCGCCTCCCGCCCGCCCTCCAAACTCCCCCTCTACGACTCCGCCGTCCGCCTCCACCTCTCCGCCTCCTCCTTCGGCCGCCTCCGCCTCTCCGTCGCCTTCCTCCACCCCTGCCACCGACTCCCAGACCCTGACCCGTCCACCGAGGCCACCAACCTCTGCCGCGTCTGCGGCCGCCGCTTCCGCGCCCGCGACGCGCTGCTCCGCCACTTCGAAACGATCCACACCCGCGAGCACGCCAAGCGCCTCGAACGCATCGAGTCCTCCCGCGGCGACCGCCGCGTGCGGCTCGCTGCGTCCCTCTCCCTCAAGCTCTCCAAGTACGCCAAGGCTGCCCGCGAGCTCACCGCCGGGGTGGATTCCAGATCCCCTGCCGACGAGCTCCGACGAGCCGGAATCCATTCCGAGATCTCCCGACACCCGTCTGCGTCCCTCCGGGAGCGCGCACAGGAGGTGCTCGACGAAGGGTCCGTGGGGTGCCTGATGCTGGTCTCGGGGAAGGAGGAGCTCTCCCCTCTGCTGCGGCTGGCGAAGGAGAAGGGCGTGCGGTCGGTGGTGGTTGGCGGGGAGTCCGGGCTGGCAAGGTGGGCCGACGTGGGGTTCACCTGGGCGGAGGTGATCGCCGGGAAGGCTAGGACGGCAGCGCCGTCCATGTCCGGGAAATGGCGGGACAGGGACGTGCTCAAGAAGCTGGAGTGGAGGTATGAAGAGGACGACGAGGAAGAAGATGTGGTGTTTGAGGAGGACGGCGACGGAGATGGGTCAGAAGAGTTGGCGGGAAGTGCAAACAGAAAGCCATGGTGGAAGCTGGAGTCTGACGGCGAGGACTCAGTGCGTTGACGGTTGAACTGTGGTGATTTTACACATAGGTGTTTGTTCGTCTGCTGCTTGGGAGGTTGATTTCTTCAGAGTTCAGGGGTGTTAATCGTGCCACACTGGTGGTTCTATAAGACGTGATATTCTTGCATTTAGGAGAAGCTTTTTGTCCCAATCTGATGGTCTAGTAAGAGGTAAATCATCGGCAAGAGCACTCGCTTAAACCATCTCAGCATACCTAACCAGTATTGATTTGTCATGTTCACATGAAATTCCTCACCATTGCATTGATTTAATTTCTGGTGAATCATGTCCCAATCAGAATGAGATTTATAATTTATACATATGAATTTGAACTTTCTACAGTCTTGTAAAGACTGACAGACACTGCAGCACTTGTTTCTTTTACTGGACTTCTTACAAGTTCAATGTTCCAATACAAATGTCAATTGGTGCACCGTTAGCACATACTCCGTAATGCTTCAAATTACTAGTTTAGCCCATCTTTCTGTGAATTAACCGCGCAGCTCTTTTCTTCTTAATTAATGAAAATGCCAACTCTTTTGCCTTGTTTGAAAAAGACTTCAAAATATCCTAACCCTTTTCTCTGTAAGACAGGACGATGCTGCTGATCCCCTGAGAAAGACTATGTTAGATGTTGAAGATGAACTAGAAGCTGTGGTTGTCAGAGGTTCTCCTGCTTTGACTGTAGCTAACTCTGTTGATACTTCTCTTTGCCACCATCTCCTTAGCGTCCTAGAACTGAGAATGTTACTACTGCTGAATCCTTTGAGGGCCAGACAAGTGCAAGCCAATCTGTGCACACTAGCTATGGGAAAATCTGTGCTCAGGCACTTGCCACCATCTCTGAACACGATTCTTAAGAGGGCAGTGAAGAAGAGCAGGATCTGCTTATTGATATGATTGCCAAAGAGAGTCAAATGAAAAACAATGTTGCTGAGCCAAGTTCATGTTGCTTTCAATGAACTAACAGTTGATCAGGAGATGGATAGCCATAATCCTCTTGTTTCCTACCGACAATGAAAATGTTGGGACTATCCAGACTCCTACTCCAGTTGTTTCCAAAGAACTGATGATTCCTTATCTGTCCAATAAGAGTCTGCAACAAATCTTACCTCAGTCTGCTTCTGTTCTTCGCCCAGTGGAGTGGCCTTTATTGGGAGTCATTGAGACCGAGAATGATTCAATCCGCTGGGAGGATCACATGAGCTTAATCTGTTTGCTGTTTTCTGTCTTTTTAATCTTCTATTTTCCCTTGCTGGTATCCCCGAGTTTCCGTAGGTTTTCTGATGTCTGTAATATGTAACAGTAACAGTGAAACTTTTTCTTGAAATTTGGTTGTTATTGCAAGAGTAAACTGTATCAACGGTCCTAATTCTTTTGCCGCTTTCACTTTGGTCCCTATTCTTTAAAATTGTACATCTAGGTCCTAATTTTTTTATAAGTGTGTCACGCTATTTCCTAAATTGGTTTGACCCTCGTTGACCGGTGCCGCGTATACAGTGGGGCTCTGGAGACATCTTGTACACCTTGCATATTTGTAAATAGGCCTCCTAGGTTGTGATTTCTTTCAAAACTCAGGCGTCGTTGTACCTTGTTGATCACCGCACGGCCGCCGGAGTGGATCCAGAAGTGGTGCCGCACGGCCGCCGGAGTGGATGCAGAAGTGGTGCCGTGAGGAAGTTCGGCATGCGTTGCTCGAAGATCCTTCCCACTTTGACGATCTGCCTGTTTGTCGGGGCGACGAGGGACCACGGGAAGCGTTGCTGCTTGGAGAGCGGGAGCACCAGGGCCCCCCGTGCGGTAATGTTCGTCTTCAACCCATAGCCAGCGGCGGAGAGGAGCTCCTTGGACAGGTTGACCCCGGTGTTGCCCTCGATGTCCTCCTCCTGGAAGATGCACCCGTAGGAGCCCCCGTGTGTCGGCGGTAGTGTTGTGCACGAGGTATGCGAGGCGAAACCACACCTACTTGTCCCTAGTCGTGGACACCACCAGGGCACGCGTTCCATGAAGCGGATGCTGGGGCGTCGAAACAGGGACCGAGTTTTGAAAGAAAACATAACTTGGGAGGCCTATTCGCAAATATGCAGGGTGTGCAGGACATCTCCTGGGTCCCACTGTATACGTGGCATCGGTCAACGTGGGTCAAACTGATTTAGGAACTCGCATGACACATTTATAAAACAATTAGGATCTGGATGTGCAATTTTGAAGAATAGGGAGAAGGCACAGCAAAATAATTAGGAACGCTCATACGGGTTACTCTTATTGCTAATCAGTTGTTGCCCCGTAGTGGGTGTTGTAGACCGAACACTCCTCACCAGCGGGTTTCCTATCGGTGCTCCAACTCATTTTCACCCTCTTCATCGTCCCCTCTAGGACTTGTTTAGTCCTCTCGTATTTCGCTAGTGTAATTACGTTGGGCGAAGCCCACGACGATTCGGGTGAGGCCGAGCCCATGAAGGACACAACTCCTTGACAGACACACCATGATTAGATAGGAATGTTTAGGGTTCTGCCCTCGATCTGTAATCGACTCGGACGTATCCCGATACTTGGCTCCCCCATATAAGGGCCAGGAGGGAGCAGCGAGAAGGGTAAGTAGTACTCCCACACATACACCCGCAAGATTTCATCTGCACACCATCGCCATCTCGGCACCCCGATAATCCTTCCCGTGTTGCTCTTCCTCAAATCTCGGCACACCATTCTTTATTAATGAAGAATAAACAAGCAGCAGTAGGGTTTTCCCTCCGGGGGCCTGAACCTGGGTAAACCTCGTCTCCCCGTGTGTTTGTCTGTTAGCCGACGAAGTCTCCAGCGTGTTGCTCTTCCTCAAATCCCAAGTCCATTAACCATGGGCATTGACATGATCACACCACGTCAATTGGTGCCGTTTCTGGGAACCCCACACGCTGATGTCGCGACTTCAGCGGCTCCATCTTTGGCGATCTATGACACATCGACCTTGGCAAGCCAGATCTGCTTCAGATCCTTCGACTTCACCATCCATGCACCAGCTTCATGTCAATTCTTCGACTCCCTCGCCAATGGAGCTAGAATGTCGATCGGCGGTCTGAACTTTCAGTTCAACAAGATTGGCACCCTACGCCTTCCAGACCAGGTCCGTTCGGTCCCGGAGCAGTCGATGTTGCTATCGATTGCACCCGTCTCGTGGATCCCACCACTACCGGGGACCCTCAGTGAGCTCAACGCGTCCTCTTCGGCCCATGACCCGGATAGCAACAGTAGTTGCGTTTTTTATCTGAGCAACCTGCTCAAAGGAGCCGACGGCGTCTGCTCCGATGCGGAAAGTTGCGGAAGTAATGGCTACGCCACTACATGTGCACCGTCATCAATGCCAACGATGGCGATGGCACCCGTGGAAACAGTGTGGTCGGAAACAACACCGGTCGTGACAATGTCAACAAGGACAACGCCAATCGTGGCGGCGCTGAGGAGCGCCCCTAGATCCACCTCACGGACGACGAGTGGAACATGATAAAGAAAGACATAAAAGGTACTCCCTTGCCGGAAGACTCATCGCGATAAGTGCTGATGGGCTATCATTGGCACCTTCAAAAGGAGTTCCTCCGTCAATAGATGGTGCAAGCCCAACTCAAAGAACGTCGGCGACTCGTTGACGAATAAGTGCCTGACGGGCAGGGCTCTCTTCGATCGAGGGATCCTCCTCGAAGAGAAACCATCACGCGGGAGCACACAAGAGACGCTCTCGAACACATTTGATGGATGAGGAGGCCAAGCAAGCCACCAATCGAAACCTCGACTTCTCGTTCATGTCAATGGATTCGTAGGTCAACATCGTGCCCAAAACTCCGCAGGCCGCTATCATCGCGGCCACCACTTACCTAATGTCCAACCCATCCCGGGCGGGGGATCCGCGATCCGCCATACACAGATCTGCCATCGCTGGGATCAGCCTAGTCGAGGCAGCACTCGTGGGAGAACCCACCAAAGTGGCAACAAAAGCACCCGTGGTACGGAAAGACAACCACTCGCCATCATGAGACGAAGACCCCCCGCGGCGACGTCACATCCCGTGGCGGAAGGATCGCGACTATGATGCTCGTGACGAAATCACGCAGTGGAAGGTCGACAAAATCATGCGCGAAACACGCCTACTGATGGATCCCAAGTGCAGGAGATCAATTGTAGTACTTTTCAACAAGAAAGGTTGTCGAACCCATGAAGAGCTGAAAGTATTGGTTAGTAAGTTTGACAAGTAAAACAATAAAGGGACTTCTATTTTTGTACTCTCGGTTTGTTAGTTGTACTCAGTTTTCCCTAGCCGCTTAACTTTTCCTCCATTTTGCCCATCTCCTTATACGAAACTCTCACACGGTCTGAAAACTCGCTGTTTGTTAGTCTTGCCGTTACGTGCTGACAAGTGGGGCCGCGTTCAGTCAGGTCCCGTAGTGGACCCTCGCCGTTATGTGCTGACAAGTAGGGCCGCGTTCCCTTGCCGTTACATGCTGATAAGTAGGGCCGCATTCAGTCGCTTTCCATAGTGGACACCTCTCTCCACTTATCCAGGTCAGCATCGGACCCACAACTTATCCACATGAGGCCGGACCCATAGCATACCCAGGTTGGCGTTGCAAGATGGGACCCCGAGCCAGCCCCGCGCCCGTGTCGTTGCCTCCCCTTTCTTCTTCTTCTCCAGCGACGATGGCCCTTTGTCTAGCTTTATTTTCATACAGTGAATGTAATGCATATACAAAAATTATACATCTTTGAACTCTTTGAAATCGCACTTAGGACATGATAATGTTGTGCTAATAAAATCCTGATCATTTATCATTTCTATAAAGTGAAATATAATGCATTAAAGGTGAGTATACGAAAATTATAAACCTTTGAACATTGTGCAATGGCACTTAATACGTGATAATGATGTGCTAACAAAATTCTGAGAGATTACCATTTTCTCCCCCATTTTCATAGAGTGGAATGTAATGCATAAACTTACGTATACGAATATTATACACCTTTGAACTCTTTGAAATCGCACTTAATACGTGATAATGTTGTGCTAAGAAAATGTTAGGAGATTATCATTTTCATAGAGTGAAATGTAATTCGCAAACTTGCATATGCGAAAATTATAAACCTTTGAACATTTTGAAATGGCACTAAATACGTGATAATGATATGCTAACAACATTTTGAGAGATTATCATTTTCTCCCCCATTTTCATAGAGTGGAATGTAATGCATAAACTTGTATATACAAAAATTATACACATTTAAACTCTTTGAAATCACACTTAATACGTGATAATGGTGTGCTAAGAAACTCCTGAGAGATTGCTATTTTCATATAGTAGAATGTAATGCATAAACTTGCATATATAAAAATTATACACCTTTGAACTCTTTGAAATCGCACTTAGGATATGATAATGTTGTGCTAATAAAATCCTGATCATTTATCATTTTCATGGAGTGAAATATAATGCATAAACTTGCGTATACTAAAATTTAAAACCTTTCAACACTGTGAAATCGCACTTAATAACGAGATAATGATGTGCTAGCAAAATTTTAAGAGATTATCATTTTCTCCCCCATTTTCATAGAGTGGAATGTAATGTATAAACTTGCGTATATGAAAATTATACACATTTGAACTCTTTGAAATCGCACTTAATATGTGATAATATTGTGCTAAGAAAATCTTGAGAGATCATCATTTTCATATAGTAGAATGTAATGGACAAATTATACACCTTTGTATACTTTCCCTTCAAATTATATTCAAATTCATTTGTTTATGGAGTTAAAGTACTGGTGGCAAATTCGTTATTTTGCATGGATAGAGGGGTGCCCCCCAACAGGTATAGGGGTTATATTGTCCGCTAGATCATAGAGGATCAACGGTTGGTGGGCATGATCCGCGTGACAACTGTCTCAACCAATTAGAGCGTAGCAGCCAAGATGAGCATATGTGTGAGAGATTGTGACTAAGAGAGGGGGAAAACTGAGTAGAACTTAAGAACCAAGGGCAAAACTGAGTAGAACTTAAGAACCAAAGGCAAAACTGACAAAGGGATTTAAATAGAAAATAGAAAGAGATTTAAAAAAATGGAAAATGTGTCTTTAAAAAAATACATCTTGGCATACATAAAACTATTTGCTATTCAAATATACACCAGTTTGACAATTATTGCCTCATTCAGATAAACTATGTCTTGGGGTGGGATATTTTGGAAGTGGCTTGAGTAGAAAGCCATGAACCTTCATACATAGTAGGTGATTTGAGAAGTGGTGATTTGAGTTAAAACTTGATTTATATACATTTCTTATGTTGGCAGGTCACATAATAAGACCCCCTGGGTAGATGCCACTATGTTTTGATCTTTTTGAATTTATTGTGCATAAAATGACTCAATTAGCTAGCTAAAACCCATTCATTGACTATATGTTGACCAGCCACCGGAGGGTAAAACTGAGTATATTGCACACGGAAGTGTTAGTACTGGAGGGTAAAACTGAGTACAACCAAACTACCAGTGTTACACTCGAGGGCAAAATTGAGCACAACTAAGCCACTAGGGTTAGACACGAGGGAAAAAATATGACTCGCGGTACGCGTGTGCGGTGCATGGGGCGGTAGCGGACACGTGTGACCGTGCAAGGTGCAGTAGCATACCGTGCAAGGTGCAGTAGCGGTTATGTGGTGCACGGTAGGGAAACAAAACGTCGCTTCCCTTCTCCTTTATAGAGGCCTCCTCACTCTCACTAATCACTCACTCGCTCACTCAACCGTCTCCACTATCCCATCACCTTATGCAAACATCCAAGAAAACCCCAACCACGCCGGCGATGGAGAAGAACGGCGCAATCATCGACGCCTCCAAGGCCGTCGTCGAGAAGGCCCCCGTCCCTGTACAGGCCCCCGTCGAGGCATCAAAGGCAGCCGCCGTCTCCGTCCAGACCCTGATGGCTCTGAAATATAGCCATCTACGTCCAAATTTAAACTAGATATTATTCATAATTTTGATGAAATATCTCTTTAAACCCTGCCACTAATGCCTAATATTCAGAGGGGTATGCAATCCTTTCTTTTATATTTTTCCTACGTAGATAATGTCGTTTGAATATGGGAATCACTATAATAAAGTCAAAGATACGAGATTTCCAACAACCAGAAGAAACTAGGAGCTGTAAAGCGAAGTCAGACACTTTAACGACCAACTATACGACCGGAGCAAAAATTTCGGCCGTATAGCTCCGGTCGTATTGTTGGCGCCGCCATCGTTAGGTCAAACAGAACAACTTTCGTGAAGGGACCCCTATATAAAGAAGCCTCGGTCGATGAGAAAATAAGCCAGACCTCGCCAAAAAGTCTCTGGCACAGATCACCAGCCGCCTCCAGATCTCAAAACCCTTCTCCATCTCCATAGCCATATTCCACCACTTGTAATAGTAGATCTCTTCTTCGATTAACGACATTTTAAGACCATTGCTATCAATATTATGATTTTCATTACAATGTTTGTGATTGTTGGTCTCATATCTATGTGTGAGTAATTCTCCTTAGGCTAAGGGCTTCGGCCTAGCCATGTAGCAATTGTGCATGTTATTTATCATAGGGATCGTGTATTAGTTTGTATGACATGATGATTATTGTATCCTCTCTTGCCTCAATCCAAGGACTTGTCAGGTACCCAAGACCCCGAGGGTTGATCCAGGTATAGGGAGTATGAGTAATGACTGATCTGCGGGTTGGGAACCTAAGTGACAAAAGGGGTAGTATGGTTGTATGTGAGAGATTTACTTGGGATTAATGGTGACATCACTATGCATATCATTAGTTATCTTTCTTCTATGGATAAGACTAGTAGGTTATTGCTATAAGAGGTTGCGGAGGCAATAGCAATTATGGATGCACTGCCCACATATAATTTATCTTGCTCTAACAAGTACATGCATACTTTATTTCTATCTTTTATTCCTATCAGATGTTTTGGACAGCTACAGGTGAAACCGAACGCCCTAGACCCTCTCTCTCCATCATCGACAATAAAAAAAAGACACAAGCTATTGGTCTGGTAAAAACACAAAAGGAATTCCAAAACTCCCGAAGGTCCGTTAAAGTAACTTCGCTATGCATTCGCTTCCCGAGGATTCGATAACCTAGGTCTACTAGGGAAAAAGAAGCTACACTACATCCGTAATCCGAATCGAAGGTATCAACCTTTTTTCTGGCACCGTTGCCAGGGAAGCAATAGCTACCCTGGTTAGGTTATTAAGAACCTTGCTAGTTTTAATTCTTGTTTTTAATTTTGTTAGTTTGCTTTTAGTCTTTATTTGATAAACAAAAAAAATAGTTAGTCTTTAAATTCTTTCTTTTACTATTATAATTCTTTGTTTAAAAAACCCAAAAACATAGGGAATATGGCTGAAAAAAAGCTTAGGGAGTTTGCTACTCCCAACAATGATTATTTGCATACTCCTATTACTCAGCCAGCAATTGCTGCTGATGACTATGCAATTAAGCCCTATTATTTAAGTTTGGTTCAATAGAATCAATTTGGAGGCTCTTCTGTTGAAGACGCAAGTATGCACTTGAATACTTTCACTGAAATATGTGATATGATGCATATAAAAGACGTTGACCCTGATGCGGTCAAATTACGTCTATTTCCTTTCTCTCTAAGAGGGAGAGCAAAAGAATGGTTGTTATCTTTGCCTAGAAATACTATTACATCATGGGTGGGATGTACTTCTTTATTTATGACTAAAATTTTCCCACCTGCAAAGACTATGCAACTTCGATCTAATATTACTGGCTTTAGACAGGAAGAGCGTGAGCCACTAGTGCTTGCATGGGAGAGGATGAAAGAATGCTTAAGAAACTGTCCTAGTCATGGGATGGAAGATTGGTTAATCCTCCATTTATTTTATAATGCTCTTAATCCTGTATCAAAGTATATGCTTGATACTGCAGCTGGAGGAACATTCATGGGTAAACATATTACCGAAGCAAAGCAGCTGTTAGACAATATGCAAGACAACCATGCTCAATGGCATGTGGAAAGATCAAACATGAAGAAGGTGAACTCCATCTCCACAAGAAAATAAAGAACTAAATGCTAAGTTGGATGAGATCATATTAGCCATAAAAGGGAAACAAACCTAGGTAAAAGCCATCCCTGAAACAAATATTGAAGAAATAGACTTCGTAGCTCGTAATGATTATAACCCTGCTTGGAAGAAGAGTTACAATCCTAACTTTCAGAAACATTATTCTTGTCCTGCAGGTAATTCTAATAATAATATAGGAACTAGTAATGGTAGTCTCCAAGAAAGACTTAAGTCTTATAGACTCACAAAATGAACAAAACAATATTCTTGTTAAAATAATAGAGAACCATGATGCCATGCTTGGTAAATTATCTAACCAAGTTGTTAGTTTGAGAAATGATTTGCAGGCCCTCCAAGAACGAACGAGGATCATTGAGGCATAGCTAGGTAAGATAACTGAGAGTCAAAGTCTCATTCTAGCTAAATTTCTAGGTAAAGATGAGCCCAATCCTGTTGAAGAACTCAAAATGATGAGGATCCAAAGGGAGGAGCCTGAAGAACTTGATTATAGTAATGTCCCTTCACCAAGCTACACCATCGAAGACCTCGTAAAGAGGATCAACGTCAAAATTCCGGTAAGTGAAGGTAACGATGAATCCATGTATCAACACTTTGTTGATCCAATTAAGGTATGCGAGCTTGAAGAGGAATACAAGAAAATCGCTGAAAAGTTACCTGTTAAACTAGATGACATATTTGAGCCTACTATTAAGATAAAGATTGGAACTAATGAGATAGCTGCACTTTGTGATCTAGGTGCAAGCATCTCAATAATTCCAAGGAGTCTTTTTAACAAATTAAATATTAGCTCCTTTGAAATCACTGAATTAAAATTGCATCTAGCAGATTCTACCTACAAACAAGCTGTAGGAATTAAGGAGAACACTTTAGTTTACATTAATGGCTGTCCTGCTCTAATTGACTTTGTTATTGTTGACATGCCTGAAGATACTATTGCTCCTATAATAGTAGGTTGTACTTTATTGAGAACTATAAAGGCTTTAATTAACCTCCATGAAGGGAACGTGAAGTTGCAATTGCCTTCGCGGGATCCTTTTGTTATCCATTTCCCTAGGAAAAAGAAAGCCAAACATGACGAGAAGGAGGCCATCACTTTGAAGGCCAATTAATTTGGAGTGGGTGTTCCACTCATCTAGCCCAAGTGAGTATCGTCAAGGTCAAGCTATTGACCATAAAAGAGCGCTCCATGGGAGGCAACCCATGTTGAATAAAGATTTGAGTTAATTTTTAGTTTAAGTTTATGTTTAATAAAGAGTGCTAGAAAACTCCATGTGAGGAGGAGAAGTTCGGTAGTACTTGAAATTCTGCTACATACATGTTGTTATTGGTTAACAATATTTACTGTCAATTTTCTGTCATAAACAAGGTATATCACTAAGTTACAGGAAAAGAAGTAATTCTCAAAGAAACAATTTTTTTTTGATGCACATAGAGAGTATAACGACCAACTATACGGCGGGAATAAAAATTCTGGCTGTATAGTTCCGGTCGTCTAGATATCTTTGCCATCGACAATTTTTCTTTAATATGTACTGAGAGTTCAACAACCAACTATACGACGGGAATAAAAATTTCGGCCATATAGGTCTGGTCGTATAGATATTGGTGCCTCTGTGCATATTCTTTTCTAATGTACTGAGAGTTTAACGATCAACTATATGGTGGGAATAAAAATTTCGGTCATATAGATATCGATGCCTTTGTATATTTCTTTCGCAGGGACAGATAGTTTCATGACCAACTATACAGCGGGAACATTTTGTTCCAGCCATATAGTTGCGTCCGTATAGCTGCGCCGCCAGGAGGAAACCCTAATTTTTTGACAAAAGACCAACTATGCGACGGGAACACAATGTTTCGGTCATATAGTTGCGCCCGTATAGTTACGTCCGACCACAAAATCGCACGGGAAGGTACCTCCAACTCCAAAACTTCAATCATTTTTCTCTCTTCTACCTCCAAACTCTCTCAAAACCTCAAGAGATCTTCATCTCCACTCAATTTCGTTCGATTTCCTCGCACACGAGTGATCTATGGTATGTTTATCCTCCGATCCTCCAATTACTTTTTGCAAATTCATCTCCGATCTATTGTCGTTATCAATCTAGGTTGAGACCTACTATGAACCAATTACCATGATTTTCTTGCCTAGATTATTATTTTTAGGAGATTCTTTAGTGTGCTATGATGAGGAATATATTGTACTTACTATTGTTGGATCAAAAAGTTTTATTTTTGTCTTTCTTCAATGTTTTAGATGATGAACACAAGAAGCCAAACTCGTGCTCGTTCCACCGCTAACGCTTCTTGGGCAGCCGCTTAGGAACGCATGTGGATCAAGTTCAAGGATGAGCCCCAACGTGATCGCTTCAACATGATCAAGAACCGCGAAGTGAAGGCTACCAAGTGGGCTTGCCCCATTATATTGAACCAACTCGGTATTTCTGATGACTTCAACTTACTTTGCAATAGAGCTGTCTTGCAAAACTTTGTGTACAATGACGTACCTACTTATCACCGCTTAACCATTGAATTTCTAAGTTCGTTGTAAAGCACTGTTAAACAATGGCAAGGAGAGGACACTATTTCTTTCCAACTGATAAACAACAACTACACTTTAACATTAGATGAATGGTGCGCATGTTTTAATTTGCCAAACAATGATGTTCATGCCTTACCCGCATCCTTTACTGGCTTAAGTCCTTCCCCTGAACAATACTATAATGGAATGAGTTTCACTACTGGAGTGAACAAGGGGAAGAATATTCAACATCCTACAATTCGCTATTTGTTCTATGTTATTGCTAATACCTTGTAGGAACATAATGAGTTCATAATACTCAACGAGGAGGACATCCTAGTCCTTGCAAAGGCTGCTTACATCAACTGCAACCTGTCACTCAACTTGGGCGCCATCCTTGTGCGCTACCTAGAGCACCAAGCCTCCCAAAGCCAAGGACCAATCATAGGTGGAGGCGTCATCATCATGCTTGTCACTGCCCTAGGCATCAACCTAGGTGAGTTGCAACCCGTGCTAGGTAAGACACGTGTTGGTTTCTCCACTTTGAGAGCCTGTGGAATGCTCACTAGGAGAGGTGGTGTTTATTATATGCATATTTCTAGGGCTGGGCATCCCTACCCCGCTCCTATGCCTAATGGTCTTTTATCTATTGAGGAAGGACGTTTGCTATATGACTTGTAGGTTGAGCAACACCAACCCAAGGAAGAGATTTCGGAGAAGGATGAGGACCAAGAGGAGGAGCAAGAAGTTCCTTACCAAGAGGAGCAGCCACAAAACCGGTTCGCCACATACCAAGATTTCCAAGGACTTAGAGGGACTGTGGAGAGGATGCATAACCTCTCTTTGAACCTCCGAGAATCAACTAGTAACCTCTTAACTCAATTTTCAAACTAGAGCAACGACTTTTTCCCGCCAACACAATGATTTAAAGGGCTTGCAAAAGCCTAAGCTTGGGGAAGTTTCCTCATGTATCCTTGTTTGGCGTTTATTTTCTTTTATTTATATTTGAGGTTGTGTTTTTATTTGAGTTTATAAGCACTCATGTTGGTTTCCCCAACACTTTATTTTCTAGTTCTTTTTATTTGCTTTCGAGATTTTCTAGCCGAGCTTTGCCACCAATTTTCTATTCTTTAAATTCCCTCTCTTCAAAATCACAAAAAGATTTCTCCCTCTTTCCTTATTTTCCCTCTTTCTTTTCTTTCCGCCTCGAGGTCTTCATATGTTTGCAGGAGAGTGATCGACTTCGAGTTTCCAAGAAGCAAATAAAAAAAGAGAAGTGGAACCAATCATGAGACGTATGCCTTATGACTCTCCACTTTTGAAGTTTGAGAAACCCATGCTAGTTAGTAGTAAATGTTGAGATATTATATTGGTGGAGTGAGTCTTTGTATCGTAGTACGTTTGCATGGGTATTTAATTGGGTACATTTTGTTCCAGCTCTCGAAATTAACTAAGTCCTGCCTAAAAATTGCTAAACAATTGTAATAAGAAAAAGTCTCACAATTGAAGGCTTGGGTGTTGTAGTGCTTAGTATTGAAGGTTTATTTTTATAGACACTCAACACCACTAAAAATGTTGATTGACTTGATAGCTCTCTTTTAAAGGATTTGTTCGGTTGAATTAATGTTTAGCGGTTTTTGTGAGCATGCCAAAGTTTGACTTGTTAATCATAAGAATGATATAGATTTATGCGTGTCAAACTTCATGGGATGCCAACAACTCCGCTGGCCTACGAACGATCTTTATGGAGGAAACTCCTAGATTTCGGCTATGAGTTGATTAAACACTTGTAGCAGCAATGCTATAGTGGGTAAGATTCTTGGCACTCCCGGATAGCTGTAATCATGATGGAATCACTCCTCTGGCTATTATGAGTAATCATTATGCAAAAGGAACAAAAACCTTAGTGATGCCACGAGTGTCCATCACAGCCCGATAAACTAATATTTTTTTGGCATGCTCTCAATTACTGAAAAACTGAAATTCTTGAAGGACAATGAATAGAAAAGTAGTGTTTGAAAAGTCTTGATTTATTGATGTGGGAGAATTGAGATACTCTAGTGTATATGCTTTTCATGACAACTCTCACACTCTTAATTTACATAATTATACTTTATTATTCAAAGGCAAGCCTATGAGTTGATTACATGACATGGAATAAAGTTTACTCATTTAAATCATCCATGCTAATAATAATTGTGCTGCACAATAAGGGTGCATAAAACCCGTATGATATGCTTGCCATTACTCTATCTATGCTAAAGTCTTTCAGATTTGCGAAGTGGAGGAAACATGAGTCTACCAATCATGAGTAAGATCACCATCTCGTTATTTCAGTTTAAATGCTGGGTTCCTTTTTGATTTTGGTTTTGTTGCTCGGGGACGATCAAGTTTAAGCTTGGGGAGGTTGATGGCTCTGAAATATAGCCATCTACGTCCACATTTAAACTGGATATTATTCATAATTTTGATGAAATATCTCTCTAAACCCTGCCACTAATGCCTAATATTCAGAGGGGTATGCAATCCTTCCTTTTATATTTTTCCTGCGTAGATAATGTCGTTTGAAGATGCAAATCACTACATTAAAGTAAAAGATACAAGATTTCCAACAACCAGAAGAAACCAGGAGCCGTAAAGAGGAGGCAGACGCTTTAACGACCAACTATATGACCAGAGCAAAAATTCCAGCCGTATAGCTCCGATCGTATAGTTGGCGCCTCCACCGTTAGGTTAAACATAACAACTCTCATGAAGGGACCCCTATATAAAGAAGCCTCGGATGACGAGAAAACAAGCCAGACCTCGCTAAAAAGTCTCTGCCATAGATCACCAGCACTTCTAGATCTCAAAACCCTTCTCCATCTCCATAGCCATATTCCACCACTTGTAATAGTAGATCTCTTCTTCGATTGGCGACATTGTAAGACCATTGCTATCAATCTTATGATTTCCATTACAATGTTTGTGATTGTTGATCTCATCTCTATGTGTGAGTAATTCTCCTTAGGCTAAGGGCTTCGGCCTAGCCATGTAACAATTGTGCATGTTATTTATCATAGACGGGATCGTGTATTAGTTTGTATTACATGATGATTATTGTATCCTCTCTTGCCTCAATCCAAGGACTTGTTAGGTACCCAAGACCCTGAGGGTTGATCCAGGTATAGGGAGTATGAGTAATGACTGATCTACAGGTTGGGAACCCCAGTGACATAAGGGGTAGTATGACTGTATGTGAGGGATTTACTTGGGATTAACGGTGACATCACTATGCATATCATTAGTTATCTTTCTTCTATGGATGAGACTAGTAGGTTATTGCTATAAGTGGTCGCGGAGGCAATAGCAATTATGGATGCACTGACCACATATAATTTATCTTACTCTAAGAAGTACATGCATACTTTATTTCTATCTTTTATTCCCATCAGATGTTTTGCATAGCTACAGGTGAAACCGAACGCCCTAGGCCCTCTCTCTCCATCATCGACAACAACAAAAATACGCAAGCTATTGGTCCGATAAAAACACAAAAATAATTCTAAAACTCCCGAAGGTCAGTTAAAGTAACTTCACTACGCATTCGCTTCCTGAGGATTCGATAACCTATGCCTTCTAGGGAAAAAGAAGCTACACTACATCCGTAATTCAGATCGAAGGTATCAGACCCACGTCCCTGCTTCTGCCGTAGCCGCCAGCGAGGAGGCCCCCGCCAGTCTCGGGCAGATCCCGCTCACCAGCATAAGGCCGGAGAACCCCTACGACACCAGCATCGTCGACCCATGGTCAGAGGTAACCAGGGTTTCCTCACCTTCCCTTGTTCTTCCTCCATTCCCATCGTTGGATGCTAGATCGAATGTTATTAGGGTTCGACTATTTTTATTCAGTAGCTAATCCTCTTGTGTTAGATATTGTATTTCGATGATTCCCCCTGTTCATATTTCGATGATTCCCCTTGTTCGTATTTGAATCCCCCTGTTCGTAGTTGGGATCAATATTCGATTTAGTTTGAGATTTGGGGAATAATCAGGGGATCTCAATCGGTTAATTCATGTCCTTATTGCACTCTACTGTTTTTCCAATAGGAGGATAGCGGTGACGTCCACAGCAACGACAAATCCAAGGACACCAAGACTCGTCATGTGTTGAGGAGGCTGAAGTTCGGCTAGTACGACAACTTCCTTGCCGGCGACGTCTACGAGTGCCCCGTCTGCACCACCAGGAGGCTCTGCGCCACCGACTTCAACTCCCTCGTGAAGCATGCCGAGGATGTGAGGACTTGCGGAGAGTCCGTGAACATCCACGGCTTCATAGCCAAGCACCAGGCGCTCGGTCTTCACCTCCGCAACCTCCAAAAGGTGGCCATCAAGGAGGGTCGCATGCCCTCGATCAAGCCCAAGGCGCCCAAGGTCAAGGGACTGTGTAGCAAGAAGTGGAGGACGAGCTAGAGGGAGGAGGCGGAGGCTGTCCTGGCAGAGGCCATGAGGGGCCACTGATCTTGTGCTGCTACTGCTACTGTAAAGCAACTTCTTTTGTCTTGTCTGTGTTGAACTTGTCCGCTGCTGCTGCTGAGCAGCCTAATTGGCAAACCTCATTAAGTACCGTACTATATATCCTATATTAGTTGTTTTATCTACATCTGCTCTGTTTACTGAATTTATTTATGTTGCTGGTTAGATTTGCTGCTCTAGATTTGCTACCAGATTGGGGAAAAACGACGACCAAAAGGAACAATGAATAAAGAGAGAAGCTTCTCTAGATTCGCCACCTTTTTGGCCAAAAAAACACAACTGTTAGCGAGAGAGATGGGAAACGACGCTTTTAAAAAGTCTAATCATAAAAATAACAAAAAAGAAAACTTCCAATTTAGGCGACCGGGCGCATGTAAACCACCAAACGCACCCAAATGGTCCCACACCACGTCCCCCATAATGCGGTCCCAACAAACCGACCCCACATGGCACGGCCCCACAGGTCAGCATAACGCATTCCTGACCAAACGGCCCCACGTGGTCCCAGAACACGCGGTCTCACACGTCAGCCAATGGTCAACCTGACAGCAGCTACCATTCGAGCTCTTAGATGAGTTTCCGAGAAGGAGAGGGGCAGAAGTGAGGAAAAGTTAAGCGGCTGGGGAAAACTGAGTACAACTAACGAACCAGGGGCACGAAAATATAAATCCTAACAATAAAAGGGTGCAATGGTTTTGGTGTTTTGGGTTTGTAGTTTGTAGTAAAATAAAGTACTAAAAGTAAATAGCAACAAGTAAATGTTCTCAATGAGAGAAAGCCCAATCCTCTATACAGCAAGAGGACAAGCTCAAGTGTGTGTGAACTTATATGTGACAAGCATTCCCGAGGGCGGCCTATATTTACTTAGTATATAGATTTCTACACAACATGGTGAATATCTTGTCAAGTTCCATTCCTTTAGGGCGGAGCCTAAATTAGGTGCAGCCATACATATGAGCGAATGCACCACTTATGATGGGTCCTAGAGCCATTTTCATGACCAAGTATAGGAATCATTAAGACATAAATGTCTCACCATAGTAGTTAGTTCATTTGTCCTCGACATAAATCCCTCTAATGCAACTCAAAGTATTGGAAAACGGTTTCTATCATTATGTCCTTTCCAACCCTCATCATTGCATCAAAGTGTAGCCCTATGATCCCATATAGGTGAAGTAATATGCTATCGGTTGTTCGCATGCCATGGACGCGCCAGTCTCCTTCTGCACCCGTTTGAACTTCGTCACCAGGTCCCCAAGTGCGAAAAGCATCCGTGAGCCCACTGACGTCTGATACGTCCATTTTGCATCACTATTCTATGTCTTAATTTACTGTTATTCATTGATATATTTCGTATTGAGAGGTGATACTTATGTAATTTCATCTATTTTTGCATGGTTGATGACTTTTGGAGCATGGACCGCTGCAGTCAGGATTCTGATGGAAAATGTGCTGTTTGGAGGCAAAATGCCAGAAGATCAGAAAATCCGATAAAATATACGGAAAATCCTATTTTTCCAGAAGACTAAGGATGCCAGAAGATGGAGTGGAGGTGGGCCACAGGGGGCCCACACCACCCCATGGCGCGGGCAGGCCTAGGCCGCGCCTAGGAGTGGTGTGGCCACCCTGGCCCACTCTAGCCTCTCCCCTCTAGCGTATATCATCCCCACGAAACCCTAAGACTCGGGGAGCGACCACAGAAAGATTCTGCCGCCTCTGCGAGGCGGAAAACACCGAGAGAGAAAGATCTCTCCGGCAGACAGATTTCTGCCGGCTGAATTCCTTCCCGGAGAGGGGAGATCATCGCCATCAACACCACCATCAAGCTGGACTTCATCGGGATCATCATCATCATCACCACCATCATCACCATCTCCATATTGCTGTAACAATTGCGTTGAATCTTGCATAGTTCATAGGGGAAACTTTCCCGGTATTGATTACTCTTTGTAGTTGATGCTATTGAGTGAACCATTGAATTATTGTTTATGTTCAGATTGTTGTACATCGTTATTCCATCTCTGATCATGATCCATATGATGTCTTGTGAGTAGTTCGTTTTGTTCTTGAGGACATGGGAGAAGTCTTGTTGTTAGTAGTGGAGTTGCATTCAGAAAGATTCAATAGAATGTTATTTAAGTTGTGGTGTACTTCTTCTAGTGGTGTCATGTGAACATCGACTACATGACACTTCACCTATATGGGCCTAGGGGAATGCATTGTGTATATGGCTACTAATCGTAAGGGTTGCCGGAGTGACAGAAACCTGAACCTCCGTATTGCACAAGGGACATAAAGGTCTTAGAGTTTAAAGTTGTGGTTAGGTTTCTACCTTAATTACTTTCTTGTACTTACGGATGTTTGCAGGGGGTATAATCACAAGTATGTATTAGTCTTGGATGGGGCGGTACATTAGCACAGGTTCACCCACACAACACTTAGCAAACTAAAGAAGATTAATCGACTATATGAAGCGAAAGCACTTGACGGTCTTCCCATGTGTCCTCAAGAACGTTTGGTCATCTTAAGTAATACAACCGGCTTGTCCTTTGCTACATAAAGGATTAGGCCACTTGCTGCATTTATTCCTACTGTCTTTTGTTTACTCGTACTTTATTTACTTGCTTTATCGAAAACCCTTAAAATCCATTTGCTAAGTATTTGCAGAGAATTCCTGATCCATACCACTAGCCAGCACCTTCTGCTCCTCGTTGGGTTTGACACTCTTACTTATCGAAAATACTGCAATACACCCCCTATACTTGTGGGTCATCAAGACTATTTTCTGGTGCCGTTGCCAGGGAGTGAAGCGCTATTGGAAAGTGGAACTGGTAAAGGAAACTTCTACTGTGAGTATTGTTTACTTCTGCTAGTTGCTTTATTTTCGTTATGGATAATTCACTGAGTTTGTTATTTGGTAATGCTACTACCACTGCTAAGGTAGTAGATAAGCCACCACCTGCTGAGAATGATGTTTTCAAAATACCTACAAGAATTATTGATCGTGTTATGGATAACTACTATGTTGGGGATGGAACTGTCCATCCCGGTGATCATTTACTCTTTATACACGAATTATGCGGGTTGTTCAAGTGTGCAGGTATTACTACAGATCAAGTTAAGAAGAAGTTATTCTCATTATCACTGAAAGGAAGAGCTGATGAATGGTATAAGCTGCTGAAAAATGGTCGAGCTCTGGAATGGGAGGAAATAGTGCCTCTCTTTTATTCAAAGTTTTATCCTCCTAGTGAGATTCATAAAGATTGGAATCAAATATACAACTTTTGGCCTCTTGATGGAGAGAGTACAGCTCAAGCTTGGGGGAGATTGAAGTTACTAATGCTCAAATGTCCCATTCATGAGCTCCCCAACAATATTATTATCAATAACTTTTATGCAAGACTCCCTCTACATGATAAGGATTTATTGGATGGAAGGAGAAGCTAAATGGGATCTTCTGGACCGTATTCAAGACAATGCAGAAGCTTGGGAGAATGACAAAGGTAGATAGTCAGGTATAAATTATGATTATGAATGCATTGAATCTTTTATGGGAACTAATGACTTTCAAAATATTAAAAATGCTTATGGTCTAGACTCTCAAGCTATTGCTTCTTATTTTAAGGCTTTTGCTTCCTACATTGAAGTGCCTAAAAATAAGTGGAATAAGTATCATGAACCTTATAAAGATGTTGCTAAGAGTGTTCCTGCAAGAAATACTGAAGTTTATACTGCTAATCATGTCTTACTTGAACCTTATATTGAGAAAATGCCTTTTCTAGTTAAGGTAAAGGAACATTCTATGATAGCTAGTGTGGTTAATGAAAGTATGAATAAAGCTGTTGAACCTGATAAACAAATGGTTGATGAACCTATGATAGCAAATGTGAAAGACTTTGTCACTAAGTATGAAAAAGAGGGACACACTATCCTTTGTAAGGATACCTCTAATATTGTTTCATATAGTAGTGTTATGAGAGGTAGTATTCCTGTGTTTTCTGTTAGAATAAGTGATCATTGCTATGATAGTCCTTGTGATAGCTATATTGTTAAGTTTATGCATGATACTGAAAGTTACTATGAGAGAGGGAAAATTGTTCTTATGTATCTCAATAATATCAAGTTTCCTCGTTTTATGCTGAAAGTTTTTATGTTGCACTTGTTTTGCCTTCTTATGCAAGAAGCCTCTGGTTTCAACAACTTGTTTGTTTAGAAAATACCCTTGCATAGGAAGTGGGTTAGACTTAAATGTTTTTGTTTTTTCTTCTTAATGCTCTCTTTCACTTCAATTCATATCCCTATGAGAGCTTCTTCAAAATTATCATGCCATCTTAATGGCTATAAAGAAAGAGCTTTATGGGAGACAACTCAATTTGTTTTTTCTTTAGTTTGTTTTTGTTTCTTTGAGTCTTGGAAGTTATTACTTCGGTAATAACCGCTCCTTATCCGTTTTGTTTGGTTTTTGTGTCAAGATCAACCTTTAATGAGAGAGAAGTAAGATTTGGGGAAGTTGCTGTCCCGAAACAGATTTTTATGCTTCACCGTAAAATTCGTGAGAGATATATGTATGTCGGATTGAGCTATAATTGTTTGTGCTTCTGCCCCAGGTTGTTATTTAACTTTCGTTAGTTTTGCACTTTATGATTTGAGCAACATAAGATTTTCGAAAAAATTGATCTTTACCTGCTGGTCTGTTTTGACAGATTTTGCCTATCTTGCATTTGCTTCTTTATTCGATTTCCTTTTTGAATTATTTTTGGGTTTTCGGAAGGAGTTGCTACAGTAGCTTTTGTTTTGATGGTTTTCGGTTGAAGTTGAACTCAGAAGGTTTTATCAACTCACTTATACTAATGTTGCTAATGAGAATTGTGTGAAGTTTTGTGTGAAAGAAATTTCCAGGAAGTGGAGATAATTATGTAATAAGGAAGAGAAGGGTTTGATGACTCAAGTAATAAGTGTATGACGATGAAGATATTGATGATTCAAGTGGTGACTCCGGAAGGATCCACTAAATACCAAATTTAGAGACCTGCAGAGTCCGTTTCCAACTAGGTAACAGTTCTGGTAAGAAAAGTTCCATGAAAATACAATCCAACTATATTTTTGCAGTTTTCAGTCAATAAGGAAAGCTACGAAGCGAAAAAGGGACGAAAAAAGAGCCAGGGTGGCCCACACCACCCCATGTCATGGGCCCACCCTTGGCCACGCCACCAGGTGGTGAGGCCACCCAGGACTCCGCCTCCGACTCGTTTTCTCCCAGTATCTTCCTTTTGATATGAAACTTTGTAATATATAACCCCCTGGATCCCTCGAGGTCCGTATATCGTGTTTTCGTTGTGTTTTTGTTTCAATCTGTTTCTGCCAGGTAGAATCCTAGATTTGGAGCCACAATATCTTCCTCTGGATCATCCAAGGGAGATTCCTTAGAAGATATCATCAATCCATACATGAGAGAATTGAAGATTCATCCCAAGGAGTTGTTGCTCGAAGGTGGGGAGGTTCGGATTAAAGAGGTTCAAGGCCCTAAAGGTAAAGGAAGTCTGGAGGATAGGATGGAAGCACTAGAGCAAGAAGTCTTTAGGTACAGGAAGATGGCGGAGCGCGAAGTGGATATCATCCATAAGATTTGCTCCGAACTCATCACCGAGCACCAAAAGGAGACTGCTGAACTCAAAGAAGAAGTCCTCTCACTCCGCCAAACAACCAACAAACTGCAAGCACAGTTCTATGACGTCCAAAATCAAAACTGTGAGTATGAGGCTAGATTTAAACGCATAAGCACTGCTGCAAGTTTCAGGATGTTGGAAACCACGATGTCCTTTGTTGATGGGAAGCCTTTACCCTGGAAGACGGACGAAGATGAGAAGATACCACCATCACCAAAGGAGTAATTCGTCATCAGGTTTGGCATCCCCTTGGTTTGTTCCAAGCTTGGGGGAGTGCCGCGGTATCATATCACTATCTTCTATCTTTTTACCTTATTAGTAGAGTCATATCATGAATAGAGGAGTTATTATGTAGTATGGTTTGCATTATGGAAGTGTCCCCTCTCTTGTTAGATATGTATCCCTTGGTGTGAGTTTCCGTTATGGAATATTAATGAGAAGTTCTATCATTCACTCTTTTGCATAGCTTATGTTAGTTTTCAATTCGTGGTTATATGATTGATCTTGTTGTTAGTATTGGTAACACTTTGGGATCATTGAGTTAATTTAGTTGGTTTTGGCAAACCTGGCTCGGTCAGTAGCAACACCTTTTTGAGAGTTGAAAAGAAAAAGATAGAAGTACTCTAAAGAAAAATAATTTCATCATCTTTCTTTCTTGATTTGCTCATAAGTCTAGTATTCTCTAGTTAAGATCTTTTGTGCTTCCAAGGAAGATTGCATATTTGTCTTCATCAGTATGTTTGGTTGTTCCTTCAACTCTTATACTTGCTACCCAGCCTTGCTAGCCAAAAACCTGTACTGAGAGGGTATTGTTCTCGTGCATCCACCTCCTTTAAACCAAAACCCATGCCATTTGTGTCCACCATACCTACCTAGTAGCATTATTGCTATTCCAAGTAAATTTTTGTTTTGTCTACCTCCCAAATTAAACTTGTTATGCGAAAATTAGTGATTAAAGCTCTCACGAACTTGATGGCACACTTTACTTTTTTGCACTTAATAAGCCTGAACCATTGTGAACTCTTCATGAAAGTTATATGCTTGCAAACTATAGGCTGGGGATTAGCAGAACCGTGCTGTCACGGGGAACGGTTTCAACACTTGTAAATATACCCAGTTGATACCTTGCTCTTTTGTTTGTGGATGTCGTCGGTGTGAAATAAAAGGGGAGCTTGTAAGTCCATGGAGTTATGTATGTGTGTTAGAGAAACGCCTGGGCCGCTGGTCTAATCTATGCTGACATGGTGGAAACCTGCAGCATAACCATAATGATATCTATGAAGCATTCTTCTTATAAAAAAAGAGAGAGATAGCTATTGAGAAAAAGAAAATAAAAAAGAGAGATATTATGAAAAGAGGAAAGAGAGAAAAAAGCACCATTTTCCCATGGTAAATAAGAAGATTGTTGAGATACTCATTGTCTGCTTGCCTTGTCATTTTGATATGGGGATTCTTCCGTATCATCGGGCAAGGGGTACCCCGTTGGCGGTTCTCAATGATACACATATGCTTACGATGATAAGAACTTACCGGTGACTAAACTTGAGTAGCATGAGGACCCTCGTATTCAAGGGACTTGAGATTCTCAACTTACAACTTGTCAATGCATATCCTCATTTTTGATCACTTTAACCTTAATCACCTAAAGATGCCTATGATAGGGGCAATGAGAGCTGAAAGCTAGCAAGTATCATAATTTTTGGGAGCTCTTTATGAGACTTGCAATCCCTGCTTCCCTCTTTGAAGGGCCTTTCTTTTACTTTGTAGTTGAGTCAGTAAACCTATTCCCTTCTATCTCAGCAAGTTTTTTGAGTTGATGTGTTTCATTCATTCATATGGTGATTTATTCAATCATGTCTTATGTTCCTTGTTTTGCACATTGCTCTTATCTTGATGTTTACTACTTTGAAAGCTATCATTGAAAAGCCAGCTATTTGTGAACTCCAGCAAATTATCAACTATTCTTCGACCAAGAGCTAAGTTTGCCATTACCAATTATGATTCACTTTATGTATCTTTATTGTGTTTCCTTTACTCATTGCAAGTTGAGTTATATAATAGTGAGTTGTCTTCTATTATGATCTATGTATTTGATGGATGTGATGCTTCTTGTCCGTATTCTTTTATCGACTCTTCACTCCATAAACCTAAGGCCATGTTTATTGAGCTCAGTTTCGCTTGGGGACAAGCAAAGCCTAAGCTTGGGGGGAGTTGATACGTCCATTTTGCATCACTATTCTATGTCTTAATTCACTATTATTCATTGATATATTTCGTATTGAGAGGTGATACTTATGTTATTTCATCTATTTTTGCATGGTTGATGACTTTTGGAGCATGGACCGCTCAGTCAGGATTCTGATGGAAAAGGTGCTGTTTGGAGGCAAAATTCGCGAAGATCAGAAAATCCGGGAAAATATACGGAAAATCCTATTTTTCCAGAAGACTAAGGATGCCAGAAGATGGAGTGGAGGTGGGCCACAGGGGGCCCACACCACCCCATGGCGCGGGCAGGCCTAGGCCGCGCCTGGGAGTGGTGTGGCCACCCTGGCCCACTCCAGCCTCTCCCCTCTGGCGTATATCATCCCCACGAAACCCTAAGACTCGGGGAGCGACCACAGAAAGATTCCGCCGCCTCTGTGGGGCGGAAAACACCGAGAGAGAAAGATCTCTCCGGCAGGCAGATTTCTGCCGGGGGAATTCCTTCCCGGAGAGGGGAGATCATCGCCATCAGCACCACCATCAAGCTGGACTTCATCGGGATCATCATCATCATCATCATCATCCCCACCATCATCAGCATCTCCATATTGCTGTAACAATTGCGTTGAATCTTGCATAGTTCATAGGGGAAACTTTCCCGGTGTTGATTAATCTTTGTAGTTGATGCTATTGAGTGAACCATTGAATTATTGTTTATGTTCAGATTGTTATACATCTTTATTCCATCTCTGATCATGATCCATATGATGTCTTGTGAGTAGTTCATTTTGTTCTTGAGGACATGGGAGAAGTCTTGTTGTTAGTAGTGGAGTTGCGTTGATAAAGATTCAATAGATTGTTATTTAAGTTGTGGTGTACTTCTTCTAGTGGTGTCATGTGAACATCGACTACAATGACACTTCACCTATATGGGCCTAGGAGAATGCATTATGTATATGGCTACTAATCGTAGGGGTTGCCGGAGTGACAGAAACCTGAACCTCCGTTAGGAAACCATTACACAAGGGACGTAAGGGTCTTAGAGTTTAAAGTTGTGGTTAGGTTTCTACCTTAATTACTTTCTTGTACTTACGGATGTTTGCAAGGGGTATAATCATAAGTATGTATTAGTCTTGGATGGGGCGGTACATTAGCACAGGTTCACCCACACAACACTTAGCAAGCTAAAGAAGATTAATCGAC
This sequence comes from Avena eriantha, assembly GCA_910589775.1. NCBI lineage: Eukaryota > Viridiplantae > Streptophyta > Magnoliopsida > Poales > Poaceae > Avena > Avena eriantha. The sequence goes on from OU342740.1 coordinate 465,862,428, forward strand.
TATATGAAGCGAAAGCACTTGATGGTCTTCCCATGTGTCCTCGAGAACGTTTGGTCATCTTAAGTAATACAACCGGCTTGTCCTTTGCTGCATAAAGGATTGGGCCACTTGCTGCATTTATTCCTACTGTCTTTTGTTTACTCGTACTTTGTTTACTTGCTTTATCGAAAACCCCTAAAAATCCGTTTGCTAAGTATTTGCAGAGAATTCCTGATCCATACCACTAGCCATCACCTTCTGCTCCTCGTTGGGTTCGACACTCTTACTTATCGAAAATACTGCGATACACCCCCTATACTTGTGGGTCATCAACGTCCTCGACGGCGACAACCTTTGGAAGGATCTCTTGGTGAAAACGACCCAACACACCCTTGGACTTTACCAGCATGTCCTTCAAAAGGGTGCCATGATGTCCGATTGTCGCAACAACAACAATCAGAGTATCCGCATCGGCCTGGGCAGAGCGGTCAAGGGGAATACCGTCAAAATTTGTAGGAAAAAGCTGCAGCATATTCAACAAACTCAAAAATCCAAGATAAAGAAGAACTAGAAAGACCCACTCACCCGACAAGGTCTGAGCAATGACCATAAGACGATCGCCTAGCTTCTCTTCATGCTCCTTTGATGCAACCAGAAGGTTCGTCGCACGGTGCTCGGCGTCAGCCTTATGCATGTCAAGAGCCTCTTGGGCACATCTCTCCATATTTTCTACGCAGTCGAGGCTCTTCTCGAGCTCCTCCACACGGCACAAGGCCTCGTCCCTCTCGACTGCCTCATGTAGATCAAGGTCAACAGAAGAGCAATGGTGGAGATCAAGCTCAACATGAAAAATAGCAGCACTTACGCTTCATATGGTCCCGCTCTGCCTCCTTCTGGACATACTTCTGTCCTGCCTCCACCATGCTATGCAGGGAAAGGCTAACAAAACACTCGAGTCAGTACAAATAGACTCGGGGGCTACGCAGGTGCACCTAGAAAAATAAGAAAGTAAAAAAACTTACATGATCCGTAGATTTCGAAGGACCCTACAGAGCGACCTACAAGGACACCCTCTTATGCGTTTGAAGCTTGGCCGAACCAGAAGAATGTCGCTATCATGACCATCCGCGTGATTGGTTGCCTCCATGATATCGTCATATCGCTGCAGACTTCAAGTCCACGAATCCCTCCTCCACTTCATCACCAACATTTGCTAGAAAACAACAACAACCCTCTAGAACAGAATGATAGAAAATAAAGCACTTATGAGCTCAAGTTATTGATGACCCACCCAAGCTTCGACTTCTTAGCAGCTAGTGCTAGCAGTGCGACTTGTATCAGCACTACAGCTAGAGGATGAGAGGCGGATGGCGAGACATGAGTATCTGGATCTTCTGGCATTGAAGCATCCAAATCCTTTCTACGACTTCGTTTTGGAGAGCCACCAACACTCACTTCCTCGGCAGTCTCGGCAGGAGGAACGACTGACTTGGATTCATCTGGCTCGTCGCCCCCCACTGATTCTCCCTCCGTTGGCAGAGGGGGCATCGAGCCCTTCACCTTCAGACCTTGCATTCAAAGAAAAACAAAGATGAAATCACATCACAAAGCAATAGCAACATTTGTGAATGAAGGGCAACAAGAGTCAAAACTTAACCAAGGGACCAGTTTTGTCGAACTAAAAGGGGCAACCGAAGTCTCCTTCGGCAGATTCATCCGCCATAAACCTTGTAAAAGATTTGATCTTCTTCTCCAACTTTGCAAACGACAAGCCTTTCTCCAAGGTGTGCGTTGGATTGGACGGGCCAGTATATACTTCCACATTGGCTATAACCTAGCCTAAATAGCTTGAACCCAGCGCTGAATGAAGGTTTAGATGATATCCACACCATCAACTTATTGACCAGGAACAATTTGCAGCTGCTTCACCCGATCGTCTAGAGCCTCGACTTCAGCACCTTCCCCTAGGAGCACGTTCCTCCAGGAGTGAATCCTCTTGACCATGACACTCGTGTCAAAGGGGGCCAACCTGTACTTCTGATCACGAATGTAGAACCACTTGGCTCTCGATCCCTGAGCGGAGTCGGCTATCTTGAAGGAGAAATACTGCTGGTTGGGGCTAATGGATATGCTACACCCGCCAAATTCATATACATGACCCCCAGAGCCAGACTGCCTCTTCAAGCTATACAATTTCTTGAATAACCCAAAGTGTCGCGCAATGCTGAGCCAACACTCATAGAGGGTGATGAAGCAGGCTATATGCAGAATGGAATTCGATGACAACTAATGCAGTTGAATGCCATAGAAGAAAATGAGACCACGTAGAAAATCGTGGGCAGGAAGATATAGCCCACGAAGGATAAAAGCCAAGAACATCACCCTGAACCCACTTAGAGGATTGGGGATTACCTCTGGTCCAGGGATGACGCGGTCTGCCTCAGCCGCCGAGATTAGACCAGAAATGCGAAGATGGTGCAACTCTTATTTCTTCACCGTCGACCGACGCCAGCTGCCATCAGTAACCCTAGAACCGCTGATGCCCTTCTTCTTTGGGGCAGTAACTGTGTTGGAGCCGGCACCCCCAGTTGCCTTGCCTTTGCATTTCCCCATGGCAGCACCTTTTCTCTTCCGAGAGACGCAGATATGCGCAACACTTCCAGTGCAGAACAAAGAGGAACAATGGTGGGGCGCAAGAACACGGATATGGTGAGGAAGAAGAAGAAGTGAGATTGTTGCTGCGATATTTGCCTTTCTTATATTGCGGCTTAGGCAATCTCGGCCGCTGGTTCTTGATCGTGGGCATGCGGTGCCCATCCAGCGGAGACACGTGGCAACCAAGGAATCAAACCATCGTTGCACTTCCAAACTATGCGTGTAAATCAAGGAGGTACAACTAATACACATTTTTATGCGCCGTGCGGTCAAGTTCTGTCAGCCTTCTGCCGGGGCCCACTATGCGACATCCCATTAGTCTTTTCCTACCGATCGTCCTCCCTAACATCATCATTAATTCAAACCCAATGCAACTCCTCAAGGAAGAGAATGGAACTTTCGACTGCATTCGTCGAGCCGAGCCACCAATCGAACGGCCATTTAGATGCAGTTGCGCCATCAAGACTGAGTTTCTGCTCGAGTCTACGACTCAAACATACACTCGAGGGCTACTCTTAACAGGAGCGTTGGTCGTGCACCCGATGTACTTCCGGATCTAGCATAAGCCTATGATACTATCAATCATGACCATAAAGCACACGGATTCAAGTCTCTGCCCTAAGTCCACGACTCGGTCAGACACTTGGGGGCTACTCCAAACTGAAGCGCTGAACATGCACATCTATGTATTTCGAGTGGCACACTCCGAGTCCTCGCTCGAATCAAAAATTTGACTAAGGACTTGGGGGATACTCCCATAGGGAGATGTATTCACGCATTCGAAAAAACATGGGCGCCAACGGTGTCCGCAGAGTTCATCCAAAGCAATCGACGACTATAAGTCTTTGCTCGAGTCTACGACTCGAATAGACATTTGGGGGCTACTCCCATAGGGAGCACTGGTCGCTCCCTATAGAAAACACAAAATTTGTACAATTGTTCATTGTGCTAAGTATGTCCATAACAATGATTCTCCTATGACAATAGATACTATTGGCGACTTCGCCCACACACATTCCAATGTCAAATTCAGATACATTGTGTCCTTGGACACCTGAAACACCTCCACGGTGACAAACCTTCGGATGTTATATCTACAACGCAAAGATAAAACCTACAGACACAGTCTGATGGCATGGAAATCGCACATGTTGCGCTCTACCAGTTAAATACCGCACCAACATGCACGATGGAAAATCCCAACGAACGCGTTGGGTACATAAACACTAAAACTAGAGTTTGATTCAGTAAGGCCTCCACGACATGAGTCGAATTATATCAGCAATTTCCGAATTCGAGTCCGGGGACTCGAGTTTGAGTAGGTCATGATTGTTTTTGCCCAAGAGCAATTAACTGGTCCCGATCCGTCGGACGAACTAGGCACATGTGTTGCAATCCCCATGAACTATATGGACATTTTAGTCAACCTTGATGCATCTTCTTGTGAATGACTTCCAAAATATCCACCTGAATCCTTGATTCGACTGCACACTCGGGGGCTACTGGCATAGGTATACTCTACGGGTACCTTTCATTGGCCTATTTGGTTCAGTCCAACGGGAAGCCCATGTGATAATCTGCCAAGGACGATGAAACCCACGACGATTCAGGTGAGGCCGAGCCCATGAAGGACACAACTCCTTGACGAACACGACAAGATTAGATAGGAATGTTTAGGCTTCCGCCCCCGATCTCAACTGCGCACCATCGCCATCTCGACACTCCTATAATTCTTCGGATCCTCACTAATCAAGAATAGACAAGCAGGAGTAAGGTTTTCTCTTCGGCCGCCTGAACCTGGGTAAACCTCGTGTCCCCGTGTGTTTGTCTATTAGCTGGCGAAGTCTCTAGCACGCTGCTCTTCCTTAAAACCCAAGTCCATTAACCATGGGCATTGACATGATCACACCACCCCACACGCTCCGTGCTCACGTCGTCGCACAACACTACCCGCAGAGTTGGTCCGGGCTTTACGTACATGCACGCCGCCGAACTTCCCACTTAGAGAATATCTAGCATATATTGTAAAAGGCCCAAACAAGTAAAAGTCTGACGGGTTTATAGTTTTGGTGCCAAAAAGGGGCACGAGCAGACACCGTATCGTCGGGCCGACCCGTAAAATATTCCGGGGCATGGAAAATCGGCCCAACCGACCGCTATATCCTCGGTTCGGAGGGTTCGATATGGATTGAGATCTGTCATTCCCCCTTCCTCCACACCTCCGCCGCGCACCACCCGCCGCTCAAATCGAAGACCTCCAGCAAGGAATTCGCGACCGCTCGTTGCAAATCCGCCATCACCACCGCATTATGAGCCACCGGGGAGCTTCGAGGGGCGTGGGCGGCGGCCAGGTTGGCCGTGCCGCCCAAGCACGCCATCAGAGCGATGACGACGAGAAGGAGCGCCGCCGATGCGTTCGTGCCGATGGCGCTAGGAAGCGCGCGGCCCTGCACTACCGCTACCACGGCGCACAAGTGCCACAGAAGCTGCTCCGGCGCGAGGTGGAGGAGTTCGAGCACCGCCGTCGCAACGCGAGGGAGGGGAGCTCCTCCGGAGCTGCGCGTTTGCCGCCGCCGGCGATGGAGGAGCTGCAGGGGTACAGCCAGACGACTTTCGGCTCGGGGTTCGTGGCGGAAGACTTCGTGACGATGCCGAGCTCAAGCGCATCATGGCGCTCATCGTCCAGCGCAGCGCCCCCGAGGAGGAGAACCGGCTCCGCCGCTAGCGCGGCCTTGACATCGACAGCATCTTTATCGAGAAGGGCATCCCGCGCGAGCAGGAGGACCTACTCCGGCATCAGGAGTGGGAGCGCGAGTAGAAGATGCAGGACGACGAGTACGTCGACCTCGTCACCAACGAGAAATGAAGCTCGATACCGTCATCGCCATTTTCAGCCCGTAAACGGGGAAACACTCTACCCGTAAAACACATGATGCAGTTGGCCTAGATGCTCTTAGCCGTCGGGACGCACTTAAGACTATAGTAGACAGCATGTCGATCGGTTCTGCGTGTAGGAGCGCAGCCGTGCAGTGCAGGCCCGGCCGACACCAAGCCGGCGCCCGGCGGCAGGCGTCGTCACGGCCGCCCGAGGCAATAAATCTTCGTGAGAGCGCCGCCTGTTAGCCGGTCTGTACCGTACCGTTCCGTGCGGCGCGCCGTGTTATTCGTGCGCGTCATCGTGCCCGTACAGTACTGACCCACGCAGGTGCGGCGGACGTGTACGTAGGTCGTAGAATTAAACCCTCGTGCATGCCGTTGGCGGCTTGGTGCGGCGTCCTGTTCCCGATCCCGTCCCGCCGGCCGCGGGTCGCGGCGTCCCTACCCCAGTACCCCGCCGTGTTTTTTCTCTCTGGCCGGCCAGCTAGCCGCGCCGTAACTTTGGTCGCCCCTTGTCCATGCTGTTGTAGTGGACTGCTGTTTTCCTTCATCCTCTGGACAAGGCAGTTGCCCAGATAGCTCCACGTAGTAGCTTCTTCATACGGCCTGATCACTTCGTAAAGTAAGTTTGTCGGTAAGCCAGCTGCGCACACATGCCTATGCACCCCAGATCCAACCATTCGTGGTCGGCAGGCCAGGACATGAGGCCAGCAGATCCTGCATCGTACCACGATCATCGTGTAGGAAACATCGTGTGCATAGTAGTTCCGATGGTACGTACGTACGTGACGAAGCCAGCTGTTCTTTTCCATTTCCCCTGTGCAGAGTGATCATGCATAGCATGTAGGAGTAGTACTCCTAATTCAAACACCAGCCCCACCGGCCAACTCGTCGTCGGCAGGACTAAACGATATGAATTTATGTAGAGAATCCAGCGACTTCAATCTGCTATAAGCCAAAAAACACGAGGGGCAGGAACGGCAGGCCACAAGCCTAGCCCCGACCTGATCGGATATGCTCCCTGGACCAGCCCGAGTTCCATGATGGCCATAATATAGGTCATGATCTTTTTTTTATCACAGTAAACCGAGCAAGGTACCACGAGTACTGTGTAATGATCCATCACTTGTGCAAGCATTAGAAAGAAAAACGATCCGTTCGATTTGCATCCACTACACTAGCTAGAATAAAGTAAAGATCATCAACATGGCACTGATGGAAATGTTTGGTGACGTCATCATCATGGTTACCTGCATGGCTGGCTACATGTATGCACGGATGGAAATCGAGTAGTCCAACAGATCATGAGCTTTTCTCAAAAGGGGGATAAAGCCCCGGATCTGTGGTGAAATACTATACCTCTGTTTACAAATACTCACGGTTATGTTCAGTACATACCATGAATACAAACAAAGAGGATGCGTGGAAATCAAAACAAACAAACTAGAAAACTGCAGTCTGGTCTCCACCAGGTCACTCTCCACCAGTATATAGAATAGGGCGGCAAATCGGTGTTAATCACTTTGGCTCCTGAGGTTTAGTGACCTCTTTAACTTCAAGATAAAGAAGTGCATGTATAAATCCCAAACAATATAAGCATATTTCCATAGAAAATAATACTTGCAAAAGAGGCGCTACCATTTGCTATTTTGAGGCAACATGTTTTGTTTCATTAATTGTGCAACGCACAAATGAATGACTTTATTTTCATGAAAATTAGTTTGTTGGTTAATGGTACATTCTAACAAGTACATAAGAGAATTATTTTAGAGTTAAAAAACTTATAAATACATTTTTCTTCATTGTTACGAAACATAGATTGCTTGAACAAGCAGGGAAACCAAGAAGTTTGCTTCACAAGAAGCAACTAAAGAAGAGATAAATGCACTAAATGTGTGTACCTTGGTTTAAGCATATGAAAAAGATTTGAAGTTTCAAACGGTCAACAAAGCAACTTTCCTAAAATTGGAAAGTGACACACTTTTGTTACAAATGAAGAAGCTAGGTAGGAAATGAACTTGTCCCAAGAATGAAAATTACATGTTGGTATTTTGCATATAGTGGGTGACCATATGTAATAAAGGAATTTTGAAGGAAAAAAGCAAAAGATTGCAAGCCCAAGGATAAACTCTTAGTCCTTCCCTTACTATTTGGTTGCACACAAAAATCACATGATATAAATTTTGTCTACATGGTTTTAAAGGAAATCAAACATTAGTTTCATGAACAAATTATTCCTTTGGAAGTCTAAATGCATAACCACTTTTACACTGTCTTTCTCTCTTTAATAAAGTAAAACATAATATATGATAATTCTTGTATTTTTGTTGCGTGGCATCAAAAGGCTTATTCTCAGCCACTTCTGTAATTATGTTCCTTGATTAAACACATTATATCATTCTTGTGCAGCATCCAAAGGCTAGCTTATTGTTAGCTAGTCGTGATTTTGTTGTTAATTAAATACGCTCTAACATTCTAATAGTGTTTTCTGTAGAATATTGTGTTTTGAGTAGGCTCTAATAATACAGTTGATCATATACATGCTAATATAGCTGGTATCATGGAGTACCTAACATATATGCAATTGAAGTACTCCAAAACTTTTATTTTGGATGCTGGTTAGCTAGATACTTTTGAAATGCAACCATTCTAGAAATTACATAGGGCACATGCATATAAAAATTCAACTCCCGTATAGTCCTACGGGCTTCTTTGATTAGATGGATTTGCAAATAGTTTTTAGAGGATTATAATCCTTATGAACTTTCTCTATATGGGTCGTTTGACTCGTATGATAGCGAAGCAAATAATTTTTCCCATAGGATTCGTTTACTAGGCATGTTTGATTCACATCATTCTCAAAATGTAGGAGTAGGAAAAACACATGATTTGAGTAGCATGTCCTACTGAGTTCTCTAGGGTTGAAAACCTACATGAGTTACATCAAAGAGCGTTTGACACCAAAACAAAAACAAAGAATTATAGAAGAGGTTTGTGTGTACCACATGGTGTGGACGATGCTTTTTCCAAAATAAAGTGCAAATAACCCCCTAGGAAAATTCTTAAGATTCCTATCATGTGAATCAAATGACCTACGTAGGAAATTTTCTAAGGATCTAGACCCTCCAAAATTTAAAAAAAAACAATCAAATGAGCGTAGTTTTCAAAGGAAAATTTACACTTGTATGAACCTATGCTTGGACGAATCCTATGATGTACCCATGCTTGATCATACATCCTTATAATCACTTATAATCACTTATTATTGATTGAAGATGTAATGACATTCTGAATATGTGTTTTTCCTTTTCATCCGTTTTCAGAAGTCTGTGAATCAAAGAGGACACGAGAAGTAGGAATTACAATACAGTTAGGCCTAACCTACTTTAATTTGCAGTTGTACATATTCTTGGGTACCGTTTTGATACGTATATACTCTCCAAACACGACTTTGATCTATATTGGCTGCAATGTAGTTTTAGAACATGCATCAATAAAATTTACAGAAATTTAGGAAAGAACATAACCATATCGTTGTTGTGAATAGGCCGAGGGAGCAGATGAATAAAGCAACACTTCTCATATCACTTGTGTATTTTCTACGTTAATTACTAGTGTTAACTGTCTGCTCTACTCCATCCGTCCGGGTTTATAGGTCATGCACGCATCTCTAAATCATCAATTTAACCAACATAATACAAGATACTATATATTACAGAAGATATATCATTATAATTTAGAAACCTCAAATGTTATGTTTTCTAATGGTACTATAGAATTTATAGTATAGGTCAAATTAACAATTTTGTGATACTCGCAGGACCTATGAACCCTTGATGTCGGCTGCAATTTAATGCTCACATTTATCGGAAGCTGTCGCAGATCCTACTACGAAGGATTGCATTGGAAAAGAAAGCGGTAGCATGCATGTGAAGCTTGACGGGCTACCTCAGCTATTGGCCAACAGAAGCTATCATGACAAATTAGTTGGCACGCAGCGCGCTAGTACTAGACAGCTGCTAGCTACTAGATCGACGCAGTGCCCAGGAGATTTGGGGCAGCCTAGGATCTTGCTAGTCAAGCATGCCAGATCTTGGCCAAGAAGCAAACAACACAAACTAACTGCCAATCGATCGATCAGCTGGAAGATGCTAAGAATATCTCAAGAAGGAGATCCACAAAACTGACGACGAACACACACATGCATCAGATCGATCTCCAAAGAGTGGATCAAACCAAACAATCAGGGATAAACTTGTGGTGTTTGCACACACACATACACATCATATTAACAGACTCACCAATATGATCAGAAATATGAAGGATAAATATAGCACATAACATAACGTGGCATGACATACTTTAGCAATCAGCAATAGCTATCGTCTCTGTCTTGGATAAATAGATCACCCTAGAAAGAACACACGGACGTCGATTCGGACCAAGTCGCTTGATTCCCCATGAGACCATGGCAGCGTACGAAGAAGAGGCAGCACGAGTTGTGGAGGAAGAAGAAGCTGGGAGAAGAGGGTCAAGCTAGAAGGAGATCAGGTGCAGCGATCTGATGATGGTTTCTTGACTCACATGATGAGTACTACTAGAAGAACCCAACAACCAAATCATCATCATGCACCTTCTCTCTCTAACACCTCACCCTCTGGCCTCTTCTATCTTCTCTCTCCCCCGCTCCTCTTGTACGCCAGCACAGGCCCTCTCTCCCCTCATGAACTATAGCTCCCCCGGCCTCTCCTTCTTGGAAGTAGTAGGTGCTGGAGGCGCGCGAGAGGTGGTGGTGGTGGTGATGATGGCGAAGGGCCCAAGGAGCTCGAGGCAGCATGATTGCTTCTTGGAAGTAGGGGAGGGAGGAGGAGGAGAGGCTCCTCGCATCACATGGCGTGGAATGATGAAGGCCATCGACACAAGCCACACACGTCGTTTCTTGGTTTCTCGGGGGCTTTTGATCTCTTCTTTCCAGGGGTCTCCCCTCCCCCCCTCTCTCTCTCTCTCTCCACTCTTCTCTCCTGATGTGATGGTGACGGTAGTGGATATATACTGGATGGTGGTGATGGAGTTTGCCTATGGTCTACAAGGTTTTAGGGCATTTTAACTTGAGGCCTGGCTTTAGCTTGGACACTTTCTCTTGGGAGTTGGGACCACATAAAATCAAAACAAAAAGGCCAGAAAGACACAATAGTACAAGTACTGGTATTTTGTGTACTAACTTTTTTACTTTTTATTTTATAAAATTAAATTGTTGTCTTTGTTTCGAATGGATAAATATCATTTGCTTAGTGGTAAGGGTGGGGAAAAGAAGGGGTAGGTGGGAGTTTCCGCCGGTGGGTAACTACCATTTCTCACATGCGTCTAATTAGGGTTTTTGTCGAGGAACATGGATCTTGTGCTCTCAAGTCACCTCCTAGGGCTAGATAAAAGCAAAACAAAACAAAACAAAAAGGCCAACAAGACACTCGGCAAAGATGTCTTTTCCAGTCGTGTTGGGTCCCTTGGGAGTATAGTTCAAGTACTGGTATTTCGGGTCATTGTTTTAAAAAAACAGGAAGTTATAATAATGTATTCAGATTACACCTGAGATAAGTTTGAAGCCAAAAGAACAAAAATATTGGCATGAACAGTTATGAAAAATTATGGAAACTAAAACAGAAATTAGCAAGGAAAAGCAACCATTTATACTTTAGTTGGAATAAACATCACTAGTTTGGTGGTAAGGAGAAGAGAAGAAGGGGTAGGTGGGATAATTTGTTGGTAGGTGATTACCATTTCTCAAATGCATATAATTAGGGTTCCTGTTCATGAATATGGACCGTCTGCTCTACAGTCACCTCCTAGGGCCTCTTTGGATATTGCAAGGAAGAGAAACGACCAGAATTGAAAAAACATAGGAATTCGACATAAATACAAGTGCCAATCAGAGAATTACAAAAAATAGGAAAACTACATAAACATTCATTTGGATGGAACGCGTGAGAAGTACCTCGATCCTACCAAAATGAATATATAAAATAGGTTGAGTGGAAGTTCAGATTCGTGCAAAACTGAAGCATATGAAGAAAACGATAAGAACTTAGGTTGCACCATTCTATTTATCAAAAGGGCATCTACATGACTATATGGAAAATGTTTAGGATTGCAATCCTAAAAGAATACTAATAATTAAATTCCCACAATCCAAAGGAAGCCAGATTTGTATTGAAAACTTGTTTATGTATCTCGATGGAGGGATATTTGCTCAGAATTCCTAGTGATCTCTTTTTCCAATCATATCGTATTATGCTTTCAAGATGAAAACACTTCAGAGTCTAGCTTTTGATAACGTCAGAATATGGGAAATAAGCATATAAAAAGGCGTGAGTTGATGGTAAAAAAAGCGAAATCGACGCGATTTTTTTGACAAAACTGATCGTTTTATAAAAATTTAACAAGAAAACCTCATCAAAATCATTAACCAAAACTTTAACCCTTTTGCTCAACTCCATTATCTCTGGCGCCTACATTTACTATGTCAGCGCTGCATACGTACTGTATTCTGATGAGACATAACAACTCAATTGTAGGGACTATTGACTTTAAGGTATTTTCATGATTGCAACTACGCTAAAAAAATCAAAGCTATTTGGGGAATTAGGTCAAGCAAGTGTATCGTGTATCGTGGATAGATTTAACTAAAATTTCAGATCATGATTATTTTTGTTGAACTTATACAAAATGACCAGTTTCGTCAGTTTTCACCTAAAAAAAAAAGACAAAATCAAACATGCTTGCACAAATTACACGCCATTGGTGACATGGCTTGCATCCCGTACATGCATATTTCTTACTACCTCCGTTGCACAATATAAGTCTTTTAAGCTATTTTACAGTGATTGGGGAGTACCATCCGGTACTAGTCAGTACCATTAATTAGCTGAATTTTTGTAGCCAGTCCCTGCAGAGCTCCATGCCAGGACCTGGTCATTCGCCCGCATACTATGTGTGCAAGCAAGCGACGTGGCTGACCGGGCTGGACACCAACCTCCCCAAGCGTGGCTGGCACCAACATGTGGATCACCGTGCGTGTTGCCGAAGTAGTCCTGTAGAAGCGACAGGTCCAGCCGAGAGCGTAGTCGACCACGCAGAAGAGCCAAGCCTCAGCGGCCTCCGGCGGCAGCGCGCGAGCACGGCATACGCACTGCCACTGCTCATTGTGGGATGGCCATTGCGGCTGCCAGCCTGTGCCGATCTAGAAGAGTTCTGAACTTCTGAAGGTTGAAATCCGATCTAGCTGCAGACAAGGTCTCAACCATGGCGGGAGGTCGTTGTAGAGCTATACATCCAGAATAGCACCATGCGCATCAAGGGCAATTAACACCGGAATTTGGCGCGCCTGCCCATATATCTTTGGTACATCCACTCTCGCCCTTCTATGGTTCTCTCTGTTCCTGGTGTCCGTGTACACTCATGGAGCCACGGCGCAGATCGACGATCACTTGATAAACTGTGGCGAACGAATACTCCAAGCGCCCGTGTTACTATGGTATGAGCACGAACCTCGTCAACATCATGAAGGACCGACAGGAGTGGAGGCCGCATTGGACGTGCACGTGTAGAGGAGGATCGAGTTGGACTATGGCGGACTTGAGGACTATGGCGGCGGCGGCACATGCTGCTGGTACTGGCGCCGCAAACGTCACCCAGTTGAGGCTCTCCCGGGAGTCGTCGTAAGCTACAAGGAATTGGTGCCCCGGCGGGAGGCGGTACTCCTGGGGCACCGCAAGAGATCAGCAGCTGTAGCCGCGTCATCTTTGACAACGAAGAGGTCGTCTCCTGATTCAGGGAGTTTGCCCGCGAGGTTGTTACAGCCGGGGCTGGGCAAATAATTTTAGTGCTGTCCCACATGATTTTAGTACCGGTCCCACTTTTTTGGTACCATCAAGTACCACCAGTTTAGTACCACCTATTTTACTACCGTAAGATTGAGACAGATGGACGGTTTATAAAAACACCAATCATCCTAAAATTTGTTAAGTCTTTTTAGCAAACTAAAACAACTTGCTAATATTATGGATCGGAGGAATACGCGGTAACTTTTTCTCGCGGCCGGGCCGGGTACTGGCAGTGCTCTGCCTGTAGGTGCATGAATTCATCCGGCATCTTTTGGTGACGGAGCGGATTCGTAGACAAAAAGCACACACTGACCCAAATGTCTAAAAAAAAAGAAAAGGAAAAAAGCCTGTCAAACTCAGGTCGCATGGCCCTACGCTGGTGTGTTGAAAGATCTTTGAAGATCTCTGATCTTTGTCACAGCTAATACGTAATAACCTTCATCTGGACATGCATAGAGATTTTGGCGGAGGGCGATCGGATAGCTGCGACTGGTTCGTACGCTCCAGACAGACATGCATGAGCTGCGAGGTCGAATCGAATTAGGTCAAGCAAGTGCTGTATTGTGTAGTACTAGGACCGATGCTTTGTGTACTAACTTGGGGGGACAGATGCTCCCTGATGCGAACGCAATCGATAGACACGAAACCATGGTCCTGTCACCTGTAAATTCGGGGTGTCGCGGCAGCGCTTCGCTGATTTTACCATGTGGGCATGTCGCCTTCCGATGACAAACTGTTCTTGCTTCTGCTAGCATGCCGTGTTATGTGCCAACTTGTCAAGACACTGACATCGAGCCACATGCAAGGGAGGTGTAGAAACGGAACAAGTTTTTTTTTTTTGCGAAATTCCACCGATCTATCGATAATCATCAATAGCAGTACAAAGAGTTTTAAAGTAAAAACGGAACAAGTTTTGATTGAGTTATTTTTAGGAAAATGATACCCCTCTTCCGGAGATCTCGTGATTATATCCCCCGGGTCGTCGGGTCACGCGTCCTACCCATGTTCGTTTCCTCGCGTCGTCCTCCACGCACGCCCAGCTCCGCCTCCGGTTTCGCTCAGGAAAAAAAAGCTCAACCCTGGCGAGCTCCGCCCCGAGTAGCCGACGACCTCCGCCTGTTCTCCACCGCTCCCATGCACCGCTTGTTGGCCCTGCATCTCCGGCCGCCGCCATCGGCGGCCATGGCCTCCTTCTCCTCCACGCAATGGCAGATCCCCTCGGTGTTCATCCCGGACTCCTTCTGCGGGGTCGGACTCCAATCCGTTAGGTGTAGTCTGGCGAGATGGAATAACCGTCGAGGCGTAGTGGACGGGACGAGAGGGGATGGGGAAAGGGGGCAGAACCTTGAGGAGGTAGATGCAGCGGTGGCGGCATGGAGGTCCTCCTCGATGGTGAAGACATGTTCCTGGAGGCGACGGCAGAGGTGCCCGGAGGTGAGTAGGTTAAGGCGGAGGGAACAGTCGCGGACGGGCAGAACGTGAGGTGAAGATGCTACCGACAGGCGCTGCTATTGCTGCCTGGCAATGCTACAAGCCCATGAGTCGTTTGCTACCACTATTCTATATTTTCGCTACAACAATTTTGTAGTTCTGCTACAATGTCTCCGGTGGGTCTTCGACAAAGTAGTTTTGCTATATTAGGATAATATTTTTGCTACAATAGTCCAATAGTTTTGCTACTAGATGTCCGGCAAAGTCTCCTGGCGGAAGTCTCCCGCGAGGTCGTCCTTTTGCTACATTATCACTTTTTTTGCTACCACTTTTTTGGTTTTGCTACAATATTGTAAAGTTTGTGCTACGAGGTCTCCGATGACATTTTTTCCAGCGAGAGACTCTGACGAAGTCGGTTTTGCTACATTAGGACATTTTTTCGCTAAAAGGTCGCCGGCGAGGTCTCCGGTGAACTCTTCGGCGAGGTCTAGTCTGTCTATTCTTTTTCTGGATCGAACCGTTTTCTGCTACATGTAGCAAAAGAACGATTATTTGAAGAAAAAGCACGACTATTTGTAGCAAAAGCGGGATGAAGGAATGGGAAGGAGATCTGACCGTCGGTTTGGTTCGATCGAGTGGCTGGGGACTAGGAGGATGGAAAGTTTCCATCACGCGGGAGACGCCTAGCACTGTCCATGCCATACCTTATTTTCATTCAAGGCAAAAATCAAATATAAGACGACTAGCTAACAACGAGCCTAGTATGGACTTCGTATCAGGGCCAGACCGAAAACAGCCACCACCGATGTTACAATTAGAACACAAGATGGTCTGTCCTAGATAAACTAAGCAACATAGCCACGTATCGACCTACACCGGTCACCTCCTAAAATACAACGGGGGAGGGGAGCTGAACTCCTCTTGTCAACACACCATCCACCCTTGAGGCCTAATTTTTTTCCAATCGGACTAACCCCTTTTCATTAATTTCTTAACAAAAATACAAAGTTCGCTACAAAGAGGAGGAGGGAAAGAGAGGGAAGCGAGTTGGGGAACTAGTAGGAAACCTGCTGAAGATGCTCGGCCTTGAAACATCCTCTATAGGGCAAAAACCTACTACCACCTAAACTCTAGAGAAAAAACAAAGGTCTAAGTAACCAAAGCCGACTAACACACCTGACACCACTAGGCAGCTACAAGTTAACAACTGGGAATAAAGCACCAGCCCAAACCATACAGAGACCAAAAAGGCATGTTACAAATACAAACGACCGAGAAACTCTAGGCTCCATCATCACCAGGAACATCAATTAGCAACCAATCAACAAAGACTCTAGGATTCATTAGTCACCAATTTGCAGAAGCACATCCATCCTCTCCCTAGAGATCCTCGCCACATCTGCCGCCATATTCATCATCTTCTTAGTGTTGTTAATCATCAAGATTTTTTCTTCGCCTTACCGCAAACCTGTCCAGTATAATAAAAACGAAACGGCAAACACAGCCTTGATAGGAGATCGTAGAGTATACCCCTCGAAGGTAACTTTGTTCCCGGTGGTCCAAATTGCCCAGCACACGGCAGCAATCCCAATCAAGTAGAACTTCTTGCCCCCGGGAAGGAAACGATAGAACCAACACAACGCCTGCAAGTAATTCTTTGGATAGGTTGAAGTACCAAAAAAATTACCAAGAACTCCTCAAATTACCTTGGCAATGGAACAAGAGAAGAACAAATGATTCACTGTTTCAACTTGGTTAAAAAAAGAGCATATAGGATTCCCAGGCCATTTTCTCTTACGCATATTACCTCTAGTAGGAATAGTCTTTATAAGCATTTGCTAGAGAAAATTTTGAATTTTTAAAGGAATCTTTGCTTTCCAAAGGAGTTTATTACCAGCCCCAACGAGATTTCTCTCTAGGAATTCATACACAGACTTAGAAGCAAAGATTTTATTCCCAGTAAGATTCCACTCCACTTCATCATGTTCATCATTCAACTATATGTGATTAACTTTCATTAATATTGAATTCCACTGGTCCCTAAGCTCCCCATGAATCCTTCTCCTAAAAGGTAAGGAGTGCCCATGATCCACCACATACTTGATAGTACAATCCTGAAGTTGGCAAACACTAAAAATGTCTGGGAATTTAGCACACAAGGTTAACCAGGATACCAGGGATCTTTCCAAAACCTCACCCTATCACCACTTTTTAGGATGAGACCCCTCCTAGCCAAATAAGTATCTTTCGCCTGAAGTAAAGATTTCCAGCAAGGAGAATCATTGAACCTAGGAATCATAGAATTAATAGTTTTGTTCCTAAGATATCTTCCCTTGACAATTCTTTGCCACAAGCCATCCTGTTTCTCTAATTTCCACCACTACTTCACTAGCATGCTTGTGTTTTGCCTCCTCAAATCCTTAATACCCAGGTCACCTTTTTTCTTTGATCTATAGACTTTGTCCCATTTTACCATATAGTAACTTCTATTGTCTTTCTGTTTTTGCCAAAAGAATCTCTTAAGATGTTTATTCACTCTCTCAATGAAAATTTTCTTAATAAGAAACATAGACATAGGATAATAAAGAATGGTTGACAGAGAAGAATCAATCAAAATCTTCTTCCCCTAGAGGACATAGAATTCCACACCAAGCATCCAATTTTTTCACCAACTTAGCATCAATGAAATGCCAATCAGCATTCTTAAGAGCCAAAGAAGAAATGGGAACACCCAAATACTTCATAGGTAAAGCACCAACTTGAGAGCCAAACAAATTGGAATAAAATTCATCAACATCATTATCACCCCCAATAGTATAAACTTCACTCTTAGCAAAGTTGATTTCAAACCAGACATCAACTCAAAAATGTATAAAAGGAGCTTGAGATTAATAGCTTTCTCAGGGTTATGAGTAATGCAAAAACAGTATCATCTGCATACTGCAGAATAGCAACTCCTTTATCAATCAAATCAGGAGCAAAACCTTCAAAAATATCATTAGATTGGGCTCTCAACACCATCTTGGTTAAACACTCAGCAACAAAGTTGAGTGGGAGAGAGGGGATCCCCTTGTATCACCCCTTTATCACTAGTAAAATAAGGACTCATTTCATTATTAATCTCCACAGTCATAGTTCCTTCCAAAAGAGCTTTCTTAACCTAGGAACAAAACACATCATTAAATCCCCTAACATGCAAATAATCCGATAAGAAATCCCAATTGACTTTATCATAAGCCTTTTCAAAGTCAATTTTAAGTACCACACCACATTGTTTATTAAGATGAGAATAACTGAGCAATTCATGAAGGGAGAGCACCCCATCCATAATGTTTATTTTCTTAATGAAAGCATTCTGCTGAATACTAAACATCTTATGAGCATAAGGTTCCAACATAATAGTCAGGATTTTGGTAATCAACTTATAAATGCATCTTAACAAGCAAATAGGTCTAAACCGTGCAATCTTCTTAGCACCCACCACCTTAGGAAGCAAAGTAATCACCCCATAGTTCAAACGCTTCAAATCAAGGGTCCCCAGGAAAAAATAGTGTAAAATGTACATAATTTCAGGTTTAACCAAATACCAACAATGTTGAAAATATTCAATAGGAATATTATCAGGTCCAGGAGCCATGTTCACTTCCATGGAAAATAAGGCATCCTCCACTTCTTTCACAGAAAAGGGTTTAGTCAACTCATCATTATCTTCACCATTAATTGTTTCCTCTATACTCCACATATCACTAGGTAGATGAAAAAGGTTGCTAGGTGCAGGCCCAAAGAGATTTTTGTAGTACTCAGTAGCATGTTTGAGAATATTATCAGTACCTTCAATCATCACATCACCATCTTTCATAGAATGAATAGTATTTTTCATCTTTCTCCCATTAGCTACTCTAAAAATAAGCTGAGTTATTATCTCCTTTTATCAACCACCTCTCATTAGATTTTTGTAACCAAAAGAGCTCTGCATCAGCATAAATTTCATGCAGCTCAAAAAGGATGTTAGTTATCCTAACATAGTCATACGTGGTTATAGGAGAAGATTCTTCAGGTATCTCGAGACTATTAAGTTCCTCTTTTAGCTCTTTTTTCCTTTTCCTCACATGTCTAAACATATTTGAACCCCAACCTTTAAATGTTTCTTAAACCTTTTTAATTTGATATTTAAAATGTCAATAGGATCAAAACTCTTAACAGGTTTCTTCTAGATATCCTCCACTTTACCAAGGAACTCATCATTTTAAGCCAAGCAATATCAAATCTAAATTCTCTGGTCTTAGGAGCCACATTATTACAATCACCAGACATGAGTAAAAGGGGGCAGTGATCAGACAAATAAGAAACCAACTTTCTGATTTGAACAAGAGGAAAAATATCTTCCCAACCAGATGACATTAACACTCTATCCAAATTTTCCAAAAAAGGAGACTTTTGCTTATTAGACCAACTATAAGCACCACCATGCATATGAATCTCTCTCACCCCAAGCACATGAATGACAGAATTAAAAACATCAGAAAAATGAGACAAAGGTGTACACTTATTCTTTTTCCCAGAGTGCCTCAAAATATTAAAATGTCCCCCAATGATATAAGGATAATCCAAAGCATTACAAAAGGCAAAAATCTCAGCAAGAAACTTGTTTCTGAACTCATCATGAGCAGGGTCATACATCACCAAAAGAGACCACTTGCATTTTTTAATATTGTCCCAAAGATCAAATCTCAGAGTATACTCCGCCATCTTGAAACCCAACACTCCAAGAGTTTCCTGTCTAACACCACAAAGGATACCCCCAGATTTTCCCACTTAAGGAATCCATTTCCAAAAGAAATGCCCACCAGGGTCAATTTTTGAAAGAAGCTATCAGAATAAGTTTTTCATGGTTTCTTGGAAAGCAAGGAAATCAAGAGCATGATCAGTAATGAGCTCAGTCAAACAAGTAGACATACCATTCTTACCAACCCCTCTACCATTCCAAAAGGCCCCGATCAGGTTTTTTCCTCTGCCTAACAGCTGTACCAGGACTATGGGTAGAAATGTTATTTGTCTGCTGACTTCTAGTCAAAGGCCGATGATCACTACCACTTTTTTATTATTAGTTTTCCTACTTTTTTGACTCCACAGTATTAAAATCGCCTTCCTATTCCTCATGAGCAACCCATTCTAGATCCAAATGAGCTTTAGCACTATTCATATCTTCAATGAGGAGATTATTCAACTTATTAGCAAGTTTCTCACATAGGTTTCCCCTAGAAATTTCAAGCTCTCTAATAAGGTTTATAGATTCAAAATTATCATCAGAAATAATGACACCTGATACCTTCGATCCAGATTCACAAATGTAGTATAATAGTCTTTTTCCCTAGTAGACCTAGGTTTAATCAAACCTTGGGAAACAAAGCTAAAAGGAATTAAAAAGGGCACGTCTGTAAGACTTTGTTTTTTCGTTTTACCTTCATTTACCGGACCAATCTAGTTTACTTTATATCGTGGCTTGTTTCAATGGATGGAGATAGGCCAGGGTTGAAGATTCACCTACAGCTGCACATCATATTGGATAAAAGATAATAATAGGCACAGTCATGTGCAATGTTTTAATGAGATAATCTTTGTGGACATGACATCCTAATATACTAAAGCCCCTGCGAGTCACTGGCATATGAATAGCCTTTTGATCTAAGGGAAATATGCCCTAGAGGCAATCATAGAGATGATTGTATTTCATATGTATCCATGAGTTTTTAGAATGTTCCTTCAATATCCATATATCAGGCAACTTGTATTGATTGGAAATTGTGTGAATTGTTTGTGAAACTCTTTACTTGTATGGTTATCTAATAATTTTCCCTAGTCAGAGTTCATGTGAGGACAGACGTGAATATTAGACTAGCACATAGATTGGTTGATGACTATGTTTCGCAAGTCATAGACATGGAGATGTCAAACCAATGATATGGACACATGTTATGAACATGGGGTTGGATTGACCCAACTTGAAACTGGCAATAATACTTGCAGCTCTCTCTACACATCGTGTACGTTTTGTCCTTAGACCTAAGATTGTCGCATGTACTTGAGATGTGGATCGACCTACTTTGGGGCTATAAAACACTACTCCGTAACTGAGTAGTTATAAAGGTCGTTTTTGGGTTTGTCCTGATACATGCTGCAAGGCATCAGTCAATCAAGATGGGATTTGCCCCTCTCTACTTGAGAGAGATATCTTTGGGGCCCTCGAGTGATCGGATCCAGAAATGCATGGCCATGCTACATATGGTTAAGAGTTAACCTAGTAAAGGGATTCCGAAACACAATATCGAGAAAGAGAGGTCAGCTTGGAGCTAGACCAAATATCTTAGGGCAAAGGGAAAGACATGTACTCAACCTTGTAATGGTTTATCCAAATGATCTTTGTATGCGTTTAGGAGTTGGCACATCTTGCTAGAGGCCACTATCAACTATTGACGGAGTAAGTGTACTCGTGTCATGTCTATACGTGTATGAACCTATAGGGTCACACACTTTAGGGGCTGTAAGCCTAATGAGGATTGGATCCGAATTAGACCAGGTTTAGGCTGCTAATGGGCTGCTAATGTAGAAGCCCACCGGGGATGCCTATATAAGAGAGAGTGAGGCGAGTTGAATAGGGTTTAGCATTCCACCCAACCGCCACTCCTCTTACGTCTGTCTTATACGTGCGGACCTAGCAGTCTGCCTTGTGACCTTCCACTCTGGACGTGTGGATACCTTAGAGGTGTTACAGCTGTAGCACTTGGACGAGCCACGCAAAGGGGAGATGCTCGTGGGACGAGGACATGGAGGAGACGTAGAACATCTACACTGCCGCGACGTGCTTCATCGAGTTCCGCAACTGCGTGTCTAGTGGTAATCCCGTGATCTATGACAACAGTTTTCCTGGTTGACGCGGTAGAAAATTTTGATTTTACGCTAGTGTAGCCTACCCGTTACCCCTATAGTGGTATCAGAGCCGATGTTGTTCAGTCATAGGTTCGGGAAGTTTGCATATGGTGATATGTAGATTGATATGAATGATGTGATCGTTTGTATGGAGCTGGTTCTAGATTGATCTATGATCTTACTTTCCGTGATCGTGATTCTAAGGTCATCGAACGACTTACCCCTACCGGTCGGTTTCCACCATCGGGGTAGATAGTGACACATAAATCCATTTGAATCACGTGAAGATCAATATGATTGATCGAATCGGGAACTAGATATGAATCGATGTACCGTGATCAAAGGAGTTTGGTCGAATCGGAACAATAGTCAGTTTATGGTAAATTTGATTTGCCGATCAAAATCCTTAAAGAAAATTGTATGGATTCGATCTCTCATTTTTCACAAATTTCTGGACGCCCGGAGATACCGCGAGGGGCACTGCCCCTACGAACCCCACAGGGGGAGACCCCCTAGACCCCCCTTAGTCATAGCCCCCTTTTTGTATCACGTTAAGTTTCATAGGTGCTGCGATTTCACATGATCCGGGAGAATGCGTTTCTATGCACAACTTGTTTTTGCAGGATGTATGTGATCATTATGGCCCAAAATGTATGTGATGCATGTATGTATTTTTCATGACATGCATGTCATGAGTAGGGCAACATGGCTAGAGCCATATGTGTTGTCAATTATTGTAATGGCCTGCGTGCCAACTTGTGATGATCCCAATACCATGTAATTTTGATTACTAGCTGTTAGGACTAATAGACTGTATTAGTTCTTGGAGAACTCATCACTTGGAGGATGGCTTGCATAGAGCATGAAAGATGGAGATCATCATGGTGGACAGGTTCTATGGCGATGGAGATCACCATGAGAAAAATGGGCCATACTATATCACATCTATGTGAATGCTATTCTTATTCGTTTTACTACTATGCATGCTTAGATGATAGAAGTAGAACGATCCCTCACAAAGTTTAAGTTAAACCATGCCCTCCCAACCAAACCTTGCACCATCCTATGCCCTGTACAATCGTTGGTGGGTCTATGAAATTAGGGTGCCGCGGTTTTCCTTGGCTGGATGGGTTTGTATCAGATACCTACACGCATAAGGGTTGGTGAGCTTAACAAGGTCATCTTAACAGTTAAGGACCTTGGGGCATAAAGGTTGGGCGCCTAGTTTTGACATAGAGATGTCACCCAACAACAAGAGTCATATGTGATATGATTAGCAAAGAGTTGCTTACCGATTTACCTTGTCTTCTAGCAGTGATGCTAAAGCTCACTAGTCGACTTGTTAATTGTGGATCTTGAATCACTAGTATCAGTAGAGGGATGTTGATTTAAGTGGGAGTATGTGCTATTAAATTGTTTGATATGTTTTACTCTTTCATGGTTACATGGCTTAGTATTTTGCATGTTTTATGTTGTAGATCAATGGCACCGAACAATTCTTCACCTTTTGCTTTGCGTTCGATTCTTGAAAAAGATAAACTAAATGGAACAAACTATTCAGACTAGGTCCGTGACCTGAGAATTGTTCTCAGGGCTGAGAAAAAGGAAACTGTTCTGGATACCCCGATCCTAGATGAACCTGCTGATAATGCAATTGCTACCCTTAAGAATGCCTACAAGAAAGCATGTGATGAATCTCTTGAGGTTAGCTGTCTTATGCTTGCATGCATGGAACTTGATCTTCAAAAGTAGTTTGAGGATCAGGAAGCATACGATATGATCGTCGCGCTTAAGGACATGTTCCACACAACACTTAGCAAGCTAGAGAAGATTAATCAACTATATGAAGCGAAAGCACTTGACAGTCTTCCCATGTGTCCTCGAGAACGTTTGGTCATCTTAAGTAATACAACCGGCTTGTCCTTTGCTGCATAAAGGATTGGGCCACTTGCTGCATTCATTCCTACTGTCTTTTATTTACTCGTACTTTGTTTACTTGCTTTATCAAAAACCCCTAAAAATCCGTTTGATAAGTATTTGCAGAGAATTCCTAATCCATACCACTAGCCAGCACCTTCTGCTCCTCATTGGGTTCGACACTCTTACTTATCGAAAATACTGCGATACACCCCCTATACTTGTGGGTCATCAATGATTCCAGCGCTTTCTTAATCTTTATCTGAAACATATTTGCTCCTAAATGGTGTCGGTATCCCTTAAGCGTGTCACCCTACGGTTCGCAAATAAAGCAGACATGATCGAGACCCCTCTCCGATCAATAATCAGCAGCAGGACCTAGAGATCCGTACTGACTCCCACATATTCAACGATGACCCTTGTGATCGTGTGAACCTTTAACGTCGTAACAAAATCCCTTTGTCTCGCGATATATTACATGTCCGAGATTTGATCATTAGCATCCAAATACCTAGTTTGATCTCGTTACCGACATGTGCTCTTTTCTCGTTCCCGTGATATAACATTCTAGTGATCACATCACTTGCTTGCAAGCTATTCCAATGTGATATCACCGAGAGGGCCCAGAGTATATCTATCTGTCATCGGGATGGACAAATGCGACTCTTGATCCATGACCCTCAACATAACACCTTCGTAGCACTGAACCCACCTTTATAGTCACCCTATTACGATGTAACATTTGATGTTATCAAGATACTCTTCCGGTGTTAGAAATTAACATGATCTCATGGTCTAAGGACTAATATTACTTCGTATGATGTTATAGCAATATAAACATAATGACTTTGATCATAATGCTATACCTTGGATGAATGTTCATCACATCATTCCACCAATGCTGTGACCTTGTTATTAACAACATCCAATGTCCATGCTTAGGAAACCTTGATCATCTTGTTAATCAACGAGCTAGTTTATATGAGAGGCATTACTAGGAACTTTGTATTTTGTTTATTAAACACACATGTATTAACGGTTCCAATTAATACAATTATAGCATGCAAAATAAACATTTATCATAAACATGGAATAAGATAACAACCACTTTATTATTGCCTCTCGGGCATATTCCCTTCAGTCTCCCACTTGCACTAGAGTCAATAATCTAGTTTGAAAAACTTTGCGTATTGAACACATATGGCTTTCTGGTGTTGCATATACGCGATTGCTAGTGGTTAACATAATCTCTGGATCTGATAGTTTCAGGTCCGTGTGTATTTGCATGTCTTTGCGTCTCTACGCATCACTCATTATCAAATGAGATGGCATTGTATAAATTTGGTCCTTTCATGAGACCTTTAGTTCGTTCGGGTTAAAATATGTTGATATTATTGTCATACAATATATCTTCATAGTATTAGCCCACTTGGAACCACACCTAGTTTGATAACAAACTACTTAACACAAATGCCCTCCTTTGCTACTATAGCAGTCATATACTTAGCCTTTTGTTGTAGTATCCGTCACAATGTCTCAACTTTGGAACTCATCCAAATCCATCATGGAACATCCTTTCCATTTCATTATGCCACCCATAGTCTAAATTGAGATAAATTTAATATGTATCTTGTGACAAAACTAGTATCAATGTAACACTTTACAATGAACTACCTTTAACTATTTGTCACTTATACATGATATATTCTTAGTTCTTCCAAAGCTCATAAGAATATCTTTACTATCGTCCAATGATCATCTTATGAATCATTCTGGTATGTGCTCATAACTTTCAGAGCATAGGACATATCTGGATATATACATATCACGGTATAATCGATCAAAATATTCATGTGATTTTACTCACCAAGTATTGAAACACTTGAATCTTGATACAATCCTTTCCATGCAGCAAGAACCTTTCTTGTTGTTTCCATATTGAACCCTTTCCATATCTCATATATGTACGTCTGGCATAACCATATTAGCGCCTCAATCTATCCATATAGACATTGATGCCAAATATTCCGGTTTTGCCCAAGTCTTTCACCGAAATCCTATTTTAATGAAATTATTAACTTGCGTCAATAAAAGATACATCATTTCCAATCAACAATATGTACTCTGCATAATGTATTGGAAATTTGTCTCAGTGCTCCCTCTTAATTTCTTGCAAATGCAAGCATCTTCATCATCTCCGATGAAATTAAACTCCTTTAACATTTCCATCATGGTGAAGATTCCAACTCCGCTATGATCACTTCACTATTGAAGTTTGCATGCCCTTTTAGCACCCTTTGAATTAACAAAACCCTTCGGACCGTGTCATGTACACGTCCTAGGTAACCATTCTATTAGAAGAACCTTGTTTTCTTTATTCAACTACCATATACCAAATTATATGTAGTGGTTGCTACATTAATCCGTCAAGACTGAATATCGCTATGAAAGATCAAATCTTGTCATAGTCAACTCCTTGAACATTGCCGTAAACTTCTTTCCGACATGTCAACTTTCTCATAGATGTTAAACATCCATGTCTATTTCTTTATAGATCCAAACATGACCGATAGGCTTCACGCCTTTCCGGAGGGTCTTCCAAGTTCAGAAACTTGATTTCTCGTGTATGGATACTATCATGGATTCTAAGACTTCTAGTCATTTTATGGAGTCAGGGCCCATCATCGCTTCTTTGCATGCAGTCGGTTCATCATTGTCAAAACAATAACGACTTCTGTTTCAAATCTTACTATTTGATTCTTACCGACCCATACGGTTCAATAGGAACTCTAATCTCCAAGATCACACCCTTTGTAATCATGGGGGCCATGAGCATTGTGGCCGCCACCGGGACACTTTCCGGCGCTGCGCTACTTAGCACATATAGCTAAGGTTCAACAACCTTATCAAAGTTCTATTGTCCTCCCACTTAACTTTTCACAGAAAAAATTCCTTTTCAAGAAACTTTACGTTCCAAGCGACAAACTCTTTTGTCCTCGATGTTATGGAGGAATTCCCAACAAATTCTTTGGGATAACCTACAAAGACGTGCTTATCCGACTTTGGTTGTAAACATTTTACTTATGCATAGCATACCAAAATTTAAGAAAAGACAATTCGGGTTTTATCCCAAACCATAACTCATATGGTGTCATTTCAACAGATCACGATGGTGCTTTTTTCAGTGTAAAAGTGGTAGTCTCTAAAGCTTTAATCTTTAAAACATAATGGCAGTTTTATAAATGACACCTTTGATCTTACCATGTTAAACAAGGTTTGATTTGATCTCTCGAATATACCATACTCCTGTGGTTTATCGGGAAATGCAAATTCATGGAATAATTCCAGAAATCTTAGGTGTTTTGCTAAACCTGTAACTCAAATATCGTCCTTTATGATCAAATCATAAACTCTTTTAGTTTCTTGTTACAATCATTTCTCACTTCATCTTGAAAGTCTTTGAACAATTTTTCAAATGTTTCATACTTCTTCCTTATTAAATAAATATATAGATATATTCACTCAAATTTCTGGACAAAGCATATGAAGCAAAAAGATCCATTGCATATGGCTACACATAATGGACTATATACATCAACATGCATAATATCCAATACGTTAGTCATCCGTTCCTCTTTGGCCTATGGACAGAGTTTCAATTATCTCGAGGAAAGTTTTACAAGCATCAATTGATCAATATCAGAAGACTCCAAAAATCCATCAACATGGAGTTTCTTCATGTTTACTTTCCAATATAATTCAAATAGCGATGTCACTTCATAAGTGATCTTCTAATCATTTGTCTTACGACATTTTAGCAATAATGTTTATGGATGTGATTTCTCCAACTAGACTTGTAAAGGTTCATCCATCCTTTATGGAATACGGTAATTATTTGAACAACCATTGTTCTCATAATACCGGAACAAAATAACAATTATTAAAACAAATCTTGAAGGCTAGGTTTGACGACAATAGAAAACACAATAACACTTTATTTGTTTTCGATGAACATCATCACTTATTCTCTTGCTAGTTACTTAGGCCGTTGCAGTTCATGAATTGTGTTGTTATGTATGATACTTCATACCAACCAATTCGGTATCCAATACCGGTATCCAATACCTCAGAACCACATTGTTTAACAAGCAAGGAATACATCCATAACATGTATATCTTCTATATACCTAAGTTGGACATCTCCAACCTTTTCTTTTCTGCCAAATATTTTATAGATTCTCTTTCAACAATTCCTTTTCTTTTAAAAGAATCTATCAACATCAATAGTGGTGTCATTCACATGACACATAGTACAAAGTGTATATAGTCAAATACTAATACCTTTGGACTTGCACTTTGAAGTGGATCACCATCATCAAATGTTTGGTGTTCTTTCAAAAATCCATTCTTTAGTAATCTATTAGTGTAGTAAACATTTTACTTACATCTTCTATTCATCCTTATCATGACAACTTTCATGATCAAGCTACTATAGCCTATAATGAAGAATCGCGAGTATAAAGTTAGTTCCCAAAACCTTTTTGGGAGATCCGAATGCCTAGCATCTCCATCCTTCACAAATTCTCATACAATATGAGAACATGTATTTTGCTAAATTATACTCTATAATAATGGAACCAAAAATATTGTTTCAGATATCACAATATCTTCCACACATGATGGTTTCTGAAACAATTTTTCAGCTCCTAGTTAATCTTGATATTAAAATAACTTTTGAATATCAATAATCATGGAGGCAAACATGATACTTTAGATACTAACATTGGAATTCTTACTCTTGATTTAATACTACTTATTAAGCTTCATGGAGTAAATAGAGTTTGCTGAAAGTTTGCAATAGGACTTCTAAAATTTCAATTGACATTCAAAACAATACGATACCAGTTCGTAAAGTAAATATCCAGAATTCTATAGTTCTATTATCTCAATTAAAACTAAGCATAAAGTAGTGAATAGATGCCAATGACTATAACAAATTCACTTCGATTTAGTTTATGACAAATTGAGTTCGACTAATCCAAATTAGAAATAAACTCCCACTCAAAAACGACATCCCTTGTGCCTTTTTGGTGATTACATGAACCAAATCCACTACACCAAGTCCGATCATCACGTGAGTCGGTGTAGCTTCAAAGGCGAGCATCAATATGGGCATCATGTCAACTATATGACTCATGCTTAACCTTTCGGTCCGTGTTCTGAGGCCATGTCTGTACATGCTAGGCTCGTCAAGTAAGAACCTTAG
The DNA here is from genome assembly GCA_910589775.1 of Avena eriantha. Taxonomy (NCBI): domain Eukaryota; kingdom Viridiplantae; phylum Streptophyta; class Magnoliopsida; order Poales; family Poaceae; genus Avena; species Avena eriantha. The sequence goes on from OU342740.1 coordinate 465,891,360, forward strand.
TATCCGGGTGTGTAAAACTGTCTTACACCCGTTGTATGAAAGCGCGGAGTCGAGTACACCCGATCATCATGTGATGTCTCGAAACACGATCCATAGAACGGTGCATACTGAAGGAAGAATACATTTTATCTTGATATCTAACTGAGGGATCATCTTACAATGCTACCAAAAGCGCCAAACTAGCAGTATAAGATGCAAACTTCTAATGTGTAAAGTGAGATGATATGGTCCATGCATTTGATCTCTATCATTGACATCGTGGTATGATCTATCATTCCTTTGTGTGTAAGGCCAAGGTCTATGGAACTTACACGTTAAGTGTGTTGTAAGAGTATCTATCATACTTATACTCACAACAATACCACATCAAGACACTAGCCCAGCAACGATCTAAACTAGACGCCTCTAATTTATCAATTGCAACTTTTACGTGGCTTGGGGCTTTTGGAGATAGAACCGGTCTTACCTACGAACATGAACCACAACGAGGATAATCAAGTTATTAGCAACTCGTTGTAAATCAGATATTGACTATAGTAGGAGAGACAGACACCCGCTAGCCACTTATACAAAACTAGTTGCATGTCAGTCGTGGGACCGGTCTCATGTACGATGACATGTAAGGTTGGTCCAGCCCGCTTCATCCCACTATACCACCAATATCCAAAATACATAGAAGATGCAATAAAATGATCATGATCGCCCACATATAAACATATGTGTGAAGAAAATATGCCCTGAGAGGCAATAATAAAGTTGTTGTTATGTATTCCTTGTATATGATAGATGTTTATTTTGCATGCTATAATTGTATTAATAGGAAACATCAATACATGTGTGTTTAATAAACAAAAAGGGTTCCTAGTTATGCCTCTCTTATAGACTAGCTTGTTGATTAACAAGATGATCAAGGTTTCATGATCATGGACATTGGATGTTGTTAATAACAAGGTCACAACATTTGTGAAATTATGTGATGAAAATTCATCCGAGGTATAGCATTACGATCAAGTCATTATGTTTATATTGCTATAACATCATATGAAGTAGTCTTAGTCCTTAGACCATGAGATCATGTTAATTGCTAACACCGGAAGAGTATCTTGATAACATCAAACATCACACCGTAACAGGGTGACTATAAAGGTGGGTTCAGTGCTATGAAGGTGTTATGTTGAGGCTCATGGATCAAGAGTGGATTTTTTCAATCCCGATGATGGATAGATATACTCTGGGCCCTCTCGGTGATATCACATTAAGATAGCTTGCAAGCAAGTGATGTGATCACTAGAATGTTATATCACGAGAACGAGAAAAGAGTGCATGCCGGTAACAAGATCAAACTAGGTATTTCGATACCGATGATCGAATCTCGGACATGTATTATATCATGAGACAAAGGGATTAAATTGCTAGCGTTAAAGGTTCTCACGATCACATAAGTCATCGTTGAATGTGTAGGAGTCAGTATGGATCTCTAGGTCCCGCTTCTGAATATTGATCTGAGAGGAGTCTCAATCATGTCTGCATTATTCGCGAACCATAGGGTGACACACTTAAGGGTTGCCAGACACCATTTAGGAGCACATATGTTCCAGACAAAAGGTTTGCAAAGCGCAGGAAATGTTTCGATAGAAACAGGAATTGTTCCGGGTGAAATTGCAGAAAGTGGTTATGCATGTGATATTGAAATGTTTCAAGGGGTTTTATGTGAATGTTTGTTAATTAAAGTAATTCAAAAAATTCTGAATCAAATAAATAAACGAGTTTTATTAAATTGAGAGTTGCATTTAATTTGGTGGAAATTAAATACATGTGAGTGGGATTTTGGGTGGACGCCATGTTTATGTGAGTGGAGGTTCACCACATGAATGAAGGAGGGGAGGAGTCCCCCCCCTCATGCGCCGGCTATGGGAGGGGAGGGGTCTCCCTCCCTCCTATATTAAGACCCCTCTCCCCTCTCACAAACCACACCTCCTCGTGAAGGATCTCTCTCGCCCTCTAGATATTCCCCCATGGTCTCGGATTAGCGAGATACATGTTCCCGGTGGCCTTGCATCTGGAAGGAGTTGCTGCTTCCGCTGATTCGCTGGAGCGAGGAGGTGGAGGTTGTCCGGTGGCTTGGACGTGTGTGCGAGGACGGATGCGCTGCTGATTTGCGGCGCTCAGACTTCCACACGATCTTGAGATCGGCAAGCGTACGACTACATCAACCACGAGTTCCTACTCGTTAACAAAACTCGTTGTCTTCAAGGGTAAGTTCTCCATGGATGTATGTCCACCCGTTGCTACGAGTTCCTACTCGTTAACAAAACTCGTTGTCTTCAAGGGTAAGTTCTCCATGGATGTATGTCCACCCGTTGCTCTGTATCTAGTAGATAGATCTTGGCGTATAGTTCTCATCGTAGGAATTTTTTTGTTTTCTATGCTGCGGACCCAACAGTGGTATTAGAGCCTGATCTATGCGTAGGTGCTTTGCACGGGTAGTACACATATGTTTATATGTGGGCGATGATGATCATGTTATTGCATCTTCTATGTACTTTGGATATTGGTGGCATAGTGGGATGAAGCGGCCTGGACCAACCTTACATGTCATCGTACATGAGACCGGTTTCACGACTGACATGCAACTAGTTTTGCATAAGTGGCTAGCGGGTGTCTGTCTCTCCTACTATAGTCAATATCTGATTTACAACGAGTTGCTAATAACTTGGTTATCCTCGTTCTGGTTCATGTTCGTAGGTAAGAACGGTTCTATCTCCGAAAGCCCTAAGCCACGTAAAACTTGCAATTGATAAATTAGAGGCGTCTAGTTTAGATCGTTGCTGGGCAAGTGTCTTGATATGGTATTGTTGTAAGTAGATGTATGATAGATACTCTTACAACTCACTTAACGTGTAAGTTCCATAGTCCTTGGCCTTACACACAAAGGAATGATAGAGATCGTACCACGATGCAAATGATAGAGATCAAATGCATGGACCATATCATCTCACTTCACACATTAGATGTTAGCATCTTATATTGCTAGTTTTACACTTTGGTAGCATTATAAGATGATCCCTCATTTAGATATCAAGATAAAATGTGTTCTTCCTTAAGTATGCACCGTTTTGTGGATCGTGTTTTGAGGCATCACGTGATGATCGGGTGTTTTCGACTCTACGCTTTCATACAACGGGTATAAGATAGTTTTACACACGCAAATACTAAGGTTCTTACTTGGCGAGCCTAGCATGTACAGACATGGCCTCGGAACACGAACTGAAAGGTTAAGCATGAGTCATACTGTTGATATGATTCCCATATAGATGCTCGCCTTTGAAGCTACACCGACTCACGTGATGATTGGACTTGGTGTAGTGGATTTGGTTCATGTAATCACCAAAAGGACACGAGGGATGTCATTTTTGAGTGGGAGTTCATTAGTAATTTGGATTAGTTGAACTCAATCTATCATAAACTTAGTCTAAATATACTTTACAAATTCTGTTGTAGATGGAACCACCTGCTTTTAATTTCAATGTGTTCATGGAGAAAGAGAAGCTTGCTGCGAATGGTAGCAACTTCACCAACTAGGCTATGAATTTGAGGATTCTCCTCACTGCTGCACAAAAGCAATATGTGCTAGAGGCGCCGCTAGGCCCCCCACCAGCTCCTGATGCCCCTGACGAGGAAAAGAACGTCTATATAACTCGTTAGGAGGACCACAACTTAGTACATTGCGGCATACTGTATGGGCTAGAGCCAGAACTTCGAAAGCGTTTCGAAAATGCAATGCCTTTGATACCATGGGAGAATTGAAAATGATTTTCGATACCCATGCTGCCGTAGAGAGTTATAATGCTTCTGAAAAGTTCTTTAGCTGCATGATGGAGGAGAACAGCTCCGTTAGTGAGCACGTACTCAAAATGTCTGGGTACACCGATAAGCTTGTGTCCTTGGGAATAACGATTCCCATTGACTTAGGCATACATCATGTTCTCCAATCTCTGCCACCTAGCTACAAGAGCTTCGTGATGAACTATAATATGCAGGGCATGAAGAAGTCTCTTCCCAAGCTTTTGTCAATGCTTAAGACTGCAGAAGTGGAGATTAGGAAAGAACATCAAGTGTTGATGATCAATAAGACCACCGGTTTCAAGAAGGACAAGAATGGCAAGCAGAAGGGAAAGAAGGGCGGCAAATCGGTTGCCGCACCTGAAAAGAAACCCCGGGCTGGCCCTAAGTCTGATACCGAGTGCTACTATTGCAAGGGGACTGGCCATTGGAAGCGCAACTGCCCCAAGTATTTGGCGGACAAGAAGGCCGGCAAGGCTAACAAAGGTATATGTGACATACATGTTATTGATGTGTACTTGACTAGTACTCGCAGTAACACCTGGGTATTTGATACGGGATCGGTTGCTAATATATGTAACTCGATTCAGGGGTTGTGGAACAAGCGACAACTAGCAAGGGATGAGGTCACGATGCGGGTCTGCAATGGATCAAGAGTTGATGTGATCGCCATCGGAACACTGCCTCTCCATATGCCGTCGGGATTAGTTATAAACCTAAATAATTGTTATTTGGTGCCTGCACTAAGCATGAACATTGTATCCGGATCGTGTTTGATGCAAAGTCGTTATTCGTTTAAGTATGAAAACAATGGTTGTTCGATTTATATGAATAATATCTTTTATGGTCATGCACCTGTGTTGAATGGTTTATTTCTGTTGGATCTCGATAGTAGTATTATGCATATTCATAATGTTGATGGTAAAAGGATTAAGCTTGATAATGATATATCTGCATATATGTGGCACTGCCGTCTAGGTCATATTGGTGCACATGAACAAACTCCATTCTGATGGACTTTTGGAATCACTTGATTTTGAATCATTTGATACATGTGAGCCATGCCTTATGGGAAAGATGACTAGAACGCCGTTTTCCGGTTCAATGGAACGGGCGGCAGATTTATTGGAAATCATACATACTGATGTGTGTGGACCAATGAGTGTGTCGGCGCGAGGTGGATATCGTTATTTTGTTACTTTCACGGATGATTTGAGTAGATACGGGTATATCTATTTGATGAAACATAAGTCTGAAACCTTTGAGAAGTTCAAGGAATTTCAGAAAGAAGTTGAAAATCATCATAACAGAAAGATCAAATTTCTACGGTCCGACCGTGGAGGAGAGTATCTTAGTTACGATTTTAGCACACATATGAAAGACTGTGGAATAGTTTCACAATTCATGCCTGCCGAAACACCACAACGTAATGGTGTGTCGGAACGTCGTAATCGTACTTTATTGGATATGGTTCGATCTATGATGTCTCTGACAGACTTGCCACTGTCATTTTGGGGTTATGCACTAGAAACCGCTGCATTCACTTTAAATAGGGCACCATCTAAATCTGTTGAAAATCCACCGTATGAATTATGGTTTGGAAACAAACCTAAGCTGTCATTTCTTAAAGTTTGGGGATGCGATGTTTATGTGAAGAAACTTCAACCAGATAAACTCGAACCCAAAGCAGAAAAATGCGTCTTCATAGGATACCCTAAGGAAATGATTGGGTATACCTTCTATCACAGATCCGAGGGCAAGGTCTTTGTTGCCAAGAATGGATCCATTCTTGAGGAGTTTCTCGCGAAAGGTGTGAGTAGTCGGAAGGTAGAACTCGAAGAGGTTATTGAACCTTCTCTTCATGAAATGGCGAGTAGCGCATCACCAGAAGTTGTTTCGGAGTTGACTTCACCTAATGAAGAGAGAGATAATGATATTGATCATGAAACTCCGAAAGAGGACACTACCGAACCTCGCAGGTCAAGCAGGACACGTGCAGCTCCTGAACTGTACGGAAATCATGTTATGAATTTCATGATTGATGAAATAGACGACCCTGCGATGTATGAAGAAGCGATGATGAGCCCTGATTCCAACAAATGGCTAGAAGCCATGAAATACGAGATGGAATTCATGTACGAAAACTAGGTTTGGACCTTGGTAGACTTACCTCACGATCGAAAGGCCATTGAGAATAAATGGATTTTCAAAAGAAAAACTGATGCTGATGGTAATGTAACCATCTATAAGGCTCGACTTGTCGCAAAGGGGTTTCGACAAATTCAAGGAGTTGACTACGATGAGACATTCTCTCTCGTAGCGATGCTTAAGTCAGTTTGGATTATGTTAGCAATTTATGCATATTTCGATTATGAAATATGGCAGATGGATGTCAAAACTGCGTTCCTCAATGGTAATATTGAAGAAGATTTGTATATGATAGAACCTAAGGGTTTTGTCGATCCTAAGGATGCTGATAAGGTATGCAAGCTTCAGCGATCCATCTATGGACTGAAGAAAGCATCCCGGAGTTGGAATCTCTGCTTTGATGAGGTGATCAAATAGTTTGGATTTGTCCAAACTTATGGAGAGGCTTGTATTTACAAGAAAGTGAGTGGGAGCAATGTGGCATTTCTAATATTATATGTGGATGACATATTATTGATTGGAAATGATATAGATCTTTTAAACAGTGTTAAAAGTTATCTAAACAGCAAATTTTCGATGAAAGACCTTGGTGAAGATTCATATATATATATTAGGCATTAAAATCTATAGAGATAGATCAAGAGGTCTAATTGGGCTATCGCAGAGTACATACCTTGATAAGATATTAAAGAAGTTTAATATGGACGGAAGTAAGAAGGGGTTCTTACCTATGTTGCAAGGCAAGACATTGAGTAAGACACAAAGTCCGGCTACGGGGGAAGAAAGAGAGATAATGGATAAGATCCCATATGCCTCAGCCATAGGCTCTATAATGTACGCCATGCTATGTACAAGACCGGATGTGGCACATGCTATTAGTTTGACTAGTAGGTACCAATCTGATCCAGGTTCGGAACACTGGATAGCAGTCAAGAATATCCTTAAGTACTTGAGAAGAACTAGGGATATGTTTCTTGTATACGGAGGTGAAGAAGAGCTAGTCGCTAAGTGTTATGTCGATGCTAACTTTGACACTGATCTGGATGACTCTAAGTCTCAATCCGGATACATATTTCTCTTGAACGGAGCATCAGTTAGTTGGAGGAGTTCCAAACAACCTGTGGTGGCTGGATCAACAACGGAGGCGGAATATGTTGCTGCTTCAGAAGCGGCGCAGGAAGCGGGTTGGATGAAGGAGTTCATAACGGAACTAGGTGTGGTTCCTAGTGCATTGGACCAAATGGTGATCTATTGTGACAACAATGGAGCCATAGCCAACGCCAAGGAACCAAGGTCTGACCAGAATTCCAAGCATATTAAGTGCCGGTTTCACTCCATCCGCGAGCATGTCAAGGATGGAGATATAAAGATTTGTAAAGTGCACACGGACCTGAATGTAGCAGATCCGTTGACTAAAGTTCTCCCTAGGGCAAAACATGATCAACACCAGAACTCCATGGGTGTTAGATTTATCACTATGTAAACTAGATTATTGTCTCTGGTGCAAGTGGGAGACTGAAGGAATTATGCCCTGAGAGGCAATAATAAAGTTATTATTATGTATTCCTTGTATATGATAGATGTTTATTTTGCATGCTATAATTTTATTGATAGGAAACGTCAATACATGTGTGTTTAATAAACAAAAAGGGTTCCTAGTTATGCCTCTCTTATAGACTAGCTTGTTGATTAACAACATGATCAAGGTTTCCTGATCATGGACATTGGATGTTGTTAATAACAAGGTCACAACATTTGTGAAATGATGTGATGAACATTCATCCGAAGTATAGCATTACGATCAAGTCATTATGTTTATATTGCTATAACATCATACGAAGTAGTCTTAGTCCTTAGACCATGAGATCATGTTAATTGCTAACACCGGAAGAGTATCTTGATAACATCAAACGTCACACCGTAACAGGGTGACTATAAAAGTGGGTTCAGTGATATGAAGGTGTTATGTTGAGGCTCATGGATCAAGAGTGGAATTTGTCAATCCCGATGACAGATAGATATACTCTGGGCCCTCTCGGTGATATCACATTAAGATAGCTTGCAAGCAAGTGATGTGATCACTAGAATGTTATATCACGGGAACGAGAAAAGAGTGCATGTAGGTAACGAGATCAAACTAGGTATTTGGATACCGATGATCGAATCTCGGACATGTATTATATCATGAGACAAAGGGATTAAATTGCTAGCATTAAAGGTTCTCACGATCACAGAAGTCATCGTTGAATGTGCAGGAGTCTGTATGGATCTCTAGGTCCCGCTTCTGATTATTGATCTGAGAGGAGTATCAATCATGTCTGCATTATTCGCGAACCATAGGGTGACACACTTAAGGGTTGCCGGACACCATTTAGGAGAACATATGTTCCAGACAAAAGGTTTGCAAAGCATAGGAAATGTTTCGATAGAAACAGGAATTGTTTCGGGTGAAATTGCAGAAAGTGGTTATGCATGTGATATTGAAATGTTTCAAGGGGTTTTATGTGAATGTTTGTTAATTAAAGTAATTCAAAAAATAAATAAATAAACGAGTTTATTAAATTGAGAGTTGCATTTAATTTGGTGGAAATTAAATACATGTGAGTGGGATTTTGGGTGGAGGCCATGTTTATGTGAGTGGAGGTTCACCACATGAATGAAGGAGGGGAGAAGTCCCCCCCCCCTCATGCGCCGGCTATGGGAGGGGAGGGGTCTCCCTCCCTCCTATATTAATCCCCCTCTGCCCTCTCACAAACCACACCTCCTCGTGAATGATCTCTCTCGCCCTCTAGATATTCCCCCATGGTCTCGGATTAGCGAGATACATGTTCCCGGTGGCCTTGCATCTGGAAGGAGTTGCTGCTTCCGCTGATTCGCTAGAGAGAGGAGGTGGAGGTTGTCCGGTGGCTTGGACGTGTGTGCGAGACGGATGCGCTGCTGATTTGCGGCGCTTGGACTTCCACACGATCTTGAGATCGGCAAGCGTACGACTACATCAACCACGAGTTCCTACTCGTTAACAAAACTCGTTGTCTTCGAGGGTAAGTTCTCCATGGATGTATGTCCACCCGTTGCTCTGTATCTAGTAGATAGATCTTGGCGTATAGTTCTCATCGTAGGAAATATTTTGTTTTCTATGTTGCGGACCCAACAATGTGTACTACCCATGCAAAGCACCTACGCATAGATTCGACTCTGATACCACTGTTGGGTTTGCACCATAGAAAACAAAAAATTTCCTACGATGGGAACTATACGCCAAGATCTATCTACGAGATACAAGCAACGGGTGGATATACATCCATAGGGAACTTACCCTCAAAGACAACAAAGCTTTGTTAACGAGATGGAACTCGTGGATGATGTAGTCGTACACTTGCCGATCTCAAGATCGTGATGAAGTCCTTCAGGTCCAGCAGTTCCAGCACCATCAGGTCCAGCACCACAAAGTAGCGGTGCATCCATGATCGCACACACGTTCGGTCCACTGAACAACCTCCGCCTCCTTGCTCCAGCGATGCAGCGGCAACAACAACTCCTTTCTAGATAAAGCCATCGGGAACATGTATCTCGCTAATCCGAGACCATGGGGAATAACTAGAGGGAGAAGATAACCTTCACGAGGAGGTGGTGCAAGAGGAGAGGAGGAGGAGGTGCTCCTTATATAGGGAAGGGGGGCAGCCCAAGGGGGCATGGCGCTGGCCATGGTGGGTGCCCCCACCTCTCCCTCATTTATGTGGGTGGAGCTCCCACTCACATAAATACACAACTCCACTTATGTCCACTCATGTGGGTGGAGCTCTCATTAAATAAAACACTTTTATTTATTTTATTCAGAATTTTGTTAATTACTTTAATTAACAAACATTCACATAAAACTCCCTACAACATTTCAATATCACATGCAGAACCAGTTTCAGCAATTTCACCCGAAACAATTCCGGTTTCCATCGAAATGATTCCAGCGCTTTCTTAATCTTTATCTAAAACATATTTGCTCCTAAATGGTGTCGGTATCCCTTAAGTGTGTAACCCTACAGTTCGCAAATAATGCAGACATGATCGAGACCCCTCTCCGATCAATAATTAGCAGCGGGACCTAGAGATCCGTACTGACTCCCACATATTCAACGATGACCCTTGTGATCGTGTGAACCTTTAACTTCGTAACAAAATACCTTTGTATCACGATATATTACATGTCCGAGATTCGATCATTGGCATCCAAATACCTAGTTTGATCTCGTTACCGACTTGTACTCTTTTCTCGTTCCCGTGATATAACATTCTAGTGATCACATCACTTGCTTGCAAGCTATTCCAATGTGATATCACCGAGAGGGCCCAGAGTATATCTATCCATCATCGGGATGGACAAATCCCACTCTTGATCCATGAGCCTCAACATAACACCTTCGTAGCACTGAACCCACCTTTATAGTCGCCCTGTTACGGTGTGACGTTTGATGTTATCAAGATACTCTTCTAGTGTTAGCAATTAACATGATCTCATGGTCTAAGGACTAAGATTACTTCGTATGATGTTATAGCAATATAAACATAATGACTTTGATAGTAATGCTATACTTCGGATGAATGTTCATCACATCATTCCACCAATGCTGTGACCTCGTTATTAACAACATCCAATGTCCATGATCATGAAACCTTGATCATCTTGTTAATCAACGAGCTATTTTATATGAGAGGCATTACTAGGAACTTTGTATTTTGTTTATTAAACACACATGTATTAACGTTTCCAATTAATACAATTATAGAATGCAAAATAAACATTTATCAACCACTTTATTATTGCCTCTCGGGCATATTCCCTTCATTCGCATGCGTTACCATCTGATTCATGTGTTCATTGATGCTGGTAGTGTCATGTTATGCAAAATACATATGGACTAAAATGATGTTGATCCCTTGACAAAGCCACTCCTACAGCCTGCGCATGAAGAGCACACAAGAGCAATAGGTATTAGAGACTATCTAGATTGACTCTAGTACAAGTGGGAGACTGAAGGAAATATGCCCTAGAGGCAATCATAGAGATAATTGTATTTCATATGTATCCATGATTTTTATAATGTTCCTTGAATATCCATATAGCAGGCAACTTGTATTGATTGGAAATTGTGTGAATTGTTTGTGAAACTCTTTACTTGTATGGTTATCTAATAGTTGTCCCTAGTCAGAGTTCATGTGAGGACACACGTGAATATTAGAATAGCACATCGATTGGTTGACTATGTTTCACAAGTCATAGACATGGAGATGTCAAACCAATGATGTGGACACATGTTATGAACATGGGGTTGGATTGACCCAACTTGAGACTGGCAATAATACTTGCAACTCTCTCTACACATCGTGAACATTTTATCCTTAGACCTGAGATTGTCGCATGTACTTGAGATGTGGATCGACCTACTTTGGGGCTATCAAACACTACTCCGTAACTGGGTAGTTATAAAGGTAGTTTTCGGGTTTGTCCTGATACATGCTGCAAGGCATCGGTCAATCAAGATGGGATTTGCCCCTCTCTACTTGAGAGAGATTTCTCTGGGCCCTCGAGTGATCGGATCCAGAAATGCATGGCCGTGCTACATATGGTTAATAGTTAACCTAGTAAAGGGATTCCAAATCACAGTATCGAGAAAGAGAGGTCAGCTTGGGGCTAGACCAAATATCGTAGGGCAAAGGGAAAGACATGTACTCAACCTTGTGATGGTTCATCCGAATGATCTTTGTATACGTTTAGGAGTTGGCACGTCTTGCTAGAGGTCACTACCAACTATCGACGGAGTAAGTGTACTCATGTCATGTCTATGCGTGTATGAACCTATAGGGTCGCACTCTTTAGGGGAACTGGAAGCCTAATGAGGATTGGATCCAAATTAGACCAGGCTTAGGCTGCTAATGGGCTGCTAATGTAGAAGCCCACCAGGGATGCCTATATAAGAGAGAGTGAGGCGAGCTGAATAAGGTTGAGCATTCCACCCAGCCGCCACTCCTCTTACGCCTATCTTGTACGTGCGGACCTAGTAGTCTGCCGTGTGACCTTTCACTCCGGACGTGTGGATACCTTGGAGGTGCTGCAGCTGTAGCACTTGGACGAGCCGCGCAAAGGGGAGATGCTCGTGGGACGAGGACAAGGAGGAGACATGGAACATCTACACTACCGCGACGTGCTTCATCAAGTTCCATAACTGCGCGTTTAGTGGTAATCCCATGATCTATGACAATAGTATTCCTAGTTGACGCGGTAGATTGTTTTTTATTTTACGCTAGTGTAGCCTACCCGTTACCCCTACATGATCCAACCGGTTGCACCATGAAGTTCTAGGCTACAAACAATTATTAAGTGAAAAACACAGATCAAAGCCTTATGGAGAGATGTTGTTGTTATTCCTTAATTGTTCGCTAAACAAAGACCATACATCCCTTTCTGTCACTGGATTTCCTATGAGATCTTCGCTAGCCAAGTATCTCACCTTAAGCCTTTATGAATCTCGGGGGTCTTGGTTACCTACAAGTCCAAAGATCAAGGCAAGAGACAAAGAAACAAAAGATACAAATCTCTTATTCAAACAATACACAATGCTCCCGTACATTAGATGCACAAAAATAGCTCCGAGGTCTGACCTCAACCCACAACCTGTGAGGACTACTCACTCATAACAATAAGATCAAGGATTGAAAATATTGTGCAAAAATACTTAGCTTGAAACCAAATATTCTTACAATGGTCGTTGAATCACAAGGAGATCTCAAGTACAAAGTAATGGGTATGGCTAATGGAGAGGATGGAAGATGGAGGGGATGAACTATGGTGTGGATCTCCTTTGGTGGTGGTGTGATGCAATCTGATAATGGCGGCCCTCTACGTAGTGGCTGGGACCTCAAAATATATGATACAGGCAGACCGTACGGGCAGGCCCTTCCAATACCAGTGGTCGTTATGGAGTCTGATGCCTGGTTATTGCTCCAGGATTACTTGGTCGTGTAGACTTTCTCAAAATCTTCATTTATGGCTCCTTATTTTGCATTAAAAGCGTGATTTCCTGCATAACACAATTCAAAGCAATGGTTTGCATATCTTTGCACTAATTAGTCATTAGTGGCAAGACTAGAGAGATTCTTGTCAATTTCTTGACTAAAAACGATGTTTAAATGCAGAAAAAGATGGCTATTTTTGGAGCTATCAACCTCCCCAAAGCTCAATCCTTGATCGCCCTCGAGCAAGAAAAACAACAAAACTATAAGGAATTCAACGATTAAACTTGAAACAACAAGAATATGAATTCACTTATGGTTGATAGTCATATGCATCCAACACTTCTTCCATTTGAAAGGCTCATCAAAGTTAGAGAGATTCCAAGAACACTATACAAGCTTTGATAACTCAAGACAATCAAAGTAGAGTTTAATATAAGTTTAAATAACTAAGAGTGTAACAATTAATCCAATTCTCCTAGTTAACTCTCAGCTTGCCAAGGAACACTAGGATGTTTTTATAATAGAAAAATTGAGTAAGAGAGTTCATGTCCTAAGTAGCATAAAAGTGAAGTGTCTTATTGACACCCACATCAGTAAATCAATACTATCAAAACACTTCTATTACAATCATTATCTTTCAAGAAAATTCATAAAGTAGTAATGAGACCATGCCAAGGACTTGTGTGGATCTTCATATATTATTTTCTTCATTCTTTCAAAGATAGTTCTCAATAAGGATCATTGAGTGATTCTTTTAAACAATGCTTTGCACAACCTTTGAGAGTACCAATACTTTTGCCCATTACGGTAACAACTGCCACCTATGTCATTAACGCATAGCCAAAATCAGGGGTTGTAGCATTGATCGTTTGTAGGCCGGTGGAGTTGTTGGCATCTAAAGGTGTGTGTCAAAAACATAGAAATTTTTAAATAGTATCACTGTTTGATCCACAAGGTTAGCTTTGGCATGCATCACAATTACCACTAGAATTCATTTCAATCAAACAACTCCTTTCAAGAGTGTTGTCAAGTCTAACATCTATGGGGTTAAGTATCTTCAAAGGTAAACTCTCAAGACAATCATTCATCAAACAAGTCATAAATTTGAGACTTTTTCTTGTTGTACTTGTTTGGCAATATTATTTCCAAGGCAAGACTCGGTTAGCTAAAAGAACTAGAGAAAAAGCTTCCACAACTAATCATTCATACAAATAAAAAGCTTTACTCCAACTGTTTTGAATTACTCCCACTAGCATAGTATCTTAGCAAATCAACCAACTAAGATAAACAATTCAAACTTCAAAAGTGGGAGACATAGGACATACCTCTCATGAGCGACTTCATAATCCTCTTCCTTATAGGGATCTGTTCCTTCAAACCTCAAGTAAAAAATCACTCTCATAATAAAATTAAAGCAAAGAGGTAAAAAGAAAATCCACTTTCGCAAAAAAGGAAAAAGGGAAAAATATTTTTGTATTTTTTAGGATGGGGATTAGAGAATAGAAAAGAACTTGCGACCAAGAAAGGAACGAAGAAAATAAAAGCAAAGTAAAACAAAAGCAAACGAAAAATGAAATAAAATCAAAGTAATGGAACAAACCAACATGAGTGTTTCAAAGCTCACAAGGAGCAGGAGTACAACCTCATTATTACACAAATAAAATTGTCGGGGGACACATCCCCAAGCTCAGGCTTTTGCAAGCCCGTATGTTACTCATTGTGGTGGTGGTGGATAATCTCCCATGTTCCATTGGCTGCTCCAATTGTTGAACTGGGTGGCAAGGTTGGCAGTAGCATCTAGAAGGTTGATGCATAACTTTTTCATGTTTTGGATGTTTCCTTCGATAGCATAGATATCATCATAGGTGGTGTAGAAGTTTGGTGGCTACACATCTTGTTCGGGTCCTTCTTGTTCTACTTCTTCATCTTCTCCCTCTTCATCCACGGGTACTTCTTGTTGGGGTAGACATGCCTCAACCTGCGCGTTATAACGCAAACGTCTATCCTCGATAGAGAATACACCATTAGGAAAAGGAGCTGGGATCAAGTGGTTTGCTCTAGGTATATCAAGAAAGTATCTACCATTAGTTCTAGAAACCATACCACAAGCTCTCAGAGTAGAAAAACCAAGATGACGGTCTCCTGTCAACGGTTGGATATTACCTAGATTGATGAGAAGCGCACGTGCAAACATGGTTATGACTCCTCCTCCGCATATGAAACCACGAGACTGTAGAGCTTGATGCTTCAGATAGGACAAAAGAAGGGCGCCCAAATTTGGCGTTAACTTATAGTTAGGAATAACAGCTTTAGCGAGGATCATCATCTCCTCCTCATTGAATCTAGTAAACTCACCACGTACCTGCAAGGTGTTAGCAATAACATAAAACAAATAACGAACAACATGGTGATCAATTTGGTTTCCCTTGGGTGTGTTTCCATGAATTCTCATTCTATTGAAGCAAGCCAAGGGTGATGGATTCAAAAGAAAGGTGGTGGAGCGTATGTCGGTGGCATTGTTGGCAAACCCAAAGTAGTGATCCCATTGGTCGAGTGTCAAGGAGTACTCACAGTTCATAATACGGAAGTTGATATGGTCAACTCTAGGCATTTGTTCCTTGGGGCAATAGTGTGAGCACATCGAATGTGTCAAGGTGCTTAGAGACTCAAGCATTAAGCGACGGTACGTGGCGACATCCTGAAATCCAAAGTCATACAAACCAACATTGTTGCAAAGTAAATCGAAATCAACACGAATGCTTGGTTGGTTCAGGATATAGGGACACACCCACTTGGTGGACTTGATTTCTTGGAGCTTGGGATGGTTGAAATGGTTCAGCTGAAACTCCTCGGTGAACTCGATACCAAGTGACTCGGGGGGGTTAGCGTGTCAAAGGGTGGTGTGACTTGTTCCGCGGCCATCACACATGTAAGGCTCCTCATGTTCATCTTAGATCGAATGGGTGTGAGGGATCGAAGAAAGATATAGTATAATTGAAGATCCAATGGAGGTGGTTTGGAGTTTGGAGGTAGAAGTAAGAGAAATTTGTGTTTTGAAATTTTTAGGGTTACCTCTTCATGGGGTGATATCACGGCCGAGTATATGGTACGGGCGGGCAGTACGGCCGGAGCCCGCCCGTACCGAGTGCATACCTTGGGGTCGAAGGACTCCTTCCGGCGGACCACTCGGTACGGGAGCGCAGTATGGTACGGGAGTGCATACTACTGGTCGTCATTTGGTTAGTACATTTTCTTAAATGTTGATGTTTTGCTCGAGGGTATGGTACGGGCGAGCGGTACGACCGCCTCCGGTCGTACCAGTGGTCGTTATGGCCACTGAGTCCTGTGGAAAAAATTAACAATTTTTCCAGAGCTACAATGTGGTAAGGGTGCGTGGTACGACCGCCTCTGGTCATACCAGTGGTCGTTGTGCCCCCTAGAAGCTAAAAACTTGTGGAATTTAGTTAGTAGCTTCACGCGCATTTGCACATCTTAGCAAACGACAAAATAATAGCAAATAGACTTCATAAAAATTAGCAATACCTTAAGGCCACATGTTAGTAAATAAAATATTGAGGATTACCTTATTTTCTTCTCCTCTCTCTAAAGGAATTCTTGAACACTCTTTATTAAAAACAAAAACAAGACAAACTGAACTAAAATAAACTAACACAAGAGTAAAAACTTTTATTTCACATGGGTTGCCTCCCATGAAGCGCTTATAGTTAAGGTCAATTAGCTTGACCCATATGGTGCTCATTTAGGTTTTGTGAGTGGAACACCTACTCCAAAGTAATTTTCTTTCAATGTGATTATGCAATCATCATTATTATTAGGTTTGGCCTTCTTCTTTCTAGGGAAGTGGACTATAAAAGGATCTCTAGATGGTAGTCCTATTCTCACATTTCCTTCATGTAGATTGATCAAAGCTTTAATAGTTCTTAGGAATGGCCTACCTAGAATTATAGGTGCTATGGGATCTTCAGGCATGTCCACTATAACAAGATCAATAAGAGCAGGACTTCCTTTAATTTCAACAACTATATTTTATTTTATCCCAACAGCTTGTTTATAAGTTGAATCAGCAAGATTGAGTATCATTTCAGTAGTTGTAAAAGACCCCAAGTTTAATTTGTTAAATAGACTCTTGGAAATTGTTAAGACGCTTGCACCAGGATCACAAAGTGCAGATATCTCATTAACACCAATTTTAATTTTAATAGTGGGCTCAAAGATATCATCTAGCTTAGCAGGAAGCTTATCAGCTAGTCTCTTATACTCCATTTTTAATTCTTGAACTTTAGATGCCACTTGTTGAATAAATTGTTGGTATGTAGCATCGTTACCTTGTTCTAGACCGGGATTCTTTATGGTGATCATCTTTAATAGATATTCCACGGTGTATTCAGGTGTTGGCGTGTTGCTATAATCCAACTCTTCGGGCTTTCCTTCATTTATTTCTGCTCTCATCATCTTGAGGTCCTCTACCAGGTTTGGCTCGGGCTTACCAGCAAATTTTGCAAGTATGAGAGCTTGGCTCTCAGCTATCTTGCTCAATTGTGCCTCCATAGTCTTTGTCCTTTCCTATAGAGCATGCACATCATTTCTAATTGCAAAAGCTTGATTAGATAATTTACCAATACTAGTTTCATGGTTCTCCGTAATTTTAATAAGCATATTATTTTTCTCGGTTAATTTGAGCTTGCACGAAAGTTCTAACAATATGTTCAAAAGAGAGATTGCCATGATTTGATCCAATATGATTATCGTAATTATTGTAAGGAGCTCATGCAGGATTGGAGTAATGTTTTTGAACATTAGAGGATTTTTTGATTCTTCCAAGCAGGATTATAAGGAGTACAATCTATAAAATTAACATCATTAAGATCAGTAGTGATAGCATTGATTTGGGTATCTTCCTCACCCTTTACAACATTGAGTAACTTATCTACCTTTGCGGTAAGCTCTTCATTATTTACCTCGGTGATTGAATTCACCCTTTTTGAGGTTCTTTCCACATGCCATTGGGCATAGTTGTTTTGCATATCATCAAGTAGCTTCTTTGCAACACTCACTTGCTTTCCCATGATTGTTCCTCCTGCTGTAGTATCTATAATAGGCTTAGACATTGGGTTAAGTCCATTATAAAATAGGGATTTCTATTTTCGTGCCCTCGGTTCGTTAGTTGTACTCAGTTTTCCCCAGCCGCTTAGTTTTTCCTCACTTTTGCCCATCTCCTTATACAAAAATCTCACATGGTGTGAAACTCGTCGTCCATCAGCCTTGCCATCATGTGCTGACAAGTGGGGCCGCGTTCAGTCGGGTCCCGTAGTGGACCCTCACCATTACGTGCTGACGAGTAGGGCCGCGTTCTGTCGGGTCCCGTAGTGTAGCCTTGCCGTTACATACTGACAAGTGGGGCCGCGTTCAGTCGATTCCCGTAGTGGACACCTCTATCAACTTATCCAGATCAGCATCGGACCCATAGCTTATCCACGTAAGCACCGGACCCATAGCTTATCCACGTGAGTGTCGGACCCACATCTTACCCAGGTTGGCGTTGCAAGATGGGACCCCGAGCCAGCCCCGCGCCTATGCCCTTTGTCTAGCTTCATTTTCATATAGTGAAATGTAATGCATATACGAAAATTCTACACCTTTGAACTCTTTTAAATCACACTTAGGACATCATAATGTTGTGCTAATAAAATCCTGATCATTTATTATTTCCATGGAGTGAAATATAATGCATAAACTTGCTTATACAAAATTATACACCATTGAACTCTTTGAAATCGCACTTAATATGTGATAATGTCATGCTAAGAAAATCTTGAGAGATTATCATTTTCATAGAGTGGAATGTAATGCACAAACTTGCTTATGCGAAAATTATAAACCTTTGAACACTTTTAAATCACACTTAATACGTGATAATGATGTGCTATTTTTTTGAGAGATTATTATTTCTCCCCCATTTTCATAGAGTGGAATGTAATGCATAAACTTGCATATACGAAGTTTATACACCTGTGAACTTTTTGAAATCGCACTTAATACGTGATAATGTTGTGCTAAGAAAATCTTGAGAGATTATTATTTTCATAGAGTGGAATGTAATGCATAAACTTGCATATACGAAGTTTATACACCTTTGAACTCTTTGAAATCGCACTTAATACGTGATAGTGTTGTGCTAAGAAAATCTTGAGAGATTATCATTTTCATAGAGTGGAATATAATACATAAATTTGCATATACGAAAACTATACACCTTTGAACTCTTTGAAATCGCACTTAATATGTGATATTGTTGTGCTCGGAAAATCTTGAGAGATTATCATTTTCATATAGTGGAATGTAATGCATAAACTGGCATATACAAAAATTATACACATTTGGACTCTTTGAAATCGCACTTAGGTCATGATAATGTTGTGCTAATAAAATCCTGATCATTTATCATTTCCATGGAGTGAAATATAATGCATAAACTTGCATATACGAAAATTTTAAACCTTTGAACACTGTGAAATCACACTTAATAACGAGATAATGATTTTAAACTTGCGTATAGCAATTTTTTTAGATATTATCATTTTCTCTCCCCATTTTCATAGAGTGGAATGTAATGCGTAAACTTGCATATACGAAAATTATACACATTTAAACTCTTTGAAATCGCACTTAATACGTGATAATATTGTGTTAAGAAAGTCTTGAGAGATTATCATTTTCATAGAGTGGAATGTAATGCACAATTATACACCTTCAAACACATTCCCTTCAAATTATATTCAACTTCATTTGTTATGGAGTTAAAGTAACGGTGGCAAACTGGTTATTTTGCATGGATAGAGGGGTCCCCCCCACAGATATAGGGGTTATCCTGTCCGCTAGATCACAGAGGATCAACGGTTGGTGGGTACGATCCGCATGACAACTTTCACAACCAATCAGAGCGTAGTAGTGAAGATGAGCACATGTGCGAGAGATTGATATTAAGAGAGGGGAAAACTGAGTAGCACTTAAGAACCAAGGGCAAAACTGAGTAGAACTTAAAAACCAAGGGAAAGACTGACAAAGGGATTCAGGTAGAAAATATAAAAAAGATTTAAAAATGGAAAATGTGTCTTTTATACAATAAAATACATCTTGGCATACATAAAACTATTTACAATTCAAATATACACCAGTTTGACAATTATTGCCTCATTCAGACAAACTATGTTTTGGGGAGGGATGTTTTGGGAAGAGGCTCGAGTAGAAAGCCATGAACCTTCATAGATAGTAGGTGATTTGAGAAATGGTGATTTAGGTTAAAACTTGGTTTATATATATTTCTTATGGTGGCAGGTCACATAATAAGACTCCCTGGGTAGATGCCACTATGTTTTGCTCTTTTTGAGTTTGTTGTCAATAAAATGACTCAATTAGCTAGCTAAAACCTATTCGTTTACTCTCTGTTGACCAGCCACCGGAGGGTAAAACTGTGTATATTGCACACGGCAGTGTTAGTACTGGAGGGCAAAACTGAGTACAACCAAACTGCCACTGAGCAAAACTAAGTCACCAGGATTAGACACGAGGGAAAAACATGACTCATGGTACGCGTGTGTGGTGCATGGGGTGGTAGCGGACACGTGTGGCCATGCATGGTGCAGTAACGTACGCGGTTACACGGTGCACGGTGGTACAACGAAATGTCGCTTCCCTTCTCCTTTAATAGAGGCCTCCTCACTCTCACTCATCACTCACTCGCTCACTCAACCGTCTTCGCTGTCCCATCACCTTCTGCAAACCCCCAAGAAAACCCCAACCATGCCAGCAATGGAGAAGAATGGCGTGGTGGCCATCGACGCCTCCAAGGCCGCCGGCGAGGAAGCCCCCGTCCAAGCATCGAAGGCAGCCGCCGTTCCCGTCCCCGCATCCGCCATAGCCACCGTCGAGGAGGCCCCCGCCGATCTCGGGCAGATCCCGCTCGGCTGGGACCCCTACGAGGAGGTTGATTACATAAGGCCGGAGAACCCCTATGACACCAGCATCGCCGACCCATGGTCGGAGGTAACCAGGTTTTTCTCCCCTTCCCTTGTTCTTCCCCTATTCCCATCATTGGATGCTAGATCGTATGTTATTAGGGCTCGGCTATTCGTATTTTTACAGTAGGTAGTCCTCTTGTGTTAGATCTTGTATTTTGATGAATCCCACTGTTCATAGTTGAACCCCCTATTCGTAGTTGGGATCAGTATTCGATTTGGTTTGAGATTTGGTGAATAATCAGGAGATCTCAGTCGGTTAATTTATGCTAATAATCAATCCCGATAATCAAAGTATCTCAATCATTTGCTTATTGCACTCTACTGTTTATTCCAACAGGAGGATAGCATCGACGTCCGTAGTGACGACGAGTCCAAGGACACCGAGACTTGTCATGTGCTGAAGAGGCTAAAGTCCAGCTAGTACAACAACTTTTTCACCGGCGACGTGTATAGGTGCCCCTTCTGCCCCACCAGGAGGTTCCACGCCACGGACTTGAACTCCCTCGTGAAGCATGCCGAGGACGTGAGGACCTGCGGTGAGTCCGTGAACGTCCACGGCTTCATAGCCAAGCACCAAGCGCTCGGTCTTCACCTCCGCAACCTCCATAAGGTGGCTATCGAGGGTCGCATGCCCCCGATCAAGCCCAAGGAACCCAAGGTCAAGGGACTAGGCAGCAAGAAGTGGAGGAGGCACCAGAGGGAGGAGGCGGAGGCCCTCCTGGCAGAGGCCATGAGGGTCCATTGATCTGCTGCTGCTACTGTAAAGCAGCTTCTTTTGTCTTGTGTATGTTGAACTTGTCCACTTCTGCTGCTGAGTAACCTAATTGTTGAACCCCATTAAGTACCGTACCATATAACCTATATTAGTTGCTTTATCTACATCTGCTCTGTTTACTGAATTTATTTATGGTGCTGGTTAGATTTGCTGCTCTAGATTTGCTACCTGATTGGGGAAAAACGAGGGCAAAAGGAACAATGAATGAAGAGAGAAGCTTCTCTAGATTCGCTACCTTTTTGGGCAAAAAACACAACTGTTAGCGAGAGAGGGGGAAAAGGCGCTCTTAAAAATACCAATCATAAAAATAACAAAGAAGAAAACTTCTAATTTAGGCAACAGGGCGCACGTAACCACCAAACGCGCCCCACATGGTCCCACACCACGCCACCCATAATCAGCGAGAGATGGATGGCTAGTGCGCTGTGTATCCTGGCCCCACCTGTCAGCATGTAACGATCAAGGTGACGTAACATAACGCTCAACGCACGACCCGCCCCAACGCGGTCCCATCGGTCAGCATGTAACGGTCAAGCCTTTGACCTGACGGCATCCCCCATCCGAGCACATGTGAGGGTTTCGGAATGGAGGGAGGGCAAAAGTGAGGAAAAACTAAACGGCTGGGGAAAACTGAGTACAACTAACGAACCCGGGGCACAGAAATAGAAATCCCTATAAAATAAATGCAATATAAGTCATTCTTCCATCCCATGACTAGGCCAGTTCATTACGACTTCTTTCATCCTTTCCTATGCAAGCGCTAGTGGCTCGCGCTCTTCTTGTCTAAAACTTGTAAAGTTGGGTCTCAGCTACATAGATTTAGCTGGGGGAAATTAGTCATAAAGAGATTAGTGCATTCCTCCCAAGATGTAATAGTGCCTTTAGGTAGAACTAGCAACCAGTCTTTAGCCTTTCCTCTTAGAGAGAAAGGGAACAAACATAATTTAATTGCATTTGGGTCAACATCCTTAATACACATCATGTCGTAAATGTCTGTAAAAGTATTTAGATACAAACTTGAATCCTCAGAAGATGAGCCTCCAAATTGCACTACAAGAAAAGTTGGCTTTTACAACGGACGATTTTCATGGTTGAAGGCCCGTTTTTCATGGCTAAAAAGTCTTCTACAACGGATGCCCATCGTGGTAAAATCCCTGTCACAAAAGAATCTACCACAGTTTTTTTCCTGGCCGTGGAGGATCACACCCTTCAGCGACGAAATCTTGTTCCGTCGTAGATCTGTTCACTAGCCGCGTTGACTGCTGACGTCATGCAAAATGCCACGTGGCAAACACCGTTAACGACCAGTTACCGCCGTTAATGGCCACAGAAACCGTGGTAGAATCCAGGCCCAGCCAAGGCCTGCTCACAATTAAGTGGGTTGGCCCATCAAGAGATCCCAATAAGATTACGGCCATTTACTGTTTCGTCCGACACTGTTTGAAATGGGCCCAAAGATGTGGCCAGCAGCAGCCCGTGAATGTCAGGCCCGTTACTGTTTTGGCCTACAAAATCCCACAGTTTTCGAACACTGTCCGACCTGTTAACAGTTTGCGACAAGTAGGCCCGATACTGTTAAAGCCCACTTTTAGCCCATCACTATTCTCATAGCTCATCATGGGCCGCCTACAAACAACCCACTTTTGAGAAGGTTCGATACTGTTCTGGCCTTTTACTATTCTGGCTCGTTACTGTTCTGGCCGTCTACTGTTCATGTCTGTTACTATTGTGGCCCTTTACTGTTCAAGCCCGTTACTGTAATTACTACCGCTTTTTTGGCCTGCTACTGTTCAGGCTTGCTACTGTTCTAGCATGTTTGCTTTTCTGGTCAGTTACTGTTCTGGCATGTTACTGTGCTGGGTTGCTACTGTTCTGGTATGCTGGTGTTTTAGCATGCTACTGTTTTGGCCTGTTACTGTCCTGGCATGTTACTGTTCTGGCCTGCTACTGTTCTAGCATGCTACTGTTTTGGCCTGCTACTACTTTGCATGTTACTGTTTTGGCCTGTTACTGTTTTGTCCTGTTACTGTTCTACCCAAATGACATTACTGTTTTGGTAATTCTGAAGGCCATGCAAATATCATAAAAGCAGTATAATTAGCGATCATCTTTTACTGTTCATGGAAGGCGCAATAAAAGAAGGGCAAATAACAAAACCCTATACAGTTACCTGATTGACCTGGCTGGCGCAGTTATGGTACTGCCATTCGTGGACGGCATCAACTAAATGCCTACATGACCTATGCGAGTTATCAAGATATTACATCAGCTGCAAACTTCTTAAAAATATTACATAATATGAACAAAAGGGAAAGAAAATTCAGCATTTCAGTTGCCAATCAAGTTGATAGCAGAGTCCTCAATTTGCTTTCTCAATCCATCAACTACATCTCCCTTTGAGTGTGACAGCTACATTGGAAAACCACCTTGAGACGTGATCTTGTAGTCCCCTCTTTGGTGGCGATAGCAATAATTGTAGTCTGAAACTAACTAATAACAAGTTAATACAGCAAAGAAGACAAACTACTCATAGCTAAGAATGAACCAAATAGGAATTATAACTGCATAATACGAACATGTAGAGCAGGAATGCAAACCATGAATTAACTATATAGTAGAGGATAGTTATGTTGTTGCCTAGGACGAACCAAAACCAGATACGAGATATAATGGTGTGGCTTGTGAACCTGTAGAATAGGACAAACAAACATTACACAAGTATGCCAACAATGAAACGAGCAATCAAACAAAGTGTTTCTTGGAATTTCACTATAAAGTAGCCAGGTCATTTCAGAAAATATATATGGAAGCAGTGGTATCTCCTGGAATGCAAGAGTCGTTGGGTGACTCAGAATTTGCGGTGAGCTACACAATGGCATATAGTTACTGTTGTAGCTAAAGCATGAACCACATAGAAATTGTAACCACAACATACCAAAACTTGTGAGCAGGAATGGAAAACACGAATGAACTATATAGTAAAGAATAATTATGCCGTTGATTAAGACGAACCAGCACCAGATACAGAAAATATATAATGGCATTGCTGGTGGACCTGTAGGCTGTACAAACCAACATGTTCAGTGTTGCCTTTTTGAGCTCTACGCAAAGAAAAAGAAAATAGTCAGTGTTGCTGAGCTTTTGAAGAACCAAATGGCAACAAAAAATTATAATCGAACTAGTACAAAGAGTTTGAACGGGTAATATAGGATAGCAGAACGATTCCAGGGAGGAAATAATAGCAGGAACTTAGCTCAGGAATAACCAGATAGAGTCGGTAACTGTGGAGCAGGGAATCCACACTAATATTTTCCACTGACATTACATTTTGCAAGAACTACACAATAGCAGGCAATTACTGGTGTATGGAGCAGCTAAGATAAGATCATGTGCATGACAATATAACATACATGTGCATGACTTGAAATTTGTAGAGCAGTGAATGCAAACCAACAAGTCTAATGACATTGTATGTACTAGCATGAAGAACAGACGTGCCCAGTGACTTGCATGTACTAGCACGATTACAAAAATGCAGTTCACTCTGACAGACTTGAACCTGCTATACCGCTGACAAAACAAAAACAGGTTGGAGATTTGGTTACATTGGTCGGAGAGGCATCTAAGCATCATCGGTACCGTGCGAGTGACGTCCAGGTCATCGAGGGTGCTGCGGTTGCGGTGGCTGTTAGCGTCGGGAAAGCAGATCTTGGGCGGTCGATGCCGGTGCAGTCAACAGCGACAACTGTGTAGCTGGTCTGGAGCAGTGGACATGGAACTGCTCCGGTATGGTTGGGTAGCTTTCGGCGGCGGGGAAGGAGAGCGTGGGCGGTCGATGATGCCATAAGCGCGGTCAGCGACACCACAGCTCTGGTGGAGTGGTAGAGAGACCCGGTGAACCAGATCTGATGGGGTGGGTGTCGATGAAGCGGCTCCGGCAGCCGTGGAATTGCCGCAGGGTGGTGCGCGCGATGGTCATGGAGGTGAGGGCGTGGGAGAGAAGCCTGGGATTTTGGGATGGCCAACTAGAAAAACTGTGCGAATCGGGACTATGGAGGTGAACAAAAAAATAATTACGATCGTGCCCCCAAGCTACCGACTTTAGCGTGCCATAGGGCGTCGAAACAATGGGTAGAAAGGGAATTTTAACGTCAAAAGTTTTTTAAACGGAGGGGGAAGAAATGCTTCAAAGTCGGTCTCTGGTTTTGCCGCTCCATTGAGATTTTGAATTTCGCTAATAATAGAAAAATGGTAATCCCCCGGTGGGAGATTTTGCCTCAAAGTTTTTGAAATGTTGGGGCGGGAAATACTTCAAGGTCGGTCTGTGATTTTGTCGCTCGACCAAGATTTTGAATTTGGCTACCAGACAAATAATAATAATAGAAAAATGATTCTCCACTATGGGAGATTTTGCCTCAAAGTTTTTGAAACGGTGGGGCGGGAAATGCTTCAAGGCCGGTGTGTGAATTTGCCGCCCGATTGAGATTTTGAATTTGGCTACCGGACAAATAATAATACTGTAATAGAAAAACGGTACTCCACGATGGGATATTTTGCCTCAAAGTTTTTGAAACGGTGGGGCGGGAAATTCTCAAGGTCGGTGTGTGTTTTGCCGCTCGATAGAGATTTTGAATATGTCTACATGACAAATAATAATAATAATGGTACTCCCCGATCGGAGATTTTGTTCCAAGTTTTTGAAATGATGGGGCGGGAAATGCTTCAAGGTCGGTGTGTGATTTTGCCGCTCGATTGAGATTTTGAATTTGGCAAGAGTCCAAGTAATACTAGAAAAATGGTACTCTATCGGTGGTAGATTTTGGCTGAAAATGTTTGAAACGGAGGGGCGCGAAATGCATATGAGTCGGTTGGGATTTTTCCGCTCAGTTTTATGATTTTGAATTTGGCTAGCGTGGAAGTAATAGTACACAAATTAGTTGTAGACTAGTATGCTATCTGGTCCAGAATTGAAGGCCGAGAGTCACATCAACTGACCATCCATTACATAATTGCGCAGAAGATTGGTAAATTTTGCCGCTCAACTGAGATTTTGAATTTGGCTAGAGTACAAGTAATAATTTGAAAAAATGCTACTCCCTATTTTTAGAAATAAAAAAAATATTCCCATAGAAAAAATAATGTTGACTCCATCTTCGAAATTGTTTGGGCTATAGGTTTTTACCCTCGATTAGGATTTTGAATTTTGCTATAGTCCTAGTAACAAAATTACGAGCGAACCCCACCATCCAACCCAGCAATTTCACAATCGCCATTGGTCATCAGTATGACAGGTCAAACGGAATTTCGCAATATATGAAAGATTAAACATGGGGCCTAAATATTTCGTGTAGGCGGGAGCTTTTGCCTCTCGATTTAGAATTTGAATTTGGTGTCAGTCCAATAATAACTGCTAGTAGACCGTACTTCCCTCTGTCCATGGATCCAAGGCCTAGTCACATCAACTGATCATCCAGGACCCTTCTCAGTAGCCTTTTTCTGACCGGAGGGGTAGAAAATTGGATACCATGATCTCAGATTCAAAAATATTACGAGGGACGACGGGAGGATTTGCGGCTCCAATACGGTTTTGCGACTACTCCAAGTAACAGAACAGAAAAATTGTATAAGGTCTTTTTTTGCAGGTCGTACTCCATCTGTTCATCAGTCCATTCAGATGTGAAAGAAAATGTTGAGCTTCAATTCAAAAATGTATTTCCATTTATCACATGACGCGTATGAATATGGTGTGCAACAAAGGGCTAAGGCATTGTTTTGAGAACCTGAACCTTATGATCAATGATCCAGGACAACAACACTTGTAACATAATGTACTGGATCACTCTAGTAAATATTAGTGCATCCACCATACAAATTAAAGACATGTCGCAACAAGAAAACAACCCATGTTCATAACAAGTGCAGACTAGTGCCCTAACAAATACTTTCAGCTTCAGGTTCCATTTCACGATAAAGGGACTGACCTCAGCTATTAGTGCTCAACCACAAATACTGAGCATCTTCATGACTTTCTCCTTATTTTCTATGGAGTGCTCCAGCCGAATTAAAATTTCTTCTAACTTTGCGATCAAATGTTCATTGTATACACTTAGGGCAGATGCTAACGATTGTTCAGCTTGGAGTTGTTCCTCTAGAACTTGAATATGCAAAGAAATGGCCTTGGAGTTGGACTTGAACTTGAACTTGGAATTTGATGAGCTCACTGGAAACCCAGCATTACACAGCAACATATTCTTTGCAATAGCACCGCGTTGTAGTACCTTGGAAAATAAATCCACATGTTCTTTTGGATTTTTTACTGAACAGTTTTTCCTAGGATTTGCCAGCTCCTCTTTCAATTCAGCCTGGAAACTTTTCAGTTGATAGACATGTGTAAGAGAAGTGAAGTTACTACAGAGAAACATGGAGACAGGTTTAATATGTGCATGAACTGCTATAATTGGCAGTGCTGATAACGCATCTTATACACTTCAGTAAAAAGATATTTTTGTCATGTATCTTTTTTTGATGTCATTTACTAACAAGACTATAAATGTGGCTTCCTGTGTAAACACTGTGAGGTGCATGATATGAAGGAAAATGAAAACAAAACTGAGAAGCGGTCCAAGCAAGGTTGCATATCAAACTTATATGTACAAATCACTACAAGTGCAATATCACAAAATGCAGAGAAGACTTACAACAACTTTCTTTACAATGACACCATATCTATCCGTCTGGCATCCCTCAAATTTCTCCAGCATAGTCAACTATTTTTCTGGATCCCCATTAGACTTCGTCTGCATTTGGACGGGTGAAAATAAATTGCATCACATGGTGGAAACAGAGGTTGAAAGATAAGATGCATACATATTCGAAAACATCAATTACATACTTATTAAAAATATACAGTATAGAACAACAGGTCCTTACCAATTGGTAGAGGTGCCCAATTATGCTGCGGGATCCGGTGGGACTTAGTGCTTGTACTTTATTACGACTGGAACAGTTCCTTTGAGCGATGGCCTACAAAATGAGACTTGTAAAACACATGCATAAATACGAATTGACAATGCGATCTGGTCTCAGTCTTCTCAAAGCATGCCTCATTCTTTTGATCAAGCCAGTGGTGGAGAAGATCACCCCACTGGTCGTCAATCATATGATCCATATGAGACGTTCTTGTAGCATCCTTAAAACACTTGCCAGAGAAGTGTTGCTTCTTTAGCCTGTGGCGCTGTTGGCGCAAACATGCGGAGAATATGCTTTTGAGAACAACCTTTACTTCCTCGCTATTTTCATCGAACATGAAAAATCTCTGTAGACAACAATGAGGAGCATATATAACAAATGACAAGCTAAGAAGACAAGGGACAGAGCAATGGAGTATGTCCAATAGACAGAGGACTTACATGTAACTTCTTAAGTAAACCTTCAAAATGCTCAGGGGTATTTCGGTGGTTTTTCCATGAGGGCGAGATGGGATCGATGCAATATAAGCAGATTCATGTGGATCCAGTGGCCTTCTAAGTCCTGCTATAGATGTGATCGGATGTCTTGATTTAGTTATTTCAAGCATCAGCTCAAGATTTTTTCCCATCGTCGCGCCCTTGTTAATCTTCGCCGTAGTGCAACTAAAAAAATTAACATCAAAATATCAATGTATACAAGGGCATGCTAGTACTAGTCTCTGAACATATAACAAATTTGGTGTCAAGCTCATTTGCAAGGGAGTAATATGTCTCTGTCAGTACTAAAGGTCGTTGGGAGATCATAACATTTTCGTTGATGAGAACCTGCCGTTGAAACTGCTTTTGCTGCCAATTCTTCCTGGGTAACCGAATGGGCTACTGGCGGCTGTGGGATGTGTATTTTTCTATTTGTAGCCGCCAGTGCAACTAGACCAACTGGTGCGGGATTAGGACGAAACTTTTTTATGCTGATGTTTTGCATTATTGTCTTTTTTGGCCTGGTTGTCATTTTCAACTAGATTAAGTAGAGTCTGAGACTTTGTTCTGACTCTGTTTCCTGCATTGCAAGCAAATAGCTTTTTAGATTTATCATGGAATCTTGTGAAAAAAGAAGAAATTATTAGGAGTTCTTGTAGAGGTTGATGGCTCGAAAAGCAATGATTCCCCATCACAACTCTAGTACAGTACTTCCGCTATGAGTACTGTAATCATATGTAACCCTGAGTGAGAAGAAAACACATGAATTTCCAAAACAATCGACTAACCTGCATGCTTGACTATAATACTGATAAATAACTAGCAGGGCCTGCCTAGTTATACTCTAAACAAGGAGCCATGACATACTAATTCGGCTTAGGACGTCAGCTAGAGTTGACGTATACCAGCTGTGCTATCTATAAACTTTTATGCCCCGACTAGAATCATTTTAGGAGATATTCCACAGATGTCAGAGGAGCTTCATAACGATGGTAATGAAGGCTCTAGCAAACTTTAGTAACGATCGAGTATATGAGCAAGATGCAGTATACTGCAACAAGCGACGAAGTACTTTTGATAGTAATAAGGTGCATAACGAAAGTTAGCATAAAGTGTGCAACAATATTCGTATGGGGACGAGTCAAGTTTACGCTTCGCGTTGGTGCGGTCGAACGGGGGGCACGTCTTTTGCCCATCTCTCCGATGCCGGAGACTAGGGAGTCCGTGAAGCTGATGAGACTTTGCGGTGACCGTACCGTGTTTGTTGGCGATGTTGTGCATGCTCCGGTGCGGTGGTCGTCAGCGTGGGGAAGCCGCTCCGTCTTGCTAAACAAGGGAGTGGTGCCTTCGGTCACAACGGTACCCGGTGAGGAGGCAGTGGTGGTGGGGAGGGACAACGGTGCGAGGCCACGTTCGTGGTAGATGCTCCGGCTCTGAGGTCGAGTGAGAGATGTGGGATAGGGCGTGTTTTATATGTATCACAAGGGCGCTGGTGGTAGGTTCGAAACTTTTGAATTGCGTCGCGCCGGGTAGTTCAAAGAAAAACACGCCAATGTCATTCAAATTTTGGTGATCTCAGTTTAGAATGAGATGAACCCACCAAAAAAATTGGCGATCTCTACTCTATGATTATTGCTACACTAGCCAGGAGCCGAGCTAGAGGAAGTGCATCGAATGCGATGGAAGGTATGAACGCACTAGCAGCCTTTCCCAGGTGCAGACTTTGTGTAGTTCCTACTACGAATAGCTATGCGCAGTCACGAGCAGGGCCTCTACTTGAAGCACTCCTACTCTAGGGTCTGTTTGATTCAAAGGATTTGCCTAGGAATTTTGTATACTACCTCCATTCCGATTCATTAGACAAATACGTACTCGAAGAAAATAATTTGACCATAAATTTGGTCACCAATTTATGAATTGTATGTCACAATAATTGTACCATTGGAATCGTCTTTCGAATATAAATAAATTGATTAAAAATTATTAAATATAATTATATATTATTGACCATATTTACGGTCAAACTATGTTCTTGAAGTAAGTATTTGCATAATAATTTGCACGTGAGATGTGTGTTTTCTCTTGTGAGACCTTTAACTTTGTTCACATGGTTGGTGTTTGTATCAACATTATCTGATTCGTAAACGGTACTCATAAAAGGGATGTGTGCATCCTTTAAGTGCAGAGGTTGCGGTATCCCCATTTCAAAAAACAAACAAACGTGAGACTCAAATAAAAGACTATCATGTCATCTCTAGCTATGAGATGGAAAGTAAGACATGTCATGAATTATAAAATTATAATAGGTAAAGCTCAAAAGACTATTAAATAATTTTGAGCCACATCATATCCATAAATTATTAGGTGTATACTTGGTTCTTGGTACATAATAATACTCAAAAATAATTGTAACATGCTTAGAGAAATGACAAATAAGATTCTAGAATGGCGGAGAATTGTGTTTTGAAGTTTTAGCATAGCGTTCATTGTGCTAAAGACTATCCATTGAATCTTCTAGATGCTAGAATGGTAAAGATCCAGAGGTTAGATATGTTGCGATTTGCCAGTCTTCATCCAGCGGTCAACCTGCAAAGTTATCCGTATACTATATAATAGTAATAAGATAAGATAAGAAAGTTCGACCTAGTTTCACGACATCGTTTCCTTTTTCTATAGTTTCCTTTTTGTTTTTGCGATGGACTCGCTGTAGTTGAGTCGGTCCAAGAAATACCACATATTTTCTTGGTGTGTGCCAGGGCACAAGGGGCACCGTCGTTGTCACATAAAAACTAATACACATGTTTTTTTTTCATTTTTCATGGATTTGTTGCATTTTCCCATAACAGGGTGACAAATTGTCGGGAAGACCATTGATAGAATATTCATTCATCATCTTGTTCTTGCAACTCTCATTTTTTTACTCATATATGTACCTCTCTCCCCTCTTTATTAGATCCTATGTACTCCCTCTATTCCAAAATATAAGATGTTTTAGCTTTTGTGAAACGAATATATCTAGACACCTTTTAATGTGTAGGCCTCTCTCCTCAGGAGAGAATTATCCCACCAGGTTGACACGATGCAGATTAAAGGTAATGTATGTAGCTAACGCATAATCCTACTCCCTCCGTATCAAAATAGATGTCACAAGTTATTCAAAAATTGGAAGAATCTATATACTACAACTAAATAACTAAATAGTGTTTTCAAATTGTCAACCAAATAGCACACATCAAGTTAAAGGTCGAATTAATTTGACAAAATCACCCGAAACTCTTTTAAATGGCTATAAAAGTGGTTATCCCTTCAATGTATAAATTGTGGAGAGTGTACATATGTTCAGGAGGGATCCCCAGCAGTTACCTCTTCCTTCCCATGTAAGCATTGGCGCAATGATTATACTACATTGCGGCTGTACAGAGACAAATTTGGGGTCCTGATATAAAGTCACCATCAATGGGATACCGGTGCCACTGCCATCAGCAGGACCAAAACCGCAGATGGCGGAAGAATGTAGGCTCTTTTTTTGGAGTAAATAAGAATGGAGGCTTTGAGCAAGTGAAGTTGGTGAGATGCAGCATGACAACGACGGAAAGGTAGCTACGCACTGAAGCGATAATAACTACTAATTACTACTATAGTACAGTAGGAAAGATAATCACACCCAAAATTTGCTCTGGCAACATTGTGGCTGGTGATGCTGATGCATATCACATTCACCAAATAACCAAATATTTTACCAGCAAGTACTCGATCATACATTCGTACTAGTAATAAAGGTTTTTCAATTTACTGGCGCAATATTGCAATCTATATATCCGATCATCAACTAGTCCCTCTATTCCATAATATATAAGCCTTTTGTAAGCTATTTTAGCTCTGTAAATAGGCTTGTATTGTGAAAACAGATGGAGTACTAACTAAGGCCTTCCATGTGCCGGCTCATTGATGGAGATCGATGACAGTTTCACGCTTCAGCTTTGCCAGCTCGGCCAGGAGTTTGTCCCTCTGGTCCTCGAGGTCCTGGATCTGTTCGAAGCTTATGCCCAGATCTCCATCATGCCGATGTTTCGTGGCTTCAACTCATCATGCTCAATCATGTATTCCATGGCGAGATTCCTGAGGAGGCTAAGCCCGACATTGTGAGCAGCGATTTTGGAGTAAAGTTTAGTGCACTTGTTGATGAGGGCGCTTCTGTCTGTTGTCTTGACGCAGAAATCGCCCATCACCTTTTTCACCATAAACTCGATCTCGAAGCCAATATTCTGAAAGATGAACAAGGAGCCTAAATTTCGAAGTGTACCCAGAGAACTATTAGGGAAGAGAGACACAGAATCACAATTCGAATGATTTCTTACCTTGTGGCTGTATCGATCGGCCTCCATCGGTGATGGTGAAGATGATTCTGCAGGCAGGAGTGCCGCAGGAATGCGAAGTCCGCCCGACCTAAAACAACATTGAGAATAAATTTACTAATAGGGAAATGAGCGAATCAAGAAATAGTCAAAGACATCGAAAGTTGCCCAAGCATGGAGATTTACCTGAAGGTATGAGTCTCCATCAGTGACGGTGAAGATGATTCTGCAGGCAGGAGTGCTGATGGAATTCGAAGACCGCCTGACCTAAAAACACCATTGAGGAAGAACATGCTTTTTGTTAGGTAAACGAGAAATCAAGAAATGGTCAAAGACATGGAAAGTTGCGCAAGAATGGAGATTTAGCTGAAGGTATCTGTCCCTGGTTGTGGCGGCTTCGAAGAACCTTGAGTTGAAGACCTCTTGCCTACAGCCGAGGGATTCGACTGGGACCCTTTGATCGTCACATCGCCTGGTACCGGTAGCAACATAATGGCAGAACTGCAAGACGACTTCTTCTCTTCCGCCAGCTTCGTCATCATGGCACGAGCCTTTCTGTGGCGGGACTTGTTCCCGATCATGCGGGTGAAATAGCACAGAAAAAAGGAATGAAAACGGGCAAAGCAATCGGGCAGAGAAGAGCTACAGTCGTGAAGAGGAGGAGGAAGAAGGTCGAGGCCGTGAGAGGTGGCCTCCTGGTCTCCACGCGAGTAAAAGAACCATTTTCATTCAGATACAGTACTTGACGCGGATATCGAAGAGACAGCCATAAGCAGTTGTCACCCCCAGCATGGTCTGGACATCCACTATAAAGTTGAACGTGCCTTGCACGGGATAGGTGAAGCTCAAAAAATAATTTTAATTTCAAGCCACATCCATAAAGTATTGGGTGTATATTTGGTTCTTCTACTTTGTACTGTATCATGTAGAAATCAACCTAGCTACTCCTACCTAATACTCCACGTGTTCTAGAGAAGATTTTAGAATTATTGAAAAGTGTGTTTTGAGATTTATGCATAGCGTTCATTGTGCTGAAGACTAACAATAAAATCTTCTAGATGATGCTCCCTCGTTCACAAGTATAAGAAATTTTACCTTTGTAAAATGAATGTATCTAGATGTCAGCCTATAGACTAAAATACATCTAGATATATTCGTTTCACAAAGCTAAAATGTCTTATATTTCTAGATGGAGGGAGTAGAATGTGGATAGAAGATCCAACGGTTAATTAG
Source organism: Avena eriantha (assembly GCA_910589775.1). Taxonomy (NCBI): domain Eukaryota; kingdom Viridiplantae; phylum Streptophyta; class Magnoliopsida; order Poales; family Poaceae; genus Avena; species Avena eriantha. The sequence continues at coordinate 465,926,206 of OU342740.1, forward strand.
CAATGTTGGGATTCACGAGTCTAGATCCAACGGTCAAAGTTCAAAGTTATTTGTATCATACACTATACATTGTTATCTTCTTTTCTTCTACTACTATAATAGAGCAGATTTGAATTGGATCCATAGCACAAATCCTAACCATTGGGATGTTAGATCCAATAATGGTTTAGAGTAGCTGGATTCGTGTTGAACAGCTAGTACTTACCTAGAGCAAACTCCACCATGTTCTAGAACCATCATGTCAACACCCCCTGCCTAAAGTTCATAGCAGAGTAGGTTATATTCTGAATATGTGTAGATAGTTATTATTAGTAGCACCAATCCTGACGATTGGGCTGTTAGATCCAATGGTTCAGAGCAGCTAGATTCGTGTTGAATAGTACCCATAGAACATACTACACCATGTAACCCCCCTCCCCCCCCAAAAAAATAATCATAGCATAGTAGGTTGTATTCTCAGTGTATGTAGATAGTTATTATTAATAGAATTAGTGTACTCCCACCGACCCATATTAGTTGACTTGGATTTATCTAGATTCGGATGTATCTAGTACTAAAATATGTCTAGATACATCCGAATCTAGACAAATTCGAGTCAACTAATATGGGTCTAAGGGAGTATGCCTTTTTCTCTAACAGGACTATTGGTTAATAATAATAACTTAATGTTTGCTAAATCACATTTCATTCATCATATACATGTGCGGCTCGTGTCTTTTACTAGTAGACTTAATGTATGGTTTGTTTCTGTAACAAGACTATTGGTTAATAATAACAACTTGATGTTTGCTAAATCACATTTCATACAGTATATACGTGTGGATCATGCCTTTTACTATTAGACTTAATGTATGCCCTTTTTTCTCTAACAAGACTATTGGTTAATAATAACAACTTAATGTTTGCTAAATCACATTTCATAAAATATATACGTGTGTGGCACGTGCCTTTTACTAGTACCTTCTAGCTAGCATCTAAATAGAAGATACACTATGGATAGTACATTATTTTACCCAGTATAGTGTACGAATAACTTAGAATTTTAACCGTTGCGTCAAGACTCGCGAATCCCAACATTGCCAACCGGTTGGATCTTCTTTTCCATTCTGGCATCTAGTAGATACAATTGATAGTCTTTCTTATCATATCTTACAACTATATTTTTTGCGAATAACTTTTATTATTGATCAGTTGGCCGGATCAAAACTTGCGAATCCCAATATTGCCAGCCGTTGGATCTACTGTTCCATTGTAGCATCATCTCTAGAAAATACTATTGTTTATCTTATCTTATCTTACCACTATACAGTGTACGAATAACTTCGAATATATTGATCATTGGATCAAGACTCGTGAATCCCAACATTGCTAGTCGTTGGATCTTCCTTTCCATTCTACTAGCTAGCATCTCTACTAGAATATATTATGGATAGTACGTCTTTAGCACGATGAATGCAATTCACAAAATTCAAAAATCACTACTCCATCATTCTACTCCCTTCGATCCAAATTATTGTTCTCGGATTTGTCTAGATTCGTATGTATCTAACACTAAAACATGACTAGATACAACCGAATCTAGACAAATCTAAGAACAATAATTTGGATCGAAGGGAGTAGAATAATCTTATTAGGTGTATATTTTGTTCTTGTACTTTGCATATCATGTAGAAGTTAACGATTATTAGCTATCTAAAACTTTAAAATTTTGGCAACATGGTCTAGAGAAACGAGGGATAAGATTCTAGAATGATGGAGTGTGTTTTGAATTTTGTGCGTAGCATTCATTGTGATGAAGACTATCAATAGAATCTTCTAGATGCTAGAATGGAAAAGAAGATCCAACGTCTAGAAATGTTTGGATTTGCTAGTCTTGATCCAATGGTCAATATTCAAAGTTGTCCGTACACTATATAGTGGTAAGATCATGTAGAAGTCAATGATTATTAGCTATATATTAAAACATGAAATTTTTAGTAACACATGGTCTAGAGAAATGAGCTAGGGAGAAGACTCTAGAATGATGGAGAAGTGTGTTTTGAGTTTTGTGCATAGCATTCATTGTGATGAAGACTATCAATAGAATATTCTAGACCGTTCAAAAAATAGAATCTTCTAGATCCTAGAATGGAAAAGAAGATCCAACGGCTAGAAATGTTGGGATTCGCGAGTCTTGATCCAACGATCAGTGTTCAAAGTTATTCGTACACTATATAGTGGTAAGATATGATAAGATAAAATAACATAAGAATAGAGCAGTTTTGAATTGGATCCATAGCACCAATCCTGACCATTGGGCTGTTAGATCTAATGGTTCAAAGCAGCTGGATTCGTGTTGAATAGTACCTAGACAAATCTCCGGCATGTTCTAGAACCATCATGTCACCACCCCCAAAATTTCATAGCACAGTAGGTTGTATTCTCTCTACTACTAGTAGTAATTTGCACGTGAGGCTCGGATAATAGACGTCTAACATATCATCACTATATAAAATTATAATAGGTAAAGTGGAAAAAATATAAATTTGATCAACATCTATAAAGTATGGGTGTATTGTTAGTTCTTCTACTTTGTATCATCATGTGTATAAGTCAAAGATTATTAGCTACCTAACACTTGAAATTTTTGGTAACATGGTCTAGAGAAACGAGGGAGAGGATTCTAGTATGATGGAGAAGTGTGTTTTGAGAGGTTTATGCATAGTGCATTCATCGTGTTCAAGACTATCAATAGAATCTTCTAGATGCTAAAATGGAAAAGAAGATCCAATAATGGCTGGAAATGTTCGGATTCACGAGTCTCGATCCAACGGTCAATATTCAAAGTTACTCGTACACTATATAGTGGTAAGATAAGATAAGATAAGATAGTGGAGCAGTTTTGAATGAATTGAATCCATAGCACCAATCCTGACCGTTGGGCCGTTAGATCCAATGGTTCAGAGTAGCTTGATTCGTGTCGAATAGTACCGACCTAGAGAAAACTCCACCATGTTCTAGAACCATCATGTCACCATCCCCAAAATTTCATACCACAGTAGGTTGTATTCTCATTATGTGTAGATAGTTATTATTAATAGACTTAAAGTATGCATATTTCTCTAACAAAACTATTGGTTAGTAACAACTTAATGTTTGTTAAATCACATTTCATATAGAATGCTCGGCTGTTAGATCCAGTGGTTCAGAGCAGCTAGATTCATGTTGAATAGTACCTATAGAGCAAACTCCACCATGTTCTAGAACCATCAGCATGTCACCACCCCCAAAATTTCATAGCAGAGTAGGCTATATTCTCAATATGTGTAGATAGTTATTATTAATATATTTAATGTATGAATTTTTTTTCTAACAAGACTATTGGTTAATAACAACTTAATGTTTGTTAAATCACATTTCATACATTAGAGAAAAATGCATAAATTAAGTCTATTAATAATAACTATATACACATATTGAGAATATAGCCTACTGTTCTATGAAATTTTGGGGGTGATGATATGATGGTTCTATAGAACATGGTGGAGTTTGCTCTAGGTACTATTCAACACGAATCCAGCTGCTCTAAATCATTGGATCTAACAGCCCAATGGTCAGGATTGGTAATATGGATCCAATCAAAACTGCTTCATTATAGCAGTGGAGATCTAAAACATGAAATTTTTGGTAACATGGTCTAGAGAAACGAGGGAGAAGATTCTAGAATGATGGAGAAGTGTGTTTTGAGTTTTGTGCATATCATTCATTGTGATGAAGACTATCAATATAATCTTCTAGACCATTCAAAAAAGTAGAATCTTTTAGATACTAGAATGCAAAAGAAGATCCAATGGCTAGAAATGTTGGGATTTGTGAGTCTTGATCCAATGGTCCATATTCAAAGTTATTCGAACACTATATAGTGGTAAGATAATATAAGATAAGAATAGAGTAGTTTTGAATTGGATCCATAGCAGCATACCTGACCGTTGGGCTGTTAGATCCATTGGATCAAAGCAATTGGATTCATGTTGAATAGTACCTAGAGCAAACTCCTACATGTTCTAGAACCATCATGCATGTCACCACCCCCAAAATTTCATAGCACAGTAGGTTGTATTCTCAATATGTGTAGATAGTTATTATTAATATACTTAATTTATGCATTTTGGGGGTGGTGACATGATGGTTCTAGGTCTGTACTATTTACAGCCTACTGTGCTAAGAAATTTTGGGGGTGGTGGCATGATGGTTCTAGAACATGCATGGTGGAGTTTTCTCTAGGTACTATTCAACACGAATCCAGCTTCTCCTAACCATTGGATCTAACAGCCTGATGTCTATGCAGTTCTATTCTTGTAGACAGTTGTTGGGCCTCCAAGTGCAGAGGTTTGTAGAACAGCAGCAAGTTTTCCCTTAAGTGGATCACCCAAGGTTTATCGAACTCAGGGAGGAAGTGGTCAAAGGTATCCCCTCTCAAGCAACCCTGCAATCAAGATACAAGAAGTCTCTTGTGTCCCCAACACACCCAACACACTTGTCAGGTGTATAGGTGCACTAGTTCGGCAAAGAGATAGTGAAATACAAGTGGTATGGATATAAGACAACGGTGCTAGAAAATAGCTCGATGGCGTGAAAGAGACTAAAGGCAAACTGAAATAAAGATGGAAGCAAGCAAACATGTAATAGATCTAATTGCAAACGGTGTTTCAATGCTTAGAAACAAGGCCTATGGATCATACTTTCACTAGTGAACACTCTCATATAAATATATTATCTTCATGATACTACTCTTAACTACTCTCCGGTTGGACACTCTAATCCATGGTAGGGCTATAACAGCACACCTCAAAGTAAGCCTTTCTACATCTAGATAACCCCACATTGTCACCTTGAGCACTAGATGGTTCAAACAAACACCACAATTTCATAAAGACATCCGACTCCAAATATAACTCATAACAAGTATTTGTAGTCTCTAGCCTAAGTGCCACCATGGTGTGCACACTGTCAATTACACACACATGGGGAGAGCAGAGATCTATTAAAGCACTTGAGTAGCAAGGTAGATCTACTTGATTACAAAGCTCATGATCACAATATGATCATGCATAGAGAGAGAGATGAACACATAGTTATCGGTAGAATCCTTAGCCTCGAGGAAGAACTACTCCCTCTTCATCATGGGAATCAGCAACGGCGATGGCGATGGTGGTGGAGATCGATGGAGATGGCTCCGGGGGCACTTCCCCATCCCGGCAGGGTGTTGGAACAGAGACTTTCTGTCCCCCGAATCTCCCCTTCGGTGGCGGCAGCGCTGCAGAACATTTCGTGGCTGGAGGCTTGATGACTTAGGGTTTTTGCATCAGGGGAGATATATAGGCGAAAGAGGCAAGGTCGGTAGCCGGCTAGGGGGCCCACACCATGCCCTGGCGCGGCCAGGGGGACCTGCGCCTAGGGGTGGTGTGGCCACCCTGTGGCCCCTCTCCGTCTTGTCTTCTGGCTCCGTGAGTCTTCCGGTAAAATATCAACTTTGGCTTTTGTCCGGTCCAATTCCGAGAATATTGATTTTCTGACTTTCCTGGAACCAAAAACAGCGGAAAACAGGAAACTGGCACTGTGGTATCTTGTTAATAGGTTAGTCCAAGAAAGTGTATAAAAAGTACTCCAAAGTGTGGAAAAAACATAAGAAAGTCCAAGAAAGTGTGGAAGAAAGGCCTTCATAGAAGGAAGCAGAGATTCAAGTTTCATAAAGGGCTTACAAAAATTATGGTACTTAATAGCTTTCAGCTCTCATTGCCCCTATCATAAGCATCTTGAAGTGATTAAGGTTAAAGTGAACAAACTATGGTGTATATGCTTGACACGGTATAAGTTCGAAATCTCATGTCCCTTGAATACGAGGGCTGCTCCTCATGCTACTCAAGTTTAGTCACCGGTAAGTTCTTGTCATCGTAAGTACATGTGTATCATAGAGAACCACCAACGGGGTACCCCTTGCCCGATCATACGGAAGAATCCCCATATCAAAATGGCAAGGCAAGCAGACAACGAGCATCTCAACAATCTTCTTATTTACCATGGGAATATGGTGCTTTTTTCTCTCTTTCCTCTTTTAATAATCTCTTTTATTTCTTTTCTCTTTTTTCTCAATATCTGATTTTTTTTAAAAGAAGAATGCTTCATAGACAGCTCATTATGGTTACGCTGCAGGTTTCCACCATGTCAGCACGGATTAGACCAACGGCCCAGGCATTTGTCTAACACATATACATAACTCCATGGACTTACAAGCTCCCCTTTCATTTCACACCGACGACATCCATAGACAAAAGAGCATGATATCAACTAGGTACAAAGTACAAGTGCAATGTTGAAAGCGTTCCCCATGACAGCATGGTTCTGCTAATCCCCAACAAATAAGTGCAAGCATATACAACATAGACGGCACAATGGTTCAAGTTTATTAAGGGCAAGAAAAGTAAAGTCTGCCATCAAGTTCGTGAGAGCTTTAATCACTAGTTTTCTCATAACAAGTTTAATTTGGAAGGTAGATAAAAACAAGAATATACTTGGAATAGCATATGCTAGTAGGTAGGTATGGTGGACTCTTTGGAATAACTTGGTTTCAGGAGTTGGATGCATGAGTGGAACTCATACTTGGTTACGGACGCTAGCAAAAGACTAGGAGCGACAAACTAAGAGAGTAATAATGGCCATAATCATGCAGAGTGACAAAAACATCATTGATCAAAGCATAAAGTGATATTACAAGTCGAAAACTAAAGGATCATCAAGGCTATGGTGACTTTGGATAGTCATAACATGGTGTGAGCATGCGCCAAGACAACCCAAATAAAGCATCAAAGGAGAATACCACAATACTATGCTTTAATATGCTAAAATAATGCATGATTCTTCCTAGGCACATTAAGCAATCTCAATTGTTTATAACATGTCATGCTACAGCAAACAATACTAAGCATAAAGCCAAAACAATATCAAGCATGGCATGACAAAGCATAGGCCACAGTAAAAACAAGCTCTCTTTACCACTTAAGCATAAAATTTCCTACTCTTTTCCAATCCAAACCAAACTATTTGAAAGAAATCACAAAGATAATAATAGATAAAGATCAGTGAGCTTGTCTCACAAATCCACAAACAAGAACTAAAAAGTTCTAAGCTGAAAGCACAAAAAAACTAAGGCTATACACAGTGCTAGCAAAAGAGAACACTCACAAAACAATAATAATGAAAACTAGAGTGATCTAGGCAATGAATAACGGGATGTGTCTCTCTCCAAAAAAAGTGTGTTGGGATCCAACCAACTTATTCAAGCAAACTAAGCAAACAAAGAAAATGAAAACTAAACACAAAAACAAAAGACGCTCCAAGAACAACACAACAGTGCATGAAACAATAAAAATGAAGTGTTTGGAAGAAACCTAAGATTTTTATTGATGAAGAAGGGAATGCCTTGGGCATCCCCAAGCTTTGACACTTGTACTTTTGGATATTTCTTGGGGTGACACGCGTGGCATCCCCAAGCTTGAGCTTTTGTCCATTCTTCATCTCATTACATCACTCTCCATACACCTGAAATTTTTCCTTCATACAAAACTTCACACAATCTTTATTAGCAACATTAGTGCACTCAAGATAATAAGTCTTTAGGTTTAGTTTCAACACCAATAAAACTTCCACTAAAACACGAGCTACTGTAGCACTTCCTTCAAAAAGCTCAATTCCCCAAAAGAACTCAAAAAGAAACCAACAAGACGCAAATGCAAATAATGGCAGAAATCTGTCAAAACAGACTAGCAGGTAAAGACGAATTTTTTCGAAGACCTTATATTGCTCAAATCGAAAAGTGTTGATCTAACAAAAGTTATATAACAACCTGGGGCAGAAGCACGAAAATTCACGCCTCAAAATTACGTACAGAGATTTTACATGAATTTTTACAGTGAAGCACACAAATCTGTTTTGGGACAGCAACTTTTCCAAGCATTACTTCTCTCTCATTAGAGGTTACTCTTGGCACAAAAAGCAAATAAAAAGGATAAGGAGTGGTTATTATAGAGGTAATAACTTCCAAGACTCATCTAAAATTTTTGGGTTATCTCTCAAGAAGTACTTTTCTTTAACGCCTTTAAGTTAGGCATGATAGTTTGAGAAGATGCTCACATAAGAAATATAAATTGAAGTAAAAGAGAGCATCAAGAAGCAAATTCAAAACACATTTAAGTCTAGCCCACTTCCTATGCATAGGAATCTTGTAAAGAAACAAGTCATGAAATCACAAAGCAATAAGCATAGTAAAGGAAAACAAGTGCAACTTCAAGACTTTCAACATAAAGAGGGGAAAGTTAATATTATTGAGATGCTTAAAACCATGTTTCCCTCTCTCATAATAACTTTCAGTAGCATCATGAATAAAATTAACAATATAACTATCACATAAAACATTCTTATCATGAGCCACATGCATATAATAATTATTACTCTCCACATATGCATAGTCATTCTTATTAATTGTGGTGGGAGCAAATTCAACAAAATAGCTATCATTATTATTATCATCACCATAATCATCAAATATAGGAGGCATATTGTAATCATAATTAATTTTCTCCTCAATAGTAGGGGCACTGAAAATATCATACTCATCATTGTAATAATCATATATTGGAGGCATAGTATCATCAAAGTAAATTTTCTCCTCCATGCTTGGGGGACTAAAAAGATCATTTTCATAAGAACTAGCTTCCCCAAGATTAGACTTTTCCATAGCATTAGCAATAATGGTGTCCAAAGAATTCATACTAACAACATTGTTATTAGCACGCAAATAAAGTTCCATAGGTTTTTTCATTTTCTCTTCAAACACTTCATGTCCTAACTCAAGATAAATACTATAAAGCTCTCTAAAAAAAATTTCCATTAAGCCTAACTAGTGAAAACAAGAAACAAAAAGACAAAATTGCAGAATCTAAAGGAAATAACTTTGAGCACTCACACCGGAGGATGTCAGTACCTTTTACGTTACCTCCCCGACAACGGCTCCAGAAAATAGCTTGATGTCTACGCACTTCTATTCTTGTAGACAGTTGTTGGGCCTCCAAGTGCAGAGGTTTGTAGAACAGCAGCAAGTTTTCCCTTAAGTGGATCACCCAAGGTTTATCAAACTCAGGGAGGAAGTGGTCAAAGGTATCCCCTCTCAAGCAACCCTGCAATCAAGATACAAGAAGTCTCTTGTGTTCCCAACACACCCAATACACTTGTCAGGTGTATATGTGCACTAGTTCGGCGAAGAGATAGTGAAATACAAGTGGTATGGATATAAGACAACGGTGCTAGAAAATAGCTTGATGGCATGAAAGAGACTAAAGGAAAACTGAAATAAAGATGGAAGCAAGCAAACATGTAACAGATCTAATTGCAAACGGTGTTTCAATGCTTAGAAACAAGGCCTATGGATCATACTTTCACTAGTGAACACTCTCATATAAATATATTATCTTCATGATACTACTCTTAACTACTCTCCGGTTGGACACTCTAATCCATGGTAGGGCTATAACAGCACACCTCAAAGTAAGCCTTTCTGCATCTAGATAACCCCACATTGTCACCTTGAGCACTAGATGGTTCAAACAAACACCACAATTTCATAAAGACATCCGACTCCAAATATAACTCATAACAAGTATTTGTAGTCTCTAGCCTAAGTGCCACCATGGTGTGCACACTGTCAACTACACACACATGGGGAGAGCAGAGATCTATTAAAGCACTTGAGTAGCAAGGTAGATCTACTTGATTACAAAGCTCATGATCACAATATGATCATGCATAGAGAGAGAGATGAACACATAGTTACCGGTAGAACCCTTAGCGTCGAGGAAGAACTACTCCCTCTTCATCATGGGAATCAGCAACGGTGATGGCGATGGTGGTGGAGATCGATGGAGATGGCTCCGGGGGCACTTCCCCATCCCGGCAGGGTGTTGGAACAGAGACTTTCTGTCCCCCGAATCTCCCCTTCGGTGGTGGCAGCGCTGCAGAACATTTCGTGGCTGGAGGCTTGATGACTTAGGGTTTTTGCATCAGGGGAGATATATAGGCAAAAGAGGCAAGGTCGGTAGCCGGCTAGGGGGCCCACACCATGCCCTGGCGTGGCCAGGGGGACCTGCGCCTAGGAGTGGTGTGGCCACCCTGTGGCCCCTCTCCGTCTCGTCTTCTGGCTCCGTGAGTCTTCCGGTAAAATATCAACTTTGGCTTTTGTCCGGTCCAATTCTGAGAATATTGATTTTCTGACTTTCCTGGAACCAAAAACAGCGGAAAACAGGAAACTGGCACTTTGGCATCTTGTTAATAGGTTAGTCCAAGAAAGTGTATAAAAAGTACTCCAAAGTGTGAAAAAAACATAAGAAAGTAGATAGTAAACAAGCATGGAACATAAAAAATTATAGATACGTTTGCAACGTATCACAGCCCAACGATCAGGATTGGTGCAATGGATCCAATTCAAAACTGCTCCATTATAGTAGTAGAGATAGAGATATCTTATCTTACCTCTTACCACTATATAGTATACGAATAACTTTGAATATTGACCATTGGATCAAGACTCGTGAATCCCAACATTTCTAGCCGTTGGATCTTCTTTTCCATTCTAGCATCTAGAAGATTCTATTGATAGTCTTCAACATAATGACATGCAAAGTACAAGGACCAAATATACACCCATACTTTATAGATGTTGATCAAATTTATAATTTATTGTGCTTTACCAATTATAATTTTATATAGTGATGATATGTCAGACTATCAATTGAAGACTATCAATTTTATGTAGTAATTTTATATTTATTGTGATGAAGACTATCAATCAAATCTTCTAGAGGATAGAATGGAAAAGAAGATAGTTATTATTAATAGACTTAATGTATGCATTTTTCTCTAACAAGACTTAAAGTATGATGGTCCTAGAACATGGTGGAGTTTTCTCTAGGTACTGTTCAACACGAATCCAGCTCCTCTGAACCATTGGATCTTATAGCCCAACGGTCAAGATTGGTGCTATGTATCGAATTCAAAACATGCTAGAGACCCTTGTCAAGAAAAAAATATAAACAGGCCACACACACACAACGTGACCGTACCAAGGCACACGTGTGCGGAGCGACGCAGTGGGACGAGGGAGAGATCAGCTGGCCGGTGCGCGCGAGGCGCTGCACAGGAGGGGGGAGAATGGATGGTGAGAGACAGCGAAGGAGAGAGAAAACATAGTAGTACTGTGCTACTAGTAGTAGGTACCTATACCTCCTGTCAGAAACCCGTCAAACTAGTTTTACTCTAACATCGCACCGCCTTCAACTCCTTCGCTGCTCTCGCGCTGCCTCCCGTTAATAATCTTTTCTTGCTCTTTGTTTTTTCTTCCGTTTTTTTCTTTGGCGGCTTTGGGGTTAATTTTCTGGTGCCCCTGGTTCAGTAGAAGTACGGACTACTCAAGTTTTGCACAATAGTCCATTGTTTATTGAAAATTGGGTCAGGGGCATTCAGATCCAAAATATTCGTGCGCAAAATAATTCCGGTCACTGGAAACTTTTTCTTTTTCTTTGTAACGAGGAACCTGCCATGAAGTACCAAGAACGTGTGTGTTAAAATCCAATGGTGGGCATGAAAATTACATAGTGGTCTAAAAAGAAAAGCAAAATACATCTGGGACCTATACTTTTACAACACGGACCCTAAAGATATAACTCGGAAATCTGAACATGTTTTTCCTCATACTAGTTCAAAACTACCACCCCAGCATTATTGTATACCATGGCAAGACACACCCATCTACCAAATATGGGAACATTATCATGAACTATGATGTAGATATGGCCATGACCTAATCGGTCGTTCCGCTCGAGAAACCCTCGAGTGTTCAGGCCATATCTAATGTGACTACGACTTTTTCGAATGTTTCAAATCTCATGTTTACCATTTTTTCATGGCTAGTACTGCAAACGAGACGTTGTCATGCGGATCCTTTTTGTTTATTCATTTTCCTTTATATCCTTTCGTTTTTTTAATCTGTGTAAGAGTTGCCAGCATGCAAATTCATATATATCAAGATATTGAGTCATTCAGAAATCTCGGCGATATTCAAGATATTGACCCACAGTGTACACCTTCAAAATAGTTTCATAGTATAACTTCAAGAGCAAAGCTGCGATGGGTTCCTAACATGAGGTACAAAATACGGGGAGTAGTAAAATACAATGAGATGGGGAGTAATTTCTAGAGCCCTAGTTATTGCAACCCCTAATTTCTGGCATCTACCATTTCTATCTGCATGTGGTAGAGCGCGAGGAAAAAAATAAACCAATGGGGAGAGAATTACGGTGTAGTAAGAGGCTAGCTCTAATAACGTTCCCAAGATTTTCTCACCAATTTTCAAGGCCACGTCTTGGTATCAACAAAACAGTAGTACTAGCTAGTACTCCCTCCATTCCAAAATAGATGTTTTAGTTTTGTGAAAAGATTGCATGTAAACCCGCTTTTGGTGTATATGTTCATTTAGATTGAACATATACACTAAAAGCGGTCCAGATACACTCTTTTCACTAAACTAAAACATCTTGTATTTTGAAATGGAGGGAGTACATGTTTTTTTGAACAGGCAGTACTAGTACTCCATGTTAAGGCTAGTCATAGTGGGAGTAACCTAGTCCTACTTGTATTGTCAACTAAGCATTTAGATGATATGACATGAAATTAAATGTTGAGAGAGAGGCTTGTGGTAACTAGCTATGTTACCGTAACATCACACATTTCAAGACAAAATGAGTCTACATTGCAATAAATGAGACTGTGCAGTATACCACACCTATGTTATTTTCCACTATGGAGGTAGTAATTGACTAGTAACATACCCCTATGCATGTTACTACTACTTACTTCACACTATGACCATCCTAAGTGGGCATTTGGCTATGCGAGAGGCCGCACAATTACTAAGATAAGCATGCAGGCTTGGTTAGGTAGGCACTTAATACTTGAAGGTCAATTATACCGATGGTAGTAGCTTTCTACCGTTGATTGCTTGTACGAGTACTACTAGTACCACTCCGTAGTACTACTATATATATATGTATTACACTTCCAAAAGCAAGAGTACAAAAGTACCTAGATTGAGTAGCGGTGGAGTTTGTCGATATCCAGAGAGAGAGAAGGAAAGATGGAGGTTGTGTGGGCGAGCGCCATCCGTCTATTAGAGAAAGCCAAGGACGCCCACCCCCAGGTTGACTCTTTGCAGCGCCTCCGTGTCGTGCTAGCACGCACCCATTATGACGCCATCTTCGTAGCCTAGATCAAGAAGACGGTGGAATCTTTCCTCACCAGCTTTGGCATCATCACAGGCACGGTGGATGACCTCACTGCCCGCCTTCAGGCCATGCGCCATGACGCATACCCAACAGGTACGTTTGCCACAATGCATGCTACCGGCAGCGATATCGTTTTCTTCTATGGAGTTTATTCATCTAGCCTATCTATAACTGACTTTTAGCCCCAAATTTTGGTCTAGGTGTTCCTCCCCAGGTTGTTGGTGCGCTCACCACTTCCCTGGCTGGTCTCTCTGGAGACGATCTGTCCCGCGCACTGATGGCCCTGCAGCTTTCCGAGGCTTTGCCCGCCGCACCGGTGGACGTCTACATGGAGGTAGCTCTTATCGCGCAGCGTCTTGCCCGGCACGACGAGCTGGACCTCTTCATCAGCCTCCTTGAGAAGTGTGTATTCTAGGGCACATCGGGCGTGAACAACGCCCGCACGGCCGCCAACCTCCGTCGCAGGGATATCCTCGACAGCTTTGCAAAAAAACATACAATCTGGCAGGTACCATTGCTCCTTGTGGTGCAGGCAACTGAGGTTGAAGACGAAGGGCATCTCAAGGATTTCGATGTAATTTTAGTTTTTGTTGAGGTGCTTTGTACTGTTCGATGTTTTTTTAATGCCAGGATCCTTTTCGCAAAAAAAGGAGAAGGGAAGACATATGAGGATTCTCCATGGTTAATGTCACTGTGTCATTTATATGAACAAATCACATGTGGGTTTAACAAACATTATATTTTTATTAACCAACAATCTTCATAGAGAAAAAAGGCATACATTAAGTCACTAAAGTTTATACACATCAGGTCATTGCATATAGTTATTGTATTGGCATTCATTTCTCGTGCTATATATTCTTGGTGATAAAGATATTATTTTTTGTCATGTAATGGAAACATTTTTCCTGATGGTGAAAACATTGTTTTGTTTTATGGAATGCTCTGTAAAATGGTAAAAAATAATTATTAAAAATGAAAATATTTTTAGATACTAAAAAAGATCACAACTCTTTTTTGGTCATTTCATGCATCATTGGAAATGACGGTAGTTTAATGTAACATTTAGAAAGTAGGGAAAAAACGACGAAACTTACACGTAACATTGAGTGTAGACTCCAATCATTGTTCATGGAGAGGTATATGTACATTGTCTGCCTGGACATCAAATGTGAACAATGCAAAACCAAAATTGTGTATGTCGACAGTCATGCAAAATCATCCATAGTACTGCATCCATTAAAAAATACACGATATCTTGGTAAGTTAGAAACATGTTTGGGACTACTTCTAAAATACCCGAGAGAAGTTTAGTTCTAATAAGTCGACCAAGTATTGCACCAAAGTTCTAAATTATACAGGATATTATTATGCTTTAATAAGGTAAGTTATTGGAGTGCACGCAATAAAATAGTCGTGCGAAGCACGTACAGTTTACTAGTATACAGCAAGGCAGCTGACCAACACGCTAGGGACTCTTGTCAAGAAAAAAAAAAAAAAGCCACACACACAGCGCAGCCGTACCAAGGCACACGTGTGCGGAGCGACGCAGTGGGATGAGGGAGAGATCAGCCGGCCGGTGCACGCAGGGCGCTGCATAGGAGGGGAGAGAGGATGGATGGTGAGAGACAGCGAAGGAGAGAGAAAACATATAGTACTACTAGTAGTACTGTGCTACTAGTAGTAGGTACCTGTACCTCCTGTCAGAAACCCGTCAAACTAGTTTTACTCTAACATCGCACCGCCTTCAACTCCTTCGCTGCTCTCGCGCTGTCTCCCGTTAATAATCTCTTCTTGCTCTTTGTTTTTTCTTTGGCGGCTTTGGGGTTAATTTTCTAGTGCCCCTAGTTCAGTAGAAGTACGGACTACTCAAGTTTTGCACAATAGTCCATTTTTTACTGAAAATTGGGTCAGGGGCATTCAGATCCAAAATATTCGTGCGCAAAATAATTCCGGTCACTGGAAACTTTTTCTTTTTCTTTCTAACGAGGAATCTGCCCTGAAGTATCAAGAATGTGTGTGTTAAATTCCAATGGTGGGCATGAAAATTACATAGTGGTCCAAAAAGAAAACCAAAATACATCTGGGACCTATACTTTTACAACATGGACCCTAAAGATACAACTCAGAAATTTGAACATGTTTTTCCTAATACTAGTTCGAAACTACCACCCCAGCATTATTGTATACCATGGCAAGACACACCCATCTACCAAATATGGGAACCTTATCATGAACTATGATGTAGATATGGCCATGACCTAATCGGTCGTTTCGCTCGAGAAACCCTCGAGTGTTCAGGCCATATCTAATGTGACTACGACTTTTTCGAATGTTTCAAATCTCATGTTTACCATTTTCATGGCTGGTACTGCAAACGAGAGGATGTCATGCGGACCCTTTTCGTTTATTCATTTTCCTTTATATCCTTTCATTTTTTTAATCTATGTAAGAGTTGCCAGCATGCAAATTCATATATATCAAGATATTGAGTCATTCAGAAATCTCGGCGATTTTCAAGATATTGACCCACAGTGTACACCTTCAAAATAGTTTCATAGTATAACTTCAAGAGAAAAGTTGTGTGAGTCTCTGTGTGTGTGTGTGTGCGCACGCGCTTCTTCTTCCCGGTGTGTGACATGGAGCAACAAGAGTAGTATATCTTAACGCCATCTCATATTTCCATCATCTTACCACTTTCTTATATAGTGTACGAATAACTTTGAATGTTGACCATCGGATCAAGACTCGCGAATCCCAGCGTTTCCAGTCGCTGGGTATTCTTTTCCATTATAGGCCATCATGTTTGATTCAAAAGATTTACATGGGAAATTTATAGGATTAAATCCCATAAGATTTTTTTCTATAATGGTTGTTTGATTTGTATGATTATTGATTCCTATAGAAAATTTTCTAGGGAATCCTTTGCACTATATTGCATAGGAAATCTAACATCGATCCACGCCCAAACCTCTTTCTTAGAATCCTTTTTTCCTTCGATGGAATCAAACAAACTTTCTTGCATATATATATATATATATATGGGTTCCTATAGAATTAAAGTAGGCATGACATTTTAATCCTATGTTTTTCCTATTCATATTCTTTTCCTATCCTACGAATCAAACAAGCCCCTAGTATCTAGAAGATTCTATTGATAGTCTTCAGCATAATGAATGTTATGCACAAACCTCAAAACACATTTCTCCATCATACCAGAATCTTCTCCCCCGTTTCTCTTGACCATGTTACCAAAAATTTCAAGTGTCACGTAGCTAAATCTTTGACTTGTACATAATGATACAAAGTACAAGAACCAAATATACACCCATACTTCTTATCTTATCTTACCACTATATAATGTATAAATAACTTTGAATAATCACCGTTAGATCAAGACTCGCGAATCCCAATATTTCTAGCTGTTGGATCTTCTTTTCCATTCTAGCATCTAGAAGATTCTATTGATAGTCTTCATCACGATGAATGCTATGCACAAAACTCAAAACACACTTCTCCAACATTCTAAAATCTTCTCCCTCATTTCTCTGAACCATGTTACCAATTTCAAGTTTTAGATAGCTAATAATCGCTGACTTCTACATGATATATATATATATAGAAACCCTATTCAGCACCCAGGGTGCAGAATAGTTATTTTGCACCCCACATATTTTTATGTTCTCACATATAGAAATTTATGTTTTGTATACTAATAATTATGTTTATGTTCATCAAAAACATAAAAATATGATTTATGAGTCATTATAGTGTAAAAACATAGAAAATACATATTTTATGTCGTATTTTTATATGGCATGTAAATGAATCTTTTTACGACATATCTAAATTTTCTTATATTGTTCTCGACTTCTAAGGTAAGAGAAAATTTACGTGACGTAAAATATTTATACGGTTTGTAATATAGAGGGTGGGTGTAGAATAGCTATTCTACATCCTGGGCGTCAAATAGAGCCTCTCTATATACTATACAAAGTACAAGAACCAAATATACACCCATACTTTTTATAGATGTTGATCAAATTTATATATTTTCTGCTTTACCTGTATTATAATTTTATATAGTGATGATATGTGTCAGACGTATATTATCTGAGTCTCACGTGCAGGGCACGTGTAATTTACAGGTTATATATATGATAATAAATTTATATTTTTTTCTTTACCTATTATAATTAAGAGCTACATCCATAAAGTACCAGGTGCGTATTTGGTTTTTTGTACTTTGTATCATGTAGAAATCAACCTACTATTAGTTAACTAGTACTCGACATGGTCTAGAGAAATGACGAAGATGATTCTAGAATTACCGAGAAGTGTGTTTTGAAGTTTGTGCATAACATTCAGTGCACTAAAGAATATCAATAGAGAATCTTCCAGATGCTAGAATAGATTGAAGATCCAACTTAATTATATTTAGCAGTGTTGGGTTTTGCCAGTCTTGATCCAACGGTCAAAGTTCAAAGTTATTTGTACACTATATATATAGTGGTAAGATATGATTATATAAAAGGATAAGCTCAAAAAGTTTTAAATTTAATGGACATCTATAAAGTATGGGTGTATATTTGGTTCTTGTACTTTATATGATGTTTAAGTCAATGTAGAAGTAAATGTTTGTTAGCTATACCTAATACTTTCAATTTTGGTAACATGGTCTATAGAAATGTCGAAAGATTCTAGAATGATAGAGAAGTGTTTTAAGATAAGAAGTATGGGTGTATATTTGGTCCTTGTACTTTGTATGTCACGTAGAAGTCAAAGATTATTAGCTACGGACACATTAAATTTTTGATAACATGGTCTAGAGAAATAAGGGAGAAGATTCTAGTATGATGGAGAAGTGTGTTTTGAGGTTTGTGCATAGAATTCATTATGATGAAGACTATATATCAATAGAATCTTCTAAGATGCTAGAATGGAAAAGAAGATCCAACGGCTATAAATGTTGGATTCGCGAATCTTGATCCAACGGTCAATATTGAAAGTTATTCGTACACTATAGAGTGGTAAGATAAGATAAGATCATGCAGAAGTCAATGATTATTAGCTACGAGGGAGAAGATTTCTAGTATAATGGAGAAGTGTGTTTTGAGGTTTGTGCATAATATTCATTATGCTGAAGACTATCAATAGAATCTTATAGATGCTAGAATGGAAAAGAGGATCCAATGGCAGGAAATGTTGGGATTCGCGAGTCTTGATCCAACGGTCAATATTAAAAGTTATTCGTACACTATATAGTGGTAAGATAAGATAAGATATAGCAATCGCAATGTTTTTTTTGTATGTGTGCTAACGGGTGGGGCGAGTATGTCATACATACAACACAATAGCACATACTATAAATATATACGGATGTATCTAGCACTAAAACTTGACTAGATACATCCGTATCTAGATGAATCTAAACCAACAAATATGGGTGAGAGGTATTATATGCTTGTAGCACATCTTGCTCTCATATATATACTCATACTAAAACATGTCTTGTATATAGAAATGTACATGTACACGTCTGCAGATACTTGGCCACTCACACGTCACACACGCGCGCAAACAGCTACATGTATACATGTACATGGCCGCACACCACACACGCATACA
The DNA here is from genome assembly GCA_910589775.1 of Avena eriantha. Taxonomy (NCBI): domain Eukaryota; kingdom Viridiplantae; phylum Streptophyta; class Magnoliopsida; order Poales; family Poaceae; genus Avena; species Avena eriantha. The sequence goes on from OU342740.1 coordinate 465,945,201, forward strand.
CAGACACATACAAATACATGTACACATGGCCACACATGTACACATGGAAAGACACGTGTATAAAAATATAAGCCTTAATTAATAAGCTCTAGGGTGGAGGTAGTACAAATTAATTTTACGATTTTAGGCCTTAATATTGTATTGTTTGCAAGAAGGAAAGTTAGTGTCCTACGACTTCTCTAGCTTTTCTTCTACAGTATAAGTTAGAGGATCTATATAACTTGTTTCTTGCCAAAGATCGTGGTAAACATAGTTTTAGTCCCACTTCTCGCACCCGGGGTACAAATTAGTCCCATTTGCAGAGTGGACAAAATCAATCCCAAAGCATGCATCACTGGTGTAAATCAGTCCATTTCAAACAAATTTTAGCATATTTGACCAAATTCATACATATTTAGCTGTCCTGATCGTGCCTTTTTGCGATTGAGACAGTAAAATAGTACCGGCCTAGAAGTGGTGTCCTTCCACGACTTCTATTGATTTTGAAAGTTCATGTAGAATTTTTGCATAGATTGATGTCGTTTTAGCTTGGCTGAACACTGTCCTCTTCAAATGCTCAAGTTAACTAAAACTACACATGTGTGCATTTCACTCAATATTTCATCGTTAGTTTCAAGTTAGCTGAAATCTAACTAAATTTGATTCTTTTCTTATACACTTCACAATCCATATGCATCAATTGTTTTATATGTGATGATTCAGCTTGAGCATTGCAAAGTACGTTGGATGAGCACATGGACATATGTTGTTCGCATATCATGTCAAATTCCCAAGATTTTAGCTTCAGCACATGGGTTTTTCTATAAACAACGATGCCTTGCATGGGCCCATAAATTACCCTCGCCTCGCTTTTCTTATCTTATCTTACATCTTACAACTATATGGTGTATGGAGAACTTTGAAAACTGGTCGTTGCAAGATTGTCAAATCCCAACATTGCTAGCGGTTGTATCTTCTTTTCCATTATGGGATCTAGAAGATTCTTTGATAGTGTTTAGCACAATGAAATTTATGCACAAACCTCAAATACACTGTGAACGTAGTTCCATATTTGCTTCATGTGTTGTTTTAGCTAGATGGTGGGACCCACGTTATAAATATTTGCAAATAGTATATTGTGGAGCTCTTGCTATATTTTATACCAAATCCAAATTCACCTTTACGTAAGATTTGGCAATGGCAATATTGTGGGTGCCATTGGATAAGCCACAAGCTTATGGGTCACCCTTAAGAAAATTTCCTTAAGGTGAAGCTCTACTATGTATATATATATATGGTCATCCATAAGGACTACTTTTTGCTTGTGGACACCCTTATGGACAACATAGTGGATGCCCTAGGTGAACTTTTGCCATAAGGTGGGTCCCGCACAGCTTGTGGAAGTAGTTATAACATCACCTATGTATAAGGTGAACTTTTGCCATAAGATGGGACCCACACAGCTTATAGAAATAGCTAGTACAATGTATAAGGTCGAGTTCACCTTAAGCTGGGACCCACATGTTTGTTAAAAATACACACCTGCAAGAGAGAGACGAGAAAGTAAAATAATTGTTTATTGCTTATGGACAACCCATAAGCTTGTAGGTCACCCTTAAGTAAATTCCACTAAAGTGAACCTCTACTATGTATATGGATAGGCTTATGGACTACTTTTTGGCTTGTGGGTAGACAACATAGTGGGTGCCCTAGGCACCCACAATGTATAGCCAAATCTAGTTCCAAAATAGATATTTGGCTTTTGGAACTAGTTCCATACGTTGCAAGGTTAGTTCCAAATCTGAGAAACTAGGGAATCGGAGCAACTTCGTGCGCCGATGCCAAATTCCAAGTACTACTCTATCTGATCATGTGGCAGTGCACTGCTTCTCTCTCATGCGAAGGGGAGAGAGAACACCCTTTACTATGTGTTGTTTTATTCTGTGTAAGGGCCCACTATGCAGATATTTGGCAAGACAAACGATGTGGAGATAATGCCAAATTTGCCTCCTATGCTAAATAGTCTTGTGTGTCAGATTTTGCAACATCAATGCCGTGGCTGATAAAGTGAACTTATCTATAAGTTGGGACCCACATGTCTGCAAAAAGTATACAGGTGCAAGAGAGAGAGGAGAGAGTAAATAATTTTATATTGCTTATGGACAAGCCACAAGCTTAGGTGAAGCTCTACTATGTATGTGGTCTCATCCATAAGGACTACTTTTTTCTTATGGACAACATAGTGGATGCCCTAATACTTTTTGCTTATGGACAACATAGTACAGATCTCGTTCCGTGAAAAAAGAAAATAGAGCTCGTCCATGCAAGTAAATAGTACTACTGAGCTCGTCCAGTACAAACCATACCCTAGGCGTCTAGTAGACTCAGGCCGGTCATAGTCTCCTCCAAATTAACTACTCCGACCGTCTAGACGTCTACTGGTACTAGGGAGTAGGGAGTCGGCGGGTTAGTGTCTCCTCGAAATGCAGCTGAGGAGCGCACGCTCGTGTTGATTAATCTAGCTCCCCCCTTGCATATTCCCCCGCCCCCTCCAGGGTGTCTTCCCCTTCTCTTCCCGGCGTCTTCCCCTTCTGCACCAGCATCGTCGCTGCCGCCATATGCCGCTTTCGGATTCTCTTCTTCATCTCACTCAGGCAGTTGCCACCCTCGATTCCCCCTCTCTTCTGAAACCGCAATCAATGAAATACAGACGTTGCCTTGTGATGGCGTTAGCGAGCAAGAACAGTGAGCATGATTCTGAGCTTTTTCACGACGTGTTTACCGAAGTCCCCTTTGAACAACTCATTACCCGATGCGATGTCATCACTGCCGCCAGCCTAATCGGTTCGTCCAAACTTTTTCTTGAATCTGCGAAAGCTAGTGCAACTCTGGATGCTTCAATGCCATTTGGCCTCCCATGTGTTCTTCATTCCCCCCTGACCAAGGGACCGCTAGATTTCTTGCATTACTTCAAAATTGATAGCCTCCCGTGCAAGCTATCAACGCTGGACAGGTTCTCCTCCGATGCTATGGTACCAGGCTATACTTCTGGGCAGTGGGTAGGTGCCAATGGAGATTGGATTGTCACGGCTAGCTTCAGAGGCAAGTTGGAGCTTTGCAACGTGTACACTCGTCGCAAGATTCCTCTCCCAGCATTGTTGTTCCAAGGAATCGACCAGCCAACCATGTTCTTGTTGGATAATGATCTTCCAGCTGTAATGCAGAAGATTGTTATTTTCCAAGTTCCCACAGCTGCTGGGAGATATAAAGATTTCTCGCTTGTTGCAGTCTTCAACGTCAGAATTGCCATCCTTCAGGGCGGTGATGATGGATGGATAGTTCTTCCACTTCCTCTTAACCACACCCTGAGCTCTTACAGTTATAATCATGGAATTACCCACAACAGACTGGTGTTCGCCATAGCTCTGTATGGCAACGTTAATGTTTGGGATCCTTCGCATCCTGGTAATTATTCCTTCATATGTAGTGTACTGGCTTAATTACTCATGTTCCCAAGCTATTGTATTGAATTGACATAGGGAGTGTTTCATTTAAATGAAAATACGAGTAGTTATTTTAGACTCTATGAACTGTACGAATCATAGTTTTTCCGTAGGATTTTTTCTTATAGCAGTCGTTTGATTCATCGGATTGAATTATGCACAGTAGATTTTTCCGGATGTCTTTTAGTTCATTCGATAGGAATTTAAGATATACTTGAAGCTCCAGAAAAGAATCCGTTCAATGGTTTTTCCGTGCAATGTAATCCAACACAACCGCAATCCTGCAGGAGTATAAATGAACATGCAAATGTAAAATCCTGTGTCTTTCCAATCATATGTTTTCTGCATTTGCATGGGTTTTCAGCAAGTTCCCCTGCAAATGAACTGGTCAATTATCTTTGCCTTTTTTAGGCAAACGAGCCAAAAATTGTCCGTCTTGTTCAAAAAAAGATGAGTCCGTTCTCTAGGAAATTTCCCTATTATATAATGCTTTGTTTCCTTTGTACGATTCTAGGCCGTAGTTGTTTTTCCTATGTTAGAGCTACTTTCATGCAGTTCAATTGGAAGGAAATTTTTTCAGTAGGATTCACTATATCATGCTGTCGGAATTATAAGTTAACTTATTCTGCTACCTTTTCAAGGTCATGCGTTGGTCTTGGCACGACCAGCTGCCGCGGACGAGTTGGTGGATTCATTTCTTAATGCTACTGGAGACGAGCACGACTACTTTTTTGGTTTTTGGTGGTTAGCAAGATCTATAGATGGTTCTAGACTTCTTCATATATATATGCTTGGCGCTTCGTATGATCCCAGCTATCTTACTTGTCATTGGCGTCATCATACTACTGCTGCTCATCCTCATGTTGTACACTGCGGTTGCACTATCTCCACTTATACTTCCGGGTTTGGCTGCTTGGTGTTCTCAATGAACACTGGTTAGGTTGATCAAGCTAATCCATGGGAAAGGATTGTTGACCTTGGATCATATTCTCTTTTCCTTGGAGTGAACTATCCGATTATCATGCGCGTAGGCGGTGCAGATCTTACCTCAAGTTATCTGATGAGAAGCAACTGTGTCTACATCTTACCAACTGCGGCATGGCTTTCCAAAGAGGCGCAGCCTAAATTATGTTGCTTCAGTCTTAGTGGTAAAGATTGCGGTGTTACTTCTGAAATCAATGTCCTTGAGGGAATTATTTACCCTCGCTTCTGGACAGGAATGGTGACGCATCCGCTTTGGTTCGTACCAACCTTCGCGAATGCCGTCGATTGGAACCAGCCTCATGCTTAACTAAGAAACAAGACATGTTGCCACAATACGTAATGATGCAATCCATATGTAATAGTTGGTACTACAAGTAGAGAAATAGTTCTGGACCATGTTGAATTGTTTATTTTGTTTGGTTGTCTGAAGTCATCGGCTTTCAACTTTGTTGGTCTCCTCTCTTTTGAAACATGTCCTTGTATTGGTACTATGTTTATTTACTCGTATGAACTGGACTATATTTTTTTGGACCTTTAGCATAATGCACTTTAGTTCGCCGATTCAAGTGTTCTTTTAGAAATTATGGAAATTTTAGCATTAACAGGATGTTACGGACCACATGTCATACACATGAATAATCACCTAAATGCTTGTGTAAGGGTCGTCCCTCTATGAAATCAACCTTGGCTTGAACGATTATATAGCCTCATGCACTAGTCTTTGGATAAGCTGATATGACAAGACCATATTTTTTAGACATTTATCTTATCTTATCTTACCACTATATAGTGTAACTTTCAACATTAACCGTTGTATCAAGACTAACAAATTCTAACATTGCTAACGCTTGAATCTTCTTTTCTATTCTAGCATCTACTCACTATGTTCCGTAATATAAAATGTTTTAACTTGTGCGAAACGAATGTATCTAGACGACTTTTAGTCTGTGGTTCACTCCGAACATACACACTAATTTTAGTGTGTAGTAAAAGATGTCTAGATACATTTTTTCTCAAAAGCTAAACCATCTTATATTTTGAAACGGAGGAAGTAGGAGATTCTATTGATACTGTACTAGACTTTAGCACAATGAACGCTATGCACAAGTACAAGAACCAAATATACACCCGATACTTTATGGAAGCGGCTCGAAAATATAATTATTTTCTTAGCTTTACCTATTACTACTTTATGGAGTAGTACAATTTTATATTGTGATGATATGGCATTCATTCTACTAGGGTGTGTTCGGTTTGAGAATTAGGTGGAATGGAACGAAACCATTATGTACCTAGAGGCAATTCCAGTGTTCGGTTCCGGAATAGAACGAAACCAACTAGTTCCACGAAATCAAATATTCCTTGAAGATGCGGAACCAACTGATGCGACCGAATCGGTGGAATTGCAAGGAACGAGGCACTAACCATCACCCAAACCGCTCTGGAAAAAGATAGGCCTATTCTCACCCGTCGGGCGACCACCCACCCCGCAACCCTATCCACGCCTCCCTCCTCTCTCTCACTACCGGTGGTGCCGCCCTACTCCCACTCCCTCCGTGACGGCCCTCCCTCGTCTCTCCCACGCCTCTCCCTCTCTCCGGGGCAAGTAGCAGCGGTGGCGGGGCAAACAGCGACGGTGGGGCAAGCAAAAAACAATGAGATATCCTCATCTATGTGCCCTATCCACTTTAATTTGGACCAAATATTACAAGTTTTGTTGATTGCTTGATCAAATCTATGATATATGCTTGATCAAATATACTTGTTCTTCTTACTGCTTAAAATACAAATAATATGCTGCTGAATTTTTTCTTAGTTTGTGTTACATCTAGGAGGTATCCTCACCATAGGTATGAATGAGGTGGGCTGAACCCAATCCTAGACATTCCATTCCATCCAACCGAACAAAACATAACCATTATGTTCCTCACTTTTGGCTGAACCGAACACTGGGATGGAACCGTTCCGTGCCTGGAGAATGGAACCTTTCCATTCCATGCTACTACATTCTAGAGCCGAACACACCCCTAGACAGTGTTGGCGTGCTAGACTAGCTAGTTAATTACTAGTAAAGTTTCCTCGATGCTAGTACTACAGTAGAACTAGATAGCGTTCGCGTGCTACACTAGCTATCTAATAATTAAAGTCTACTCGGTGCAGTTGTGCCCTGCAGCAGAAGACCAACGAAGGAACATGCAAACACTCCTCGTCCAAAGAGCCATACCGTGTTCCCCATCTCCGGTAGTATGGTATCGTATCCAACGCGTGTATCATTCATTTTTCTCGCCATCTCGCCCGCAGCATCGGTCCTTCCAGGCTGCCACCCCTCTCCTCCAAAACCTCCCAACAGTCATAGATTGATCCGCCTCGCCCCCAAACCATCGGGACGCGATGGCGGATTTGGGGCCCAACCGGTGGTACGGCGGATGGAGCAACGTCGGTGCCGACGAGATCGCTATGCGTATGGACACTACCAGCGCTGTCCGGCTGGCTGCATGCTCCAACGAGTTGAACCTCCGAGTCACCAGCGAAAAAGGTAGCAGATGCCCCAACGACGGTTGCGGGACATTGGTCGCGTACCGTCAGGTCCACAACCACAAGATTGCGTGCATGCACGGCCCTTGCAACTGCATGGAGGATGGTTGCATTTTTGCCGCCTCACCGGCGGTGCTCCTAGCCCAGCTCTGTGAAGCTCACTCGATGAGGGTGCGCAGTTTCTGTTACGGCAAAACAAGCAGGTACTCCTCTAAGCCTATGCCAGCAACAGGCCAACGGAGAGTAGATATCATCGGATCCGGAGAGGATGGTACTATGTTCGTGGTGCAATTTGACACGCACCAAACAGTACACGTCGTATCCTTCGTATGCGTCAGGTCGGTGGTGTGCTTGTCGCCGCGGTACATGGTGAAGTTTTAGTCGTCGACTGTGATTGGGTGGAGAAGGATAAAAAATCCGGGCTATGCGTGCCGGAGAGCACCGCATCTCCCAATGGCATCCCGTTCGAAGAGCTGTAGTGGCTCCTGCCAGTGCCAATGTCGCACCTGGTCGCTCCTCAACCGTCGGTGTTCACCCTAGAATAATGTCTTCGGATTAACAGGATTCATGAGTGAGATAAACACATCTTAATGTTCGTTGGAGTATTTGAACTGCTAGAAAGACTTACTGCCTGTTCTTAGTAGTTGTGCTTAGGAGTATTTTTATGGAGTTCAACTATTGCTAATATATTTTGTAGTAATACCTACTGTATGTTTTGGTACTTATCATTTTGAGAGACGTGGTTCCTAGCTTAAGGTAGTTCTGAGTATTTTCTATGGAGTTCTTCCTCTGCTAATCTATTTTGCAATAATAACTATGTACTGGTGCTTGTTCAGATCGACCGATGAAGTGCAGAGTATGGTCTCGCTTTACTTTTGAATCAGGCCTAGCTACATCTATTGAATTTCAATATGTGCATTGCTGAATCTATCAATTATTGTCTGTGTACTGCTAATTCGGTCCGTTTGAAATGCTGAGAATCTGTCAAGTGCTGCTGAATATGAACTGGGAATCTGTCAAGTATTGCTAAATATGAGATGGGAATTTGTCAATATTTTTTCGGTCATATTCTATACTGCTGAATCTTTTAAATGCTACTGAATTTATCAAATATTTATGTTGTTACTATTAGTACGTACAATACAATATTGTGTAGAACTAATTGTGATGTACGTTTACTTGTTTAGATCAAGTGCAACAGATTATCTTGCTTTTCTTTTGGAACTTGGCACTTTATAGAACTAATACTAATGTACTGCTACTTGTTTAGACCAAGTGAAGTACATGGCCTTGCTTTTCTTTTGGAACTTGGCATTTTATAGAACTAATACTGATGTACTGCTACTTATTTAGATCAAGTACAGTAGATGGTCTTGCTTTTCTTTTGTAACTTGGCCTTATCATAAACTCATAATCTTGACCAGGCTTTGCATTGATGTGAGAAGGAGGCATGCATAGAAAAGCAGACTTGATCGTCAGTTTTGCTTGCTCCAATGATTGAGTGTATTAGGAGAACATGCCAAACTGATCGTGGGCCAAGGTTTTTTTAGCTGGAACAAGAACTGATTCTCTCTGTACTGCTATTGAATTTCAAGCAGGAAAGCTACTAAATCTCTCAAATGTTCTGTCGTTGCTATTACTAAAGCATTTGTGCAACTAATACTAATGTACTGGTATTGTATTTTATTGTTTGTATTGCTGCATTAGTCACTTTTGAAATGTTGCTAAATTGGTCAAGTGCTCCTGAATATTAACTTCGAATCTGTTGCTAATTTTTCTACCTTATTTTGTACTGCTGAATTTTGACATGAATATCTGCCAAAAAGAACTATCGCTTTCCCCCGACCCTCGCTGAGGTCTTTGTTTCGAATCCGACAGAGCACATCACGATGCAATTTCTATTAACCAGGAGAAGAAATTTGGTACTCCCTCCGATCCAAATTAATATTCTTACATTTGTCTAGATTCTGACATATCTAGTCATGTTTTAGTGCTAGATACGTCCCAATCTAGCCAAATCCGAGAACATTAATTTGGATCAGAGGGAGTAGCTCATTCGGCCCACTTTACCCAGAACATTTTAATTCAGTCTTTTAGGGGTCAAGTACTGCTAACCATAGCCTAGTGAAATTTTAGAAAGGAGCCCATGGAGCATAGCCGAGAACATATTAGTTCGGCATTTTACGGGTCAGCGGACTGCTGAGCACAGCCCAGTGAAATTTGAGAATGAAGCTCATGGAGCATATCCCATGGCATATAACCCACATAGAGCAATAGCCAAACTCTTTTTAATTTGGCCTTTTGGGCATCCCCCCACCTCTCATAATAAAAAAACTCTGCCTACCCATGTTTTTAAGAAAATACCCCATTATGTGGCATTTTATAAATTGAGATGCCAGGAGCACTGCCCTTTTATATTTTAAAAGAGATAAACATAGACACACAAAATATATTAAGAAGACTAATACAAAAGTTGTAGTATTAATAAAAGTTCAATGATATTTTTTCTATAAATATCTTTGTTGTATTTGGCACTCAGTTTACGTTTATTTGATTTGAAGGTCTTTTGTTCGAATCTCCTTTGTGTGTGTGTATCTTGGGTTTACATTTTTTATCCTAGCAATATCGCATTACGGAGAGGCTGACATCACGGACCCACCAGCATGCAGCGTCCCTGGAGTTTATTTTGAGGGTGGGTTCGAAAAAAGTTTAAATACTTGTACAGAGAGGCTCGCATTGGGGACCCACCAGACAGAACATACAAGGCTGCATCGGGGACCCACAAGCCAGAACATGCCAGAGAGGCTCACATAAGGGCTCCAATAGTAAGACCATACACGGCTGCCACGGTGAAAATAGCGGACGTGGCCAAAAAAGGTCGATCATACACACGTTGCACTTATAGAGAAGCTGATATGTCGGACCCAGCAGGCCCAAGCATAGCCCATGAAATTAGCCTATCAGCCCCAAGCATAGCCCAATAACCTTTTAATTCGGCCTTTTCGTGGTCTTGTGGCCACCAACAGTAGCCCATTCAATTTAGGAGTGAGTCCATGGAATATAAGCCATGACGAATAAGGCATCCGCCCTGAGTTAGCCCAGAATCTTGTTAATTCGGCCTTTCTGAGCATTTTTTGTACTCTGAGGCTGACATCTGGGACCTAGAAAAATAGCCCAACATACACATGTTTCTTTCAAATAGAGGTTGTCAGCTGGGACCCAACATAGACACGTTTCCTGCACAGAGGTGGTTGACATCTGGGACCCAGCAAGTTTCCAAAGTCAAAACAGCGGACATGGCTAAAAAAGTCCATCATACGCACATTTCATTTACATAGAGGCTGATATGTGGGACCCCGCAGCACGACCTTATACAGATGCTGCATCGAGCAACGTTGCCAGTTCGAAACAGGGAGGCACGACCGAGAAAAAAGTTCAGCATGTACACATTTCTTTTAATAAGGGGCTGAAATGGGGGACCCAGCATCGCGACCTTATATAGATGCTGCATCGAGCAAAGCTGCCAGTTCGAAACAGGGAGGCGCGAGCGAGAAAAAAAGTTCAGCATGCACACATTTCTTGTAATGAGAGGCTGAAATGGGGGACCCAGCATCGTGAGCAAACGGTAGATTCGTCGAGCAACGCTATCTAGTTCGGAATAGGGTAGCGCTAGAGAAGAAAAAATTCCATCATACTGAAGATTCTTCTAATGTGAGGCTGACATAAGGGACCCACCAGCCTGAATAAATGGCTGGTGCAGCGAGCAACGCTATCAAGTTCGGAACATGAAGGCGCGACAGAGGGTAAAAAATCCATCATACACACGTTTCTTCTAATGATAGGATGACATGTGGGGCCCAGCATCGTGATTAAATGGTAGATGCATCAAACAACACTATCAAGTTCGGAATAGGGTAGCGCGAGCCAAGGAAAAAAAATCCATCATACACACGTTTCTTCTAATGAGAGGATGACATGTGGGGCTCAGGAGGTTGGTTAAATGGTAGATGCGTCGAGCAGCGCTATCAACTCGGAACGGGGTAGCGCTAGCAAAGGAAAAAATTCCAACATACACACATTTCTTCTAATGAGAGGATGACATGTGGGTCCTAGGAGGTTGATTAGACAGTAGATGCATCGAGCAGCATTATCAACTTCAGAACAGGGTAGCGTGAGCGAAGGAAAAAAATTCCATCATACACACGATCCTTCTAACGAGAGGCTGACATGTGGGACCTAGCAGCCTGACTAAACGGCAGACGCCTCGAGCTATGTTATCGAGTTCAAATCCGGGTGGCGCGACCGAAAAGTATGGTCCGCTAGAGACACTAACGTCCGGGACCCACACGCCTCAAAAGTCTTCGGCGAGTCAACATCGCGCGAGGAAATGAAAATCTTGCTTCTGCCATGCGTTGGCCGACCTTCCTTCATGTTTTTAGCAGATCCGTCGTAGTAGAGGGCCACGAAACTGGAAAAAAAATTCCATCGGCCACGGCCGAGCCGAAAATTTCGTCACGGAAGACGCGCCTTCTACGACGACCGTCGGCCCAATTCGTTGCGGAAGGAAACTTTTCTTGTAGTGTTGGTTCTGTTGAACCAAAATCAAAAGGTTGGGCTTGATCTCATATGATTTCACATCAACTACAAGCTAAGTAATAGGTGCATGGATACAATCATCAGTGGGAGTAGCATACTCCCCAAGTTTCTTTTGAGACATGGCTCTTTCTTTTTGGTATTTTTAAGGTAAAGGGAACAAATAAACAAGTAACTATTTTTTTGGGTTTTCAAATAGATTACAAGAAAGTAAACTAATAAGAAGAAATAAACTACAAACAAAAATAAAACTAAAAACAAGGTCTCTAGTGACCTCACCAGGATAGTGAATTGCTTCCCCGACAACGGCACTAGAAAAAAGGGTGATACCTTTGATCCGGATTCACGGATATAGTATAATAGTCTTTTTCCCTGGTAGACCTAGGTTTAATCGAACCTTGGAAAACAATGCTAAATGGAATTAAAAAGGACACATCTACAAGACTTTGTTTTTTCGTTTTACCTTCGTTTACTGGACCAATCTAGTTTACTTTATATCGTGGCTTGTTTCAATGGATGGATATAGGCCAGGGTTGAAGATTCACCTGCAGCTGCACATCATATGGGATAAAGGTTAATAATAGGCACAATCATGTGCAATGTTTTAATAGAGATAATCTTTGTGGACATCACATCCTAATATACTAAAGCCCCTACGAGTCACAGGCATAGGAATAGCCTTTTGATCCAACCGGTTGCACCACGAAGTGTCGGGCTACAAACAGTTATTAAGTGAAAAATACAGATCAAAGCCTTAAGGAGAGATGTTGTTGTTATTCCCGAATGGGTCGCTAACCGAAGACCGTACATCCCTTTCTGTCACTAGGTTTCCTATGAGATCGCTGCTAGCCAAGTATCTCACCTCAATCCTTTATCAATTTAGGGGGTCTTGGGTACCTACAAGTTCAAAGATCGAGGCAACAGATAAAGAAACAAAAGATACAAATCTCTTATTCAAACAAGACACAATGCTCCCATAGATTAGATGCAAAAAATATCTATGAGATTTCACCTCAACCTGCATCCCACGAGGACTACTCACTCATAACAATAATATAAAGGGTAGAAAACATTGTGCAAAAATACTTAGGTTGAAATCAAATATTCTTACAATGGTCACCAACTCACAAGAAGATCTCAAGTACAAAGTAATGGGTATGGCTAATGGAGAGGATGGAAGATGGAGGGGATGAACTATGGTGTGGATCTCCTTTGGTGGTGTTGTGATGCAATCTAAGAATAGCGGCCCTCTACGCGGCAGCTATGACCTCAAAATATATAGGCGCATTCACAAAAGTTGTAGGGTTTTTATGAGATGAAGCCACCAACACATAGTACGGGCGGACCGTATAGGAGGGCCCTACCCATACGAGTGGTCGTTATGGAGTGTGACACATGGTTATTGCTCTAGGATTACTTGGTAGTGTAGACTTCATCAAAATCTTCATTTATGGCTCCTTATTTCGCATTAAAAAGCGTGATTTCCTACACAACGCAATTCAAAGCAATGGTTTGCATATCTTTGCAATAATTAGTCATTAGTGGCAAGGCTAGAGAGATTATTATCAATTGCTTGACTAAAAACAATGTTTAAACGCGGAAAAAGATGGCTATTTTTGGAGCCATCGACACCCATCAAAGAAGCTCTAAGCATGATTTATTGATCAGAAAAAATAGCAAAAGAATTAGTATGAGTATTCTGAGGAGATGTACCTTGAAGATTCCTTTTCTTGCAAATATTTGTAGCATTATCAAGAATACTCTCATTGGCCATAGTGGAGCACCTCTTGCTAAATCTCCTAGGTTTGTCTACCTCCATTTCATGAGCATAGGAAACACTTTCTTCCACACCAGATGAACTATCAGGTGACTGAACATTATAAGTATGGGATTCAGTATCATGAGCCAGGGTTATGCTCTCAGTTTCCACCACCTAAGGCAAAGGAGGCCACATCTCTTTACACAAGGATTGATAATAGGGTGCCATCATAATGGGAATCATCCTTGGGCGCAAATCAGAGAAACACAATTCACTATTAATAGTGGGTGTGCCATGTGGAATCACACAAGAGTTCCACACATGTACAGTCTTGTGCAACACCATGGTTTTGTCATTGTTCTCCTCGTCCATGCCATTATACACATTATTTTCCTTTTCCCTGACTCTTCCACAATCTCCTCAACATTGTCACTCATAACAACTTCCTCTTTCTTAGGTTCCACAATCTGATTCTTCCCCATACCCCTTTCCTGAATAATCTAATCAATAAGTAAACCGGGATCATCCTCAATATCCTCCGCGGAATCATGTTCCTGTACAGTTTCCAATCCAGGTGTATAGGACTTTCCATAATTCCTAGATGTATAGTGTTGATCATCAGTTGTATTTTTTCCTTCAGATGAGTCTTGAGTCATATTATCCACTGTATCCCTTTTAGGAGAAAGAATATCAGATCCATGATCCATAGGAACCAATGTCTGGCTCTTAGAATTTCCAACAAAAACTACCTTGTCCAATTCATAATAGAACAAATAAAAAATTTCCCTGAGGCACCCTTCAGATTTTTCAGGTATTTTCTTAATATTCCTACACCCAATGAGAACTCTCACATACTCAAGACGATATAAAGCTGAAGCATTAATCCACAAGGGAACACCAACCAAGGAGGTAGCATAGTACGCATGAGCTTCACATCATATTTCTGAAGGAATATTCTTAACACAAACCCAAGCTTTCTGAAGCTGAGCCAAAGCCCCACACCAAGGAGACAAATTTAGAATTGCATTTTTGGTTTTCGTTTCCATTCTTTTCTCCCAATAACAAGCTCTCTCTCAACCTCTTTAGGATTAGGGAATCGCATTGTGAACTGCTTAGGACTAATGGCTCTTGCAGTACACCGCCAACCAACACCAAAGAATCCTCCGTCGAACTCCACTTCTATATCTCTCGCATTTACCACCCCTTCAACGATAGTAATGATAACCGTGCGAGATTTCTCTTTCAATTGCTTAGAAGTGCTAGTGTTAGGAAAGTAGAAGAACCCTTTACCTGGAGATTGGAAACCACACATAGAGTCGACACACTGCCATGGAAGAAGCGTCTGACAGATATGTGCAGTATATCCTAGTTTTTTGCGGTGAGCACATCTAACCGTGGGACAATGAGCCCCTAAATTTCCAGAAATATTGTTGTTATTGTGGGAAATATGCCCTAGAGACAAATAGTAATAAGGACTATTATCATATTTCATAAAGTTTATGATTAAGTTTTATATCATGCTATAACTGTATTGAGTGGAAACATCAATACACGTGTGATATATAAACAACCAGGGGTTCATACTGAAACTCTAGTCACTGGTTCATTGGTCCACAGATGATCAAGTTTCTTGTCATGGGTGTTTTTACATTCTTTAATAAATTCATCGGTCATCTCAACATAACCATCTTCAATATCATAACTTTCACTAGACTCGGGTGAACTAACAGGTGTGGTAGTGTCTTCATTAGGAGTTTCAGTATTTCCAGCTATAGTTCTAGCAATCGTAGCATCTAGGAAAGGACCTAATGAACCACTCTTATCAAGCACAGTAGAAGCAGCATCATAAGCATCAGAAGTTTCAGATTCAGCAGTAGTAGCAGTGTGTGTATCATATGTATGTGGTGGTGTAACGAGCTTACTTATAACAGATGGTGAATCAAGAGCAGCAGAGGTGTTCAGAACATTACCTCTTCTTGTAGTGGATGGTAAAATAGGAAACTTGCCATCACGAGACTTACCCATGATGGATGGATAGCAGCGAACAATAGAGAATCCAAGTGAACTTGATAAATAAAGCTATGCTCCCCGGCAACGGCGCCAGAAAATAGTCTTGATGACCCACAAGTATAGGGGGTGTATCGCAGTATTTTCAAGGGAAGTGAAACCCAATTTATTGATTCAACACAAGGGGAGCCAAAGTATATTTATAAACCTTAACAACTGAGTTGTCAATTCAGCTACACCTGGAAACAATCTTCCTCACAACAGTTTATTAGTAGCAACATTTTTGTAGTAGGAATAGCAAAGTAACAGCAGTAGTAAAGTAAAGACAGTAGTAATAATAGCAGTAAACAATAGGATTCGAGTGTGGTAGGCATAGGGATGGATGGATGGGCGTTGTATGGACAAGACAATTCACATAGCAATCAGATCATAAGGCAATTGCATATAAATAAGATAAAGCATCCCAGTACTAGATAATCCTAGGCATGTGTTCCATATATAGTCATACGTGATCGCAATGAGAACTTGCACAACATCTTTTGTCCTGCCAGCCCGTTTGTAGTGGGGCCTCATGGGAACTACTGGCAATTAAGGTGCTCCTTTTAATAGAGCACCGGAGCAAAGCATTAACACTCCATGAACACATGTGATCCTCACATCAAAGCCATTCCCTCCGGTTATCCCGATTTCTGTCACTTCGGGGCCATTGGTTCCGGACAACAACGTGTGTATACAACTTGCAGATAAGACCAAAAACAATACTATCATAATGAATCAATAACATGTTCAGATCTGAAATCATGGCACTCGGGCCCTAATGACAAGCATTAAGCATAACAAGTCGCAACAAAGTCATAAAGCACTAATAGAAGATACTAGGCACCATGCCCTAACAATCGGATGCCATTACATGAACGATCTCATCCAATCCCTACCATCCCCATAGCCTACAGCGGGGGATTACTCACTCATAGATGGGGGAAACATGGATGGGCGATGGAGAAGAGATGGTGATGATGATGGCGATGATCTCCTCCAATTCCCCGTCCCGGCAGGGTGCCAGAACGGAGTTTCTGGTGCTGTTTCATGGAATCTGGTGGTGGCGGCGGAGCGGAACTCCTTCTAGAAAAACGCTGAACCCCCTGAGTTTTTAGGTCAGAAGGCAACTTATATGCGAAGAGGGAGGCCGAGGGGGTGCTTGGGCTGGCCACACCACCCCCTGGCATGGCCAGGCCTGGCCCGCGTGGCCAGGTGGTGTGGTGGCCCCTGGCTCCTCTTCGTCTCGTATTCTGGCTCCAGATGACTTCCGGTAAAATAGGCACTTTGGCTTTTGTCCCGTCCAATTCCGAGAATATTCATTTTCTAACTTTCCTAGAACCAAAAACAGCAGAAAACGGGCAGCTGGCACTGTGGCTCTTGTTAATAGGTTAGTCCAAGAAATCATATGAAAAGTACTCCAAAGTGTGGACAAAACACAAGAAAGTGGATAAAACCAAGCATGGAACATCAAAAATTATAGATACATTTGCAAAGTATCAACATCCCCAAGCTTAACTCCTGCTCGTCCACGAGTAGGTAAGTGATTAAAAGAAATAATAATTTTTTAGGAGACATGCACCATCATAAACTTGATCAAAGTATTTGTAAAACATTCAAAGCTGGGATCATAGTACTTCAATCATAACATGAAAGACAAAGTTCTAGAAATAAGACAAAGAAACTATATTGCAACATGAAAGGCACAAACAAAAGATTCATGAATAACAATGCTTTGCAAGACGTTTGTTTGTTTCACATAAAGAAAACATAGCATAGTGGCATTCAGCTTGTCCCTCATAGAGTAGCAAACATAAATGCATAGGACACCTTCAAAGTTCATAAGAGTGACTAGATACAAATAGTTTAAAACAAGCAATATCAAGGTATGCATCAATCAACAAGTCTTGGTACAATGCACATAGAACTAAGAATGGCTACTATGCTCTCAAAGTAGGTGCATAAAGGTAGAAGGTGGAGACTCAATATAATGGTGGAAGAAAGGCCTTCATAAAAGGAAGTAGGGATTCAAGTCTCATAAAGAGCATCCGAAAATTATGGTACTTATAGCTTTCAGCTCTCATTGCCCCTATCATAAGCATCTTGAAGTGTTTAAGGTTAAAGTGAACAAACTATGGTGTACATGCTTGACGGAGTATAAGTTAGAAATATCATGTCCCTTGTATACGAGGGCCGCTCCTCATGCTACTCAAATTTAGTCACCGGTAAGTTCTTGTCATTGTAAGTACATGTGTATCATAGAGAACCGCCAATGGGGTACCCCTTGCCTGATGATACGGAAGAATCCCCATATCAAAATGACAAGGCAAGCAGACAACGAGCATCTCAGCAATCTTCTTATTTACCATGGGAATATGGTGCTTTTTTCTCTCTTTCCTCTTTTCATAATCTCTTGTTTTCTTTTTCTCTTTTTTCTCAATATAGGACTCTTTTTTATAAGAAGAATGCTTCATAGACAGCTCATTATGGTTACGCTGCAGGTTTCCACCATGTCAGCATGGATTAGACCAGCGGCCCAGCCGTTTCTATAACACATATACATAACTCCATGGCCTTACAAGCTCCCCTTTCATTTCACACCGACGACATCCATATACAAAAGAGCATGATATCAACTAGGTACAAGTATCAAGTGCAATGTTGAAAGCGTTCCCCATGACAGCATGGTTCTGCTAATTCCCCACAAATAAGTGCAAGCATATACAACATAGACGACACAATGGTTCAAGTTATTAAGGGCAAGAAAAGTAAAGTGTGCCATCAAGTTCGTGAGATCTTTAATCACTAGTTTTCTCATAACAAGTTTAATTTGGAAGGTAAACAAAAGCATGAATATACTTGGAATAGCATAAGCTAGAAGGTAGGTATGGTGGACTCTTTGGAATAACTTGGTTTAAGGAGTTGGATGCATGAGTGGAACTCATACTTGGTTGTGGAGGCTAGCAAAAGACTGGGAGCGACAAACTAAGAGAGCAATAATGGCCATAATCATGCAGAGCGACAAAACATCATTGATCAAAGCATAAAGTGATACTACAAGTTGAAAACTAAAGGATCATAAAGGCTATGGTGACTTGGGATAGTCATAACATGGTGTGAGCATGTGCCAAGTCAACCCAAATAAAGCATCAAAGGAGAATACCACTATACTATGCTTTAATATGCTAAAACAACGCATGATTCATCCAAGGCATATTGAGCAATCTCAATTGTTTATAACAAGTCATGCTATAGCAAAGAATACTAAGCATACAGCCAAAACAATATCAAGCATGGCATGACAGAGCATAGGCCACAGTCAAAAACAAACTTTTTTTTCCACTTAAGCATGAGCTTTCCTACTCTTTTCCAAACCAAACCAAACTATTTGAAAACCATTGTATGAAAGAGGAGGTCCAACTAATTTATTCAGAAAACTAAGCAAACCAAAGCAAACGAAAAACCAAAACGAAAACGAAAAAAGAAGACACTCCAAGAACAACACAACTGTGCATGAAACAATAAAAATGAAGCGTTTGGAAGAAACCTGGGATTTTTATTGATGAAGAGGGGGAATGCCTTGGGAATCCCCAAGCTTTGACGCTTGTACTTCTTGGATATTTCTTGGGGTGACACGTGTGGAATCCCCAAGCTTGAGCTTTAATCCATCCTTCATCTCATTACTCATTCCTTCCATACACCTGAAATTTTTCCTTCATACAAAACTTCACACAATCTTTATTAGCAACATTAGTGCACTCAAGATAATAAGTATTTAGGTTCAGTTCTAACACCAATAAACATCCATTAAAACACAAGCTAATGTAGCACTTCCCTCAAAAATCTCAATTCCCTAAAAGAACTCAAAAAGGAACCAACAAGAAGCAAATGCAGAAAATGGCAGAAATCTTTCAAAACAGACCAGCAGGTAAAGACGAATTTTTTCAAAGACCTTCTGTTGCTCAAATAAAAAAGTGTTGAACTAACAAAAGTTAGATAACAATCTGAGGCAGAAGCACAAAAATTCACGCCTCAAAAAGACGTTCAGAGATTTTACACGAATTTTTACGGTGAAGTACAGAAATCTGTTTCAGGACAGCAACTTCCCCAATCATTACTTCTCTCTCATTAGAGGTTACTCTTGGCACAAAAAGAAAATAAAAAGGATAAGGAGAGGTTATTACTAAATTAATAACTTCCAAGACTCATCTAAATCTTAGCAACAAAGTAAGTACGCATCTTAATATCATCAGAAAACAAGCCACTCATGGTAGAAAGTTCATTCATATGTGCTACTGCACTTTCATTCTTAGTCTCACAAAAAGTTTCTTTCTCAACAATAGCTATGTAAGATAGATCAAGAGAGAAATCATAATCTTTATCTATAATGTTTATGGGAGAAGCAGCAAACTTAGCAATAGGAGACAATTTGGGTCTAATAGTACGCCTCTCAAGGAGACTCTTAGCAGCGCTCCTATCATGGGTGTTTTTACATTCTTTAATAAATTCATCGGTCATCTCAACATAACCATCTTCAATATCAAAACTTTCACTAGACTCAGGTGAACTAACAAGTGTGGTAGTGTCTTCATTAGGAGTTTCAGTATTTCCAGCTATAGTTCTAGCAGTCGTAGCATCTAGGAAAGGACCTAATGAACCACTCTTATCAAGCACAGTAGAAGCAGCATCATAAGCATCAGAAGTTTCAGATTCAGCAGTAGTAGCAGTGTGTGTAGCATGTGTATGTGGTGGTGTAACGAGCTTACTTATAATAGATGGTGAATGAAGAGTAGCAGAGGTGTTCAGAACCATACCACTTCTTGTAGTGGATGGTAAAATAGGAAACTTGCCATCATGAGACTTACCAATGATGGATGGATAGCAGCGAACAATAGAGAATCCAAGTGAACTTGATAAATAAAGCTATGCTCCCCGGCAACGGCGCTAGAAAATAGTCTTGATGACCCACAAGTATAGGGCGTGTATCGTAGTATTTTCGAGGGAAGTGAAACCCAATTTATTGATTCGACACAAGGGGAGCCAAAGAATCCTCAACAACTGAGTTGTCAATTCAGCTGCACCTGGAAACAATCTTTCTCACAGCAGTTTATCAGTAGCAATAGTTTGTAGTAGGAATAGCAAAGTAACAGCAGTAGTAAAGTAAAGACAGTAGTAATAATACTAGTAAACAATAGGATTCGAGTGCGGTAGGCATAGGGATGGATGGATGGAGTTGCATGGACAAGACAATTCACATAGCAATCAAATCATAGGGCAATTGCAGATATATAAGATAAAGCATCCTAGTACTAGATAATCCTAGGCATGTGTTCCATATATAGTCATACGTGCTCGCAATGAGAACTTGCACAACATCTTTTGTCCTTCCAGCCCGTTTGCAGCGGGGCCTCAAGGGAACTACTGGCAATTAAGGTGCTCCTTTTAATAGAGCACCGGAGCAAAGCATTAACACTCCGTGAACACATGTGATCCTCACATCAAAGCCATTCCCTCCGGTTATCCCGATTTCTTTCACGTCGGGGCCATTGGTTCCGGACAACAACGTGTGTATACAACTTGCAGATAAGACCAAAAACAATACTATCATAATGAATCAATAACATGTTCAGATCTGAAATCATGGCACTCGGGCCCTAGTGACAAGCATTAAGCATAACAAGTTGCAACAAAGTCATAAAGCACTAATATAAGATACTAGGCACCATGCCCTAACAATCTGATGCCATTACATGAACGATCTCATCCAATCCCTACCATCCCCATAGCCTACAGCGGGGGATTCCTCACTCATAGATGGGGGAAAGATGTATGGTCGATGGAGAAGCGATGGTGATGATGATGGCGATGATCTCCTCCAATTCCCCGTCCCGGCCGGGTGCCAGAACGGAGTTTCTGGTGCTGTTTTGTGGAATCTGGTGGTGGCGGCGGAGCGGAACTCCTTCTGGATAAACGTCGAACCCCCCTGAGTTTTTAGGTCAGAAGGCAACTTATATGCAAAGAGGGAGGCCGAGAGGGTGCCGCGGCCAGGTGGTGTAAAGTACAGACCGAAGACTCAACCTCTTCCATAAGCAAGCATGTCCAGGGTACCGGATATATGGTGCCAATGATCAAAAACAAATGCAGCTAGTTTATTTGTACTCTAGTGCAAGTGGGAGACTGTTGGAAATATGTGCTAGAGACAAATAGTAATAAGGCATATTATCATATTTCATAAAGTTTATGATTAAGTTTTATATCATGTTGTACCTATATTGAGAGGAAACATTAATACACGTGTGATATATAAACAACCAGGGGTTCCCAGTGAAACTCTAGTCACTGGTTCATTGGTCAACAGATGATCAAGTTTCCTGATCATGTGGCATTATGCCAGTTGGAAATGGGGTCAACTCATTCAGAGAGTGAGACGATGAACCAGTACCCAACCTAAACATCGTGACCCAATAATGTCACGAAGTTCAAGTAACAATGATTAGAAATGGATCCTTGTAGACTATTCCTTAGACTATGAGGCTATATCAATCACTGTCTCCCGAGAGTGCTTAGATAGCATCAGGCGTAACTTGGTAATACAGTGATTCTAAAGGTGTGTTCAGGTACTCAGAGGAACCATAGAGGAAATATATGTCAAGAACGGGATTTTTCTGTTAACGTGACGGAAAGATACTTAAGGGCCCACTCAGGAGAAGTTATATCCAATAGATGCGCATGTGTGATTTGATCACAGGGATATCACTTGTCGAAATGAGTCAAGTAGCATTGTTCGATAACGAGATCGAACACGACACGGTGATAGCATTGATCAGATTTCGGGCAATGCAAGTATCAAGAGAAAAAGGGAATAAGACACGAATGTGCCGGTTCAAACGACGAAAGATCTTTGCAGAACACACAAGGGTCACATGTCCATCCAGGTGCCTCTGTCGATCATTGGTCCGGGAGTGTCCTGACCATGTCTAGAGTGTTCCCGAACCGTAGGGTATCATGCTTAAGGGTTTGATGATGCTTAGAGAGTGTTTATAGGATCGGAAGAATCGCCGAAGGATAGTAGAGAGAAAGCCAGAAGGGTTTCGGTAAATTTGGAGGATGTCCGGAGTGGAGGTGGAAGGTGTTCCATTGCCACGGAGATTGAATAATATGTGAATGAATGTTAAATATTGATTTAATCATTTATTCATAATTATTTAATAAAAGAGAAAATTAATTTAAAGGTAAAAAAGCTTAATGGGCCAATTCGGAGGGAAGAGGGTCCATTAGGGAAAGGCAAGAGGGAGAAGGGCCAAAGGGGGTGGCCGGCGCCCTAGTGGGCCATCCCCCCCCCCTCCCCCTCGCGCGGGGCCCATGGGGGTGACCGGCGGCGCCACCCCTCCCCCTCTCCTCTCCTTTAGTCCCACCCCGGGACTTTGAGGGAGGTAGTACCTCCCCTCCCCCTATATATAGTGGGGGTATTTGGCCAGATAAATACACACAATATTCAATAAAGGTTTCCTCACTTTCGGGGAGACCTCTAATTGATATTCTCTCTCTCGTGACCGTGGTGTAACATTCCAAAAACCCTAATCAAGATTATCAAGTTCAAACCACCCAATTTAGGGTTAACAAAAACTTTTATTAATAAAATGAATATGAATGCATGTTAGCTTTGCATTAATGTGTGATTGATTGAAAATGCCATGCTTGATTGCTATAAATGATGTGAAATGGTTTAAAGATGAATGCTACATCATCTAGGCCAATTACAAGAAAAATCAAAAGAAAAGAAATCAAATATGAATAAAAAGAGCAAATGGTCTTTTTGACAAAAGTTAACCACTAGGCCAATTTGTGTGTTCCTAGAAGAGAAATTTTAACAGAAACATTTCTATTTCTTTTCACCCCTTGCTATACCAAGTAAAAGTGTATCAAGGCCCACTTTACAACCTTACAAAAACATTTTCCAAATCAATTAAATGGACAGTTAAAAATTGAATCTAGTTCATATGATAAGATCCCACTTTTTCAGAAACCTATCAAACCAATTCCTTTTGACTTCTCCAAGCAAACATAGACTCTCAAGCTTAAGTTAAGATTACTCAAAAACTTTCATTCAAAAATTCCAAAGTAAGTTTCTTTCGGCCATTACAACAAACACCTTGCAGACACTGAACTAACTACTGCCTAACTTCACTGTTTCCATAGTAATCCTCGACCATTTGGTCCCCTCTTCACTACCTTGTCTCCCCTGAGCATAGCCAGCACCCCGACCAAGCCCCCTCTTAGCCGTGTGCATAGTGGAGTGCCGCCCATTTTTGATCGTCGCCAGTCGACAATGGACAATGTGCCAGGAGCATCGTTGCCCTCGCCCACGATGGGCACCAGACACGCCGCACTCCACCGCCACCCTCTGTCCAAGCCTCGGTCGTAGACAAGCCCTGGACCACCCTAGCACCGTCGTGCCCTATGTCTCTATGCCATGCATAGAGCGCGCCAGCTCACCGCGCTCGACCGCCTCGCACAGACCACGCCTCGCCCTCGCCGCGCACACTCACGCTCGCCATGATCACAACAACCCCGCAGACACCCCCGTTCGCCACCACGCGACCCGCAGCTGCCGCACGCTGTCGCAAACACCTCTGTGTCCGCGCGGAGTGCCGCACGCTCCCGACCAAACCACACCGCCCCACACCTCACCTTTAAGCCAGCAACGAGCGCCATGGAACACAGCACCGTCCCCTAGCCTCAGCTGCGCCGCTAGCAGCCTGTAGCATCGTCACCGACGAGCTCACACCCGCACCGTTCGGTCCCCTCGCCGTAGTATAAAAGGAGGCCTCCACTTCCTCATTTCTCCACACCAACACCCTCACCACTCCTCCCCCACTTCTTCCCGGAGCAAGGCGAGATCTCTCTTGCCGGAATTTGGCCGGAGCCCGCCGCTGCTGGAGGAGAAGGGCGTCGTCGATTTCTACCACCCCAAGACCTGCCGTGACCACGTCTCGAACCGCCGTCGTCTACCACGTCGATCGCCCATGTCGCCAACCCAAGCTGGAGCCCAGGTGAGCCTAGCTAGACCCCCACCATCGTGCTAGGTTATTTTCCTCGCCGGAGTAGTTCGTCGTCGACGACGACTCCCAGCCGTTGGATTAGAATTAGATCCCACGGCTTAGATTCATAGATATCGTTTCGCTTAGATGCAGTCGCTGACTGGTGGATCCCATCTGTCAGCAGCCCGCTGTGCTGTGCAGTGCAGTTGGGCCAGCCCGTTTAGCTTTACCGTGCAGCCCAGGGAATTCAAATATTGATTTTCCATTTTAGTTTAAACTAGATTCTATCCACAGATTCAAAAATCAATTTAGAGAGTTTCACTGAAGCAAATTGCATGATTCAAATTTTGTTAGAAAGATACTTAAATTATCTATCCAAGCCCGTTGGATTTAAATCATTTGGAGTTAGAGATAATCTTTAGTAAAAATACAAAGACAGAGACTTTTGCAACTACAAACATTTTTCAAAAATCAACCATAATAGCTTTTGAGTTGATTCCTACTCTCAAAAATCACATTTGACAAGATCTATTTTAATATGTAAAAATATTTAGGTTTGCGTGCAGTGAAATTGGACTAGTACCAAAAGAATGCTATTAGGGCATTTCTAGTCACTTTAAATCTATTAAATAATAATCTTAAACTTTATAAAATATGATCAACACTTTAAATCACATTCCCATGTATTAGAATATGTGGTGATGACATGTGTCCACATGATCCCATATTTTAATTGGAGAATATTAAATCTTAATTAATTTCAATGAGTAGAAATTACTTTTCTAAAATAAACTAAATAAGATAAATAAAACTAGTTCTTTATTTCATGTGACGATTGTGATGATGCTAGATCATCAGGTGTGAGCCTTAGTGTGCTGAATAGAATTAGTTAAGTATTGTTTGGTGATTGTGTACCCCTTATTCCTTTATAGACGATAGTACCGATCCCAGATACAAGGAGGAGGAGTTCTAGCAAGCAGAAGACGAAGAAAACTTCAACCACTGCACCAATCAAGGCAAGCTAGAACTATGCAAGTTAACACTTGCCCACTTGATAACTCAAGCAAACTGCATTAGGCATGCATTGGTTATATACCCTTGATTTATACCCATCCCAATTTTTACTTACAAGCTTTATTCCTTTACTTTACCAAAGTTCTTTATTTTTTTGCTAGTGCTTTGTGAGTACTTGGAAAAGTAGTATAGATAGCATAAAGAGTATAAAACCAGGCCTATACTAGATGTCATTCTATGGCATGAGATTGAAGATTAGCACCTGATGACCCACAAGTATAGGGGGTGTATCGCAGCATTTTTGAGGGAAGTGAAACCCAATTTATTAATTCGACACAAGGGGAGCCAAAGATTATTTATAAGCCTTAATAAATGAGTTGTCAATTCAGCTGCACCTGGAAACAATCTTGCTCAGCGGAGTGCTAGAACAGAGTTTCTGGTTCCGAATCGTGGCAGAGTGCTAGAACAGAGTTTCTGGTTCCGAATCGTGGAATTTGGTGGTGGCGGCGCAGCGGAACTCTCTGGAAAAAACGTCGAACCCCCTTGGTTTTTAGGTCAAGAGGAAACTTATAGACGAAGGGGGAGGCCGAGGGGGTAGCCGAGGCGGCCACACCACCCCCAGGCGTGGCCTGGCCTGGCCTACGCGGCCAAGTGGTGTGGGCCCCTCGTGGCCCTACTCCGTCTCGTCTTCTCGCTCTGTGAGTCTTCTGGTGAAATAGGATTTTTGGCATATTTTTGGGATTTTTCCTAATAGTTGATTTTCTGCACAAAAACTAGACACCAAGGTAATTATGCTGAAAACAACGTCCGTCCGTGTTAGTTGCATCCAATTCACACAAGTTTAGAGGAAAAACAATAGCAAAAGTGTTCGAGAAAGTAGATACGTTTTGGACGTATCAACTCCCCCAAGCTTAGCTTATTGCTTGTCCTCAAGCAATTCAGTTGAAAACTGAGTACGATAAAAGAAACTTTCACGAACACATTTGCTTCATAAGATGTATATATTCTCAGCATGTGATCAACTACTCAGCCAAATCATAATAAGGAGTATGCAACTAAGTTTAATTAGTAGTTATTGCAAGCTATGAAGAGATTCCGACTCAAAAATAATAAGTAGCATGAAACATAAACATAAGCAACATTGTAATGCTCATAAAAAGGTGTGATAGAGTGGTATCTTGCTTGCCTTTGATTGTAGAGCAAACATAAATTCCAAGGCACCTCTGAAGTTCAAGTGAAGACTAGAAGTAAAGATATCAAAGATACAAGCATCAAAGTCATAACACAATTCATCCAGTTTTGAGACAAGCACATTATACTAAGAATGACAACTATGCTCTCAAGAAAGTGCTCATAGAATGGGTGATGACTCAACAAGGAAATGAAAAAGGTTTTGAAAAGTTTGAGAGGCTTCCAAATGCTGAAAGTATGGTACTCATTAGCTTTGAGATCTCATTGCCCCTATCATAAGCATCTTTAAATGGTTAAGGTTAAAGTGACACAACTAAGAGGATATGCTTGACAAGTTATAAGTTAAAATCTCATGCCCTTACTTACGAGTACCGAACCTCATGCTACTCAACTTGAGTCACAAGTAAGCTCTTGTCATTGTAAGTACATATGTATCATAGAGAACCGCAAACGGGGTACCCCTTGCACATGATACATGAGTTATCCCATAATCAAAATGACAAGGCAAGTAGACAATGAGCATCTCAGAGATCTTTTATTTGCTATTTGCAAAGGTTTTTATTGAGGATGCTTCATAGAATGCTCATTATGGTTATGCTGCAAGTTTCCACCATGATTAGGCACGACTTAGGCTAGAGGCCCAGTCGTTTCTCTAACACATATACAAACTCCATGATCTTACAAGTTCCCCTTTTATTTCACACTATCGGGATCCATAAGCAAAAGAATCATGATATCAACAAGGTACAAAGTACCCGTGCAATGTTGAAAACGTTCCCCATGATACATGGTTCTGCTAACTTCAACTTATAAAGCGCAAGCATATACACAACAAAGATGGACGCAATGGTTCAAGATTATTAAGTGCAAGAAACTAAAGTGTGCCATCAAGTTCGTGAGAGCTTTACTAACTAACTTTCTCATAACAAGCAAACATTTTATTCAGAAGAAAACAAGGCATACTAAGCATGCACGGAATAGAAAATGATGCTAATAGGTAGGTATGGTGGACACTTTTGGCAATATTTGGTTTTAGGGAGTTCGAAACACGAGTAAAGCTTATACTCAGTGTAGGTGAAGGCTAGCAATAGTAAGGGAGCGATAAACGAGAGAGAAGTAACTGTCATAATCATGCTTGCAACAAAACAGGACTAATCATGGCATGAAAGTGATTCAAGACCCCTGGGGCAAAATACTTCATCGAGGCTTAACTGATTATTATTTCAGTTATATGCATGCATGAGCATGTGCCAAGTCAATTCAAGTGAAACACTCAGAGGAGGGTACCACAACGTCATACCAAGTTATGAATAGAGCAATGCAAGCGAACATTCATATGACATGCTACAAATCATTAGCGAGCTAGAGCTAATCATAAGAAAGCAAGAATTACTAAGCATCCATAAATAACATACACCCTACATGAATAGACTAAGCATGCCCACAATGATGAGTATATGTACAAAAATGAAAACAAATAGAGTTCGTTACCAGCCTCTTACCACACCTCAAGTTGTCATTAATCCTCATTATTGCCCTTCACTTGTGTGGCTTCAATAATAACATGAAACCAAATTCCACTAAGGACTTCTGAACCGTGCAACAAACTCACAAAACCAAAGAAGAAGAACAAATATTTTTGGTGTTTTCGATTTTTAAAAGCAAGAACCAAAAAGGGAAAACAAGCAAAGCAAAATATTTTTGGGTTTTTCAAATAATTAAGACAAAGCAAAAAGGAAAAAAGCAAACCAAGGCAAAAAGAAGCAAACAAAAGAAATATTTTTGGTCTTTTTGTGTTTTAGAAAGAAAAAATAAAGAAAGAACAAAAACTAAAAAGAGAACGAAACATGAATATATAAAGTACCAACGAAACATGATATGGAGATAAGTGTGATGTCGGTATACCTCCCCCAAGCTTAGGCTTTTGGCCTAAGTGGGTATCTATCCCAAGCTGGCCAAGATGGAGCGCCTCCGTAGTACGATGAGGAGGTACCCTCGTCCTGGTGCAAGCTCGAGGACGCCCCACCGTAGTGCGCAGAGTAGTCGTAAGAAGGCACATCCTCCTAGTGCTGTCTGTGGAAGCCAAGCAAGCGGAGCTTCTCATCCACCTCCTCCTTGGAGAGCGACCACGGCCTCCTATGAACACTGAACAAAGTAGATTGCAGCAAAGGAATCTCCCTTTCATCCCTGTCAGTAAACAACATTCTATATACTAAACTGTCCATATCAGAGTCAGTAGTGACAAAGTGATGTGTTTTCATGGCAGCAAGATCAAGCCTTTGTGGTGCCAATATAGTATCATTAGGATCCACAGAAAGCTCTAACGCAGTAACCATACGTGAAGCAATAATGCCCCCATAAATAGATCCCCTAGCGGCTAGGCGGCGAGCAATGAGAGAGCCAAGATTGTACCGAGTATCATTATTAAGTGCAGCAGCGAGGAAGGCTAAATGATAATTGGAGATATTACTCGTGTTCTCCCTACCAAGAATGCTAGTAGCAAGCTAATAAGCAAAGTATCTAAGAGCTAGGAGTTGGATGTTTCTTATCTTCCCGCGCTGAGCTACGCGGTCATCGTCATTGGTCACACCTAGATAGAGCTCCAGCAAATCAGCGGGTCGCCCTTGGATTTTCTTCACGGTCCCTATCATGCCTATACCTATAATGCTGCAAAAAAATTCCAAAGGCATGGTAAATGGTAGATTATAAATTCTGAAAGAAACAGTTGACTCATAAGGGGGTGTTAGTGAAAACGAAACTCTCAACAAAAGTTTTGGTGAGCACGGCATATTGCTCACTCTCATCTTCCATGTATGAGGTCGAACCGACCCTCTAAACCAATAGTAAGAAATCATCAAGGATCCCTGCAACTTGCAAGAAGGTATAACAAGGAAAAGTAGATGGGTGAGCATCCCCCTCATCTCCTTCATTACCAAAGCGTGGTGCAATGAGATCTTCATTGTATGAAGGCCTAAACTGAGAGCCTGATCTTGAGGGCCTTGACCTCCTAGGTGTGTCCCTCTCAAATATTTCTCCAAATGTGTGGTTGTTCATCTTTGATATTCTAAAATTTAAACATCTATTACACAAGTGATTGCAAAGTGAAAACATAATGAAGCGCACTACTCGTAGGGACTTGTAAGAGGCCTAAACATGCATCAAAACAATATCTCTAAGCATTGAACAAGCTTACAAGCTCTCATAACCTGTCACCTACATTAGCAAAATACTCAAGATATAAACCACTAAACACAAGTCTACTTGGACAAGTGGAGGAGTCACATACCGGAGGACAAATGCTCCAAATTTCAGCAGCAAAGATGGGCTGAGCAAGGAGATCAAAAAATCATGGGCAAGAATAGCAAGAACGCGATTTTGAGCAAAGAACTGATGTTTTGTCGGGAGAGAGAAGAAAGTGGGAAGTGAGAGAGTGAGTGGAGGGCCAGGGGTGGCCCACACCATGGCCAGGTGCGCCCCTGGGCTGGCCGCGCCACCAGGTGGTGTGCCTGCCTGGTGGGCCCCCCTGGTACTCTCCAGGAACTTCTCTGCCCCTTTTTCACGTAAAATTTTAATATGCATTTTCTGGAATTTTTCGAGACACTTTATTTTTGAGCAATTTTCAGGTATAGAAGAATGATTTTTTGAGAGAAAAATGTTTTTGGAATGATGCAATGACAAAACAAAACAAAAACTTCAGAAATTCTAAGACACTCTAACATGCACGCACTACCAATAGAAAAGTAAACTAAACGAAAGCAAAAACTAGAAAAGATAAAATACAAGTAAGCGAAGATAATCATGCTGAAAATATTGTTTTGTTCATTGAAATCCTTTTGTTAACAAGGTTGATCAGGTCTTGTTACAAAAAAAATTATATGAAACAAAACTTTGTATTCCACTAATGATTATGTTACCCCAACCTTGATAGCAATGGTCCCAATCATAATAGTTTCATATTTTTCTCGTGGTATGGGACAATATATTTCTCTAACTTGAATGCCCTCAACATGTTCAATTGAATTTAAACCATAAGTTCTATCAATCTTCTTGGGTAAATAGACAGTATGCTCCTTGTCATTAACATTGAAAGTTACCTTTCCTTGATTACAGTTAATAACAGCTCCTGCGGTATTAAGAAAGGGTCTCACAAGAACAATAGACATATTATCATCTTCAGGCATTTCAAGCACAACAAAATCAGTTAATATCAAGCAATTATGAGCCACTTGAACAGGTACATCCTCACATATACCAACAGGAATAGTAGTAGATTTATCAGCCATTTGCAAAGATATATCAGTTGGTATTAGTTTTTCAAGTTGAAGTCTCTTATAGATAGAAAAAGGCATAACACTAACTCCTGCTCCCAAATCACACAAAGCAGTTCTAACATAAATATTTTTAATAGAGCATGGGATAGTTGGAATCCCTGGGTCTCCAAGTTTCTTTGGAACTTTACCATGAAAGGAATAATCAGCAAGCAAAGTAGAAATTTCTTCATTAGGGATCTTCCTTTTATTCGAGACAATATCCTTCATATACTTTGAATAAGGAGGCAATTTAATAGCACCAGTCAAAGGAATTTGCAAGAATAAAGGTTTCATCCACTCACAAAACTTATTATAGTGTTCATCTTCCTTTGACTTGTGTTTCTTATCAGGGGAAGGCATAGGTTTTTGGACCCAAGGCTCTCTTTCACTACCATGTTTCTTAGCAACAAAATCTTCTTTAGTGTATTTAGTATTCTTAGTGTGCCTTTCAGGTTCTTCTTCAACTTTTTCTTTATCAGGAGCATCATTTTCTTCATTACCACTTTTAGTTTCAGCATCAGAGACAGGTATAATATTAGGATCTTTAGCAGGTTAAGAGGGTTCTACAATAGTTTTATGTTTCTTTTTTCTTTTCTTAGGAGTAGTACCACTATTTTCAGCTTGTTGAGAATCCTTCTCAATTCTTTTAGGATGCCCTTCAGGGTATAGAGGATCCTGGGTAGCAGCACCACTTCTAGTTCTAATTTCATAAGCATGTTTTTCTTTAGCAGCATTAACTAGCAAGTATTTTTGCACTTTAATAAGCTGATCTATTTGAGTTTGGACCATTTGAAAATGTTTAACAAGCATTTTAACATCATTAGAGGTTCTTTCCACAATATCTTTTAATTCAACAATAGCTCTAGAGTTTTCCATTAAATGATTTTGCACCCTTTTATTAAAATTATCTTGCTTAACAATAAAAATATCGAATTCTTCTAAGCATTGATCAGAAGGTTTAGAGTAAGGGATATCACCTTCATCAAAATGTTGGAGAGAGTGTACCTCAATAGTGGATGAGTGGGAGATTGGCTTACAGAATTCTTCTATAGGAGGTAAATTCTTGACATATGCAGCTTTAATTCCCTTCTCCTTAAGACATTTCTTAGCTTCCTTCATCACTTCAGCATTTAGTTCAATAACTCCCCTCTTCTTTGATGTTGGTATAGGCGCAGGTATAGCTGGTTCAGGTATAATTGTCTCACGTATAGCTGGTTCAAGAGGAGTCCAGTCTTCATAATTCTTGCTTATTTTAGCCATTAATTCCTTAGCTTCCTTGGGAGTCCTATTCCTGAAAACACAATCAACACAACTATCCAGGTATGCCCTAGATTCTTCAGTTAGTCCATTATAAAATATATCAAGAAGCTCATTCTTAGGTAATTGACATCCAGATTATGCATGAATCAAAGCACAAAACCTTGCCCATGATTCAGGCAATATCTCTTTTTCTCCCTGTTTAAAATCAAAAAGTTCCTGCAAAATAGCATGTCTAGCACTAGTAGGAAAATATTTCTGCAGGGAAGTACTAATCAAGCAACCAGGGCTATCAATAGATCCAGGAGGTAAATTATTAAACCAAGTTTTAGCTTCTCCTTTCAGTGAAAAAGGGAAAAATTTAGCAACAAAGTAGGTGTGCATCTTAATATCATCAGAAAATAAACCACGCATGGTAGAAAGCTTAGTCATATGTGCTACCGCACTTTCATTCTTAGTCCCACAAAAAGATTCTTTCTCAACAATAGCTATGTAAGATAGATCAAGAGAGAAATCATAATCCTTATCTTTAATGTTTATGGGAGATGCAGCAAACTTAGCATTAGGGGACAATTTGGGTTTTACAGTACGCCTCTCAAGGAGACTCTTAATAACACTCCTATCATGGGTGTTTTGACATTCTTTAATAAATTCATCGGTCATCTCTATATAACCGTCTTCAATATCATAGCTCTCTCTAGACTCAGGTGAACTAACAGGTGTAGTAGTGTCTTCATTAGGAGTTTCAGTGTTTCCAGCTATAGTTCTAGCAATCGTAGCATCTAGGAAAGGACCTAATGAACCACTCTTATCAAGCAAAATAGAAGCAGCATCATAAGTATCAGAAGTTTCAGATTCAGCAGTAGTAGCAGTGTGTGTAGCATGTGTATGTGGTGGTGTAAGGAGCTTACTCATAACAGATGGTGAATTAAGTGCAACAGAGGTGTTCAGAACCGTACCTCTTCTTGTAGTGGATGGTAAAATAGGAACCTTGCCATCACGAGACTTACCCATGATGGATGGATGGCAGCGAACAATAGTGATTCCAAGTGAACTTGATAAATAGAGCTATGCTCCCCGGCAACAGCGCCAGAAAATAGTCTTGATGACCCACAAGTATAGGGGGTGTATCGCAGTATTTTTGAGGGAACTGAAACCTAATTTATTGATTCGACACAAGGGGAGCCAAAGAATATTTATAAGCCTTAACAACTGATTTGTCAATTCAGCTGCACCTGGAAACAATCTTGCTCACAGCAGTTTATCAGTAGCAACAGTTTGTAATAGCAATAGCAAAGTAACAGCAGTAGTAAAAGTAAAGATAATAGTAACAATTGCAGTAAACAGTAGGATTAAAGCGCGGTAGGCATAGGATGGATGGACGGGTGTTGCATGGACAAGACAATTCATATGGCAATAAAAGCATAGGGCATTAGGAGATAAATAAGATAAAGCATCCAAGTACTAAATAATCATAGGCATGTGTTCCACATATAGTATACGTGCTCGCAATGAGAACTTGCACAACATATTTTGTCCTACCAGCCCGTTTGCAGCGGGGCCTCAAGGGAACTACTGGCAATTAAGGTGCTCCTTTTAATAGAGCACCGGAGCAAAGCATTAACACTCCGTGAACACATGTGATCCTCACATCAAAGCCATTCCCTCCGGTTATCCCGATTGCTGTCACTTCGGGGCCTTTGGTTCCGGACAACAATGTGTGTATACAACTTGCAGGTAAGACCATAAACAATACTATCATAATGAATCAATAACATGTTCAGATCTGAAATCATGGCACTCGGGCCCTAGTGACAAGCATTAAGCATAACAAGTTGCAACAAAGTCAAAAAGCACTAATAATAGATACTAGGCACCATGCCCTAACAATCTGATGCCATTACATGAACAATCTCATCCAATCCCTACCATCCCCATAGCCTACAGCGGGGGATTACTCACTAATAGATGGGGGAAACATGGATGGTCGATGGAGAAGCTATGGTGATTATGATGGCGATGATCTCCTCCAATTCCCCGTCCCGGAAGAGTGCCAGAACGGAGTTTTTGGTTCGAATCGCGAAATCTGGTGGTGGCGGTGCAGCGGAACTCTCTCTGGAAAAATGTCGACCCCCCCCCTTGGTTTTTAGGTCAAGAGGCAAATTACAGGCGAAGAGGGAGGCCGAGGGGGCAGTCGAGGCGGCCACACCACCCCCAGGCGCGGCCTGGCCTGGCCCGCGTGGCCAGGTGGTGTGGGCCTCTCGTGGCCCTACTCCATCTCGTCTTCTGGCTCCGTGAGTCTTCTGGTGAAATAGGATTTTTGGCATATTTTCTGGGATTTTTCCTAATAGTTGATTTTCTACACAAAAACTAGACACCAAGGTAATTCTGCTGAAAACAACGTCAGTCCGTGTTAGTTGCATCCAATTCACACAAGTTTAGAGGAAAAACAATAGCAAAAGTGTTCGGGAAAGTAGATACGTTTTGGACGTATCAGCACCCCTCATTAGTGAACACTCTTAACTTAGTGGCTAGTGCTAAGCATAAAACTTGATCACTTTAGATGGGAATACTTGGTGAAAATGATTATGAAAACCTTGGAATGATGAGTCATTCTATTGAGATGTTTTGACATGTGTTGAGAAACACAAATGGATTTGATGATGAAAATGTTGAGGCATGAGCCTTAGCCCTTTTATAAAAACTGATGGTTGGGTTTAGATGCGATACCATTCCAATATTACCGTACAACCACAATACCTGAATTGGGTAGGGCTTAGCCGGAAGTTTATATGCATTAGTATGGGTTCCCTCGCGAAAGAGGTTTGAGCTGAGGCTACCTCGTGAGTGTGAATTGTCCACCTATGCAGTGCCCAAGATGGCAGATGGCCATGGCTGGGAGGCCAAACTCATAGGGAAGGTGCCTATACTAGAGTGTTTAATTGAAAGGTTATGATTGATTATCCGCATACTAAGTATGATGATTTAGGGTTATCCCTGACGGATGTATCGAATTTTGTGGTGAAAGTGTACCACCTCTGCAGAGTGTCAAACTATTCGAATATCCGCGTCCGCGGTCATGGACAGTTGGAGTGGCCATACTGTTCCGTCGTCAGATGTTTTCAAAATGACTTATGAAGTGAACTATGATTTTGACTTGACCACAACAGGGTTGTGAATATGAAAGCTAGTTTCCCACTTAAGTGATTTAGAACTTTAATTTAGTTTTCTTTACTTCTAAACTCAGTTTAGATAAATCTGGCTTTTTGCAAATAAACCTAGAGCTTAAGATTTCCTACTAGAACTACCTTACTTGTTAGTGATAGTTTGCGAGTACTTAAAGAGTACTCATGGCTTTGTCCATGGCTATTCCCATGGCCATACTATGAGGAGGACTATTAGGATGATGGACAGCACGACGTCAACGATAACTAGGATCATCTCCCATCGTCAGCATTGCATGTGACCCTGAAGATGGAGCCCACTACTACGCTTATTATTCTGCTGCTTGATTATATTAAGACTGGATCATGAGATCCCTTATTTGTGTAAGACCTTATTATGGTTTGTAATGGATGATGTACTGTGATATCCAATCTGTTATGTCTTGCAAAAATGGTAATCCTGAGATTGCGAGGTATGGCATAACAGGCATCTGGGATTAAAAATCCGGGTGTTGACAAGTTGGTATCAGAGCCATCCTGACCATAGGAGGCCCTAGTTAGAATGGACGTCCGAACAAAAAAACTTAGTTTCAAAACAAAAGAAGTGAGTATTTATGAAAACCTATTCCCACTCTTATCCCTTATTCTTTCAAAAAAAATCATGTTCCTCAAAATTCTTACATTCCTACATAAAATTTGACACACTTGATCACCTCACTACTTACTCATCCTAAATTCTTTTAGATGGAAGTTCAGTATTGCAAGTTCTACCAGTTGGGAAACAGAGGCAAACTAATCTTTGAGAGGGATCTAGATGCACTGTCAGAGTATCTTGAGCGCCCGCATCCGGAATTCTTCGGGGCACAACTCAACGATCAAGTAGGAGGAGATCTACAATGGCTGATAGTTGCAGATCTCAGAGGCAGAATGGAAGCACCTACTTTTGAGAAGATCGAATTCACCTTGCGAGAGAACAACTGGATAGATGGATTAGCCAGGGCTATGCATGAAGCTCTTGCCCGTCTGTGTGGGCAAAACATCAACTTGATCCAGGGAACTCGCTTTGCTCACTTCGCAAGGCATGATTCTATGGGAATGCCATTGGATATGCCAAGTCACCCAGAGTTGAAGCGCCAGGTGGAAAATCTTGACTTCATGCTGTATGATAGGAAGAAGGAATTGGACAATGCCCGAGCCTACGCCAACCACAACCTTGCCATTGTCATCAAGAAGGACCAGACTCTCGCAATTCTCGCCAAGGAGCACCAATCACTTCATCGTCAGCGTGACAAGAAGGATCGCACCATCGATCGTCTTTGCAAGAAGGTGGCCGCTCTCGAGAAGACCATCCATGAACAGGAAGTCCAGCTTGAGCAAAGGAGGAGGAGGAAGGTGAAGATATCCAGGGAGATCTTCACTCTTACCTCAGTGATGGCAACGACTACCTGGAGGATGATGCCATGGATTTCTACACCGATGATGATGATTCCGAATTCATTGATGATGAGTAGATGCACTTGATCACTACCGTAGGAGTGAGTTGTATTAGTCCCACTGTATCGTAGCTTCACAGAATGGTTCTTAAAACCATCTGTTTTCCATTTGTATTATGGTGTGTTTTGTATTGTGTGCTTGAATGAATGAGAACAAGAAGTTAGTTTGCAAAACCTGAGTCAAACTCAAAGTTTAAAGCTTTTGAAAACAAAACCATGAACCTTAGAAATTTCCCTCTTATCTCATTATCTATCTCAATCTTCAGATGACTCGTGGAAACCCCGGAGGAAGCAGCTCATCTCAAGACCCGATGCTGCAGATTCTGCAAATGCTAGTTTCTGATCATGAAGCTAGTAGAGCCGAACGCCAAGCCAACCTTGCCACTCTTCAATAGATAGCTCAGATGGCCCACAATAATCAAGGCCATGGAAACCAAGATCACCATGGATCCAAGCTTAAGAACTTTCAGAATACCAATTCCCCCATCTTTAACAAATCTGAGGATCCCTTAGATGCTCATGACTGGCTACAAACCATGGAGAACAATCTGGAGGTCGCAGGAGTTGAATCCAATGAGAAGGTACTGTTTGCCACCCACTATCTGGCAGGAGATGCAAGATCATGGTGGAATAGCACCCGTATCATGAATGACGGTCAGATGATGACTTGGAAAGCATTCAAGATCAAGTTCAGTCGCACCCATGTGCCACAAGGTTTAGTCAGCAGAATGAGAGATGAATTCAGGGAACTGAAGCAAGGAAGGATGATGGTAGTGGAGTACCGTGACAAATTTTTGTCCCTAGCTAGATATGCCCCTGATGAGATCAACACTGAAGCCAAGAAGAAGGAAAGGTTTCTGAATGGATTGCATGATGAGATGTAGACTGTGTTAGTCAACATCCGTTTTGGAGATCTAGAAGAACTTGTAGACTGCCATCCAGATGGAAGGGAAGATCAACCAAGCCAATGACAACCGCAAGCGTCGCATGATGCACCAGACTGGGTCCCACAATACCCAGAAGTATCGCCCTAACCCGTCTGTAGGATATGCCTCAAGAAACAACAGATCCCCGATGTCCCGTCCAAGCTACCCCAATCGTAGCAGAGGCAACTTGAAGTCTGGAGGAAACCACAACAACAACCCCGACAACTCCAACAACTTCAACTGTGCACCGCCCAAGTCCAACAACAACAACAATATTGCCCCAAGGACTGGAAGCAATGTTGTGTCTATTGCAACCAAAGACAAGTCCCAGATTACTTGCTTTGAGTGTGGAGTCAAGGGTCACTACTCCAATGAGTGCCCCAAGAAGATTGCAGCAGCCCCCAATGTGAATGCTCCACCTTAGCAGCAACGCCGTGTTCAGCCTAGAAGGAGATTTGCCCCAGGGAATTCGCTCAACCGTAACGGCCGTTTGTTCCACATGAATGCTGAAGAAGATCAGGAAGTGCCTGATGTCGTGCTGGGTATGTTTTCTGTTAACTTAGTACTTGCAAGAGTGTTGTTTGATTCTAGAGCATCGCACTTGTTTGTTACCAAAGAATTTGCATGCATTAGTAAGATTCAACCAACAAAATTGAAGCATGTTATGATAGTTCAAATACCTGGTTCAACCACCAAAGCTAGAAAACATTGCAAGGATGTACCTATTAGAATCCATGGGATAGATTTGTATGCCAATCTAATAGTACTTGGAACCAAAGGTTTGGAAGTAGTACTAGGAATGGATTGGATGTCGAAACATAAAGGATTGATTGACTGTGCCAAGAAAGCCATAACCATGACCAGTAGCTCTGGAGTATCAGTAGAGCATGTATCTGAAACTTTGCCCCATCAATTCAAATCCATCAAGAGTCTAGCCCAACCAACCATAGACCAAGTCAGAGTAGTCTGTGAATACCCCGACGTATTCCCAGATGAATTGCCTGGTATGCCCCCGGATCAGGATATCGAGTTCATTATTGAACTAATTCTTGGAACCGGACAAATAACTCAGAGACCTTATAGTATGAACCCATCTGAATTAGTGGAGCTGAAGAAACAACTTGATGCTATGCTAGAGAAAGGTCAGATTCAACCAAGCGCATTGCCATGGAGATCGCCTGTTCTGTTTGTGGATAAGAAAGATGGAGGTAACCGTTTGTGTACGGATTACCGGAAGCTAAATGATCTCACCATCAAGAACAAGTACCCACTACCCAAGATAGAGGATTACCGGAAGCTAAATGGTGCCAGAGTGTTCTCTAAGATTGATCTTAGAACTGGTTATCATCAACTCAAGATTCGTGCATCGGATATTCCAAAGACCGCCTTTACCACCAGATATGGATTGTATGAGGATACGGTCATGTATTTTGTATTAACCAATGCCCCTGCTTATTTCATGAATCTCATGAATAAGATTTTTATGAATTTCCAGGATAAGTTTGTCGTTGTTTTTATCGACGATATTCTAATCTATTCAAGGTCAGAAGAAGACCATGAGCTACATCTGAGAACCATCCTTGAAACCCTTAGAGAGCATTAGTTGTATGCCAAGTTTAGAAAATGTGAATTCTGGTTGAAGGAAGTAGGATTCCTTGGACATATTGTGTCGGCAGGAGGAGTCATTGTCGATCCCGCCAATATCAAAGATGTTGAAGAATGGGAAGCCCCAACCACTCAAACCCAAGTCCGTGCATTTCTCGGATTAGTGGGATATTACCGCAAGTTTTTTGAAGGATTTTCGAGCATCACAAGACCGATGACCCAATTGTTGAAGAAAGATAAGAAGTTTGAATGGACTGGCAAATGTGAAGCAAGTTTCCAAGAGCTCAAGAAGAGATTGATTTCAGCCCCAATCTTGATTATGCCAGATATCAAGAAGCCTTTTAATGTGTATTGTGATGCATCCAAGATTGGTCTCGGATGTGTGTTGATGCAGGAAGGCAAAGTCATAGCATATCTGTCTAGACAACTGAAGCAGCATGAGCAAAACTACCCTACCCATGATCTTGAACTAGCAGCTATAGTTTTAGCCTTGAAGACATGGCATCATTACCTTATGGGTAACTGCTGTGAGATATATTCGGATCACAAGAGCCTGAAGTATATTTTCACCCAGAAGGAGCTGAATATGAGGCAAAGGAGATGGATAGAGTTAATCAAGGATTATGACGTTGGCATTCACTATCACCCCGGCAAAGCCAATGTGGTAGCAGATGCTCTTAGCAGATTGCCATGTATATTAAACACCATGATCAAAGAAGCCCAACCAAGTTTGCATGAAGAGTTGGAGCAAATTAGAACGGAGCTAGTTAGCAAATGACTTTTAGCTAGCATTGAACTTCAACCCACTTTGATCAGTCAGATCAAGGAGGCGCAGAAAGGAAATGCGAGTATCGACAGAATCAAACATCGTATCGGTAAAGGAAAGGTACCTGGATTCACCGAGAATGAAGAAGGAGTTTTGTGGTACAAAGGATGTATCTATGTGCCAGTAGATTCGGAGCTGAAGCAAGTTATCAGGCAGGAAGCTCATGATACTCTTTATTCTATCCACCTCGGAGGAACAAAGATGTATCAAGATTTGAAGGAGCAATTTTGGTGGCACAAGATGAAGAGAGAAATTGGAAGCTACATAGCCAAGTGTGATATCTGTCAGAGAGTCAAAGCAGAATATCAGAGACCCGCAGGACTGTTGTAACCATTGCAGATTCCAGAATGGAAATAGGACTCCATCGGAATGGACTTTATCACCGGTTTGCCTACCACTAGTAGGGGAAATGACTCTATTTGAGTCATAGTTGATAGACTGTCCAAGGTAGCCCATTTTATACCTATCAAGACAACCTACCAGAGTTCAAAGCTAGCAGAGTTGTACATCGCTCGAATCATCAGTTTGCATGGAACCCCCAAGACCATAGTGTCGGATCGAGGAACCCAATTTATCTCAAGATTTTGGCAGAAAGTCCAAGAAGGATTAGGAACCAAGTTGAATTTCGGCTTATCACCCGCAGACCGATGGACAGACTGAAAGAGTCAACCGAATCTTAGAAGATATGTTGAGAGCTTGTATTCTAGAGTATGGATCAAAATGGGAAGATTGTCTGCCTTTTGCAGAGTTCTCATACAGCAATAGTTATCAAGCTAGCTTACAAATGGCCCCATTTGA
Organism: Avena eriantha; assembly: GCA_910589775.1. Lineage (NCBI taxonomy): Eukaryota > Viridiplantae > Streptophyta > Magnoliopsida > Poales > Poaceae > Avena > Avena eriantha. The sequence goes on from OU342740.1 coordinate 465,986,222, forward strand.
ATTTCTGTATGGAAGGAAGTGCCGTACCCCTTTGAATTGGTCGCAAGTAGGAGAGTCAGATTTTTGGACCCAGGATCTTACGAGAAGACAAAGAGAAGGTTCACAACGTCCATGAGCACCTCAAGACCGCCCAATCCAGACAAAAGAGTTATGCTGACAAGAGACGTAGAGACCTGACCTTCAGTGTCGGAGATTTTGTGTATCTCAAAGTGTCGCCTTTGAAGGGAATGCATTGTTTTCAACTGAAAGAAAAGTTAGCCCCCAGATATATTGGACCCTTCAAGATTTTGAATCGCCGAGGAGAAGTATCATATCAACTGGAAATGCTAGAGGAGATGTCATCCATCCATGATGTGTTCCATATCTCGTTACTTCGCAAATGCTTGGATGTTTCGGAGAAGACCGAAGTGTTCAAGAACATCGATCACCGAGCCATTGATCTCAACAAGGATCTGACATATCGTGGAGTGCCCATTCGTATTTTGGAAGAAGATTTTAGAACCACCAGGACCCGGAGTATCAAGTTTCTCAAGATACAATGGAGCAACCATACCGAAGAGGAAGCTACTTGGGAGCGAGAAGATTACATTAGGACTGAGTTTCCAAATCTCTTTAGTTCCTACTTTTTCTTAAATCTTGGGACGAGATTTTGTTTAAGGAGGGAAGGTTTGTAACATCCCAAAAACCCTAATCAAGATTATCAAGTTCAAACCACCCAATTTAGGGTTAACAAAAACATTTATTAATAAAATGAATATGAATGCATGTTAGCTTTGTATTAATGTGTGATTGATTGAAAATGTCATGCTTGATTTCTACAAATGATGAGAAATGGTTTAAAGATGAATGCTACATCATCTAGGCCAATTACAAGAAAAATCAAAAGAAAAAGAAATCAAATATGAATAAAAAGAGCAAATGGTCTTTTTGACAAAAGTTAACCACTAGCCAATTTGTGTGATCCTAGAAGAGAAATTTTAACATAAACATTTCTATTTCTTTTCACCCCTTGCTATACCAAGTAAAAGTGTATCAAGGCCCAATTTACAACCTTACAAAAAAAATTCCAAATCATTTAAATGGGCAGTTGAAAATTGAATCTAGTTCATATGATAAGATCCCACTTTTTCAAAAACCTATCAAACCAATTCCATTTGACTTCTCCAAGCAAACATAGACTCTCAAGCTTAAGTTAAGATTACTCAAAAACTTTCATTCAAAAATTCCAAAGTAAGTTTCTTTCGGCCATTACAACAAACACCTTGCAGACACTGAACTAACTACTGCCTAACTTCACTGTTTCCACAGTAATCCTCGACCATTTGGTCCCCTCTTCACTACCTTGTCTCCCCTGAGCATAGCCAGCACCCCGACCAAGCCCCCTCTTAGCCGTGTGCACAGTGGAGTGCCGCCCATTTTTGATCGTCGCCGGTCGACAATGGACAATGTGCCAGGAGCATCGCTGCCCTCGCCCACGACGCGCACCAGACACGCCGCACTCCACCGCCACCCTCTGTCCAAGCCTCGGTCGTAGACAAGCCCTGGACCACCCTAGCACCGTCGTGCCCTATGTCTCTATGCCATGCATAGAGCCTGCTAGCTCGTCGTGCCCGACCGCCTCGCACAGACCGTGCCTCGCCCTCGCCGCGCACGCTCACGCTCGCCATGATCACAGCAACGCCGCAGACACCCCCGTTGACCGCCGCGCGACCCGCAGCTGTCACACGCCGTCGCAAACACCTCTACATCCGCGTGGAGCGCCGCAAGCTCCCGACCAAACCACACCGCCCCACACCTCGCCTTTAAGCCAGCAACAAGCGCCAGGGAACACAGCACCATCCCCTAGCTTCAGCTGTGCCGCTAGCAGCCTGTAGCATCGTCACCGACGAGCTCGCACCCGCACCGTTCGGTCCCCTCGCTGTAGTATAAAAGGAGGCCTCCACTGCCTCATTACTCCACACCAACACCATCACCACTCCTCACTGATCCTCCCCCACTTCTTCCCGGAGCAAGGCGAGCTCTTTCCCTCCAGAATTTGGCCAGAGCCCACCGCTGCTGGAGGAGAAGGGCACCGTCGATTTCGACCACCCCAAGACCTGTCGTGACCGCGCCTCGAACCGCTGTCGTCTACCACGTCGATCGCCCCTGTCGCCGACCCTAGCTGGAGCCCAGGTGAACCTAGTTAGACCCCCACCGCCGCGCTAGGTTATTTTCCTCGCCGGAGTAGTTCGTCGTCGACGACGACTCCCAGCCGTTGGATTAGAATTAGATCGCACGGCTCAGATTCATAGATACCGTTTCGCTTAGATGCAGTTGTTGACTGGTGGGCCCCATCTGTCAGCAGCCCGCTGCGTTATGCAGTGCAGTTGGGCTGGCCCGTTTAGCTTTCCCACGCAGCCCAAGGAATTCAAATATTGATTTTCCATTTTAGTTTAAACTAGATTCTATCCACAGATTCAAAAATCTATTCAGAGAGTTTCACTGAACCAAATTGCATGATTCAAATTTTGTTCGAAAGATATTTAAATTATCTATCCAAGCCCATTGGACTTAAATCATTTGGAGTTAGATATAATCTTTAGTAAAAAATACTAAGAAAGAGACTTTTGCAAATTCAAACATTTTTCAAAAATCAACCATAATAGCTTTTGAGTTGATTCCTACTCTCAAAAATCACATTTGACAAGATCTATCTGAATATGTAAAAATATTTAGGTTTGCATACAGTGAAATTGGACTAGTACCAAAAGAATGCTATTAGGGCATTTCTAGTCACTTTAAATCTATTAAATAATAATCTTAAACTTTATAAAATATGATCAACACTTTAAATCACATTCCCATGTATTAGAATATGTGGTGATGACATGTGTCCACATGATCCCATATTTTAATTGGAGAATATTAAATCTTAATTAATTTCAATGAGTAGAAATTACTTTTCTAAAATAAACTAAATAAGATAAATAAAACTAGTTCTTTATTTCATGTGATGATTGTGATGATGCTAGATCATCTAGTGTGAGACTTAGTGTGCTGAATAGAATTAGTTAAGTATTGTTTGGTGATTGTGTACCCTGTATTCCTTTATAGACGATAGTACTGACCCTAGATATGAGGAGGAGGAGTTCTACCAAGCAGAAGACGAAGAAAACTTCAACCACTGCACCAATCAAGGCAACCTAGAACTATGCAAGTTAACACTTGCCCACTTGATAACTTAATAAAAATGCATTAGGCATGGTTTGGTTATATACCCTTGATTTATACCCATCTCAAGTTTTACTTGCAAGATTTATTCCTTTACTTTACAAAAGTTCTTTATTTTTTTGCTAGTGCTTTGTGAGTACTTGGAAAAGTAGTATAGATAGCATAAAGAGTATAAAACTAGGCCTATACTAGATGTCATTCTATGGCATGAGATTGAAGATTAGCACCGCTCATTTGTGAACACTCTTAACTTAGTGGCTAGTGCTAAGCATAAAACTTGATCACTTTAGATGGGAATACTTGGTGAAAATGATTATGAAAACCTTGGAATGATGAGTCATTCTATTGAAATGTTTTGACATGTGTTGAGAAACACAAATGGACTTGATGATGAAAATGTTGAGGCATGAGCCTTAGCCCTTTTATAAAAATTGATGGTTGGGTTCAGATGCGATACCATTCCAATTTTACCGTACAACCACAATACCTGAATTGGGTAGGGCTTAGCCGGAAGTTTATATGCATTAGTATGGGTTCCCTCGCAGAAGAGGTTTGAGATGAGGCTACCTCGTGAGTGTGAATTGTCCACCTATGCAGTGCCTAGGATGGCAGATGGCCATGGCTGGGAGGCCAAGCTCATAGGGGAGGTGCCTATACTAGAGTGTGTAATTGAAAGGTTATAATTGATTATCCGCGTACTAAGTATGATGATTCAGGGTTATCCCTGACGGATGTATCGAATTTTGTGGTGAAAGTGTACCACCTCTGCAGAGTGTCAAACTATTCGAATAGCCGCGTTTGCGGTCATGGACAGTTGGAGTGGTCATACTGTTCCGTTGTCAGATGTTTTCAAAATGACTTGTGAAGTGAAGTATGATTTTGACTTGACCACAACAGGGTTGTGAATATGAAATTTAGTTTCCCACTTAAGTTATTTAGAACTTTAATTTAGTTTTCTTTACTTCTAAACTCAGTTTAGATAAATCTGGCTTTTTGCAAATAAACCTAGAGCTTAAGATTTCCTACTAGAACTACCTTACTTGTTAGTGATAGTTTGCGAGTAATTAAAGAGTACTCATGGCTTTATCCCTGGCTATTCCCGTGGCCAGACTATGAGGAGGACTATCAGGATGATGGATAGCAGGACATCTATGACAACTAGGATCATCTCCCATCGTCAGCATTGCATGTGACCCAGAAGATGGAGCCCACTGCTACGCTTATTATTCTGCTGCTTTATTGTAGTAAGACTAGATCATGAGATCCCTTATTTGTGTAAGACCTTATTATGGTTTGTAATGGATGATGTACTGTGATATCCCATCTGTTATGTCTCGCAAAAATGGTAATCCTAGGACTGCGAGGTATGGCATAACAGGCATCTGGGATTAAAAATCCGGGTGTTGACACGTGGTCCCAAGTTCGGACTGCGAGAATGAGAGACATCTTCACCGAGGAGCGCCGTCACGCTGCAGGATTCGAATCTAGGAGCTCTACTTCCGCAATTGCTGCTGGATCGGGGAAGCGGGAGTCATCGTTAGGCATGAGACGTGTGTAACTCCCTACGAGGTGTCACACTTGAGGCACTCAAGTCATTGGAGCGCAAGGACTTCATCATGACCTTGAGGTCGGCTTCAGCACGTCTACATCAACCACGCTCTTCTGAGCATTGACAACGCTTTTCGGTCTTCAGGAGTAATTTCGCGAAAAGCCCCTCCCGTTACTGCATTACTAATAGATAGGTCATGGCAGCATCAGGGGTTCAGGGGCGTAAGGGTAAAAATTTATTGTTTTCATACGCGGAACCCCTACAGTCATGGCATGGACTAGGATCATCACGGTTACCATTAGGAACCCCTTGATTCAGTGGAGCATTGGTAGGAGCATGATGAACATCTTGACCGCCTTGAACTTCAGCAGCAGCCTCCTAGCGATCTCGCTCGGGAATCTACTGGCCTACCCCAGCTCCGCCACCAGTAGGTGAATTCTGCCTCATAGCCTCACGCGGACCGCGATGCCAGACATAGTTGCGTCCGCGGCCACCGCCACCACCCCGATCTCCCCGGGCCATGTAACCTCTACTGCTGCCATGGATCTGTTGACCCCGAGCACCCCCATCGCCTCTCTGATCCTCCATCGATCTCAATGCTTGGACACGGTAATCCGGAGGTGTGGGAGAGGCAACAACTTGATAAAAGGATCGAGAATCACCGTCAACCTTCCCCGGCCACCACCTGAAGGAATCACTAGTCGATGGTGGTGAAACCCTAGGGGCCTCCCGGAAGTGATGGAATAACTCGTGTAGATCCAACCCGAGAGATAAAGTACACGGAGGAGAGGGATCCGGATTCGATATACCGTCCACCATCATTGTCGATCTAGGGTTCGACGTCTCCCCGTGCGGAACTACCCCGAGAATGCCTGACGTCGGTGAAGGTAATGGCACCCACGGGATCCCCACATGTAAGACGCGTTGAGCCCCCTCGCAACCCTCGCCTGAAACTGGGACGGATACAGAGTGATGTTGGAGCTCCTTCCGACTGGGGTCTGGGACAAGAGGAAAAACGCTGCCAATGTTGACACGTCCATCAAGTTGGGTGGATATCAGGCCCTCTTCCCCTTGAGGCCTAAATGAGACAGCAAGTAGATGTTTGTACTCGGTCGGCTCCGAAAAAGATATCATCAACTCGCCGACGACCTGAAGATTAACCTTGGACAAGGACGAACAACACACCAGGTGAGCGAATATGAAAAGTTTAGGCCAACTACAATGGACCATCGCAAACAGACCTCGCGGGTCCGATCTTGTCCTCCCGGACACAACCCACGGCCCAACGCGCACCCGCAAATAGAGAGGACAACACGGCGCGGTCTGTTTCGATGCAAACCGGGCCCAAACATGGGACTAGAATACGGAGGAACGTATGCCGGCCTCGTCCGACCGTGTACTCCCGAGGCTTCCATGGGTCCAACCTGGCGATGTTCCAGAGGGAGGGGCCGCGTCCTTTTTAATGGGATCGTGTTGTCGTCCCCATCCACATCCACACTCCACTTCCACTCCTAGTCCTGCTTGGGTCAAACCCCAAAACCCTAGCCGCTCCCTCCCCATCGACAAGCCCCTCCGTCGTCGGCCGCGATGACGAAGGGGAGCTGGAAGGGCTGGTTCCGGCCAGGACAGAACGGCCACGAGGCTGGCTCCTCCAGCAGCGGCGGCGACCATAATCACCGCCATTCCATCTTGAGGTCGTCGCCAGCGCATGGCTCCTCCTTCTTCCGCGGCCCACCGGCACGCGCGCCCCCGCACCCGCACTCTGAGCGGTGCGTGTACGTCATCCTCGAGGTCGCGTGCATGCTGGCTGAGACTGGCATGCCATGTCCATGGCCATACGTACACCTACCGGCAGGCTGGCACCCCAATGGCGCCCGCATGCCTGTGCCAGCCATCCCGGTGTCGGGCCCTGCTCGTCGCCAGGAGATCTATTGCCGCCGGTGTTGGAGATATGCCCAAGAGGCAATAATAAAAGTGATTATTATTATATCTTTGTGTTTATGATGAATGTTTACATCACATGCTATAATTGTATTATTAGGAAACACTAATACTTGTGTGTTTTGTAAACATAAGAGAGTCCCTAGTAAGCCTCTTGTTAAACTAGCTTGTTGATTAATTGATGATCATGGTTTCCTGATCATGGACATTAGGATGTGATTAATAACAAGGTTATATCATTAGGAGAATGATGTGATGGACACACACCCATAGTAAGCGTAGCATAAGATCAAGTCATTAAGTTCGTATTGCTGTAAGCTTTCAAATACATAGTAACCTATTCCTTCGACCATGAGGTTATGTTAATCACCATCACCGGATGGATACTTTGATGACATCAAACGCCGCTTCGTAACTGGGTGGTTATAAAAGTGTCATTGGGTATTCTGAAAGTATGTGTTGAAGCGCATGAACCAATATTGGGATTTGTCCATCCATATGACGGATAGATATGCTCTGGGCCCTCTCGGTGGAATGTCATCTAGTTAGCTTGCAAGCATGTGACTAGGTCACAAGGGATGACATATCACGGAACGAGTAAAGAGTACTTATCAGTAACGAGGTAGAACTAGGTATGGAGATACCTATGATCAAACCTCGGATAAGTATAGTATCGCGAGACAAAGGGAATTAGTTTCGTATGTAAGTGGTTCAATCGATCGCGAAGTCATCGTTGAGTATGTGGGAGCCATTATGGATCTCCAGGTCCCGCTGATGGTTATTGATAGGAGATGTGTCTCTATCATGTCTACATATTCACGAACCGTAGGGTGACACACTTAAGGTTCGAAGTTGTTTTAAGTAGATATGGAATATGCGTTGGAGACCGAATGTTGTTCGGAGTCTCGGATTGGATCCGGGAAATCACGAGGAGATCCGGAATGGTCCGGAGAATAAGATTCATATATAGGGGATCATTTTCTGAGTTAGGAAATGTTCCGGAGTGTTTGTATGAGGATTCTAGAAGGTTTCGGAATGTTCCGGAAGGTTCTAGAAGATATCTTGGAGTTTGCTTGAAAATCAAGATAGGGATCAAGGAGTCCTGGTGGGTCAAGATACGGAGTCGTGGGGGAGGAGGACTCCTCCCCCCACCTCCAATCCGCCGGCCTACAAGGGAGGGGAGTCCTACAAGGACTCCCCCTCCCTAGGCGCCTCCCTTCTTTAAATAGAGGGGCAGGGGCGCCCCCTCCTCCCCTGCTCCCATAACACCCAATCTCTGCCGCCTCTCTCCTCCACCTTCTTCTGCACAGGCATAGGCGAAGCCCTGCAGAATTCTCTACTCCACCACCACCACCACGCCGTCGTGCTGCTGGGATTCCGTGGAGAAGATCTACTACCTCCGCTGCTCGCTGGAACGGGGAGAGGAAGGTCTGCTTCGACTCCGCACGTGTGACCGACTGCGGAAGTGCTGCCGATACGCGGCGCCGGAAGGATCGTCCACTTGACCGACTGCGGAAGCGCTGCTGGAACGCGACGCCGGAAGGATCGTCCACACGATCTTGAGATCGGTAAGTGATCGACTACATCAACCACGAGATCTAATCTCGTTAACGCTTTCGGATCTACGAGGGTTAGTTCCTATCTATCTCGTTGCTCATGTCTAGTAGATTAGATCTTGGCTTTTATCTAGATTAGATCTAGGTTTTGTTCGTTCTTGCGGTAGAAATTTTTTGTTTTCCATGCTACGAGCCCATCAGTGGTATCAGAGCCGTATCCATGCGTAGATCTGTTGCACGAGTAGAACACAATGTTTTTGTGGGCGTTAATGCTTTTGTTGTCGGTGTCTTAGCGTGTACTTTGCATCTTGCGGCATGGTGGGATGAAGCGGCTCGGGCTAACATTACATGTCATCGCACATGAGACTTGCTCCACGCTTGACGTGCAACTTGCCTTGCACAAGTGGCTTTGCGGGTGTCTGTCTCTCCCACCATAGTTAAGATTCAATTTACAATGAGCATCTTGACAACACTTGTATCAACGTTGTGGTCCTTGTTCGTAGGTAAGATCGATCTTATGCGAAAGCCCCAAACCACGTAAAACATGCAAAGAAAATTAGAGGCGTCTAACTTGTTTTTGCAGGGGTTTTGTGATATGATATGGCCAACATGTGATTGTGATTGTATTTGATGTATGCAATGATCCTTGTTGTAATATGGCAACCGGCAGGAGCCTAATGGTTGTCTTTAATTCTGTTAAGACCTGCGTGTCTATTCATCTTGTAATAGCTTTATTCCAAGTAGTTGTAATAGTTGCTGGTGATGATGGACAACCATGAAGCGGCGCCACTGACCTTGACGCAATGCTGGTGATGATGGAGATCATGTTCGTGCTTTGGAGATGGAGATCAAAGGCGCAAGAAGAAAAGGCCATATCATATCACACTAATTATGAATTGCATGTGATGTTAATCCTTTATGCATCTTGTATTGCTTAGATCGCGACGGTAGCATTATAAGATGATCCCTCTCACTAAATATCAAGTAATAAAGTGTTCACCCTTAGTTGGCACCGTTGCTAAGACTTGTCGTTTCGAAGCATCTCGTGATGATCGGATGTGATAGATTCTACGTGTGCATACAACGGGTGCAAGCCAGATTTGCACATGCGGAAACTAAGGTTGTCTTGACGAGCCTAGCATGTACAGACATGGTCTCGGAACACGGAATACCGAAAGGTAGAGCATGAGTCATATAATTGATATGATGAACATGAAGATTGTTCGTCGATGAAACTACATCTTCTCTCGTGAAGATCGGACTTGGTGTAGTGGACTTGGTTCGTGTAATCACTAAGACAATGTGAGGGATGTTGTTTTGAGTGGGAGTTCACCTAGTTAGTTTAAGAATTAAATTTGAACTCAATTTGTCATAAACTTAGTCTAAACCACTTGCAAATAGTTGTAGATTATAGCGACCCCCTCCATCAATTTCAATGCATTCCTAGAGAAAGAAAAGCTTAAAAACAATGGAAGCAATTTCACGGACTGGTTCCGTGGACTAAAGATCGTCCTCAGGGCTGGTCAGTTGACCTATGTGCTCGATGCACCGCTAGGTGACCCACCTGCAGATAATGCCACCGATGACGAAAAGAATGTTTTCGCCACTCGGAAAAATCATTACTCCACAGTTCAGTGTGCCATCCTGTACGGTTTAGAAGCGGAGCTCCAACAGCGTTTTGAGCACCACGACCCGTTCGAGATCATTAAGGAGCTCAGGCTAATTTTTGAGACTCGCGCGGCCATGGAGAGCTATGAGGCCTCCGAGAAATTCTTTAACTGTAAGATGGAAGAAGGAAGCTCCGTTAGCGAGCACGTGCTCACCATGTCTGGGTACGCTAAGAAGCTCCAAGAGTTGGGAATATCGATTCCTAATGAATTGGGGATTCACCGTCTCCTTCAATCACTGCCACCAAGTTACAAGAACTTTGTGATGAACTACAACATGCACTGCATGAACAAGACGTTGCCTGAACTGTCGTCCATGCTGAAAACTGCTGAAGTGGAGATCAAGAAGGAGCAACAAGTGTTGATGGTCAATAAGACCACCAATTTCAAGAAACGGGGCAAGCCTAAGAACAAGGGCAACTTCAAGAAGGACGGCAAGAAAGCTGCCGCACCTGCTAAGAAGCCCAAGGCTGGTCCTAATCCTAAAACTGAGTGCTTCTACTGCAAGGGTGCTGGTCACGGGAAGCGTAACTGCCCCAAGTACCTGGCGGATCTGAAGAACGGCAACATCAAGAAGAAAGGTATATTTGATATATGTGTTATAGATGTGTATCTTACTAGTAATCGTAGTAGTGCCTGGGTATTTGATACTGGTTCGGTTGCTCATATTTGTAACTCAAAACAGGAGCTGCGCAATAAACGAAGACTGGCAAGAGACGAGGTGACGATGCGCGTTGGAAATGGCTCCAAGGTTGATGTGATCGCCGTCAGCACGCTCCCTCTACATCTACCTTCGGGATTAGTTTTAAATTTAAATAATTGTTATTTGGTGCCTGCGTTAAGCATGAACATTATGTCTGGATCCTGTTTATTGCGAGACGGTTAATCTTTTAAGTCCGAGAATAAAGGTTGTTCGATTTATATGAGTAATATCTTTTATGGTAATGCACCTGAGATGAATGGTTTATTCTTACTGAATCTCGATAGTAGTGATACACATGTTCACAACATAGATGCTAAACGAATTAAATTGAATGATAATTCTACATACATGTGGCACTGTCGTCTTGGTCACATTGGAGTGAAGCGTATGAAGAAACTCCATTCAGATGGACTTCTTGAATCACTTGATTTTGAATCACTTGAAAGATGCGAAGCATGTCTAATGGGAAAAATGACTAAGACTCCATTCTCTGGTACAATGGAGCGAGCTACAGACTTATTGGAAATAATACATACCGATGTGTGCGGTCCAATGAGTGTAGCATCGCGTGGTGGATATCGTTATGTTCTCACTTTCACAGATGACTTGAGTAGATATGGGTATGTCTACTTTATGAAACATAAGTCCGAAACTTTCGAGAAGTTTAAGGAATTTCAAAGTGAAGTGGAAAATCATCGTAACAAGAAGATTAAGTTTCTGCTTCTGATCGCGGGGGTGAATATCTGAGTTACGAATTTGGCATGCATTTAAAGAAATGTGGAATACTTTCACAGTTGACACCGCCGGGAACACCACAGCGTAATGGTGTGTCCGAACATCGTAATCAAACTCTCTTAGATATGGTTCGATCTATGATGTCTCTTACAGATTTACCGTTATCATTTTGGGGCTATGCATTAGAGACAGCCGCATTCACTTTAAATAGGACACCATCTAAATCCGTTGAAACGACACCGTACGAATTGTGGTTTGGTAAGAAACCTAAGTTGTCGTTCCTTAAAATTTGGGGTTGCGAAGCATATGTAAAGAAGTTACAACCTGATAAGCTAGAACCCAAAGCGGAGAAATGCGTCTTCATAGGATACCCTAAAGAAACAATTGGGTATACCTTCTATCATAGATCCGAAGGCAAAGTTTTCGTTGCCAAGAATGGATCCTTTCTTGAGAAGGAGTTTCTCTCGAAGGAGGTGACTGGAAGGAAAGTAGAACTCGATGAGGTTATTGAACCTTCTCTCAGATTTGAGAGTAGCGCAGCACCGGAAGATGTTTTGGTGCCGTCTGCACCAATTGAAGAGGAAGCTAATGATAATGATCATGAAACTTCAAACGAAGTTACTACTGAACCTCGCAGGTCAACGAGGGTTCGTACCACTCCTGATTGGTATGACTCTGCCTTGAACGTCATGTTGGTGGACAACGCTGATGACCCTGCGACGTATGAAGAAGCTATGGTGAGCCCAGATTCCGACAAATGGCTAGAAGCCATGAAATCCGAAATGGGATCCATGTACGAAAACCAAGTGTGGACTTTGGTGGACTTACCGGATGGCCGTAAGGCTGTCGAGAACAAATGGATTTTCAAGAGAAAAACAGATGCTGATGGTAATGTTACCGTCTATAAAGCTCGACTTGTCGCGAAAGGGTTCCGACAAATTCAAGGAGTTGACTATGATGAGACTTTCTCACCAGTAGCGAAGCTAAAGTCTGTGAGGATTTTGTTAGCAATTGCTACACATTTCGATTATGAGATTTGGCAGATGGATGTCAAAACGGCGTTCCTTAATGGTGACATTGAGGAAGAGTTGTATATGGTACAACCCAAGGGTTTTGTCGATCCTAAAGATGCTGACAAGGTATGCAAACTTCAGCGCTCCATTTATGGACTGAAGCAAGCATCTCGTAGTTGGAATCAACGTTTTGATAAAGTAATCATAAACTTTGGATTTATACAAACTTATGGAGAAGCTTGTATTACAAGAAAGTGAGTGGGAGCTCTGTAGCATTCCTAGTACTGTATGTAGATGACATATTGTTGATTGGGAATGATATAGAACTTCTTAATAGCGTCAAAACCTATTTGAATAATAGTTTTTCAATGAAGGATCTTGGCGAAGCAGCATATATTCTAGGCATCAAGATTTATAGAGATAGATCAAGACGCCTAATAGGGCTTTCACAAAGTACATACTTGGACAAAGTTCTAAAGAAGTTTAGAATGGAAGATAGCAAGAAAGGGTTCGTGCCCATGTTGTCAGGTAAGACCTTGAGTAAAACTCAAAGTCCAGTTACGGCAGAAGATAGAGAGAAAATGAATAAAATTCCCTATGCCTCGGCCATAGGTTCTATCATGTATGCCATGCTGTGTACAAGACCGGATATAGCACATGTTGTTAGTTTGACTAGCAGATATCAAAGTGATCCTGGAGTGGAACACTGGACAACGGTCAAGAATATCCTAAAGTACCTAAATAGGACTAAGGATATGGTTATTTCTTATGGAGGTGATGAACAGCTTGTTGTAAACGGTTACACCGATGCTAGTTGGAACACCGATCCGGATGACTCGAAGTCACAATCGGGATACGTATTTATTTTGAATGGTGCTGCAGTGAGCTGGAGGAGTGCGAAGCAAAGCGTTGTGGTGAAATCTTCAACTGAATCGGAATACATAGCTGCTTCGGAGGCTGCACAAGAAGCCGTTTGGATGAAGGAATTCATTACTGAACTCGGCGTGGTTCCCAGTGCGTTGGACCCAATGGCCATCTACTGTGACAACACAGGTGCCATAGCTAATGCGCAGGAGCCAAGGTCACATAGCAAGCTGAAGCACATCAAGCTACGTTTCCACGCTATTCGCGAGTATGTCTGAGATGGTGACATAAAGATTTGCAAAGTACACACTGATCTGAATGTGGCAGATCCGTTGACTAAACCTCTCCCTAGGGCAAAGCATGACCAACACCAAAACGCCATGGGTGTTCGGTATATTACCATGTAATCTAGATTATTGACTCTAGTGCAAGTGGGAGACTGTTGGAGATATGCCCAAGAGGCAATAATAAAAGTGATTATTATTATATCTTTGTGTTTATGATGAATGTTTACATCACATGCTATAATTGTATTATTAGGAAACACTAATACTTGTGTGTTTTGTAAACATAAGAGAGTCCCTAGTAAGCCTCTTGTTAAACTAGCTTGTTGATTAATTGATGATCATGGTTTCCTGATCATGGACATTAGGATGTGATTAATAACAAGGTTATATCATTAGGAGAATGATGTGATGGACACACACCCATAGTAAGCGTAGCATAAGATCAAGTCATTAAGTTCGTATTGCTGTAAGCTTTCAAATACATAGTAACCTATTCCTTCGACCATGAGGTTATGTTAATCACCATCACCGGATGGATACTTTGATGACATCAAACGCCGCTTCGTAACTGGGTGGTTATAAAAGTGTCATTGGGTATTCTGAAAGTATGTGTTGAAGCGCATGAACCAATATTGGGATTTGTCCATCCATATGACGGATAGATATGCTCTGGGCCCTCTCGGTGGAATGTCATCTAGTTAGCTTGCAAGCATGTGACTAGGTCACAAGGGATGACATATCACGGAACGAGTAAAGAGTACTTATCAGTAACGAGGTAGAACTAGGTATGGAGATACCTATGATCAAACCTCGGATAAGTATAGTATCGCGAGACAAAGGGAATTAGTTTCGTATGTAAGTGGTTCAATCGATCGCGAAGTCATCGTTGAGTATGTGGGAGCCATTATGGATCTCCAGGTCCCGCTGATGGTTATTGATAGGAGATGTGTCTCTATCATGTCTACATATTCACGAACCGTAGGGTGACACACTTAAGGTTCGAAGTTGTTTTAAGTAGATATGGAATATGCGTTGGAGACCGAATGTTGTTCGGAGTCTCGGATTGGATCCGGGAAATCACGAGGAGATCCGGAATGGTCCGGAGAATAAGATTCATATATAGGGGATCATTTTCTGAGTTAGGAAATGTTCCGGAGTGTTTGTATGAGGATTCTAGAAGGTTTCGGAATGTTCCGGAAGGTTCTAGAAGATATCTTGGAGTTTGCTTGAAAATCAAGATAGGGATCAAGGAGTCCTGGTGGGTCAAGATACGGAGTCGTGGGGGAGGAGGACTCCTCCCCCCACCTCCAATCCGCCGGCCTACAAGGGAGGGGAGTCCTACAAGGACTCCCCCTCCCTAGGCGCCTCCCTTCTTTAAATAGAGGGGCAGGGGCGCCCCCTCCTCCCCTGCTCCCATAACACCCAATCTCTGCCGCCTCTCTCCTCCACCTTCTTCTGCACAGGCATAGGCGAAGCCCTGCAGAATTCTCTACTCCACCACCACCACCACGCCGTCGTGCTGCTGGGATTCCGTGGAGAAGATCTACTACCTCCGCTGCTCGCTGGAACGGGGAGAGGAAGGTCTGCTTCGACTCCGCACGTGTGACCGACTGCGGAAGCGCTGCCGATACGCGGCGCCGGAAGGATCGTCCACTTGACCGACTGCGGAAGCGCTGCTGGAACGCGACGCCGGAAGGATCGTCCACACGATCTTGAGATCGGTAAGTGATTGACTACATCAACCACGAGATCTAATCTCGTTAACGCTTTCGGATCTACGAGGGTTAGTTCCTATCTATCTCGTTGCTCATGTCTAGTAGATTAGATCTTGGCTTTTATCTAGATTAGATCTAGGTTTTGTTCGTTCTTGCGGTAGAAATTTTTTGTTTTCCATGCTACGAACCCATCAGCCGGGCCTTCCTGTCCCTAGATCTAAGGCGGGACCCGGCCTACTCCGTGCACTCCAACCTCTAGGGCCGGTGGTTCGAGGCGGAGCACGCGACACGGTGCGAGGCCATCGAGGCCCACCTCGAGAACCTCGACGACAATGAGGACTACTGGGAGGAGTCTGATGAGGACTCCAGCATGGACGACGAGGGCGAGGACGAGGGATACCACTTCCTAGAGCCACAACCCCGCATCCCCGACTGGTCGCGCTATAGGGGCGCCGACACCGTCGAGTCGAAGGTGTGGCCTCAGTGGCTCGGCCAGGTGGTGGTCAAGCTAGAGGACCCGGAGCTAACGCAACCCCGACCGATGACAGGGGGGAGGGACTCGAGGCCGCCATCCTCGCGTCGCAGCTGGAGGAGGAGAAGCGGTGGGACGGCACCGCCCAGGCCCTGCACGAGTCATGGGTGCCCCCTTCGTTGCCCGCACTCCCAGCACCTCCCGCTCCGGCCCAGAGCGGTGTGTGGCCACCGCCCCAGGTCTTCATCGTCATCAACGACAACGACGTGTAGACGGCGCGCAGTAGCAGGACTAGGCGCCGTCCGGTGAGCAATGTCGGTTCTCCTCCACGCTACGGCCCCCATAATATGGTTTTTTTTAATGTTGGTATTTTGTGACCGGGACCTTTTAACGTAATATGTATAATTATTTTCTAGCCTCTTTTTTTCTACAATGTTTTTTTTGTGGGGCAGTGCCCGTTGGGGCACATGCCACCGCAAACGGCCCGAGCCTGGACGGTATGTCCTCCACCCCGCAAACAGACTGTCAGCGTGTGAGAAATGCGGGGTCTGTTGGTGTTGGACTTACCACCGGGAGAATACTTAGAGCATCTCCACTCGTGATCCCCATACGGGCTCCGGCGTGGCCATTTTTTGGGCCGTATGAGGGGGCGCCGGCGCGAAATCAGAAATGGGGGCCGGCCGGCGCCCAGCCGTGCACCCCAAACCGGCCATTTTTTTTATTTTCTGAATTATTTCAACACAAGCAATCAATCAAATTGGAACCCAAATTCAACACAATTATTCAGCAAGTTCAACATAGTACATAAATAAATTATGTTTAACACACCACACAAATTAAACAAGTTTGAATCACAATGGCCAACAAACTAGAGAGCTGCTTTTATGTTCCACAAATGCTCGATCAAATCATTTTGCAGCTCGTGATGATTGTTGGAGTCTCGAAGTTCTTGACGCTTGGCCAGGAAAGAGGCAAAGGCAGTAGGCACCTGCTGATCAACAGCTGCAAGAGGACCCTAGCGATAGTATGGTTGAGTGTCGAACACTGGGTTCTCCCACTCGCTCTCGATGATCATGTTGTGCAAGATGATACAAGCAGTCATGGCCTCCCACATCTGATCCTTGGACCATGTAAGCACAGGGTACCGAACAATGGCAAATCGAGCTTGCAGCACACCAAATGCCCTCTCCACATCTTTCCTATAAGCCTCATGGCACTGAGCAAACCAAGCTTTCTTCCCTCCAAGCACTGCATTTGAAATGGTCTTGACAAATGTTGACTACTTTGGATAGATGTCATCAACCAGATAGTAGCCCTTGTCATATTGGTGGCCATCGATCTCATAAGCCATAGGAGGAGAATTGCCTGAAACAAACTTGCAAACACATCCGAGCACTGGAGCACGTTGATGTCATTGTGAGATCCTGCCATCCCGAAGAAAGCATGCCAAATCCAGAGATCCTTATCAGCCACTGCCTCAAGAACCACACGGCATGCTCCTTTGTGGCCCTTGTACATGCCCTGGTTTGCAAACGGACAGTTCCTCCATGCCCAATGCATACAGTCGATGCTTCCAACCATCCCAGGAAACCCTCTGTCTGCATTCTGTGCCAGCAGACGAGCAGTATCGCCTTCATTGGGGTATGCGCAGATATGTGTCGCCAAACACAGCCACAATTGCCCTAAAAACCTATACATGCAATCAATGGCCGTGGACTCGGCCATGCGCATGTAGTCGTCCCGTGTGTCTCTAGGCATTCCATATGCTAGCATCTGAAGGGCAACTGTGCATTTCTGGATAGTGGAGAAGCCAAGCATACCGACGGCGTCCCTCTTCAGCTTGAAGTAGTCATTGAACTCCCTCAGCTTCTCGACGATCTTGTGGAAGAGCTTCCTGCTCATCCTGAAACGGCGGTGGAATGTGACATCGCCGTGCACTGGATCATCAGCGAAGTAGTCTGCATACAACATGCAGTACCCTTCCATCCTCTGCCTCGGCTTGCTCTTGCGGCGTCCAGGCGCCGAACCGCCGTGGACCGGCTTGTCCTCCTCGATGATCATGGACATGAGGGCGAGGAGGATAGACAAGAGCTCGTCGTCCCCGGCCGCCTCTGCATTGATCGCAGCGACCTCCTCATCCATCTGAGTGGCCATGACCTCCTCATCGTCCGAGTCCATTGCCTTGGCAAATGGTCAAACACCTTGTGTGCGGGGAGGAAGTCGGGTGGGAGCAGAGGTTCGCCGGCCGGCGGTTGGACGCAAGGACGGCGGAGGAAGAGGCGGCGTGGGTTTATTTGGCTCTGGGGAGTGCTACCGGAGGCGGGTTCCCGACGGCGAGGTAGGGGGTGGTCGCGGCGGCCGCCAGGGGGTCGGGGGGTCGAAAGGGTATAGGGCAGGTTTTCTGGCCGTTTGTCACCGAAAAGGCTGGCCCGCAACGTTTTCTCGACGCGCCGGCGCCCCCGCTCACCTCCCTGTACATTGGGTTTCGTCTGGGACCGCCGGCTAAATAATTAGACCGCGCCGGTGAAAATTCTGAAATAAGGATCGCGGTTGGGCGCGTTTTTTGGCGCCCACGGCTCTCATAGGCCTTTGGGGGCTTTGAGGACCCCAAGCGGAGATGCTCTTACCCAACACACGTGATTCTGCGTGGATTTCCTGTAGCTTTTTAAAGGAAAAAAGTGTGCGTGCCAAACAAAGCGATAGTTCTGCGGCCAAAATGGGCTCAGGTGCAGTCTTTTTACAAGTTTTTTGCGTCTCTTTCCCTGCATCCAAGATTCCATGGCTGCATGTCGGGGCCAGGTAAAGCAATTCCTATGTACTAATGTACGCCGTACGCGCGCGTACTCCCGTGTTAAGCTCGCAGTCGCAGTCGCAGGCTTGGCCAAAAGGCACGGCTTTGTCCTCTTTTGTAAAGGTTGGAAAGGCGAAAGCCGTGCTCTTCCTTGTTCTTTTTCCCGGGCCAGGTTCTGCCGTGATTCGCGTTAGAAAGGATGCGGCAAGGTGTCCTGTCCTGCCTTCTCATTGGAAAACCCAGAGGGATTTTAATCGAGTGCGCCAAAAATTATTATCATGTCGGCATTAGTTTTCATTGTGTGCTGTGACCAAACACCCTGTGATGCTTATTCTATGCATTTCCCAGTTCCTGGATTCTATGGATAGAAGGGGCCCTAATGTCGATTTTTTATTTGTTTTAGATATAAAACACAGGAAACTCGAATTTGGGATCATTTTCATACAGTAACAAATATCGTGCCAAACTGATACACGGCCAATCAGGTCGACAGTCTTACTTTACCTAACAGACTAATCAATATTAGCCCGTGAACCGAATGACCAGCGATCAGATAAAGTCTACCATCAGAGGCCGCATCTATTCGAATCAGCTATCAGAAGTCGCTTCCAGTCGAATTCACAGCCTGCGGAGGACAAGAGGTCAGGCATCTGAGCAAACTGTCACTAGGAACAGTAGGGTTTGGTGTCGCTAGTGCTGAAACAAATCAGCAGACAGATCATTGCCCTTTGTCGCGGCATCTTGCCTGTGCCATCAGTGAAAAGCCTTCGTAAACAGGACAAATGATAATTGGAGAAAAAGGATTTGCTCAGTCACTTTTTTTTTGCTAGATTCCAGCATGTGCAGCTAGTTGTTGTTTTTCTGTCGGATTCTACCTGCTGAGAGTTTTAGTGACATCTGATTTGGGTTACGGCAAAATTCGTCCAGAATGTATTCTCGGAAGTAGTATACAAGATTTACGTGTAAGAAGATAAGAATACGAAGTTGGTAGAAGTAAAGTTGGTCTGTATCTCCATGGCATATGAGGCTCAACTGGGACCTGCATAAAAAGGGAGGGTAAAGAAAACAAAAGTTCAGTCGATGCATCATAAAGATCCAATGTCAAATTTACAAAGAAACAAGATCACCACTATGGTACCACAGGAGCAGAGTTCCACACCTTGCTTATGTGCAGCTTCAACGTGCACTGTCTGCCACGCGAATTTGCTCCAATACACGGACCACGGGTGGAGGTGGTATAATTCTTCGAAAAATATGTCTGTAGAGAGACTGTCCAGGATCCAGGCACAGCTACTGCGATTCACCAGGGTGCAATCCACATTCTAATCTAATGGCTTCCAGGAGCTGTGGTGATATCACCTCCTTTTCTCCTTCAACTGTACTGTTTTCCGTGGAGCTTCTCTGGGTCACTCCTGCTCCCCACCCCCTGTACAGAATCACTTTGTTTGGTTCTCTCGACACTAGAACCGATCCAGTTGCTTCCTGCTTACATTGGACAGCAAATAAGCGCAGATTAGTCAGAGTACGTAAGGTCTAGCTATACCCTGATGTAGATTACAAACCTCTAGTTCTGATATCAGCTGTTGAACTGGAGTTCCATCTGCTCTGTTCTTGATATTCACAATAGCAAGAGGATGTTTATTGAAGTGTGTTCTGATTGTTTTTGCAACTCCTGTGATGACATTATTCCTCCCTGTGACAGGAAACAGATGATCACCGTATTTATCTTAAGTTGGTGTAAAGAGTATAAGAGATAATAATAAGAAGATACCAATGGCAAGTACTGGTCGTTTCTTCATTTTTAGAGCTTGCTTCCTTAGCACAAGCCTTTCTCGGTTTGTTAGTGGTGCAGCTCTGGGAGGCATGTGAGGAGTACTCTGATCAAATATTGGCTCATCCAGCGCCTGGGAAGGGCTAAGGGTTTTAATATCTTTGGAGTCGCCTTCACTACCACTGTCTGATTGGCACGCTACAGGAAAGCTCAGCCGTTTTTGCTGCAGCAGCAATTCATCAGCATCAACGGAGAACGATAAAAAGGTACTATCCAGTGGGTAGACAGCACTAACAAACTCACATGTTTGATCAGATTATCTGATGAAGCTGTACTTGAACTCTCATTCAAGCATGGCCTTGAAGCCTCGGAGGAATCATCTTTAAGCTCGTTGAAACATAATTTGTTCTGCAAATACCATGTGCAGTGTGCACATTAGTTCACCACAAATTCATTGATAAACAATCAAACTACAAAGTAGAATTTTTCATAAGGTAACTACAGACCTGTGTATCATCCAACAGAACTTCAGATCTGGTGAAATTCAAGGTTCTATCTGTTTCACCTGAAGGGCACTCCTTGCCTTCTGGCTCAAAACACCGAGGAGCAACTTCAGGCACTTCCTTGACCATGCATATTTACATAAATAGATATTCAGGCACATGATGGGATAATAATACTAGGCTGCAATGGAGCTACATTAAGTTAAAAATGTTTACTTCGCTCCTCTCCTCTGATGTTCCAGAGTTGTTGCTGAGATCATGCATGCCTTTGTTTTCATGGCCTGAGTTCATCTGATTAAACAGAGTCACAGGATGACCCTCCATTTGTTAAAAAGAGTTCGTCAAAGCTACCATTGAACTAATACTTACCATCTGGCCCCTCAAGTAGTTGATGTTCTTTGATAGATTAAGCACGTGAAGCTTCAGGGACTAAAATAAACAAAGGACATTATTTCAGGATCTAGAAAATGACCTCACAAAAAGCCCATCACAGGCAAATGCATTTAAGTTTCACCTTGTGACGCTGAAGCTCCACAGAACGCTTCAGAGCATCTTTTTTGTTCAACAAAGATTTTGGCCTGAGAGTTGACGGCCTCTGATAGTTCTTCCCTCGATACATTATAATTGCGTGCCCTTTGCTCACTCTCTCCATTGCCACCAAAATACCACCACTCTCAGCTTCTAGCGTTCGAGCAGCATATTTAACATCTTCCATGCTGTGTTCTTTACATATAAGCTTGACAAGTTCTCGATACTTCCAATGAAGGTGCATATTTTCAACTGTTCCATCAAAAACTCCTCTCCTTCCTGCAAGTCAACAGAAGGGCACGACATTACAGGAGATCAAAAATGTAAGATAGAAATGGATGAGGATTTTTTTTATGGGAACCTTGACCTAGCTACCTAGTGCAAGTTGAGTAAGGAAGATTCTTTTAATGTTGGTGCAGGATGGGTTGTTATGCTGGTATACGTAAAAAAGTTATAGCGATGTCATGGGGAGGTATGAGATGGTAGAGAATGAGAAGTTCTATAAGATAGGTCGATTCAGATGACAGAACAACTTCAGTATGGGCACTTCAAGAAACGTAAAACCACATAGGATTCACCCAGTTAACATGAGAACTGCAACCCCATGACACTTGTATGAAAATATTACACGTACCTTTTCAATCTAATTTCATATAAGTAATGTGCTCAGAACATATGTGTGCATCGTAATGGACGGTTGAGAAGAATAATCACCTAGCAACAGAAATGGTTTCATCTGCAAACCAACTTTCCTCAACATGTACCTCTCCTCTTCTGAGATGGCTTCTCTTGTTTCAGCTTTTGAAGGCTGAGATGCCTTATCTAGCTCTTCAAGAAGTTTTTCAGCCTTCTCTTTCTCTGCTATAGCCTGGAAAATATGTTTATATGTATTATATGATATTTTAGAAATAACAAGAAAAATACATAAAAATTACCAAGATATGACTAGTGTTAAGTTTACTGAAAATATACCTGTGATAATCTGGTCTCCACATTCTGGGCAACTGTATTTAGCGATTCTGTCCTATACTCTCTAACAGAAGTTTCACCCTCAAGCTTCTCTTCATGGCATTCGTGCCCCTGAACTGAGACATCACTTGCCATCTTCAGTTTAGAAGCCTCTTGACTAGGTATATTTTCTTCAATTTCAGACTTGGGCTTGCTGATTGTGGAATTGTCCTGCTTTCTGCGTTTTTCTATTGCAAGAGAGACAGCTGGGGGGAGGAAATCTTTTCCTCTGTACAATACAATTGACTCGTTATCCCTTGATAAAAGGGTCCCACCGGTCAAGCCCTGCGAGATTAAGAATGTAATTTACCATTCTGATACAAGATGAAGATTATAGTGAATGGTGTCTTGTAATGAAAATTCAGAGCACAGTGGAGAAAAGTAAAGCTCGAAGGTCTTCACAGGTTTTGACGAGGGACCGTAAAAACATAGAAGCAAATTCCCATTGGTTACTTCTACCTTTTGACTCCTAGATAACTTAGTCCTGAAGTTAGGTGTTATATTTATTTTCTTCTTTAAGTAGTATGAGCTCATGTGTGCTAGTTCATGAGTAATAGCCGAGTTGTGAGGGCTCATGAAATTTGGACTCAACAAATGTAGGCGAGAGCCTCTAGCTTGGGAATAGACACTAATGTACAGCTGTACTCCTTGCCTTATATCTTAGATGCTGCAGTAGATTGTCTTTTCAGATCTTTGGATTAAACCATTTCTTCCTTTTTGCTGCTCATAGGTCAAACCAGGAAAGCATGCTCAATAGTGTTAATTATGAACCGAATGCATACACCATTCAGTACTAACAGCCAGTTTCAACTGGTTGGAGAAAACAGCAACGAACACTCTCTTCAACATTTCTTTTGCCCACTTTGTAGCAGCAAAGTATGAAACTATTAGTTGTTCCTCCACAGTCCACAACATATTCTGCTTCAGATTTGGAACACACAGATAAACTATGTTTGCCTAATTCCAGCGTGTAGTAAGTCCTAGGCTGCAGTAGTTTAACTTAAAATATATACTGAAAGGAAGACTGTAAGTGAGGTTCTGACAGCAAGTTTATGAGAAGGAGATATACAAATCATGTGCTATATTGTACGAACCACCAGTAGAGTTAGGCTATACATAAGCATATATGTACAGGGAGACTACAATAGCAAGTCAATGGAAGAACAGGCGATCGTGAGTTTTCAGAGCCAAGCCTACAGAGCATGCAGAAGGAGTTGCTAATGCCGGTATACTTTCTTCTGTCCAGCATATCTCGGGTATTGAGCCGATCATAAGGAGGATCCAGGTAATGGCCTTGAGCTTGGAAGTACATTTGCAGAGGAAAAGTCATTTATATATAGCAGGGACCTGGAAATCTCTGAAACACCGGGAATATAATTTTGTCGCTTGAAAAGTGTTGCTGCCCCAACCTAACCCCATGCATCATTACTAGAATCGTCAAGATGAACTTCTTGGATTTGTTGGTGGTGAACTTGCAGCTCATCGTATGCTTGGCAAGTAGGGAGAGGTGGAAGAGATTAAGAATGTCCGCAGTTTGCTTGACCATCCAGAAGTTAAGCAGATAACCTTTAACGAAGGAGTGCACTCTAGCAAAGTGATCTCCAGGGGGTGGCACAGTCCAAGGGGTCATGCCAGCATCATCTCCCGTGATCTGGCAGTTGGCGAATTGTTTGAACTTGTCACGTCGACTGAAAACATTGCGCCACCAGACAATCCTGGCTGGGTGAGAGAAAGGACGCAATAATTGTTATAGCACCGCCAAACCATACTAACCATATGAATGTTATCTCTGTGGTAAAAATTGTGAAGGAATTTCATCATTAGGGCCTTGTTCTGAACAGTTAGATGGATGGCACTCGGCCACCCTTTGTCTTTAGGCTTGCACACCATGTTCCAGGCAGCAAGGGATTTCCTTCAGCCAGTCAAGTCTGGTCTGCCCTATAGGCAGTGTGTTGCGCACGGTTAGTGTTTTCTTTTACACTTCAGGTAGGTAGGCAGAGCACTTAGGAAAAATTTAACCAGTTGAATTTTAGCATCGAATGGCAAAAGGCTAGAGCAGGGCGCAATGCAGAAATTTGATACAATCCATCACGAGGGAGAAGTCTCAGATATGAGGGCATGTAAGACCCATGGGAAGACCAAGATGTGATCAACCACGAGGGAGAGGTCTTAAAAAAATCCAGGAATGACATTTAAAAGAACAAAGGAGGTAACTGAGCAGAGGATTGTTTTGATCAACTTAATATATGTACTCCAAGGTCCAAGCTAGGCAATCTTGAATGGTTTAACACTTCATGACACTGTATTAGTTGGCATGTATGATGTCAAGGATGCATACAACTTCAACTATGATGGAACATGTGCAAACATCTTACTCCCTCCGTCCGGTTATAGAGTAAGTGTACATTTAGCATTCAATTTTTTTCCAAAATAATTGTACATCTACACTTCCAATGCAGTTAATGAATGCAATTAGCTCCCGCGTAATCACCGCCACTCCATCCTCCAATCCTCATTCTTCTCCCCCACCTCATCCCCCAATCCTCATTTTTATCCTTCAACTTAATTGGTGGAGGCGAGAAGAGAAGAGAGAGAAGTAACATGTCTGATATTTTCTAGATGTACACTTGAAACCGGAATAAGGGAGTACATCTTAAATGTGAGTCATGTCACAAGGTAAAGCTACAGCGCCATCAAACTACTGTATTACTACAAAAATAAGTGACGGGGAACTTGAAATGAAATGTACTCAACAAATTGATAACACATACCTACCTTTAATTCCTCGGAGATGAGCTCAATATCAATGCAGTGTGAACCTCTCTTCATCGCAATTTTTGCTACCTCACATCTTTCCCATAACTTGATCATGGATGCAGCCAATCCTTGAAGGTTACTGCCTCTACCTAGACAGTAGAAAACGAAGAGTTAATGACAGCAATCCTCATTAAACGTAATCCAAGATGACAGAAATTTACTGAACATTACCAAGTGCATAGTGGTAAGGCAAGGGACGAGCTAGTCTCCTAAGGATAGTCATTTCTCTATCTGTTAGCTTGGCGGGTACACCTGAAGGAAGAAGACGGAAAGGCCTACGGAATCCAGGAACGATAGCTGGCAACAAATCAGCATCCACTGGAAGCGGGTCATACCCCCACCAATCAGAAAACCGTGGACCCAGCCCATCTAATAATTTGTCACCTTCCTCCGCAAGCTTGACCTCCCCAGCCAACTGTAACCGAAACTTATTCGGCGAACCAACACCAGTAACTAAGGTAGACCTAGCTGAAGGTCTGGCATTGCTAGAAGTCCCGACATTTATGCTTGTATGAAATATTGCATGCTGTTTGTTTGCAGCTCCATTATTGTTTTTCACTGTTGATGTAATGCCTAAATTTACGTCATGTCTGTCAACAACAGGCCCTCTAGAGGATATCATGGGATGAAATGCATCTTGCTTTCTGGCAACGCTCTGCTCAACAGATGCTTTATCATGATTCTCGTGCTCCTCTCCTATACTTTTCTGTTCTCCATATATTATGCCAAAATTATCGCCCTTCTCATCTTCCTCATGAATACTATCATCGTCTGCATGACTCTCAGCATCCACCTCACTACTGCATTGCTCCTCAGATGATATACCAAGATCTTCATCAGAACTGCTCTGCTCTGATGATTCATCCTTGAGACGATCATTCATCTTCTGCTGATCATGGAAGTAAGGATACTCATATTTGGTTCCTCTGTACAGTATGATGGTGCTTCCAGATCTCCAAATAACTAAACCTCCAGTTTTTCTCTATAAGCAGAACAGGAGGAGCATGAAATTGCAAGTTAAACAACATTGAGACAAAAATAACTGGGTCCAACTATACAGCATTTTTCTCGTAACAGATTTTTGTTTGTCAAATGGAATTACAAGTGATATTTATAATGAAGAAGAAATAACCATGTACATGCTAGTACAGTCTTAAATTAAAATTTCTTTCGAACACAGTAAGGTCTACAAATCCACATGCTGATCATATGACTACATAGTTATTGTAGCAGCATTTTGTCCTGACATTCTGCACATTTCCCCTTGCTAAAAGTTTCACATGAAGAGTTGTGCAATCATGTGTACACTATACACTCAATATCTTATCATATCACAGTATCGGAGGGCAAATACTAACATGTAGTGTCATACTGTCATTCAACATAAAGCAGCACTATTCTGAGTATTCTGAATTCCAGAATTTTCTCAAGGTGTTAGCAATGGGAATATGGGAGCACGCAATGCATACTCACATTACACTGATATACATATGCAAGGGCAGTAGCGGGCCAAACCTGGTTTGGAAACACATAGCACGGTTCCACAGGGCAGTGCTCACCTCGAGGATCTCGTGGGTGCGCCTCATGTTCATGGCGGAGATGTCGTCGCACCTGATCTTCACGAGCTCCACGTTGCGCCATCGCTCGTGTATCCCGTTCACGATCCCCTCCGTGACGCCCGCCTTCCCCACCTTGAGCCGCTTACGCAACCGGATGCCGTCCCCCTGCAGCCGCCGCAGCTTGTCCCGCGGCAGCGTCAGCTCCGCCGCGGACGGAGGCGCCGGGGCCACCGCCGCATCCCTCCCGCGCCTCCGCCCGCGACGCTCTGTGTCTGCCTCGCCGTCACCCGTGGCCCAGCTCGGGTCTAGCGTGGAGCCGACACGGTGGCGGGGAAGCTGGGTCGGGGTGGGCACGAATATTTCTCCGGGGGAAGGGGCGCCCGCGCCCGGAGTTGAGGCCGGGGCCGGAGCGGGGGTCTCGGGGGAGGTTTCGAGATAGCCGAGGCTGCGGAGCTTGTCGGAGATGCGGCGGAGCGCGGACTTGGCGAGGAGCTCCGGCTCCGAGGAGGCCGAAGCGCGGATGGGAGGGAAGCGGGAGTGAGGACGGCGGTGTTTGGAGGTGGCGACGGGGAGGGAGAGGAGGAGGGGAGAGGGGTGGGGGGAGAATTGGAGGAGCATTTGGGCGGGGTGGGAGAGGGAACTGATGGGAGAAGAGGGGTTTAACTTAGCCGTGTGGCTGGAGGATAAGGTGTTTGGGAGGTGGTGGTAGACGAAGAAGGGGACGGTTGCTGCTTTGAGATACGTGCTGCTGATCGGGGTTTACAGAACACGACGGTTAAACCCCTCGACAGCGTGTCACACGGCTCCATCTCCTCCGCCAGCTCCATTTGCACACACTGCGTACATGGATCAGAATGGATGTGTGTGATTGGTGATCTTTTGGTCTCCATGGCACAACCAATATGGGCGTATTTCCACCCTTTTGCCTCTGGCCGCCGCAAGCGAAATTTAATTAAACAATTGAAGAACTCTGCCGGTGTTTTTGTTGACGATCAGGACCAGCTTCTCTCGCCGGCGTCAGGTTATTTTGAGGGGGCATTTTCATCAAAATAACCTAAACTTAAAACAAATTCATAGACTAAACTTTGGCTGAAAGAATTTTACTAGATCTAACCTTTTTTGCAGCGCCGTATAGAGTGGCGCCGCACTCTATAGTGCAACGCCATGACTCACGGCGTTGCACTGTGTTGTGCAACGCCACGACAGGTGGCGCCACACTTTAAAAGTGCAACGCCATGAACAACGGCGTTGCACTGTGTTGTGCAACGCCATAAACGATGGCGTTGCACTGTAGAGTGTAGCGCCACTCTATACGGCATTTCAAAAAGGGTTAGTTTTAGTAAAATTCTTTCGGCCAGAGTTCAATCTGTGAATTTCTTTCAAGTTTAGGTTATTTTGATGCAAATACCCATTTTGAGGAGCTCTTCACATCGGAAGTACATGAGCCTGACCAAAGCATCATCGACAAGGTACAACCATGTGTTTCCAACGCCATGAATAGTGTTCTAATGGACCCTATTCTAGGGAAGAGGTGGCCATGAATAGTGTTCTGATGGCCCCTATTCTAGGGAAGAGGTGAAAAGGGTGTTGTTTAAGAGCATCTCTAGCAGGCGCCCAATTTTGCAGCGCTGGAAATCTCGTATCGAGCGCGCTATCGTGTTTAAGCGCTGCAAAATCGCGCGACCTCCGCCGGAGGCGCTAAAATGCAGCGCGCGCTGTTTCAGCGAGTTTTGTGCCTCCGCCAGGCACTGCAAAATACAGTGCGCGCTACAGGCGCAAACCAAAAACACAATTGCAACCATCACAAAGAAGATCAAAATGGACCAAAAAATGCATGCATAAATGGCTCTCAAAATCCTCCAACCACCTAAATGACATAGTTCAAGCACAAATGACATAGTTCATCCATAAATGACATGGTTCAAACACAAATGACATAGTTCAAACACAAATTTTAGACTCAACATATACACATCATCATCATCACTTGTCAAGATCCTCCATACCACCGCCACCTCCATGTTGGGCATCTTCATCGGAGTCTTGGACGATGGTGTTGCTGGTTGAATCTACATATGCTTCATTGGTAGACGGAGATGGATAAACCAAGGAGGCCATGAATCCTCCCAGTGGTGCTCCCATGCCACTTCTTATCCCAAAATATATCGAGCCCGTTGGGGAACCCCAAGAGGAAGGTATGATGAGGACAAGAGCAAGTTTTCTCTCAGTAATGAAACCAAGGTTATCAATCCAGTAGGAGCAAGGAAACACCTCAAAGGTGTTGCTAGCTGAACTTTGGCAGGGCGCACTACCGGTGCCAGCAGCAACGTGGAGACCTGCACAACACAACCACAAAACTTTGCCCCCAACTTGCGATGAGGTTGTCAATCTCAGCGGTTTTGCTGAAAACAAAGGATTAAACGTATCGAGTGAAAGAAAGTAATAGTTTGCAGAAAGTAAACAGTTAATTGTAGATTCATAGTAAAAGAAAGGACCGGGGTCCATAGTTCACTAGTGGTGGCTCTCCTTAAGATAGATGACATGTTGGGTGAACAAATTACAGCGGGGCAATTGACAAACATCGAGAAAGCATAAAAGCATATACTACTCATCTTGACTCCTTTGAGACTTGATTGGGCATTACAACATTATACATAGACCGTAATCCAACTGCATCTATGACTAATAATCCACCTTCAGGTTATCATCCGAACCCTCTCCAGTATTAAGTTGCAAGCAACGAATAATTATTACGCATTGCGTGTAAAGTAAACAATACAATTATTCTATGAACAAAGGATTGTTGTTTTCTCCCTAGTAGCAACAGCACATCTAGTACCTTAGAGATTTATGTCACTTCCCCAGATTACTAGAGGCATGAACCCACTATCGAGCATAAATACTAACTCTTGGAGTTGCTAGCATCTACTTGGCCAAGATAGCTACTAACAACAGAAAGCATGCAAGATCACAAATAACAAAGACATGATAGAATAAATAATCAATCTGAAATAGCATCTCAATATCCATCGGATCCCCGCAAACACAACATGTAGAATTACAAATAGATGATCTTGATCATGAACGGAGCTCACAAGATCTAAACATGATAGCACAAAGGAGAAGAACCAGCCATCTAGCTACTACATGGACCCGTAGTCCAGAGATGAACTACTCACGCATCACACCGGAGGTTTGCATGGTGATGAAGAAGGCCTCTAGGGTGAATTCCTGTAACAATCTCGGTGAATTACGCTCTTAGTTAATGCCTGGATGAACGAAAGTGGTTAAAATAGTACGGTGGGGCCTAGGGCCACTCACGGTAGACCTTTCGGCCGTCCTAACCACTTTCAGACAACGGGACAAGAACGAGCGGCGTAATCGGTAGGCGAAGGGATCAACTACATACACAAATGAGTATGTATGCAAGCCACATACAACAGTCCTCAGAGCCATTCCATCTAAAAGAAATAGAAATATAGCAACGCCATACGGCAAGATCCAAATGTCCTAGATAGATATAATAATTTAGGATAACTCCTCATACATCACACATCAGAGTATCAGGCGGAAGCGGAAAACAAGATCCGAGTACGGATAAGAAGCAAATCGGCATAATATGCCCCATAAATAAACACATCCCGCCCACAGATCACACGGATCCCCGTTCCCGGAATCTCTACACCGAATGATCGTTGCCAACATCATCTGTCTCTTCCACCCAGTATCCATCTTGCGGGTACACCTGTTCATCGGAATCAAACAATTTATCGTCTGAGACCCTAGGGGTACTCAGCAAGTCTTTATGCCACTAAAGGGGACACAACCTGGGGTGACGCAATTGCAGCAAAAGATAATACCTAACAATTCTACAGATATCCGCTAACCTTCCACCTAACCAATGATAGACGGAAGTCCGTGAATTAAGCACAACAGTTATAACAGTATAACTAACAGATCCATCCTCCTCCTCGCTTACCCACGAGGAAGCGGACGAACAACCCCATCATCCGTTGACAGTTTTATTAACCATTCCATGAGCATTGCACTATTTACTAGTCAAGTACTTAGTCAATTTAAAAGCGGTACTTTAGTTATACTTGTCTATGATCGAGAAACTGTGCTCCAAGTCGTCCATAACCGTGGACACGGCTTTCAGAAATATTTACCCTGCAGGGGTGCACAAATAGCAACACACACTCGATCAACCTCGGAAAAACCAAATCAAAACCCAACGAGGCATTCACGACAAAGCAATCACAGGATTCAGAAAGATTTCAAGGGGCCACCCCATTAAGCTACCCGCAACGAAGTTGGCCGGCTCCGAGACGGACCCAAGGTTTGTGTCAATGGTTGTAAACGACTGGGAACCCGAAAATGTGACTGGGCTTGTCGATACCACGAAAACATTTCACGATCCAAAACAGTACAGGTGCTCCATGCACAATCTTATTAAAGCAGTAACATGGCATAAGTACATGATAGTAATAAAGCCCCAAACTACTTGTGGCCCCAAGAAATAAGAATGAATCAAGCTCTGGCTCAGGGGGGTCCATAAGGCCTCCCGGATGTGGATAGTGCGAATAAACAAGGAACAAGAATCAAGTACTCGGGGTCCTACGGGACACAAGTGAGCAAAAAAAAACCAAATAGCAGATATTGCTCACCGGTGCCTCTTTCATTAGTTATCCCATTACTACTCCGGTTACGTT
This sequence comes from Avena eriantha, assembly GCA_910589775.1. NCBI lineage: Eukaryota > Viridiplantae > Streptophyta > Magnoliopsida > Poales > Poaceae > Avena > Avena eriantha. Next base: position 466,017,623 of record OU342740.1, read on the forward strand.
GTTTAGGTACCTCGTTATTCATCAGACTCTCACATACCCTACACATGTTTTTCTATGACTCACATGGCTCAAACAACTCCTGTAGTAATGGCTCATGGGATGGAGAAACAAGCTTCGGTGGGGTTTAAAAGTAAAGGCTATGTAGTACTTGGGATTCAATTTAATGCAATCGCGACTCAATGATGCAAGAATAAGATAGAGGCAATAGGAACTGTATGTATGCAAGCATGTGGTAGTGCTTTCCTGACAGCTCAGTTGAAGCGAGAGATGGATCTGGGTAGTACTCCTGTGATTCCTGGTAATTCTCCTGCTGGGCGTCTATTCGAAGAAGAACCAAACAAACAAGGGCCAACATAAATAAAGTGCACAAGCATATGAATTAAAATGCAACAAGCAACCAAGCATGCCATGATGAATGATGCACAATTACATGGCATTAAAGTAGCATGGCAAAGGTGAGGGGTGGATACAAGAAATAAAGCACTTTATTATTTATTTGACCAAGTTTTATTGCCATAAACGGTTCAGATTTTTAATGACAACATGATACATGCTTCAATTCAGAACAAGGACTGCATAAATAGAACGGGCTCGTCGCGCTGATCGATTTAGACATATTATTTGTCAAATTTGGAGTTATAAAATAAAAGTTATTAATTAATTAAGGAAAAGGGCATTTTAATGTAATTTTAATCATCTCGAAATTTAAAGTGTTCAAAACATATTTTGAAGGGCATATTTGAATTCCTCACATTTTTCTGATTCCAAAACATATATTACTTGTATTATTTGGATTTGTAATTTAAAAATCATTTCAATCTGAATTGGATTTGAATTTAAATCAATTTTGAAAAGATTTAATTAAAAACAGACACAGGAAATTACTTTTGTCACCCAGGCGAAATCAGCCCCAGTCACTGACGGGTGGGCCTTGCGCTGACTGGGCCACGCGCGCGGAAAACCTTTTCCCACCGCGGGCTGGGCTAGCCACTGAGGCTGACAGGCGGGCCAGCGGCTACTGGCCCACGCGACAGTGGGGTTTCTCCTAGAGGCTGACAGGTGGGGCTGGGACTGGAGCGTGGGTTACGCCTGAGAAAAGCTGAGGGGCTTTCTGCAAGATGGCTAGGGCGACGGACAGGTGGGGTCGCTAGAAGCGCGGGTTGCAGGAGTCAAAAAGGTGGGGGGTTATGTGCAAAGTTCCAACGCGTGCACTGTTTCTCTTCCTCTCTCTGACGAAACTGACGGCGGCAACGCGCGCGCGGGGCGGGGACTCGATCCCGGGTCGCGGGCGTGCGCGCGGAGGGGGCTAACCGGTGCGGCTGGCTCGGGTAGCTGTCAGGAGGGTGGCGGGGGCCTAGTTAGGGTTCTGCGCGGCGCGGGGAGGCTGCAGACACCGGCGAGCGGCGCGCACTGAGAGCGCTCGGCAAAAGCAACAGCGGGGATAGGGCGGTACGGCGAGGCAGAGCATGTCAGAGAGGAAGAGATGCTCACCGCGAGCTCGACGGCAGGCTCGGATCAGAGCGAGGAGCGGCGGAGCGACGAGATCGCTGGCGCCCCGGATCTAGGGTTTGCTGCAGTGCGGCGAGGTACTGGCGGTGCTGGGGAGCTCCTCGTCCAAGTCAGCGTGTACGGGGTGATGCAGAGGGACGTCCACGATCTTCCAGGCCACCTCCAGGACGAGCTGCTCGGCTGGAACGACAGGGACGAGGTGGTGCTGGCGGTGACCGGCGGCAGAAGCTGTTGTGGTCAGAGAGGAGGAAGGAGAAGAAGAAGAAGAGGGGCGGCTCTGGGGCGGATCTGGGGATGCAGTAGAGGCGTGTGGCGAGGGAAAACGAGAGGGAGAGAGGAGGGAGGCAGGCGGGGCACGGCAGAGATAAAGGTGGCCTCGGTGCCACCTTTTCCTCCTCCTCCTCGGCACGTGCTAGCTCGGCTGGCAGGTAGGGCGAGGTAGGGGTGGCTGCAGGTGGACCAGGACGGCGTGGAGGCTAGAGGGTGGGGCTAGCTCGGCTGGTAGAGAAAAGAGAGAGAGGAGAGGGGGTTAGCTCGGCTAGGTTTAGACATGGGCTCGGGTTAGGGCATAGCTAGGGTTAGATGGAGGTTAAGGTTAGCTGAGGTGGGGCCAAGGAGAGAGAGAGGGGTCAGGTGGCCCTCATGGTAGAGAGAGATAGGGAGATAGGGGAGATGGAGTTAGGGTTTAGATTAGACTAGGTTTAGGGTTAATAGAAGAGGAACTAGGTTTAGGGTTTTAATTAATTTTTAGTTTTGAAAATTTGTTTAGAAGCCCACTCAAGAGGACAAATGATGATTGCTATGAATTAACAAGAGAAGAGATGGAAGAGGAATCCAAGAAGAGAGAAAGAAAAAGGATCATGGGAGAAAGCCTCACTTGGGGTCATGCATGGGAGGAAAAATAAAAGCAATAGATATAGATGAGTATATGGGAATGGTGGAAGGAAAGGAGATGATCCATAAAGAAAGGATCCACTAAAAATAAAGGAAAAACCAATGGAGCAAAAGGTGGTGGAGAAGTGTGCATGGCCCATGCAAAATAATAATGCCATTGCCTAATTTGTGAAAACAATAATAATATAATGGCATTATTCTTATGTATTTCCAAGAAATGGAATAAAGCCAAGCAAAGGAATTTAAAGGACTAGATCCACCCTATTGCCCATGAGCTAGATAAAACCAAAATAAAGACAAACAAGCTCATGGTCTAGTAGGATGGTGGAATTATAAAGTGGTGGAAGAGAAAGATGGTGGAAGAGAAATAAAAGATATGCCCCAACTCAACTTGGGCCTTTGAACAATATATCAATAACCAAATACAATATCAAGAGGCAAATACAATTAATAATACGTATGAGAGAAAAAACAAAAGAAAGAGGGTTTTATATGATGCTCAAATGCAAGGTGGCATGATGACATGAGCATGATATAATTATGATGCAACAATAATATATATAAGTAGCCAATATTTTACCAGGACAAGTAGCATTACAATTGTTAGACAATTGGGGTGCTACAATTCCCCTCTCTGGCAGGGTGCCGGGAAGAGCTTCAGATCCCTCCCGATCTAGGGATGGAGATGGCGGCGGCTATAGACTCTTTCGTGGAATTTTGATCGGGTACTTAGGGTTTCTGTATCGGAGGCATCTTATAGGCGAAAGGGGAGGCCGAGGGGGTGCCTAGGGCGGCCAGACCACCCCCTGGCGCGGGCCAGGCTAGGCCACGTGGCCAGGTGGTGTGGCGGCCCCCTGGCCCCTCTCCGTCTCGTATTCTGGCTCCGGGTGTCCCTCGGTGAAAAACTGACTTTGGCTTTTGTCCCGTCCAATTCTGAAAATATTCATTTTCTTACAAAGTGTATAGAAAGTACTCCAAAGTGTGGACAAAACAAAAGAAAGTAAATAAAACCAAGCATGGAACATCAAAAATTATGGATACGTTTGCAACGTATCAACATCCCCAAGCTTAACTCCTGCTCGTCCTCGAGTAGGTAAGTGATACAAAGAAAGAATAATTTTTGAGGTGACATGCACCATCATAAACTTGATCAAAGTATTTGTAAAACAATGATTGCTGGGATCATAGTACTTCAATCATAACATGAAAGATAAAGTTCTAACAATAAGACAAAGCAACTATATTGCAACATGAAAAGGCACAAACAAAAGATTCATGAATAACAATGCTTTGCAAGACGTTTGTTTGTTTCACATAAAGAAAACGTAGCATAGTGGCATTCAGCTTCTCCCTCATAGAGTAGCAAACATTAATGCATAGGACACCTTCAAAGTTCATAAGAGTGACTAGATACAAATAGTTTAAAACAAGCAATATCAAAGTTATGCATCAATCAATAAGTCTTGGGACAATGCACATAGAACTAAGAATGGCCACTATGCTCTCAAAGTAGATGCATAAAGATAGAAGGTGGAGACTCAACATAAAAGTAAAAGAAAGGCCTTCATAGAAGGAAGCATGGATTCAAGTTTCATAAAGAGCTTCAAAAAATTATGATACTTTTAGCTTTCAGCTCTCATTGCCCCTATTATAAGCATCTTGAAGTGATTAAGGTTAAAGTGAACAAACTATGGTGTATATGCTTGACGAAGTATAAGTTGGAAATCTTATGTCCCTTGAATACGAGGGGCGCTCCTCATGCTACTCAAGTTTAGTTACCGGTAAGTTCTTGTCATAGTAAGTACATGTGTATCATAGAGAACCGCCAACGGGGTACCCCTTGCCCGATGATACGGAAGAATCCACATATCAAAATGACAAGGCAAGCAGACAACGAGCATCTCAACAATCTTCTTATTTACCATGGGAATATGGTGCTTTTTTCTCTCTTTCCTCTTTTCTCATATCTTTTTCTTTTCTTTTTCTGTTTTTTCTCAATATCTGACTCTTTTTTTATAAGAAGAATGCATCATAGACAACTCATTATGGTTATGCTGAAGGTTTCCACCATGGCGGCATGGATTAGACCAAGGGCCTAGGCGTTTCTCTAACACACATACATAACTCCATGGACTTACAAGCTCCCCTTTCATTTCACACCGACGACATCCATAGACAAAAGAGCATGATATCAACTAGGTACAAAGTACAAGTGCAATGGTTCTGCTAATCCCCAACATATAAGTGCAAGCATATACAGCATAGACGACACAATGGTTCAAGTTTATTAAGGGCAAGAAAAGTAAAGTGTGTCATCAAGTTCGTGAGAGCTTTAATCACTAATTTTCTCATAACAAGTTTAATTTGGAAGGTAGATAAAAACATGAATATACTTGGAATAGCAATTGCTAATAGGTAGATATGGTGGACTCTTTGGAATAACTTGGTTTTTGGAGTTGGATGCATGAGTGGAACTCATACTTGGTTATGGAGGCTAGCAAAAGACTGGGAGCGACCAACTAAGAGAGCAATAATGGCCATAATCATGCAGAGCGACAAAACATCATTAATCAAAGCATAAAGTGATACTACAAGTTGAAAACTAAAGGATCATAAAGTCTATGGTGACTTGCGATAGTCATAACATGGTGTGAGCATGTGCCAAGTCAACCCAAATAAAGCATCAAAGGAGAATACCACAATACTATGCTTTAATATGCTAAAACAATGCATGATTCTTCAAGGGAACATTAAGCAATCTCAATTGTTTATAACAATTCATGCTACATCAAAGAATACTAAGCATAAAGCCAAAACAATATCAAGCATGGCATGACAAAGCATAGGCCACAGTCAAAAACAAGCTCTCTTTACCACTTAAGCATGAACTTTCCTACTCTTTTCTAATCCAAACCAAACTATTTGAAAACCAATACATGAAAGAGGGGGTCCAACCAATTTATTCAGAAAACTAAGAAAACAAAGCAAACGAAAAAGAAGACGCTCCAAGAACAACACAATTGTGCATGAAACAATAAAAATGAAGTGTTTGGAAGAAACCTAGAATTTTTATTGATGAAGAAGGGGATTTCTTGGGCATCCCCAAGCTTTGACGCACTTCTTGGATATTTCTTGGGTGACACGCGTGGCATCCCCAAGCTTGAGCTTTAGTCCATCCTTCATCTCATTACTCATTCCTTCCATACACCTGAAATTTTTTCTTCATACAAAACTTCACATGATCTTTATTAGCAACATTAGTGCACTCAAGATAATAGGTCTTTAGGTTCAGTTCCAACACCAGTAAAACTTTCATTAAAACACAAGTTACTGTAACACTTCCCTCAAAAAGCTCAATTCCCCAAAAGAACTCAAAAAGGAACCAACAAGAAGCAAATACAATAATGGCAGAAATCTGTCAAAACAGACCAGCAGGTAAAGACGAATTTTCGAAGACCTTCTGTTGCTCAAATCAAAATGTGTTGAACTAACAAAAGTTAGATAACAACCTGGAGCAGAAGCACAAAAATTCACGCCTCAAAAGGACGTACATAGATTTTACACGAATATTTATGGTGAAGCACGGAAATCTGTTTCGGGACAGCAACTTTCCCAATCATTACTTCTCTCTCATTAGAGGTTACTCTTGGCACAAAAAGCAAATAAAAAGGATAAGGAGCGGTTATTACAGAAGTAATAACTTCCAAGACTCATCTAAAACTTTTGGGTTATCTCCCAATATGTACTTTTCTTTAACGCCTTTAAGTTAGGCATGATAGTTTGAGAAGATGCTCACATAAGAAATATGAATTGAAGTAAAAGAGAGCATCAAGAAGCAAATTCAAAACACATTTAAGTCTAACCCACTTCCTATGCATAGGAATCTTGTATGCAAATAAATTCGCAGAGAACAAAGTGTCAGGCATAGGAAGATAAAACAAGAGTAACTTCAAAACTTTCAGCACATAGAGAGGTGTTTCAATACCATGAAAACTTCTACAACCATATTTTCCTCTCTCGTAATAATTTTCAGTAGCCTCATGAATAAACTCAACAATATAACTATCACATAAAGCATGCTTTTCATTATCTACAAGCACTAGAGCTTTATTATAAACATTTTTCAAAAGAATCCGCAGGAATATGACATTCGTCCTCCTTTGGTAAGCATGGGGACAATCAAATAATGTAAGGGGTAAAGAGTTACTCTCATTAGAAGGTAGGGATGGGTAGATCCATTCTTCCTCCTCTTGATCATCACTCTCCTCCTCTTTTTTATCCAATGAGCTTCTAGTTTCAGCAATTTCTTCTTCCATTGGTGGTGAGCATCTATTAAGATATTCAAGAATATAGCCATTTTCTACCTTGTAATTATCAAAGCAAAATTTAAGTATATCATAAACCTCATATTTATAAGGTGAATCATCGGTATTTTCAAGCAAACTAGCAAGTTCAAATGCACCCTTCCAAGCAATAGATTCTTCAATTTGTTCCACATCATAAAAGTCATAATTCCCTTTAACATAAGAAGATATGGTAACATTATCATTATACTCACATTGAAAAGGGAGGTGTTTATACCTCCTACATCAACAAGATTTATCAAAGCAATAAGTAACATTATAAGTAGAGCACACGTTTATAGCAATGGTATACAATTTATCAATTTGTTCCCATAAGTGTTTCCCTTTTTGTGACAAGCGGTGTTCCTTATAATAATATTTTTGTTCTTCCGTGAACCCACCTTGCCAATAAGATTCAGCTTCAAAGAAACCAACCATTGATAGAAAGCATGATAAAGCAAGAAAATAACAGACCAATGAAAATAACAACTATAGTAGGAACTAATTTTTTTGTATTTTTGATAAAGAAACAAGCAAACAAAGTAAAAATAAACTAAGCAAAACAAAAATAACAAAGTAAAGAGATTGGTTATGAGGGGCTCCCCTTCTGAAGATGTCCTTGACTCCCCGGCAACGGTGCCAGAAAATCGGTTGCTTAGCCCAAATTATATCGAGCCCGTTGGGGAACCCCAAGAGGAAGGTATGATGAGCACATCAGCAAGTTTTCCCTCAGTAATGAAACCAAGGTTATCAATCCAGTAGGAGCAAGGAAACACCTCAAAGGTAACAGAAAATAGTAAACAGTTGATTGTAGATTGATAGTAAAAGAAAGGATCGGGGTCCATAGTTCACTAGTGGTGGCTCTCCTTAAGATAGATTACATCTTGGGTGAACAAATTATAGCGGGGCAATTGACAAACATCGAAAAAACATACAAGCATATACTACTCATCTTGACTCCTTTAAGACTTGATTGGGCATTACAACATTATACATAGACCGTAATCCAACTGCATCTATGACTAATAATCCACCTTCAGGTTATCATCTGAACCCCCTCCAGTATTAAGTTGCAAGCAATGAATAATTGCATTACGGATTGCGTGTAAAGTAAACAATACGATTGTTCTATGAACAAAGGATTGTTGTTTTCTTCCTAATAGCAATAGCACATCTAGTACCTTAGAGATTTCTATCACTTCCCTAGATTACTAGAGGCATGAACCCACTATCGAGCATAAATACTAAATCGTGGAGTTGCTAGCATCTACTTGGCCAAGATAGCTACTAACAACGGAAAGCATGCAAGATCACAAATAACAAAGACATGATAGAATCAATAATCAATCTGAAATAGCATCTCAATATCCATCGGATCCCCGCAAACACAACATGTAGAATTACAAATAGATGATTTTGATCATGAACGGAGCTCACAAGATCTAAACATGATAGCACAAAGGAGGAGAACCAGCCATTTAGCTACTACATGGACCCGTAGTCTAGAGATGAACTACTCACGCATCACATCGGAGGCTTGCATGGTGATGAAGAAGGCCTCCAGGGTGAATTCCCCTCTCTGGCAGGGTGCGGGGAAGAGCTTCAGATCCCTCCCGATCTAGGGATGGAGATGACGGCGGCTAGAGACTCTTTCGTGGAATTTTGATCGGGTACTTAGGGTTTCTGTATCGGAGGCATCTCATAGGCGAAAGGGGAGGTCGAAGGGGTGCCTAGGGCGGCCAGACCACCCCCTGGCGCGGGCTAGGCTGGGCCGCACGGCCAGGTGGTGTGGCGCCCCCTGGCCCCTCTCCGTCTCGTATTCTGGCTCCGGGTGTCCCTCGGTGAAAAACTGACTTTAGGTTTGTCCCGTCCAATTCCGAGAATATTCATTTTCTGACTTTCCTAGAACCAAAAACAACAGAAAACAGGCAGCTGGCACTGTGCCTCTTGTTAATAGGTTAGTAGTGTATAGAAAGTACTCCAAAGTGTGGACAAAACACAAGAAAGTAGATAAAAGCAAGAATGGAACATCAAAAATTATGGATACGTTTGCAACGTATCAGCCACCCATGGCGCCTTGCCCACTCATCCCACCCATGTTTCCAAGACCCATGCCTTCATAGCCTCCAAATCCTCCGTTAGTGCTCCCATGCCTACAAAGCCTCCCGCTTGTGCTCCAATGCCTCCATAGCCTCCCGCTTGTGCTCCCATTCCTCCATAGCCCGCCGGTGGTGCTCCACAGCCTCCCATGCCTCCGTAGCCTGTCGGTGGTGCTCCAAAGCCTCCCATGCCTCCCATGCCTCCCATACCTCCAAAGCTTCTGAAGCCTCCCATGCCTCCGTAGCCTCCAAGTGGTGCTCCATAGCCTCTCACGCGTCCTTAGCCTCCTGGTGCACTCATTCCTTCATTTTGGGTCTTCGTGAGGTTTGCCAACTTTATTTTTTTGTCCAACACTTCGTTGCGAGCAAGGTTGATGTACTCCTTTTGCCTCTCATCCATGTTTGAGGTGTCCATGAAAAAGAGCTCCATCTCTTCGTCCAATAAGCATTGATGCTCCTCATTGGCCATCTTCTTCTCCTCCATTGCCACCCTCCTCTCCTCGGCGGCCGCCAACCTCTCCTCCAATGCCACGCGCCGCGCCTCGGCATCCTTCTTTCCCTCATTGTATTCCTCCCTTGCCTTTGCCATCTTCTCCATAGCTTTCGCTATGTCATCATCACCGGCCTTCTTACCCTTCAATTCTTTGGCGGCCTTCCTTCCAAGCGGCGGCCTTTTGGTAGCCGAGTGAGGAGTGGAGCTTCTTATGTTTCTATCATCACCACTTGAATCATCATCGTCAACGATGGTTGATTCCACGGTTGCTTGTTGCGCCAAAAATGTTGGCACATCAATTCTTCCACGGTTCTTCCACTTCTCCTCATTCGCGAGCACGTCGTAGCAATGGTGCAAGGTAAATGGCTTGGAGAGGATTTTCTTGCCCTTCTTGGTCTTCTTCCCCTCATCTCGGAACATGCCTTGACCCATGGTGTTCTACATTGTAGTAGAAACGAGCAAACAACACATAAAACATATGCACATGTCAACAAAATAGTAGAACACAATACAAGAACTTACCCTATCAACATCATTGGTGCCACTTGGGTTGATATCATCAACCGTCTTTTGCACACTTGCCTACCTTGAACAATCTTGGTTGATGACCGACCATCGGGACCGAAGAGAGTGATTGGTGCAACGAACTCTACCTGTGTTGTTGGCATCAAAGTACTCCTTCATCCTTAACCAATATGTGTCTCTACTTTGGTCGGTGCCAACCGTAGGATCCATACCAATCTTCAACCAAGTCTTGCAAAGCAACAGTCCTCATCTACGGTGTAGTTTGCCTTCCTACCCCCTGGCGCTTCCACCATGCCCTTCCCTTCCTCATCCACCTCCTCGTACTCCTCCTCCACCACCTCTTCATCCATCGCATTTTCATCTTCATTTTGCGTTTGAGCAAAATATGAACCGGCAATCTCCATAGTCTCCAAGAAACTATCGTCATCGACACTACAATTAACGCAAATGTCACAATCCTACTATAACACATTCGCATGTATGTCAAAAAGACAACAAAAATGAAAATTTGTACCTAGTTGCCATTTGACTAAGCACGTTGTGTGCGGCGACGGCGGCCGCGGTTGGCGCCCGTCGAGGCGCTGGTGGAGGCAGAGAGGAGGTCGGAGGCGCTTGCGGGGCCGCTGCAGCCTATGCGTGGCGAACCGCGGCGCCGTTCCGTGGTGCCTTCGGTTTGGGAGCCGGAGCTTCCCCTGCCGCCGCGCCGCACTTCGTGGTGCTCTTCCCCTTGGTGGAGGCACGATGGGCGGCAGCGCTACGCCGTTGCTTGTCCGCGGTGGCATGATGAGGGTGCGAGTGGCGGCCGACCCCGCGGCGGCGCCACCGCTAGGGTCTGGCGCGGTCACTAGTGGGATTGCGCCGGCGCCGGTGCCGGCAGCGGGCGGGACGGAGTAGGGAGGGGTGCCGGAGGAGCCGTCCATCACCGGAGTTGCGTCGGCGGCCTCACGGAGGGGAAGGCAAATAGGAGAGGTCGCGCGTGTGGGGGATTTTTCCGAGCGGTTGGTTCTTCCCGCGCGTCGCCAGTGATAGCGCACGCTGTAGCCGGAGCCGGATATATTGCGCTCCGAATAGCGCAAAATGCAGCGCCATGCTAAAAATTTGCAGCGCGTGGTATTTTAGCGCATCTGCTGGAGGAGGTTTGCAGCACGCGCGCGGTAAAAAATAGTTATTTTAGCGTTGCGCTATTTTGGCGCCTCTGCTGGAGATGCTCTAACATTGGAGATTTGAAGACCTCTGGGCCCGGATGGCCTCCATGCGATTTTTTATAAGGGATTTTGGTACATTATAAGAGAAGATCTAACGGATGAGGTTCTGCTAGCAGTTAATTCACGTACTATACTTGCTTGAAGGATGGAACAATGCGACTATTGTACTCATCACTATTATGCCTCTACCTCTGGGTGGCTATACCCCCCGTCAGATGACGTTCGATCGTGCATTGAGATCTGGATCCAATAGCTATCAGTTATTCCTTAATCACCAAAACCTGTAACTAACTGACATGAGCTCTAGATGGGTCAGCCCATGTACAGAGGCCACTAGGCAAAGAGGCAGGCTCACTCATTAATCAGGTGCATTTACTTTCATTGCGTCCTGTCTTGAATGTACTTCTCGGATGTAGTATTGACCATTGGTTCATCACCAAGTGCATTTAGTACTCATATATAGTGCCTGTATCAAGCGGGAAAAAAGAGGATGACCATCATTCTTGTGCAGGTCGTCATCTCTTTTTAAATGCTAATGTCATGTCGATAGTTAGTAAAATGAGCCAAGCATGCAGCATTTTTGCATGTCATTGACGCAACGTGTCAGTCTGACTCTAAACCCTAAACCCTAATAATATCAACACAAAATCAGATACATAACCACACTTAACTAGGGTATCTCCGGGAGCTAATACTACTGGCTGTCAGATATATTATGCCATACCGAATCTCCAACCTAGTAACGGACGACATCTAAAGGGGGGATATAGCCACCGGGTGGTAGTAAATCCACACTCCTTGTACTCATTCCCAAAGTGGAAAATCCAGAGTTCATCACTCAATTGCGTCCGATCAGTCTATGTAACGATTGTGTACAAGGTGATTTCCAAGCTGGTTGCAAATAGGCTTAAAACCCTTCTTCCAAATATTATTTCTCCAACACAAAGTGCATTCGTTCCTAGCAGGCTGATTACCAACAATGTGTCGGTGGCATATGAGACATATCATGCAATCAAGAATAAGAAAAGTTGGGTAGTATTGTACTATGTAGTGAAACTTGATATGCACAAGGCATACGATAGAGCAGAGTGGTGTTTCCTGAAAATGATGCTTCTTCGGCTTGGTTTTGATCCTGGATGGGTGGAACTCATCATGGCTTGTGTATCATCTGTACGGTACCAGGTCCGTCTTAATAATGGCCTCTCTGATTATTTTTATCCTAGACGTGGGCTTAGGCAAGGAGATCCCCTCTCTCCCTACCTTTTTCTCTTATGTGCGAAGGTCTTATGAGTCTTTTGAAGTTTGAACAAAATGCAGGAAAGCTGAAGGGAATTAAGGTGTGTAGAGGAGCTCCGGCTGTTTCACCCCTCCTCTTTGCAGATGATTCACTTATCTTAATGCAAGCGAATGCAAATAATGCTACAACTTTCCGTTCGACACTTGATGATTATTGTGCGTCCTCGGGACAGTTGGTAAGTGATGGCAAATCAAGCATATTTTTTAGCACATGTAGTGATGTTGACTTAAGAGTGAGGTATGCTCTATTATGAATATCATAACATAATCGGTAACGGACAAGTATCTTTGTTTACCCCCCCTCTAGTTGGTGTCGATAGATCCGATTGTTTTAAGCATCTAGTTGAGAGAGTTATCAAAATTCTTATGGGATGGAAGGAGAAGAACATGTATTTTGGTGGTAAAGAGGCTCTCATGAAGCTACCATTCAAGCTATACTTGTGTATACGATGTTTGTGTTCAAGCTACCCAAACAGATCATTAAAGGGATAATTGCTGCAATGTCCCAGTTCTAGTGGGGAGATGATGATCAGCATAAACATATGCACTGGTTTGCATGGTGAAAAATGTGTGTCTCGAAGAAATAAGGAGGCATGGGTTTTAGGGATCTCCATTGTTTTAATTTGACCATGTTAGTCAAGTAATGTTGGAGGTTGATTTCTGACCTAGATTTGATTTGTGCCAAGTATTTTCCTGATGGTGATATCTTGAATTGTCAACCAAAAAAGGTAGCTCCTACACATGGCAAAGTATATGGGCCAGTATTCAAACCTTTAAGAAAGGTCACATCTGGAGGGTAGGGATGGTTCTCGGATAAATATTTGGAATGACCCATGGATTCCAAATAGTCATAATAGAAAAATTGCGACAAGGAGGGGTAAATATTGTATACCAAAGTTTATGAACTTATTAATCAAGAGACTAAAGCATGGAATGAGGAGTTGATTAGGGAGATTTTTTGGCCAATTGATGTGTAGAGAATTCTGCATATTCCTCTCGTGGTTGGTTTGGTGCGGGACTTTGTTTCTTAGAAATACACGAAGCTATGCGTACAACATATTATGCCGAGTGGGAACATCAAGACGGCAGCAAGCTTAGGCGCACTGGTGGCTTTGGAACATCTTCAGCATTACCAGTGTGGAAAACTGTGTGGTCTCTCAATGTGTCAGCTAAAATTAAAATTCATTGTTGGATATCACTCCTTGGTGCTATTCCATGCAATGTGATTCTTCTTAATCGATACATGCAACATAGTTCTCAGTGTCAATTGTTTAAGTCTGATTGTGAGAGTATTCATCACGCCTTTTTTTCATGTCAGGGAGCAAAGGAAATCTGGTATTTTCTTGGCTTGCAGGGTTTTATATCACATGTGTGCTCCATGGACACGAGGGTGATGGCTCAGGATACGTTGAGCTCGTTGGGAACCCTAAGAGGAAGGTATGATGAGCACAGCAGCAAGTTTCTCTCAGTTATGAAACCAAGGTTATCGAACCAGTAGAAGCAAGGAAACAACCCCAAGGTGTTGTCACCAACTTGGAATCCTGCACAACACAATCACAGAACTTTGCCCCAACTTACAGTGAGATTATCAATCTCACCGATTTTGTTGAAAATAAAGGATTAAACATATTGTGTAGAAGATAGTAATTGCTTGCAGAAAGTAAACAGTAAACGGTAAATAGTAGATGGTATATCAATGATAAAAGAATGGACCGGGGTCCATAGTTCACTAGAGGTGATTCTCCTTAAGATAGATAACATGTTGGGTGAACAAATTACAGCGGGGCAATTGACAGACTCGAGAAAGCATACATGCATATACTAATCATCTTGACTCCTATGAGATTTGGTTGGGCATTACAACATTATACATAGACCGTAATCGAATTGCATCTATGACTAATAATCCACCTTTAGGTTATCATCCGAACCCCCTCCAGTATTAAGTTGCAAGCAATAGATAATTGCATTAAGCAAAGCGTGTAAAGTAAACAATACGATTGTCCCATGGACAAAGGATTGTTGTTTTCTCCCTAGTAGCAACAACGCATCTAGTACCTTAGAGATTCCTGTCACTTCCCCAGATTACTAGAGGCATGAATCCACTATCGAGCATAAATACTCCCTCTTGGAGTTTCTAGCATCTACTTGGCCAAGATAGCTACTAACAACGGAAAGCATGCAAGATCACAAATAACAAAGACATGATAGAATCAATAATCAATCTGAAATAGCATCTCAATTTCCATCGGATCCCCACAAACACAACATGTAAGATTATAAATAGATGATCTTCATCATGAACGGAGCTCACAAGATCTAAACATGATAGCACAAAGGAGGAGAACCAACCATCTAGCTACTACATGGACCCGTAGTCCAGGGATGAACTACTCACGCATCACACTGGAGGCAGTCATGGTGATGAAGAAGGCCTCCAGGGTGATCTCTCCGCTCCGGCAGGGTGCCGGGAAGAGCTTCAGATCCCCCCCGATCTGGGGATCGAGATGGCGGCGGCTACAGACTCTTTCATGAATTTTTGTTTGGGTCTTTGATCGGGCACTTAGGGTTTTCGCCCCGAGGGGTCTTTATAGGTAGAAGGGCAAGGTCGGTGGAGCACCAGGGGGCCCACACCCTCTGGTGGCGCCCCCCAGGCCACGCCGCCACCAGGTGTGGCCGCCCTGGTGCGCCACTCCGTCTCCTCTCTGGACTCCGTGTTGCTTCGGATAAAATATTGACTTTGGCTTTTGTCCGGTCCAATTCTGAGAATATTTCCTTACTAGCTTTTTTGAAACCAAAAACAGCAGAAAACAGGCAACTGGCACCGTGGCATCTTGTTAATAGGTTAGTTCCAGAAAATATATAAAAATACCTCAAAGTGTGGGAAAAACATAAGAAAGTAGATACTAAACAAGCATGAAACATCAAAAATTATAGATACGTTTATGACGTATCAAAGGGTTCTTCCATCCTAAAGTCCTTGTTGTGTGACGGATCAGCTAAAGCCCCACTTCTTGATGGAATTGGTCATAATGATTTAGTTGCTACAGCTATTTGGTACATTTGGTGGGAGAAAAGGCAAGTGATCAGAGGTGAAAATATCCAATCCTCAGTTCGTTCAACGCAGTCTATTTCTATTTTGGCAACAAATTACTCAAGGGGGAAAAGGGAAAATAATTCTATTGTAAGGCACAGTTGGAGGAAGCCAAAAGAAGGTTTTTTGAAGTTAACGTCGATGCTTGTTTCAATGTGGACTCAAGTACGGGCAGCACCGGTGCCATTTTGAGAGATGATAAGGGTTTCTTTTTAGTGGCAAGCAACTGTGGGATTCCATGTCTCCGATGCATCTTCGGTGGAGGCCCAAGACCTTCGGGGTGGACTGCTTCTTGCTGGACAGATCGGGTGCGATAGGCTCAAAATCAATTCGGATTGCCTTGAAATCATAGAGGTCATGCAGAACGGAGGGAGATATCTTGGACCAGCAGTGGCAATATTTGAGAATGTTATACTCTGTGTTGTAATTTCATAGTTGTCCAATTTTCGCATTGTCCTAGGGAATCCAATGTGTCGTAATTTGCAGCAGATACAACAGCTAGAAATTCAGAAGGGCCTATGTCTGTTGTATGGCATGAGGATCCCTCTGAATTCTTGATCTCGATTTTGTCAGAAGATGTAGCCGTATTTCCTGAGTAATAAAATTACCATGTTGGTTTTCAAAAATGTGTGGTTGGTGATGAGTTGATTTTTTCCTCTTTTTTTTGAGAATTGAAATGATAATTGATCCGATCGATCACCTTCATATATATGGAGGGCCTCGACATCCAACTTAAGAACCCGGTTGTCGGTGGTGAACTGTTGGTTTATCTGTTTGAACATCGACGCATGCCCCATAGCTGGTAACCTGGAGCTCAATCACAATTCAGATGATATTTGTTCTATTGATTCCATTTTATTTAGTGTTATGTGTCTCTTTGTAATGATGTAAATCAACAATTTTGTTGTTGGACTGTAATTTATTTGCAACATGGAAGTACTTTCTTTAGCATTGTCGAATGTACAAAGTGCAACGTGAATTAAATATCCTTTATTTTGTAATATTTAGTATTTTTCTAGTAATATTTTTTCTTTCATTGAAAAAGTAACTTTTTTTTGCAATAAGAAAGAGTAACAGATTAACTTAAGCAGATTCAGAAACTAATGAAATAATTCAAGAAAACATAAATGCATCCTTTTCTAAAATGTGCATAAACCCATCCATACCACCCAATAATTGCACAAAAGAAATAAGATACATATTGGGTTTAGAAGCAGTGAGCTACAAGGCATTATAACTAGAATATTATCTTGAGTTCATCAAAGGAGTTCATACACGGTAACTTGTCACACACGAGGTTGCCATGCCCGTGGACAGAATGTATATATAAGAGGTAATCATGACTCCTAACTATGGATGACACACACAAGATCATCGTCGACCACACCATTGAATTGTCTCTCTCCATGTTGCACATGAGCTCATTTTTTGTGATATTTCTCTATCACAAAACCCGTAACAATGCACGGACATGGTTGCTAGTTTTAACATAAGATGTATATTCTAGGAGCATTACAAACAATAGCAGGATACTTTTTTATCCTAAAGTATTGTCCTACAATATCCATCGAGTTGTACCTTCAACTTCTTTACACATCCTCATGGTCAAATTATAAAATGTACCAAAGTATATACACTAGCAAATCATCTTAACTTCATATACTAGGGTAACCATGTGTGTTAATTTAGAGTCCATATATGTTGTTCTTTAAGTACTTGTATTATCCACTATCATCCTCATAACCTCTCCCTCTGTGCTCAGCACATCATCATCCTTTGGATTTGCCCTAGATCTGACTATCCGTTAGGGTTGGTGGGATGGCAGTTTTTGTAACTCTTTATTGAGATGATCGATCACCTTCGTATGGAGGGCCTCGACGCCCAACCTAAGAACCCGATTGTTGGCGGTGAACTATTGGTTTATCTGTTTGAACATCGACGCATGCCCCATAGCTGGTCAACCTGAAACTTAATCACAATTCATATGATATTTGTTCCATTGACTCTGTTTTATTCAGTGTTCACGTGTCTCTTTTAATGATGCAAATCCACATTTTTTTGTTGGACTGTAATTTCTTTGCAACATGGAAGTACTTTCTTTAGCATTGTCGATCGTACAAACTGCAATGTGAATTAAATATCCTTTATTTTGTAAATTTACTATTTTTCTAGCAACATTTTTTCTTTCATTAAAAGAGTAACTTTCTTTTTTGCAAAAAGAAAGAGTAACAAATTAACTTAAGCAGATTCAGAAAGTAGTGAAATAATTCAAGAAAACATAAATCCATCCTTTTCTAAAATGTGCATAAACCCATCCATACCACCCAATAATTGTAAGAAAGAAATGAGATACACATTGGGTTTAGAAGGAGTGAGCTACAAGGCATTATAACTAGAATATTATCTTGAGTTCATAAAAGGAGTTCATACACGGTCACTTGGCACACACTAGGTTGCCATGGCCGTGGACAGAATGTATATATATATGAGGTAATCATGACTCATGACCATGGATGACACACACAAGATCATCGTCGACCACGCCATTGAATTGTCCCTCTCCACGTTGCACATGAGCTCATTATTGGTGATATTTCTCTATCACAAAACCTATAACAATGCACGGACATGGTTGCTAGTTTTAACAGAAGATGTATATTCCAGGAGCATTACAAACAATAGCAGGATATACTTTTTCATCCTAAAGTATTTTCATACATTATCCATCGAGTTGTACCTTCAACTTCTTTGCACATCCTCATGGTCAAATTATAAAATGTACCAAAGTATATACAATAGCAAATCAGCTTAACTTCATATACTAGGGTAACCCTGTGTTAATTTCGAGTCCATTTATGTTGTTCTTTAAGTACTTGTATTATCCACTATCGGCCTCATAACCTCTCCCTCTATGCTCAGCACATCATTATCCTTCGGATTTTCCCTAGGCGCAATCTGACTATCCGTTAGGGTTGGTGGGATGGCAGTTTTTGTTACTCTTCGTTGCACCCTTCTTCTTTTCGAGGTATGTTGCACCCTTCTTGTGGTTACCACTGGATCACACATGGTGATGGGCAAGCGACCCAGACCAACCGTTATATCTCGAATACGAGCGGCATTGGAACCCTCTCCTCTCATATTCGAACTTGTACTCGGAACCAGGCTGCAGTAGAATCTCTTGCAAGACCACCACTGTTGCATTTCCTTTGTTCCAAAAATCTTTTTCCAATGGGTATGATCATCTGGTTTGAGCTTGATTTCTATCAATCCCAGATTCTTGTGTTGAAAAAGGGTTGGAACACCTTGCTTGGAAGAAGTCCTTTTCGGTTGTGTCTTTCTTCCCCTTCCCCTCGGACGACCTAAAAACTG
The DNA here is from genome assembly GCA_910589775.1 of Avena eriantha. Taxonomy (NCBI): domain Eukaryota; kingdom Viridiplantae; phylum Streptophyta; class Magnoliopsida; order Poales; family Poaceae; genus Avena; species Avena eriantha. Next base: position 466,036,450 of record OU342740.1, read on the forward strand.
TTGAAGTACCGGGTTTTAACTTGCATGTGTCATATGTGTGTACTAAAAATGCATAGCAGCACAACTAAAGAGTAACATATACTATACCTTGCAGTGGTGCAATCCAATGCTCTCCAAATTAGGGGCACTCTCAAGGATTCTGAGCGACACTTGGGTGTTGGTCGCTCCAACATCACAGCTGTGGAGAAACAATGTTCTCAGGTTTTGGAACACCGGGAATTCTTGATATTCCTGGTCCAGCAACGCCTGAAACACACCAACCAGGAGAAATGATGAAATGAGTTTATGCATGAGAATTATTGGATTATCTAAATGTTTGGCCATAGCTTGGGATTAGGCAAAATCATTATTAGCAAAAAAGAATATTTAGAAAAACACTCGAGGCACTAGCGTACCGTGGTCGGGAGCCCCGACAGTCTTAGGCTCCTGACAGCGGATATTCGTGCAAGGAAGCCGCGCATGGATCTCAGGAACTCGAGCTTGGTCTTGTTAGCCCGTTGGCTCGGCCGGTCCTGATCATGTATAATGATCGACGCCGTGACGAGCGACGGCAGCGGCTGGTGCCCCGGTGCCGTGACCACCAGGTTGCGGCCCGTGCCGCTGAACGGAATGATGAGGAGAAGGGCGGCGAGGCGAGGAGCCGTGATGGCCAAAGTGGCAGAAGAATAGTAGCTCGTCAGGCAGATGACCGTGAGGCTCCTGAGCGTGGGCGAGGCGACGGCGCAGTAGTCCTGGTGGTGGCACCTGTTGATGATCAGGCCTTCGAGGACCGGGCACTGCTCGCCGAGCAGCTCCCCGAAGCCGTCTCGCAGCGTCACGCCGGAGAGCGTGAGCCACGTCAGGCGGCACGCGGCGGCGCCCATGTCTAGGTGGCTCGGCGGCCACCTGACGATGCCGCTGTAGTCGTCGTGCTTGGAGTGGATGTGGACGGTGGCCGGGCGGCGCCTGAGGGCTCGGCGGATCCACCGCTCGGAGGCCGTGCCCCTGCAATCGACCAGGTGCAGGCGGAACGCGTGCAGGGGCAGCGCGGTGCCGGCGAACGCCAGCATGCCGTCCGCGAAGTCCTCGAACCTCGCGCGCTGCCGGGAGCCGATCACGTCGCTGTCGGGGAACTGCCGCTGGTCGATGTCCACGAAGGGCATGGAGCGCCACACGTGCCTCCACCGCCGCGACAGCGCGCTCGTCTGCACGGCCTGCCGGGAACGGAGCCGCGAGAGGATGTCGTGCAGGAGGCAGTCGGGGAGGTCGCTCAGCCTGTCCTCCGCCGCCGCCGCGTCCACGCGGGCGCGCTTGTAGTTGTAGGAGGGAAACGCCGTCTGCAGTATCGATGCCTCCAGGTCGGCCATGGCCGCTTGCGTTGAGAGACGATCGAGGCCTCCGCGGCTGTGTGTTTCCAGTCTCCGCTCGTACGTACGGGTCGATCGTATTGTATCAGGGGACTCGAGCTTGATCGACGAACACTTTACTCGGTGTCTATTTATGTATACGAGCCGTGTGTTCCGACTCGCGGGACGTGTCGGTGTCCGACTCCGGTCACTGGGTGTGCTGAGCATTCCGTGTATCGATCGGGTTGCCAATCTCTTTTTCTTTGGCAGCGTGCTTCTTCGAGCAGGTTATGTTCAGGGCCGGTCCCCAGATTTTAAGGGTTGAAACTAAAATTTTGGGTTCCTTATTATAATTTTTTATGGATATATAGGATGATGACAAATAAATAATTTAAGTATACTTCCAGCTATAATATTTATATAAAATTAATAATATTTATATAATACTTTAAAATTTCCTTCAAAAATTGCTAGAAGCAAAGTCCGTGACGATGGATTAATATCAATCTCGCCCACTAACTTCTTCTCGATACATAGAGTCGCCAACCATTTCACCTCTCCTGAGACATTATAGATCTCAAATAGTTTTTTAATAATTTTAACTTTAAAAAGATTCTTTCAGCCGATGCAACAGTGACGGGCATAGTAAATTAGATCCGATAAGCGATATAAATATTAGGATAACAATCCGCTTTCCTGACAAACTCAAAAAGCTCCATAGCAGACATTGATGTATTTGGCAAAGTGAACTTCATAACACTTAACTCAAACCAAGTACACTTAACTCAACATCACATATATCAGGTTTACCATTTGTATCAGGACGAGTAAAAGTTTTTGCAAATGTAGTGCAATGTGAACCATCCAATGCCTTCAAAGATGTCGAACTTATTAAAAACCCAAATATACTTTTGAATCACTAGAGTTCTTCAAATCCGCGCTAAGAATTTTAATTAGAATTAAGATTTAAGAACTAAGAATTAGGGTGTAACCAGCAGAGACATGGGCGGGAGCGGACCACTAGACTAGCAGCTAGGCGGTCGAATCGTCTCGTCGATGGTCTGGCATTCGCGCCTGGCATCGATCGTCGAGGGCCTCGAGGCTCCCGGCTCCTGTACCCAGATCCGATATTTCGATCTAGTGGAGGCGACAGGACTCGGGCAGGAGATGTACGATCAATTGTTGGTTTCATTTGCCTGGGAGGAAGCGAAGCGACCGATGCCGTCTAGGACTAGGGTCGAGCGGTTGGCCTCCGCCTCGGCCTAGCCATGTACCCGTATCAATCGCCTCAGCTCAGAGTCTATGACAACGAAAAAAGCATCCACCAGCCCAATAAAAAAATTACGATGTATACTAAACCTGCCTATATAGCATATGTTTAGGAGGGCCCCTACTTTTTTTAGGCCCGGCACGGCTGCCCCGCAGGTCCCCCAGGGGCCGGCCCTGGTTATGTTTTCTCCGTTGGCAAATTCTTCAAGCGGGTTAATTTTTGGGCAACTTCTTTGTTCGGGTTACACGCTTTTTGCCTCTTTTTTTTTGGAAGCTTCTTCGACCGGGTTATTCTTTTCTTTTGGCAACTTCTTCGGTTGGGTCACTTGGTGCATGAGCATCCCGTGTACCCATCGGGTTGCTCTCCTTTTTCATTTGTTGCCGAATTTCAATACAAGACAAAATTTAGCTTTCTATTTGGATGGAAGCCAAACTATCGTTTGGATAGAAGCCAATAATTTGGCTTTTGTTTGGATGGAAGCCAAACTATTCGTTTGGATAGAAGCCAATAATTTGGCTTTTGTTTGGAAGGTTATCAAAGATGCAAGGTGTTTTGTGCCCGCGAGGTCTAAAAATGTGGCTGTCCGCGTAGTGGGGCAAAAAACCGCATACAACCCTATGGTCGGATCTTTCTAAAATTCAAAATATGGATTGTTTACGCTTTGCATAAAACCTCGCCAAGTTATCTTTTTCTTTACTATTGCACCATCATCACATCATTTCCCCCCATAATGGGTCAACACAGTACAAAAAATGTATCATCGTTTCAAAAGCATCAATGCAACAGATAAAACATGGCTATGGTGCAAATTTCCACTAGATGCAACAAGTTTCAAATCCTCGAGAAAAAATCAGCACGCATATGAGACATGTGAGGTCAATGTTTGCATCACCCAACAAAAAACATTTGTAGACATCACATATAACTCGCTTGTATGTTGGCAGCACACATGCAACATGGGAGGCCAAGGTTTGCATCATCCGACAAAAACATTTGTAGCAGATGCCCAAAATCATCGTTGACATCTCGCTCGTATGTTCGCAAGTAAACACACACTAGTTTGCAACATATTGAGTGAACACATGCAACATCAAAAATCATAAATTAGTAACATCGTAATCCCTCTGTTCCAAATTACTCCGCATCTTAGTCAAGCTGAGAAAAGTTATAGGTATATATTATCAAATCAATACTATTAGAATAACTATTAAAATATACTTTAATACTATATGCATTAAGTATTGTAGATGTTTGTATTTTTTCTCCAAACTTTAAATGGTTTGACTTTGAACAAAGCTAATATGCAGAGTAATTTGGAACGGAGGGAGTACCATCATCCATAGTGGTCCTAGTTTAGCCAATTCGACCTCATCGATTGCAAATTGCTCGAAGGAGCCTCATCGACGCTAGGTTAGGCGACCATTGATTTATTCAAGCTTATCATCTTTCCCAAGCTTGACATCTTAGATCTCGAACTCCACCTTTTGAGCCCTTCCACGACACAAAAGGGATTTGACTCTTGGTTCGGGACTTAGGACAAAGAAGCAGTAAAAGGATGAAGGAGTATAGAGAGGAGGTGATTGTCATGGTTTCCAGTGAGCGCATGAGGGGGAGCTTAAGAAGGCATGCAAGGCATGAAAGACGAGCTCAAACCGGCAAAGCTTGGATTGGTGAATGAGACCGAGAGATGACGTAGGGAAGCATGCTCACACGCAAAAAGAAATGCAAAGCACATAATGAAAGCGGTCTGACCAATCAAATTGTTCGATCAACCTAGTGATTTGTATCATTTTGCAACCTAGTGATTTGTATCATTTTGCAAGAAATATTGGTGTGATCCATATTGACTTTGGTGGAACGATGCGTACCCCTTCGGGGGCATTAGCTGTGTGTTTATATGGCAGGGAAGCCCCGACTACGTGGCATGTACAAAAAGGTACGTATAAGATCGGAGTACTACTCTGTATCGTATATGGTCCATATTACATAGTGTAACACTCCCCCTTAATCTAAACCTCAAGAGAGATTTCGCTTAAATTCATATAAAGCTTTGATAGGAAGAGCTTTAGTAAAACCATCAGCAATCTAATCTTTAGAAGAACTAAACTTGATGTCTAGACTGTTGTTGGCAACCCTCTCATAGAGAAAATGATAAACAATTTCAATGTACTTTGTGTGAGCATGAAAAACTGGATTTGCAAACAAATAGGTAGCACCTAAATTGTCATACCACAAACACAGCTTCTCCTTTAATATCACACCAAGTTCATGAAGAAGATTGTCCACCCATATCAATTCAGCAGTAGCATTTTCTAAGGACGTGTACTCATCTTCTATACTAGAGCGTGACATTATACCTTGTTTTCTGGCACTCCAAGATAACAAGTTCGGACCAACAAAAATAGCAAGGCCTCTTGTGGATCGTCTGTCCTCAAGACAACCTGCCTAATCTGCATCTAAAAAAGCACCGATAAGTGTGGATGTAGAGGGATGGAAATTTGTACCAAGTTGACACGTATCTTTGACATATCTGAGGATTCTTTTTGCAGCTGTCCAATGAGCAGCACTGGGAGCATGAAGATACTGATAAACCTTATTAACAGAAAAAGATAAATCTGGACGAGTCAGTGTCAAATACTGAAAAGCCCCAACAATGCTTCTATATTGTGTACTACCATATGGATCAAGAAGAGTGCCTTCACGAAGAGACAATGGTTCCGATGAAGATACTGGTGTATGTGCAGATTTGCACTCATTCATACCAACCTTGGCAAGTAAATCTTTTGCATATTTTTCTATGTGAGTAGTAAGCCTTCTTGTGTGAGTTGTACTTCAATTCCAATAAAGAAGTGAAGTTCTAACAAGTCCATGATGGCAAAGTTATCATTAAGATCTTTTAGAAGAACTAAAATTGCATGGTCTGGAAAACTAGTCACAATAATGACATCAACATAAATCAAGACAAATATAGTGACACCTGACTTATGATAAAGGAAAATTAAAGTATCAGCCTTGGATGGTAGAATTACAAACTTTTAAAGTTTATTACTCAACCTTGATACCATGCACGAGGAGCCTATTTGAAATCATACAATGCTTTATCAAGTTTGCAAATATAATGAGAAGCATGTGAATTTTCAAAACTTGGGAGTTGTTTCATATAAATTTCCTCTTCTGGAACACCATGAAGAAACGTGTTCTTGACATCTAGTTGTCGTAAACTCCATCCATGAGAAACAACGATAGCAAGAATAATTCTAATAGTAGCTATTTTGACAACTGGACTAAGGCTATCTTCATAATCAATGCCATACCTTTGCTTGGAGCCTTTTGCAACCAATCTAGCTTTAACGGTCGATGGAACCATTAGCACGTTGTTTACGGAACACCCACTTGCAATCAATAAGATTTTTGTTTGGACTAGAAGGAACCAAGTGCTAGGTTATATTTTTCATGAGAGCATCATATTCTTCTTGCATTGCATCATGCCAATTTTTATATTTTAGAGCCTCACCTACATTTTGTGGTTCTCCTTTATACGAAAATAGACTATATCGAATAGTACCATCCTTATATATCTTGGGACGACGAATACCTTTATAGAGTCACGTTGGAGCTTAGGTGGAGGTGGCACATCAGTTGTTGGAGAAGACCTAAGCATAGGAGACGCCGCACCAGGGTTGGGCACACAACATCCTCCCCCGCTATCATTGTCCCTGGTGGTGTCGCTGTCTGTGGCAGTAGGTAAAACAGCGCCACACGGTGGCTACATAGTGGAGAGCTCAAACACATGCGCGAAAGGAGAGAGCATTGCCTCACGCATGGGCGCCAATGACGCGGATACCGAGGGAAACAAGGCAGGAGAATCCTCCTTGGCATCCAGCTCCTCGGGATCCAGCGGGTCAGAAGAATGTCCGGCATAATCAGCACCAGTTTCATCCGCTTGTGAGCATGTTGTAGCAGAAAAGTCTGGGCCCTTTGTAGCACCATTTTGAACGAGATTTTTAGCAGCAACTCTAGTTTCATGTATAACATCAGGGACAACCACAATAATAGGCACAATAGTATGCATGTGATCATCCACATTTAATCTCACAGAATGTGCTATCTGCTTGAGGTGTCCAAATAAACTTGTCGCCTTTTTTCATCAATTGATATAAGGTTAATGCCTTCTCCCCTAGCTGACTAACGAAGCGGCTCAATGACACCAAGCAACCAGTAAACTTCTGGACGTCATTGAGGCACTTCGGTAGTTCCATTCTCTCAATGGCACTGATCTTAGTCGGATTTTCCTCGATACCTCGGCTTGATACAAGGAAGCCAAGTAATTTTCCCACCGGGATACCAAATGTACATTTTTCCGGGTTTAATTTCATTCTGAATCTTCTCAGGTTTGCTAATGTCTACCTTATGTTGTCCAAAAGAGTATGACTCTCCTTGGTTTTGATGACAACATCATCGACATATACCTACACATTCTTGCCAATTTGATCATGCAAACATTTTTGCATACACCTTTGATATGTGGCACCTGAATTTCTCAAACCAAAGGGCATGGTACGATAGCAATAAGCCCCGTACGGAGTAATAAAGGCTGTCTTTATTTGATCCGCTGGGTTCAGGGGTATCTGGTGAAAACCAAAATACGCATCTATAAATGACAATAACTCACAATCAGTAGTGGAGTCGATCAATTGATCGATCCGAGGTAAAGGGAACGGGTCCTTGGGATAAGCCTTGTTTAGATTTGTGTAATCGATACACATGCACCAAACCACTGCGACATTAGGGTCGTCCTTCTTCTTCTCGACCAAGACCGGATTTGATAACCAATCCGGATGCAGCACCTCCATGATAAACCCGTCTGCGAGCAGCCAAGATATTTCGTCTCCAATAACTTTTCTCCTGTCTTCGGCGAAACGACATAGAGGTTACTCCACCGGCCCTATGTCTGGCCTGACGTGTAAAGAGTGCTCGGCCAACTCTCTTGAAACACCTGGCAGGTCCTGCGTCGACCATGCAAAGATATCCCGATTATCATGGAGGAAGTTGACGAGCTCGCTTTCCTATTTATCAGTCAGGCCAATACCAATTGTGATGGTGCGCTCGAGGAATTCAACATCAACCTGGATCTTCTTTGTTTCCTTAATCGCCTGAAAAGATACACTACCGTGCGGGTTACTCAATGCTAGAATATTCAACTGAGCCGACTGTGCTAAAGCCACAGCATCATGGATTCTCTTCTTCTCTTGAGCAATGACTTGTGAATCGACTAGAGAGGAGCCAACCGAGGAACATTCCATAGAGCACTTGCAATTATCTGCAATGGTGATGACACCATTTGGTCCCGACATTTTCATTTTTAGATAGCTTATATGGGTGGAAGCCATGAACTTCACCAATGTCGGCCTGCCAAGCAAAGCATGATAACAAATGGTGAGGTCCACAACCTCAAACAACAGGTTCTCTGTCCGGCAATTCTCCCTTATACCGAATAAAACATCTATCCGGATTTTGCCTATCGGCTCGCATAATAATCCTAGCACAATGCCATGGAAAGTGGTCTCTGTTGGCTCCAACATATTTTCCTTTATGCCCATCTTGTGCATCGTATCTCGGTACAATATGTTAGTACTGCTCCCATCATCAATGAGAACCTTGGAGAACTTAACATTTATGTCGGGCCTAGAGAGCAGGAATGATGAGAGCTTTCCAAACAAGAGCATTATCACGTGTGAGGAGTTGTGTCGGAGGGGCACCGAGTGCCACATCTAGGGCTGTGGAAGATGTTGAGGAAGTCATGGAGGAGGGCGTCGGACGAATCTCGAGAGGATTTTTGAGTTTCGTGTGTTGCGGTGGTGGCAGGATCTTGATCGATCTGCGGCGTCGGCATGAGGGTTTTTGGCTGTGGTTTTTGTTTTATGTTTTGTGATCTGTCGACGACTGGGTTTGCAGCGGCGGCAGAAGGTTTTGGCTGTGATTGTTGTTTTGGGTTTTGAGGAGTGGTGGCGGTAATATTGCAACAACGGCTAGTGGTGTTTTTTGTTCTAGGAAGCAGCGGCTGCAGATTGAACATCGGCGGCGATGAGGTGTTGGTTCGACAGTTAGGTCTAGGAAGAGACCCGCTCTAATACCATATTGGTGAAACGATGCGTACCCTTCCCGGCGCATCGGCTGTATGTTTATACACTAGGGAAAAGCCCCACTGTGTAGCATGTACAAGAATTTACGTATACGATCAGAGTACTACTATGTATCGTATACAATACATATTACATAGTCTAACAATACATTCCTGTGATGAGATGCATGATGTCACGCATGCAAGTACCTGCTTGAGGTACCTACATGAGGACAAGGCATGAGGTACCTACATGATGTCATCCATCTAGGATTTCGTCCCTCTCGTTGGCAATGTCGTTGATCCGCTTAGCCCCAGGTGGCCTCCGGTCCTTGGAGGTGTGGCAAACCACGACCCTCGCAGGCGGAAGAGTCCTTTATTTATACTGAAAGAGTATGAGTTTGACGGAATATGATGGATATATTATTGAGCCTCATGGGCGAGTATATATAGGCGTACAGAGGATTATCTTGGAGTACGAGTCAAGTTAGAACTGTACGTAAACAGATCCTAACTCTATCTAAACTACCATAACAACCCTATATACCTAATACTCTAACATCCCTCCACAGTCGTAGCGGTAGCGTCGTGAACAATTGGAACATCGCGGACGGTCGGACTAGAGATAAACCGAAGTAGCATCCAATAGGCTGACATCCTCCCGCAGTCATAGCGGGAATGTCGTGGACGGTGTCACGTCACGGTTGCTTGGACTGTAGAGGAAGCTGGTGATGCTTAAGTGAGGTGGTAGCCCTTGTGCCAATGTCGAGGGAGCCGAGAGCGTTGAGCGGTGCCGTGGTCGAAGTAGCCGTGCGAGGGGTCACCGTGGTCGATATCGTGGTTGGGGATGCCGGTGTTGAGGTAGCCACACGTGAAGCCGCATGCGCATAGTGCGCGAGGAGATGACGAAGACGCGTCGAGGCAGTCGTCAAGGGTGTCGATGCCGAAGCCGATGCAGTCCGAGCCGTCGAGGACGAGGTGCGGCCATAGTTTTGCTAGAACTAGGCGCACGTCGGGGACGAACGCACACTCTGGTTTTACCAGAACCGAGTATGCAAAGAAGAACTCATCGGTGACGCGGTGAAGGCAGTCATAGAGGGGTCGATGCCGAAGAAGACGTTGTCGAAGCCGATGAAGACGAGGCGTCGATCCGAGCTTGCCAGACTCAGGAACGCTCAGGGACGAAGGCACTCCCAATGTTGCCAGTACTAGGCGTGCGGGGGCAGGGACCATCATGAACTTGCCGCCATGTCAGAAAGACTAGCAGAGGAAGCCTCTAGAGCGGTTGTGATGCGTAGAGCGGCGAAGGGAGAGACGCCGACGCTGTCCGTGGTTGTCGGAGTAGAGTAGCAGGTGGTGTACTCGGGGATGAGGCGATGACGCTGGCGGCGAAGTTGTAGTGGATGAAGACATAGAAGGCGGCGAAAATAGCGGCGACCTGGGGTAGTCATGCTGGATGCCTGGAGTGGGGATGGGGTAGTCGGCGAGACCTGCGACGGCGAGAGGGCGCCCTGCAGGTTACCTTGTGAAGCGTGGCGGCGGTGCTCGAAGTAGGCAAGGAAGACCCGGCGACGTGACGAAAACCATGTGCCGACGGCGGCGATCCGCGCCGTAGGAGATGGCACGGTGAAAGCCGAGGCCGTCGATGCATGAGGACGACGAAGTAGACTGCGTGCAGCCACGCTACGACCCGAGGGGGCGACATAGCTGCAGGGCGCAAGTCGGTGCAGCGGGCGGGAGACCACCAGCGATGTACACGCCAAGGAAGGCGCGTTGGAAGCCTGTAGCGTTGACCAAAGGCGGCGGCGCTGCGGCCCGACGGGGCGACACAACGGCAACCCGTAGCTCGATCGGTGGTAGGCACGTGCTCGGGGACGTGCTTGGCGTAGACAGGCGCGGGATCTGTTGATCAAACCGACGATGCACCGTATGCGCCATGGCATGGACGACGCGTAGATCAGATTCGATGGCGGTGTCATCGGTGAAGTCCCCGACGATGATGACGAAGAGGATTCAAGGGGGGCGGCCGCGGTAGCCTTTCGCGAGGCCGCGACAGCCTACCGAGGCAGGCACAACAGCGGAGGATGGGAGTAGAGGCACGGCGATGACGACGGCGGTGGGCCACTCAATCCGATCTAAGATCGGTAAGCCAAAAAAGAAAACCGATCAAGAGATCGGAAAAATAGACTTACAGGACAGCCGATCACGGATCGGCAGACGAACCCTGTGTACGGGTTGCGCGGCCCCCGGCGGAGATCATGGAGATCGACCTCCCCGGGGGCGGCGCTACGCGGGAGCGTGTGCGGCGGCTAACGCGACGCCATGGCAGGCGGGGGCACTAGGGTTTGGTGGCGGGGGAGCCGGCGACGCCTAGGGGAGGGAGGGCAGTGGCTAGGATAGTTGAATCGTGGTTAGGCTGATACCATGAAAGAGTATGAGTTTGGCCGAATATGATGGATATATTATTGAGCCTCATGTGCGAGTATATATAGGCGTACAGAAAATTATCTTGGAGTACGAGTCAAGTTAGGACTATACGTAAACAGATTCTAACTCTATCTAAACTATCATAACAACCGTATATACTTAATACTCTAACACCCCTCGCAGTCGTAGCGGTAGCGTCGTGAACAACTGGAACGTCGCAGACGGTCAGACTGGAGATAAACCGAATTAGCATCTAGTAGGCTGACATATACTGTTTTTAGCGTCGATCCCGAAGTCCGAATAAGGTCTTCCTCGCCCTATCCTCGCTCTGCGGGCGCGTCTAACGCTTGCGAAAAGCGTGTGAAGTCGTGTGTCTGACGGATCTTCTAGGATCCAGTCAAATTTCATATTCGTTGATGTGGTTTTAGACCAGTCTCTTTCATTCTAAGGTTGTTACCATTAATGATGGTTGATGCCCTAGTGTGATAGTTCTAACGTTCTTAGCACGATGATTTCTCGTCTATCTACTATAACAAGTTCTACTACAATAAGCTTTGGCCTTCTTCAGTGATGGAATGATGAGAACAATGTCGCGCCTTCAATTCATACTTATCTCTGTAGTCATTGCTAGATAATCCAAAGACCTATAAATAGCCATGCAGAATTCCAAGAAAAAAATCTGCTTGATTTCAGACGAATTTCGCTCAATGGCGTTTTCTGATATCCCTCCGATGCAAATTAATTAACTCAAGTTTATCTAGATTCGAATGTATCTAGCATTAAAACATGTCTAGATTCGGCATCCGAATCTAGACAAATCTAAGTTAATTAATTTGAATTGAAGGGAGTACAACCATGGCCAGTTTATCTGTTTCCACCTCAACCGTTTGATACGAGGACGAGCCTCCAAATCGTGCGGCCGTGGCCCACGATCCCTGGGCCTGGTCCCAACGGGCACCTCTGCCTTCGCCGACACGCGCACGCAATAAATACGGAGAAGAGAAGACAGACAATAAACATCGCGAAATAAAATGAAATTCGGGCAAAAATAAAACACGAAAACAAAATATCTCAAAAAGAAAAAAAACTGTGTCTTTGTGTTTCCATATCGAACCCCTCCTCCCCACTCCCGTCTCAAGCGCCGGTAAACTTCGCCACGCCCCAATCTCCATTCGCCACAAACCCTAACCGCCCCCTCTCGCGCCGCGCCGCGCCGACCCTGCGCCGCGCCACCGTCCTCCTCGGTCTTCGAGCGCTCCAGCTGAAGCTGTCCTCTTCGCGGGCGCGGCGGAGTGGCGGCGATGGCATCCTCGGGCAAAGTCACCATCACCCTCGGCCGCAGCGGTAAGGTGAGCCGTCGCCCAGGATCCCCGCGCTCTATTACCCGCCGGATTGCGCTGTGCTGTTCATTCCTCGTTTTGGATTCGATTGTAGCGTCGTTGCCGGGGTTCGGCTGATTAGAAGATGATCGGATGCGCAGCTTTAGCCAATCCGTAGCTGTAGTGTGCGCGCGTCGAGATGCCCAGTTTCCAGTGTTAATAGCTGCTATTTTGGTGCCTCAAGCGGTGGACACCTTGTTGGCTTCAGCTTCATCTCCGCTGAATGTTCTTAGTGACTGTCACAACATAAGAAGCTGTGAAGGATTTGATCGGTGGGCGAGTAAAGTGTGCAGATTTTGGTTTGTTGTTGCAAAATGCGTGAGCAGACTTCATGTTTATGGATGTTCCAATGTCATGGGATGTAGGAGAGTCTCTGGATCTCTTTGCAAGGGGAGTGATTATTTTTGCTGTCCCTTTAGAGAAATATAAGATGAGACTAGGTGTGGTTATTACGAGTAAACAGGATGAAATGCTGGGAGGGGAAGTTCTGATGTGGATTAGGTACATGGTTTATGCAGCTGATTATGTGCGTACAGACAAACGGCGCTTGAGTGACTAAGCAGCCTGTAACACATTTCTTAGTTGAGGAGACACAGCCAAAGATTCTGTATTGGATGTTTTCTTGTTGTTTCTGTTCAGATCTTCAGGGTACGCCCTGTTCCCCAGTGGTTCATTGCTCTCGGCTGGCTGTTTTAATGATTACCTTTATAGCACATCCTACATTTCAGAGCTTGTGTTGAAGTTAGTGGCAAGGTGCTAGAGTGCATGATAATTCCATCTCGTTCCTGATTGTACTGTTACAAATTTTCTCTGACCAACTCAGGTTACCTCTTAATTGATTTGACTGCTGGTTATGTTATTTGGCTTCTCTGACATAATGGGGTGTCTTGAACTTGGGAACTAGCTGACCATATTTTTCAGTTTACCCCGCATTGTGAATGTTAGTGTGGATAGTGAATGCCTTGTACTGCTTACATATTCATTATTCCTTTTAAGGCTTCAGAATCCTGCATGATTAAACAACTTTAGCTTATTTACCTTGGTTTTCTGGGTTGCAGGTTGTTAAAAGGCGAACGATTTCTGATATTGGTATTGATGATGAACTGCCAGTATCAGGAAGAAAGCGACCTGTTAGAGAGAGGTTAGGAAATGCTGTGGTTGATTCTGATTCCATTGGAGGCCAGCAGAGTAAGAAAAGGTATCCTTCCTTGACCTATCAATATTCATTATTTTTAACTAGATGTGTAGCATACCAAGTAATCTTCCGTCAGATGATTCAGGATGTCATAGTGTGTCTCTCCTCTGCGAATTATTTAGTTTGGATTACCTGCTTTGTGTAAGAAAGCACTAGCTGTAGCACTGAAGTCTATTTTCTGTTTTTATGTTCATTAGCTTGCTTATGCTCCAAGCTGTAGCTCAAAGTATTGTTGTTTCTATTGTGTTCCTCAATTCGAGCATCTGTTTTAAGTGTTCACTCAGAAATTTTACTTTCTTTTGCAGACGGCAAACAGAAAGCAGTAGCTTGCAGATTGGAGATGATGGTTTGGGTGATTATAAGCATTTCATTTTTACAATCCAATATACTAGGATTTATAGCAAGCTGCCTGTTTGACACTTCTTTTTTTCTTGCATATGTTTGCTGCATAAAAGTTCGCCAGATTGGCAGGGATGATTTAAGGCTGAAGCTAATGAGGAAAGGCTTGTCACAGAAGATCAACGGTGACTCAGAACAGAATGGAGTGGATCTCCGTGAAAAGCTTTCCCGGAAGTCAAAGAATCGCCAGGGACATGAAGCAAGAGGGCGTGATCCAGAATCAAGGTCAATTTATGATGTGAGAGAGGTCCCAGAATCAGGATCTAGATATGGTTCGAGGGGGAGAGTCCAAGGGTCAAGAGCCTCTACTCTTGTAAGCCCTTCTGCAAGATGTGCGGATGATTTGTTCAAGTTGGAATCTTCAGGGAAACCTTATCCCTCATGGACTACTGATGGTTCAAGGCCTAGCTCCCCAGAAAAGCTTCCAAGTGTCCGAAGAGATATGACTCCCCCAAGGAGTGTTCGAAGAGGCATGTCTCCCCCAAGAAGTGTTCGAAGAGGCATGTCTCCTCCCCCAAGAAGTGTTCGAAGAGGCATGTCTCCTCCCCCAAGAAGTGATCGAAGAGGCATCTCTCCTCTCCCAAGGGGTGATCGAAGAGGCATCTCTCCTCCCCCAAGAAGTGTTCGAAGAGGCATGTCTCCCCCACGAACTTATGATCAGACGAGGTCCATTCCATCCCATGGATCTCCCGGTGCCGCAAGATATCCAAGTCATATTACAAGAGTTGTTCCTGACTCATTAAGAGCCCGTGAACCTTACGAAGGAAAATCTAACATTATGCTTGATACAGTACAACCAGCTAATGGAATCAGTTCATCTGGCACACGTGTGCCTATTGCCCCTGTACTGGTTTGTACTTCTCTCATATATCCAAACTTAGTCAGGCTTCTGAGTTTTCAACTCACTGCTTTATTTTGTGCTCAGATATATACATTTTCTTTTGAAACCACATCTATTGTTTTTCCTATAATGCTATTGGTGATACGATACTTGGCAATTAGAATTGAAAATGGTACTAGAATGTGAACTTATTACAAACCATCTAGCTGATTTGTTTAGGTTCCAGTGATGTATTTGCTTGTCCTTCTCAATACATCAGCAGCCATTGAATGCAAAACGAGATTCTAAAGTTGAAATCATTAAAACGTGATCGTTAACATATATCCTAGCACATCCATACTTATGCTGACCACTAGCTGAGTTTTGTTCACTTTGCACACAGTTCCATGCTTATAGTTGAAATTTCTGTTCACTTTACCCATATTTAGTTATAGATTGAGAGTTCAGCTTCCAGATATGCTGACCATGAGCTGAGTTTCACGCCAATTATATTAGGGATATTCTGGTTATGCGTTCCCTAATTAACATTTGCTTTGGAGTTCTCTGACATTGTTCTATGTGGTTTTGCAGGAAGAAGTGCCACTGACAGTTACTGGATTACTGAATTCAATGGGACTTGAGAAGTATGTTGTTCTCTTTCAGGGCGAGGAGGTGATTTCCATTATTCTTGATTCATTTTTCCAACTTCTAATTCTTTCTTATGCGCAAACATACATTTCTTTCCTTTGGATACCGGTGTAACCCATGCAGTAGCATTTGAAAGCCTTATATTTGATCTTTTGAGTGGAGTTATGAAGCTGTGCTTCAGAAAAGAGCTCTAGTGGTTCTTTTGTAAACAATTTATTACTCCCTCTGTTTCATAATATAAGATGTTTTAGCTTTTGTGAAACGGAGTGAACCTACACACTAAAAGATGTCTAGATACATTCGCTTCACAAAAGCTAAAACATCTTATATTATGAAACAGAGGGAGTAGAAACTTTGTTCTTATGGTCTCTTATCTTTCTTTTCCTTCATGATTATCATTCCATTTATAGGTTCATGCCTACACCCGTCCCTCTGTTGGTTACAGCCTATTGCACTTTAAACTATCTGTTTGCTGTCTTGAGATTTTTTTCTTCTGAAATGTCCATTTCAGCATATGCTTGAGTTCACGAGAGTTATATTTAGACATATGCTTTATGGATTATTTTGTGTCATGGTTCATTTTTTTTGCTCTGTATTTACTTGTTTTCAGGTGGATATGACTGCGTTGAGTCAGATGAAAGACAGCGATCTGAAAGACATGGGAGTACCAATGGTAAGTATTTCCACCACTTTTGTTGTTAGTCCTGATGACAATAGGGTTCCATAACTGAATTTCATTTGAACTTTTATCGTAATGGCTATTCTCCATGTAATTACACACCGGTAACATTAATACTCCCTCTGTCCTAAAAAGATAGTCACAGATTTGTCTAAATTCGCATGTATCTAGACATGTTTTTAGTGTATAGATACATGTGAATCTAGATAAATCTGCGACATCCTTCTTAGGATGGAGGGAGTACTAAGCCAATACAAATGTGATGCTTGGACATGGGTTGCAGGCTTGCAGCACAATCTTTTCTAGATTTTGGGCTTTCATTTCTGTCCTTTATATTGTAGTTTTGAGTAGAGAGTTTGTTATGGATCAGGGTCCTAGGAAGAAGATTCTCCAAGCAGCGGCACCATATGCAAAACAATGGCAAAGGTGCCCGATGATCTAGGATGTGGAACATACGCTGGGGGAATGCAATTTACTGGCGTAAGCTACTCTGCTGCGGATCTTGTGTATCCTGGCCGGTAGTCTGTCGTAGTTAACCTTTTTTGTTGTTGCTGATAGATTAATGCCGCCATGTTGTTGGCTTGTGTAAATTCATATCTGTCAGCCGATGCTCCCAGTTCTGCCATTCACGATCTGCTGCCCGTCTGTAATTGTGAAGTGTAGCAGAGGAGTTTAAACATGTGGGTCTAGAGCACCATGACCAGGGCTGGGCCTTTTTTTCTCCTTTGGGAACATGTATGAGAGTGACACGACTAATCCAACCTATTATGTATGCCAAATGGCCATTAAATTCACCTGTCTGTCTCACCCGGAGGGCTACTGATGAGTCGTGTTTGTGCTTCTACTTTGGATTTTACCCGCGTCCTCCTTTGTCACATGGATGGTCCATAATTGCGTTTGCTGAGTCAGTAGATGTTAGCTGGAAGCAGTGATTAGCCATTGCAGCAGCCGATGGAGTAGCTCATGATCCCCTGCCCGTAGTCCTTTTCTACTAATCATTGTGCAATGACACCAACTGTTCGGCCGGGAAGTGGCCATGGATGTTTCGCCTAATCATCATCATCATCATCATCCAAACTGTAACCTCACCGTCCATGGATGCTCCTTGTCCCGGCATCCGTCCATCTGATTTGGATGCCTAGGGTCCACCATTAAGACGCAACCGAAAGCTCTACCCGACATGAACCGGCCCGACGCTGTACGAGAAAAGGCATCTGCCAATGCTACACCTTGCACTCCCATGTGCCAACGGGCGGCAATGCAATCTCTGGCCTCCAACCTCCTGTGTCAACTTTTGACACGAGATTATGCTTCTTTTTTGTGCATCAGTTAGCTGCTTAACCGCAGTGAGCAACTGGAGCATTCAGCGCCGGCAGTTGAGCCTCTGATGATAAAGCCAACTCGCCTACTACAACATGCCAGAAGAAGAAACCGCAGACCAAGACATCAAGACCAAGTGCGTGACTGGAGATAGTACTAACAACATGCACATGAAGAGTGCAGCGACGATAGATAATGACTCGTAACAGAAAGAGAGGTGCCAACGGCCCAACGCCACTCCCCGATTCGGACGGCCAGTCTCAGTCGCTAGCTTTCCATCCATCCAGTCCAGTGTTAAAACTCAACCTCAAAACGCACCACAATTTCACAAGCTCGTTCGTCGAGAATTCCATACAACCCAAACCCAATCCTAACAATTGTCCAACAATCTCACTAGCCGCGCCGACAGCACAACAACAGCATTCGCAGGATGATGCTCTGCGGTTCTCTCTCTCCGGTGACCGGTCAGTCAGTCGAGGACGTCGCACTGCCGCCTGACGACGCCCTGCCTGCCGGTCTTGACCCCGACGGCGCCGAGCTTCTGCATCGCGCCGGCGAAGTCCTCGAAGAACGCCGTCCTGTTGTCGGCGTAGCGCTGCACGAAGACCCTGGTGGGCGGGTACTCCCAGAGCGCGGCGTCGGATGCCAGGAGGCCCAGGCCCCGGGGCAGGTTCTTGAAGTAGAGCTCGTCGAAGTCCCTGGGCGTGACGACGTCGTTGAAGATGGATATGGTGGGGTCCTTCTCGTAGCCCGCGCAGGAGCTCTGCAGCGCGCGCGCGAAGGACGGGTTCAGGGCCGGGTCGTGCCCGTCGGGGCTCTTGTACCCGTACACCCGGTGCGCGAACTCGGAGCAGTGGGAGAAGCCCACGGTGTGGGCGCCCGCCAGGGCCACCATCTCCTGCGGCGTGATGCCCTTGCGCGCGAAGAGGACCGACATGGCGCGGGCGGACATGTTGGTGCGGGGCAGGTTCCCTTCCACGTCGCGCGCGTCCGAGCGGCGGGAGTCGCGCCGGCCCAGGTGGACCGGGAAGCGGGGCCCGCCGAGGATGGCTACGAGGTCGCGCGCCGCCAGGGCCAGGATGTCGGCGCAGGAGACCGTGCCCGGGCAGGCGGCCTCCAGGGCGGTCTTGGCGCGGGAGATGGCGTCGAAGGCGTCCCCCGGGAGGGAGAGGTTGATCTCCGCGGACCGCTCCGGGGAGCGGTCGGAGGAGAGCGGGGAGACCAGGACGGACGCGTCGCAGCCGGAGACGAAGCAGTCGTGGAAGAAGAGCCGCAGCGTGCCCGCTGCCGTGGATGGGTTGGCCTGCTGCTTGGCGGCGACCACGTCAGAGACGATCTGCTCCACGCGCGGGCAGCTGCGGCTGTAGTAGGAGGTTGAAAGCCTGGCCGCCGCCGCTGCTGCGCTTGGGGCCGACGCGGCGGCGGCGACGAGGAAGGCCAGGGAGAAGAGGAGGCGGCGGAGAGGCGTGCCCATGGAGAGAGAGAGAGAGAGAGACGGGTGGTGGTGTTCTTGGATGGATTTGGAGGGGGAGAGAGACGGGGATGGGGAAAAGGCGGTGGCTGGCTGCGAAGGGTGAAATGGGGGATTAGTGGGAGTGTAGTGACGAGTGGAGTAATTGTGGGGTTTAAGGGGAAGGGAGGTGCGGAAGGGGAACGCGGTGGCCTTGTAAAGAGGAGATGGGGCGGAGCTCGAGGCAGGATGGACGGATGTCCTCACGCGACCGCGGTGAGTCCTGTGAGGGAGGCGTGCCATTTCTTTCTTTACGCCACGTGGTCCCTGGTCCACCGTTGCGAATGAAACAGAAATACGACCTACGACCTGCAGGCTCATCGCATGGCTACATTAGAATGGATTTTTATGTGAAAACATCCTGCACTTTGATAAATGTACTCGAGGTAACGATATCTGAATTCCAATATTTTTCTGGTACACTAACCATGCAGAGCTCCAATGGCAGTCTTTATTCCTCAAACCGGTCTTTTGCCGCGCTATATTAATATAGCTACCACAGTAAAACCAACGCCAATATTTGAGCAGCAGTCCAAAATAAAAGAGAGAAAGAGAAGTGAAACAAGTACTACCGACATCGGGCAGATCGATGAAAACGAAGATGACCCGCAACTGATGTACCCACCAGAGTTGTCCCACCCTACTCCTAGCGCTCTGAATCACAGTATATGAAGCAACACCTTCGAGAAGGAATGCGACGTCGACGAGGTTGTTGCCCGGACTTGTCCGAGGTTGTTGCCTGGACTTGTCCTAGAGTTTACCCTGATACGCCGAGGGGGGGTGGGTGGGGGGGGGGGGGGGGGGGTAGTAATGACGTACCCCCGACGCCCCTCGGGAAGGAAGGTGGCACCCACATGTGTCACCGCATCGGTGTCGGATGTGTCAACAGGGATTTCTCCTGACCCCCAAAAGAACCACCACGCCGAACGATCCATCGCGCTCTGCCAGACCTATTGCTGACCAACACGCGCCAGCACGGTCTTGTCGCCATCATTGTCGTCTCACGGTGGCCGCCAATGCGGGGCCTGCCAGCCTGAGAGGAGAAAGCATAGGAAACTAGGGGCGACATCACCGCAGCCTCGCGGGAGGGACCGTCCTCCACCACATTGTGGTCGTAGCCGACCGGACGCAACAATAAAGACACTCTAGGCCCAAAAGGCCCCGCCAGGCCCACACCAGGCCTGTAAAGCCACCACCGCCACGCTGCAGCAGGCGCGCCGCCAGCGTCGCCTCCCAAGTTCGAGTAGTCTCTTCTCTAACCAACCAGGAAACATCATCTCAGCCAAACACGACACCGCCCGCCGAGACCCATAAGGAGCCCAAACATGTCTAGATCTAGGCTGGGAGGGCACGTCAGCCTCTCCAAGCTCTGCCCCTCCCCCCGCGCCCCTGCCACCAGTAATCACCGAGCCCAACGCCGCACCGCCGGAGATTAGGTTGCCCTGTGCCGCCTCCTCACCGAGCGGGTAGAGTCGAAAGATACGCCACTGCCGGCACCGAGCGGGTTGAGGGAGCGGGCGAAGGGAGGGAGAGGGTTGCGGTGTGGCTGGTCGCTCCCGGCCACGAGAGAGGCTTTTTTGGGGATTCAGTTCCTATTAATCTATTCCGAGTCGTTTTTTGTTTGACTACATTAATTCTTTTTTGTTTGACCTCGCTATTCTTGATGATCATGATGTGCCTGATTATAGGAGGCATCATGACATCTGCAAGGGGTTTGTGCTTCCAAAATGTCACCAGCCAAGAAACAATTCAAATCCAGCGGGGGGAACTCTTGTTGCTTGCCTTTTGCATCCTTTCTACTACCTCCAATTTTAATTTTTAAATAAGTGTGGCGGTTTTGAACTAGTGCAGTGATGAAGAAAAATATTTTGTTACCATATGGGTCTGTATTTTCCTTCCCAAATGTTGCTCATTGCAGATACATACCACTCGCAAGATAGTTCACCAATTCCCCATGGTGCAGAAACAACTCTGGCGCCAAAGTTAACCCGTAGAACATGCCCTTGGGTTAGTCTTACAGGAACAATTGAGATCTATGAAGCAGGTCAATGTCACTTTGAGACCTCGGCAAGCCGAAGAAAGTGGGCCAAACCAACAGATCATGTGGTGCAATAACTTCAACGTTTATTGTGGAATGTGGGTATGTGTACAGAACTGTACATGCCATATATGCCTTGGGAGCAGTTCTTCCACTAGTACCGCATACATTCTATACACCTCTACAAACCCTCATTCCTTTTGAATGACCATCGTCCTAGCTTTGTATGTACATTATTCATTCGGGTCGCTCAAGTATTCTCGTCGGTGCCTTCAACTACAATACGGTGTCTGGCCCTACCCAACCGACTGTAAGGTCAGTTGCATGGAATGGGAAGCCCTGGAGGTGCACCCCAACCGAAAGCTTCTTTGGAGATAGGGTGTTAAACGGGACGGGTTGCGGCACTACTTTTTAACTAATACTAGCTTTCAGAATTTTTTTAATCTATATTTTGCTTTTGTGGGTCGTTATGCAGGTACCGCTTGACACCCTACTTGGAGAGTAGCATGGAGGTTTTACCAACTTCTCAAGCTCCAGCCATCCCTGCGTAGCAATCCTCCTGATATTGGATGCACAAATATTAGGTTGTCTTCCTTGGTTGAGGGATTTTCCTCCCCTCGCTCCTCGGTCGTCCCTGCGGGAGACCAGGAGCCTAACCTAGTCGCGCCTCTCCTGTCTCCCCCTTTCCCCTCCCTCCCGCTGCCGCCGCTAGCGAATGCCACGGGTAAAGACCGTGCGTTGTCGGTGGTGGTGGTTTCCCATGGTTCGTTTTTGCTAGGAGGATGGCGCGGGGCGGCTCCAAGCGGCGGCGGCGAACTGCAGCGCTGGTCCTAGACTTCCCGACGCGGTGCACCGACGAGCCGCGGCTACGGTGAGCCAGCGTGTTGGAGGCGGCGGGGACATCTTCCTCACGCATGAGATCGTTGTGGCGGCCGGTGCTTCTTCTGGAGATCATTGCCGGCGACCATAGGGCCCTGGGAGACGCCCTCCACCGGAGCTGGGGGAAGAGATCCAGGACAAAGGCGGCTAGTGGAAAACTGGCTTGGAGGCTGCCAGGCCTACATCGACCCAGATCTAGGCCCATACAGGCCCGATCTGGGTAGGCGGGCTGATGGCTCAATACACGGCGTCCAGAAAAGTGCTTGGTGCGTGGTGTTGATGTAGAGCTCGTTGGGAACCCCAAGAGGAAGGTATGATGAGCACAGCAGCAAGTTTCCCTCAGTTATGAAACCAAGGTTTAATTGAACCAGTAGGAGCAAGGAAACACCTCCAAGGTGTTACTAGCTGAGCTTTGGCAGGGCGCACTACCGGTGCTAGTAGCAACGTGGAGACCTGCACAACACAACCACAGAACTTTGTCCCCAACTTGCGATGAGGTTGTCAATCTCACCGTGTTTTGCGGAAAACAAAGGATTAAACGTATCGAATGGAAAGAAGTAAAAGTTTGCAGAAAGTAAACACAAAGCAGAAACAGTTTATAGATTGTATGTAAAGAAAAAGGACCGGGATCCATAGTTCACTAGAGGTGGCTCTCCTTAGATAGATAACATGCTGGGTGAACAAATTACGGCGGGGCAATTGACAAACACCGAGAAAGCAATACATGCATATACTAATCATCTTGACTCCTTTAAGACTTGATTGGGCATTACAACATAATACATAGACCGCCATCCAACTGCATCTATGACTAATAATCCACCTTCAGGCTATCATCCGAACCCCCTCCAGTATTAAGTTGCAAGCAACAGATTATTGCTTTACGAACTGCGTGTAAAGTAAACAATACGATTGTTCTAAGAACAAATGATTGTTGTTTTCTCCCTAGTAGCAACAACACATCTAGTACCTTAGAGATTTCTATCACTTCCCCAGATTACCAGAGGCATGAACCCACTATCGAGCATAAATACTAACTCTTGGAGTTGCTAGCATCTACTTGGCCAAGATAGCTACTAACAACAGAAAGCATGCAAGATCTCAAATAACAAAGACATGATAGAATCAATAATCAATCTGAAATAACATCTCAATATCCATCGGATCCCCGCAAACACAACATGTATAGATAACAAATAGATGATCTTGATCATGAACGGAGCTCACAAGATCTAAACATGAAAGCACAAAGGAGGAGAAACCAGCCATCTAGCTACTACATGGTCCAAGGATGAACTACTCACGCATCACACCGGAGGCTTGCATGGTGATGAAGAAGGCCTCCAAGGTGAATGCCCCTCTCCGGCAGGGTGCCGGGAAGAGCTTCAGACCCCCCGATCTAGGGACAGAGACGACAGCGGCTACAGACTCTTTCGTGGATTTTTGATCGGGTACCTAGGGTTTTTGCCCCGTGGGCAACTTATAGGCAGAAGGAGAGGCCGAGGAGGTGCTGGGGGAGGCCAGACCACCCCCTGGCGCGGGCTAGGCCTGGCCGCGCGGCCAGGTGGTGTGGCCGGGCCCCAGCCCTTCTCCTTCTCGTATTCTGGCACTTGATCCCTTCCGGAAAAATAGGCACTTTGGCTTTTGTCCCGTCCAATTCCGAGAATATTCATTTTCTGACTTTTCTGGAACCAAAAACAACAGAAAACAGGCAGTTGGCACTGTGGCTCTTGTTAATAGGTTAGCCCAAGAAATCATAATAAAAGTACTCCAAAGTTGGAACAAAACACAAGAAAGTGGATAAAACCAAGCATGGAACATCAAAAATTATAGATACATTTGCAATGTATCAACATCCCCAAGCTTAACTCCTGCTCGTCCTCGAGTAGGTAAGTGATAAAAAGAAATAATTTTTGAGGTGACATGCACCATCAAAGACTTGATCAAAGTATTTGCAAAACATTCAAGGCTGGAATAATAGTACTTCAATCATAACATGAAATACAAAGTTCTAGCAATAAGCAAAGAAACTAAGATACAACATGAAAATGCACAAACAAAAGATTCATGAATAACATGCTTTGCAAGACGTTTGTTTGTTTCACATAAAGAAAACATAGCATAAAAGTATTCAGCTTGTCCCTCAATAGAGTAGCAAATATAAATGCATAGGACACCTTCAAAGTTCATAAGAGTGACTAGATACAATAGTTTCAAACAAGCAATAACAAGTTATGCATCAATCAACTAGTCTTGGGACAATGCACATAGAACTAAGAATGACCACTATGCTCTCAAAGTAGTGCATAAAGATAGAAGGTGGAGACTCAATGTAATGGTGGAAGAAAGGCCTTTGTAAAAGGAAGTAGGGATTCAAGTCTCATAAAGAGCTTCCAAAAATTATGGTACTTATAGCTTTCAGCTCTCATTGCCCCTATCATAAGCATCTTGAATGTGATTAAGGTTAAAGTGACACAACTAAGAGGATATGCTTGACAAGTTATAAACCGAAATCTCATGCCCCTTACTTACGAAGACCGATCCTCATGCTACTCAACTTCAGTCATGAGTAAGCTCTTGTCATTGTAAGTATATGTGTATCATTAAGAACCGCCAACGGGGTACCCCTTGCACATGATATGGGAGCTTTCCCATAATCAAAATGACAAGGCAAGCAGACAATGAGCATCTCAGCGATCTTTTTATTTGCTATTTTCATAGGTTTTTATTGAGGATGCTTCATAGAGTGCTCATTATGGTGATGCTGCAAGTTTCTACCATGATTAGGCATGGCTTAGGCTAGCGGCCCAGGCGTTTCTCTAACACACATACAAACTCCATGATCTTACAAGTTCCACATTTATTTCACACCACCGGGATCCGTAAGAAAAATAACATAATATCAACGGGGTACAAAGTACAAGTGCAATATTGAAAGAGTTCCCCATGAAACATGGTTCTGCTAATTTCAACTTATAAAACGCAAGCATATACGCAACAAAGAAGGACCCAATGATTCAAGTTTATTAGAGGAAATAAAGTAAAGTGTGCCATCAAGTCCGTGAGAGCTTTAATCACTAGTTTTCTCATAACAAGTGGAAGGTAAACAAAAACATGAATATACTTGGAATAGCATAAGCTAGTAGGTAGGTATGGTGGACTCTTTGGAATAACTTGGTTTAGGGAGTTGGATGCATGAGTGAAACTCATACTTTGTTGTGGAGGCTAGCAAAAGACTGGGAGCGACAAACTAAGAGAGCAATAATGGCCATAATCATGCAGAGCGACAAAACATCATTGATCAAAGCATAAAGTGATACTACAAGTTGAAAACTAAAGGATCATAAAGGCTATGGTGACTTGAGATAGTCATAACATGGTGTGAGCATGCGCCAAGTCAACCCAAATAAAGCATCAAAGGAGAATACCACTATACTATGCTTTAATATGCTAAAACAACGCATGATTCATCCAAGGCACATTAAGCAATCTCAATTGTTTATAACAAGTCATGCTACAGCAAAGAATACTAAGCATAAAGCCAAAACAATATCAAGCATGGCATGACAAAGCATAGGCCACAGTCAAAAACGAGCTCTTTTTACCACATAAGCATGAACTTTCCTACTCTTTTCCAAAACCAAACTAAACTATTTGCAAACCAAAGTGTGAAAGAGGGGGTCCAACCAACTTATTCAGAAAACTAAACAAACCAAGCAAACTAAAAACCAAAACGAAAATAAAAAGAAGACGCTCCAAGAGAAACACAACTGTGCACGAAACAATAAAAATGAAGCGTTTGGAAAAAACCTGAGATTTTTATTGATGAAGAAGGGGATGCCTTGGGCATCCCCAAGATTTGACGCTTGTACTTCTTGGATATTTCTTGGGGTGACACGCGTGGCATCCCCAAGCTTGAGCTTTAGTCCATCCTTCATCTCATTACTCATTCCTTCCATACACCTGAATTTTGTTCTTCATACAAAACTTCACACAATCTCATTAGCAACATTAGTGCACTTAAGATAAATAAGTCTCAACGTTCAGTTCTAACACCAAATAAACTTCCATTAGAACACTAGATACTGTAGCACTTCCCTCTAAAAGCTCAATTCCCCAAAGGAACTCAAGAAGGAACTAACAAGAAGCAAATGCAGAAAATGGCAGAAATCTGTCAAAACAGACCAGCAGGTAAAGACGAATTTTTTCGAAGACCTTATGTTGCTCAAATCTAAAAGTGTTGAACTAACGAAATTTAAATAACAACCAGGGTCAGAAGCACAAAAAATTACAGCTCATTCCGACGTACAGTGCTCTCTCAGGAAGTTTTACGGTGAAGCACAGAAATCGATTTCGGGACAACAACTTTCCCAATAATTACTTCACTCTTATTAGAGGTTACTCTTGGCACAAAAAGCAAATAAAAAGGATAAGGAAAGGTTATTACAGAGGTAATAACTTCCAAGACTCAACTAAAACTCTTTGGTTATCTCCCAACAAGTATTTTTCTTTAACGCCTTTAAGTTAGGCATGAAAATTTGAGAAGATGCTCTCATAGAAAATATGAATTGAAGTAAAAGAGAGCATCAAGAAGCAAATTTAAAACACATTTAAGTCTAACCCACTTCTTATGCATAGGAATCATTTATGCAAATAAATGCACAAAGAATAAAGTGACATACATAGGAAGATAAAACAAAAGTAACTTCAAAACTTTCAGCACATAGAGAGGTGTTTCATTAACATAAAAACTTCTACAACCATATTTTCCTCTCTCATAATAATTTTCAGTAGCCTCATGAATAAACTCAACAATATAACTATCACATAAGGCATTCTTTTCATGATCTACAAGCACTAGAGCTTTATTATAAACATATTCAAAAGAATCCTCGGGAACATAACATTCACCCTCCTTTGATAAGCATGGGGGACAATCAAATAATATAAGGGATAAAGAGTTACTCTCATTAGAAGGTAGGCATGGGTAGATCCATTCTTCCTCCTTTTGTCCATCACTCTCCTCCTCTTTTTCATCTAATGAGCTTTCAGGTTCAGCAATTTCTTCTTCCATGAAGGTTCTAGCAGGCGGTGGTTCATCTATTACCTTAGCAGTCATAAAACTGTTCCCAAATAGGAAACTGAGTGAGCTATCCATAATGAAATAGTGATTGGAGCAGAGCTAGTCATAAAGGCAACTTAAGAAAGGAACTAATTTTTTTTTGTTTTTGAAATAAGAAAGCAAACTTATAAAACTAATTTTTTTTGGATTTTTTTTGAAGAACAAAACAAGGAAACAAAGCAAAAAGAAAACTAAGCAAAACAAAAACAACAAAGTAAAGAGATTGGTTATGAGGGACTCCCCTTGTGAAGATGTCCTTGACTCCCCGGCAACGACGCCAGAAAATCGCTTGATGGCTCAATACACGGCGCCCAGCGTGTTGGAGGCGGCGGGGACATCTTCCTCACGCATGAGATCGTTGTGGCGGCCGGTGCTTCTTCTGGAGATCATTGCCGGCGACCATAGGGCCCTGGGAGACGCCCTCCACCGGAGCTGGGGGAAGAGATCCAGGACAAAGGCGGCTAGTGGAAAACTGGCTTGGAGGCTGCCAGGCCTACATCGACCCAGATCTAGGCCCATACAGGCCCGATCTGGGTAGGCGGGCTGATGGCTCAATACACGGCGTCCAGAAAAGTGCTTGGTGCGTGGTGTTGATGTAGAGCTCGTTGGGAACCCCAAGAGGAAGGTATGATGAGCACAGCAGCAAGTTTCCCTCAGTTATGAAACCAAGGTTTAATTGAACCAGTAGGAGCAAGGAAACACCTCCAAGGTGTTACTAGCTGAGCTTTGGCAGGGCGCACTACCGGTGCTAGTAGCAACGTGGAGACCTGCACAACACAACCACAGAACTTTGTCCCCAACTTGCGATGAGGTTGTCAATCTCACCGTGTTTTGCGGAAAACAAAGGATTAAACGTATCGAATGGAAAGAAGTAAAAGTTTGCAGAAAGTAAACACAAAGCAGAAACAGTTTATAGATTGTATGTAAAGAAAAAGGACCGGGATCCATAGTTCACTAGAGGTGGCTCTCCTTAGATAGATAACATGCTGGGTGAACAAATTACGGCGGGGCAATTGACAAACACCGAGAAAGCAATACATGCATATACTAATCATCTTGACTCCTTTAAGACTTGATTGGGCATTACAACATAATACATAGACCGCCATCCAACTGCATCTATGACTAATAATCCACCTTCAGGCTATCATCCGAACCCCCTCCAGTATTAAGTTGCAAGCAACAGATTATTGCTTTACGAACTGCGTGTAAAGTAAACAATACGATTGTTCTAAGAACAAATGATTGTTGTTTTCTCCCTAGTAGCAACAACACATCTAGTACCTTAGAGATTTCTATCACTTCCCCAGATTACCAGAGGCATGAACCCACTATCGAGCATAAATACTAACTCTTGGAGTTGCTAGCATCTACTTGGCCAAGATAGCTACTAACAACAGAAAGCATGCAAGATCTCAAATAACAAAGACATGATAGAATCAATAATCAATCTGAAATAACATCTCAATATCCATCGGATCCCCGCAAACACAACATGTATAGATAACAAATAGATGATCTTGATCATGAACGGAGCTCACAAGATCTAAACATGAAAGCACAAAGGAGGAGAAACCAGCCATCTAGCTACTACATGGTCCAAGGATGAACTACTCACGCATCACACCGGAGGCTTGCATGGTGATGAAGAAGGCCTCCAAGGTGAATGCCCCTCTCCGGCAGGGTGCCGGGAAGAGCTTCAGACCCCCCGATCTAGGGACAGAGACGACAGCGGCTACAGACTCTTTCGTGGATTTTTGATCGGGTACCTAGGGTTTTTGCCCCGTGGGCAACTTATAGGCAGAAGGAGAGGCCGAGGAGGTGCTGGGGGAGGCCAGACCACCCCCTGGCGCGGGCTAGGCCTGGCCGCGCGGCCAGGTGGTGTGGCCGGGCCCCAGCCCTTCTCCTTCTCGTATTCTGGCACTTGATCCCTTCCGGAAAAATAGGCACTTTGGCTTTTGTCCCGTCCAATTCCGAGAATATTCATTTTCTGACTTTTCTGGAACCAAAAACAACAGAAAACAGGCAGCTGACACTATGGCTCTTGTTAATAGGTTAGTCCAAGAAATCATAATAAAAATACTCTAAAGTTGGAACAAAACACAAGAAAGTGGATAAAACCAAGCATGGAACATAAAAAATTATAGATACATTTGCAATGTATCACGGGCCTAGCGGCATCCGCGGGTTTCAGGGGAAACCAACGGGTCTGGGAGCCCATCCCCTGACCACAGTGTGGTTGGGGTGCCGGATCTGGGCCTGGAGGCCTAGACCTAGCGTTTACCTCAGTCCCTTTCATCGGGTTCTACGGGTTTAACTTGTTGGAGTGCCCTGCTCGTTGAACCCCCGTCCGAGTGCTAGAGGGCTGTCTTGGATCTACCTTGTCCGATCTGGGGAATGTGTAGTTGGGCATTGTCAAGTCAAGGGCGAGATCTCAAACACCGGGGCGGAGGCTCCGGAATGTGGTCTGCGCGGGCGTCTCGATGGCGGGGCGACGTTGCAACGATGATGGCTCATCTCTTTGGTCCTCGAGGGTGGCAAGGAGTGGGCTTCGGGGGCTCCTGGTGGTGACAGTGCCCATATCACAGTTGGAAGCTCGGCTTGAGGATTGGTGATGGTATAAGGTACCGAATGTGGCGAGAGTTTTTCCGGGCAAAAGCTCCGCGCTCCAGCGCAGACAATGATGACGCCTGTGGATGTCGTGACACTCTTGGGGTGCTGTTGTGGCTACTCTCATCGGGTGAAAACCCTAGACCCTTGTGGTCTTGGCGACGACGCTTGTGGTGTCGTTACCTTCTTGGAGTCCTTGTCGTTGAGCTCAGGACTACTTATTCTCGCCTTCCTCGGTGGCAAGTTAGATGTTTCCTAGGCTTCATAGTTTATCTTTTGATCTGCTTGTAAGAGGAACTCCTCATCACTATGTATCGGTTTAACTGTGTGGCTTTATTTATAGAGCGGAGCCGAAAGGCTATTTCGAGGAAGGCCTCATGCTCTCGGCCTACACATCTTAATTAAGATCCAAAAAGGATGGTAAAGTCGGTGGCCGCTCCACTTCCACTCCACACGATTCCTACATTTCCTATGTTCTTGCGTATATAACGGGTGTACTAGGCACATGGAGTACCACGTACTTTGTTCACGAGAAGCGGGTCAGTTAGTGCATCTCCACCGGGCTGACTATTCGACCATTGGTGGTACAAATCGATCCACGCAGTCGCTCAGATGGCGAAAACCCGTTCAAGCGGTCCGATCTAAACGACCACGCGTGGTCGGGCAGACCCATTCCTGACACAAATATGCGCTCGGAATGTGTCGTTGCGGACAACATAGGTGTCCTCCCTCATCTCCTCGGGCCGTCCTGACAGTGACCGGGAGCTTCGCCTGCTGCAACGCTCATCGCGTCATTGATAGACAAGGCCAGCCAAAAGCTAACGGGCGGTCAACGCTGCTAAACCAAAGCGACAGCTCCCTGACCACCACGTTGGCATTAATGGCCGAGGGAGGAGCAGGTCTTTTTATGTCGAGGGTGTGCGTGGCCTGGCCTCCCCACACCCCTTGCCCGTTGCCATTTCAAACAAAACTAATCCTCTCTCCACCGATGCCATGCCCAACTGGTGGAAGAAGACGATGAGGAACGACAACGAGGCCGATGGTTCCTTGTCGGGCCACCGCCATCATCACGCTACGTCTCCTTCTTCGCCGCCGTCGCTACCTCCACCAACCGTGCGGAGTCCTCGGGCGCTGCTGCTACCGCGCATGCGGGTCCGCACTGGACATGCTTCTGCTGCGGCGGGTCGTGCCTACCGTCTTCCCGACTGGGAGAGGGAATGGTGGTGCATGCCTGTCGCCAAGTGCCAGTGCCGCTAGAAGGAGCAGCACCCCTGCGAGCACCATGACGTTTCTCTACAGGAGTGGCACCTAAACCGGGTGCGCTTCCTGGTGCCGCTGGTGCCAACAGACGAGCACCTTCTCGACTGGGAGGTCTAGCGGCAGACCTCCGTAATGACCCAGCATACGTGCTTCGGGATTTGTAGGTGAAATTCCTTGACTGGGAGCACAAGGCGAGGCGAGGCGCCGCTCGCCCTACATAGGCGACTTCGCGGTCGAGGGCGACATCAATCTCCCAAACATCAACTTCTCCGCCAGCAAGGACGAAGACGCAGGCTGGGGGAGGAGCTGGTGGACGTCAAGGAGGAGGAGGAGCCCATGCCACCGCCATGGTCGCATCGCTGGGTTGCGACGAGGACGAGGCCACCCACGCTGCTATGGAAGCATCCAAGGAGGAGGATGCCAAGTGAAGGGGTTCGTAGTAGAAAACAAATAAACACTACTAGGAAACTGACTATAGATAGAAATGCTTCATGTGGCCGCATATAAAATGACATGCTCCACATAATTAATTCTGTGGCGCATATAGACATATGCGCCACAAAATTTTGGCAATTCTGTGGCGCACGGAACCCATATACGCCACATAAATGTGGGTTTCTATGGCGCATATTTTCCCGTACGCCACGGAAAGTGATGATTCGGTGGCGCATATGTCTATATGCGCCACAGAAATTTGATGGGACCTAGAACCAACTAAGTTGGGGAGAAAATTCTGTGGCGCATATAGAAATATGCGCCACAGAAAGTGATTCCACCCCCTTGGATCGCCTTTTAAGTTTTGTTAAAAATAAACGAAAATGATAAAAACTTGAAAAAAATAATTCCTTTGAGATGTAGTTATATTTTGGGGTATACTTGTACGAAAAATTGAAAAACTTGAATTTCGATGTATTTTGCAAAAAAGGTCATGGCACGGTAAAACGGTTAAAACTTTTGCATACGATATCGGGAAAAAAATATTTAACCTATCAGAACGACTGTCTCGAAATTTTCTACTCGAATTCAATTGCCAATGGCTGTTATGGATTTTACAGAATCCTCAAATTCGAAAAAAGTAAAAAGTTATGTCAAAAAAAGATTTTTTCCTGCAAAAAAAGGGGGAGACAATTCTATGGTGCATATCTCCAATATGCGCCACAGAATTGTTTGGCGGGATCTGAAATTTGAATCCCGCTGGTGCCCCTTCCCCATCTTTTATTCTTTTATCCTCTCTCTTTTCTACTTTGCTCTCCTCCTCTCCTTCCTTCCCTTCTCCTCCCTCGTCCTCCTCCTCCTCCACCTCTACCACCCCGGTGACCTCCTTCTCCTCCGGTGAACTCCTTCTCCACCTCCACCACCCCTGTGACCTCCTCCTATAGTGAACTCCTTCTTCACCTCCACCTCCGGCGACCCCTCCTCCACCTCCGTCAGCCACCTCCTCCTCCGACACCACCTATGGTGCTTCTATTCTATCCTTCTCCTCCCCTTCTCCTCCCTCCTCCTCCACCTCCGACACCACCTATGGTGCTTCTATTCTATCCTTCTACTCCCCTTCTCCTCCCTCCTCCTCTGACCTCCTCCTCCGGTGAACTCCTTCTCCTCCACCTCTGGTGACCCCTCCTCCACCTCCGGTAACCTCCTCCTCCTACGGCAACCACCTCCTCCTCCTACCACCACCTTTGGTGGCCTCCTTCTCACCTGGCAGCCTCTTCTGTTGGGGTTCCGCGTATGAAAACAATAAATTTTATCCTATGCCCTGAACCCCTGAAGCTGCTTGGACCTATCTATTAGTAATACAGTAACGAGAGGGGCTTTTCGCGAACTTACCCTTGAAGACTGAAAAGCATTGTCAACGCTCAGGAGAGCGTGGTCGATGTAGATGAGCCGAAGCCGACCTCAAGGTCGTGATGAAGTCCTTGCGCTCCAACGGCTCCAATGACTTGAGTGTCTCAAGTGCGACACCTCACGGGGAGTTACACACGTCCGGTGCCTGACGATGACCCCAGCTTCCCCGATCCAGCAGCAGTTGCGGAATTAGAGCTCCCGGATCCGAATCCCACAGCGCGACGGCTCTCCGCGGTGAAGATGTCTCTCGTTCGTGCAGTCCAGACTTGGGACCACAGTCACGAGATAGAGAGGGGGAGGGAGAAAATATCAATTAGAGGTCCTCCCAAATGTGAGAAGACCTTTATTGATTATTGGTGTATTTTATTTGGCCAAATACCGCCACTATATATAGGGGGAGGGGAGGTACTACCTCCCTCAAAGTCCCGGGGTCGGACTAAAGGAGAGGAGGGGGAGGGGAGACCGCCGGACACCTAGTGGGCCCTGCGCGGGGGCATAGGCCCAGCCGGCCACCCCCTTGCCCCTTCTCCCTCTCTCCTTTCCCCTAATGGGCCCTCTCCCCTCCGGGAATTGGCCCATTAAGCCTTTGACCATTTAATTGATTTTTCTCTTTATTAAATAATTATGAATAAATTATTAAATCAATATTTAACATTCATTCACATATTATTCAACCTCCGTGGCTATGGAACACCTTCCACCTCCACTTCGGACATCCTTCAGACTTACCGAAACCCTTCCGATTTTCTCTCTATTATTCTTCGGTGATTCCACCGATCCTATAAACACTCTCTAAGCATCATCAAGCCCTTAAGAATGATACCCCACGGTTCGGGAACACTCCAGACATGGTCGGGACACTCCTGCACCAATGATCGACAGAGGGACCTGGATGGCCATGTGACCCTTGTGTGTTCCACGAAGATCTTTCGTCGTTTGAACCGGGACAGTCGTGTCTTATTCTCTTTGTCTCTCGTTACTTGCATTGCCCGAGATCTGATCAATGACATCACCATGTCGTGTTCAATCTCGTTACCGAACAATGCTACTTGACTCGTTCCGACAAGTGATATCCCCGTGATCAAATCACATGCTGCGCAGCTATTGGATATAACCTCTCCGAGTGGGCCCTTGAGTATCTTCCCATCACATGGACGGACAAATCCCGCTCTTGACATATATTTCCTCTACGGGTTCCTCCGAGTACCTGAACACACCTTTATAACCACTGTATTACCAAGTGGCGTTTGATGCTATCTAAGCACTCTCGGGAGACAGTGATTGATATAGTCTCACGGTTCAAGGAATAGTCTACGAGGATCCATTTCTAATCATCGCAACTTGAACTTCGTGACATGATCGGGTCACGATGTTTAGGTTGGTTATTGGTTCATCATCTCATTCTCAGAATGAGATGACTCCATTTCCAATTGGTATAAATGCCACATGATCAGGAAACATGATCATCTATTGACCAATGAACCAGTGACTAGAGTTTCACTGGGAACCCCTGGTTGTTTGTATATCACATGTGTATTGATTTTTCCACTCAATACAGTTATAGCATGATATAAAACTTAATCATAAACTATAAGAAATATGATAATAGTCCTTACTACTATTTGTCTCTAGGGCATATTTCCAACAGTCTCCCACTTGCACTAGAGTACAAATACACTAGCTGCATTTGTTCTCAATCATTGGCACCATATATCCGGTACCCTGAACATGCTCGCTCATGGAAGAGGTTGAGTCTTGGGTCTGTACTTTACAGTCCCAAATCCTTTGCAACTTACTAATGTCACCTTGATTGACATTAATACTTTATCATCACATGATAACATCTGTGTGTATGTATCATCGTTATGGCAGTAGAACGAGGTCTGATTCTAGGAGCCTAAAGTGACTTTAGATCAACCTCGAGGGCTTTCTCATGGGCACTATGCCCTGGGACACATCATTCTACGTTAAAAGCGAACTAGCCCCGCCATAACATTATACAACACTTTAGATGGTACCCTTATCTATTATTATAAATGTATTCATCGAAACACTAGTGCACTCTGTGCAACTTTCGATGTTTTGTTCACCTCGTTTCCTACTTGACTTTAATCGGTATCTACAGGAGTTTCCAACATATTCTCTTATAACATAACCCTTTATGTTTTAAGATATGTCATCCTTTATGGATTTGGAAAACATGTCTGCAGTTCTCTACTAAACACTGCGGACAAACTCAGCTCAACGTTCTGTGATTCGAACTTAATCACTTTTAAACATTCCTTATTTGGATCACATATTATGCTAAGTTATCATTGTGGTTCACTATGACAGAACCTATGTCTCAACATAGTGGATGACGATCATCCTATTCTTTCTTTCAACCATTGATGTTAAACTTAATACTATTCCTAATTTGAGTTATTAAGGACTGGTTCCTTAATTCACTTCTATTCTGAAACCCTTTTCAGAATCCCTTAAGGAATACTACATAATATCATACTACACCTATTATCAACTTCTACACCTTATAAATCATTATTTATAAGCATTTGCACTTTCATTCTTAACACAATTAAGAATTACTCCTATAAGCTCCCACTCAAAAATATGTCATTCACATATTGTACTAGGAAGACTTTCATAGCTCCCACTCAATTTTATGCAAATTGCATATCTACTCACTATTTTGAATATCTTCAAATCCTTTGATCAAATATCAAATTTGGAGCTTTACTATGAGTTACTAGTACTTCTACTTGTTTCAGATCCACTAGACATTTAGCACACTTGAATCAAATTCATTTGAATTTGTCCAATACTTGACAAATTGTGCTTTTTGTCATTCACCCCTTTTCCACTATGGCTTTGCAGTCATTTGGGAAAATTCCAAGTAACCCCTTTTACTTGTGAGATTCAGCAACTAATTGCTTTCTAATCTCAAGGGAATTTTGCTATTAGGATTTCTTATAATTTTAGTTTAGCATTATTTCCTTAGTAGTTCGTAGGTATGTCCTATTCCAAGAATCATGACAAATGATTCACAAATCTCTCCATACTAGATATGGATTACACTTTGAATCCTACTTTATGTAGTGAAAACACCAGTGGGGAGAACACAATGATCAATATCATTGATTCTTTCCTTTGTGAAGAGAAACGTTCAGGAACGTTGTCCGTTGCGCTTTTCAACACTCTGATGCAGGGTTTTGAATCCTCATCATGTTTTACACTATTTTCCATTTGCTTGATAATTGAGAAACATCACTAGAAGTGAGCTTTCTCAAGAATGCACGAAAATCCAAGCAGTACGAATCTTGCTTTCCTTTTGGTTTCAGCTATGGGTTTCGTATTCAAAGTTTCCAATGAATACTCTACAAGGACTTATTCGCTATTGTTTTGTTTATATCGAATAACCCCAAAACTTTCACGAATTCAAATGGTTCACTACATTCTAGTTGAGTGCTAACTATTTCTAACTAATGGTCTCTACATCTACACTACAACGATTTATTTGGTGCCATCTATTTACCCATTTTGATATGTAATATCCCATTGTGATGCTTTGCATTTTGACGTTTCAGAATGCTTTGCATTTCACAATTTCTCTTATGACTTTCTTATAAATTCGAGTTTCATTACTATTGATCAAATCATAGTAATTAGATTCTCTTTTATCTTTATACCCTTTGTTGATGAAACACTTTGATCAAATCAAATAGTTTCATATTCATGTTTCTTTGGTAAACTTCTTTACACATTTAAACAATCATTTAATGATAATTACCATTTTCGTTAAAACACAATACATCGAATATGTATTTACTTTTAACAATTCATTAAAACACTTTGTATTCAAGTAATACACGGTGTTCAAGTTATTTTGCCGAACTTAGGCACGATTTATATGTGATAAGAAATCAAATGACTTTCACATATTATCAATAACTTTGAATTTAAACAATGGTTTCATTCATTAATGAATATATCATGAAGTTGGGTATTTTAAGGAATTTTTAATGTTTTACAAATGTTCATGCATTATCAATTAGTTTCAAACAAACAAGGATAATTCACACATAATCAAACAAGATATGAACACAAATAGAAATCATTCATAAAAGTGGAATAACTGTTTGTTACAAACTAATATGAATAACCGTCTCACGAAGTGTGAGACACACTAAAGAAGTTCACAATCTCTTGATTAAAATAATCATCCTAAAACACAAACTAAATGATAAATATCGAGGGAGAGTGTCGTCGGCCATCATCATGATGCTTGCCATCAACACGCAATGTCACCTCCTCTCTAGCAAGCACCTCTCATGCAGAAGGACCTGTTTTCAGCAAAACAGAACAAGTATCAAATATACTTAACACTGCAAATGTGTTTGCAAGATTATAACATTTATAAAACTGTATATGAAATATATACCTTTGTCATTGATGACCTCTCTGGTGATTGGTTCAACCTTTACGTTCCTAAAACGTAATATGAACTCATGGAAATCCAATGTTTCTGGGCACTCATGATGCTGCTCCGGACATGTCCTTCGTAGCTGGGATGCAACGATCGAAGAAGTACGCCTATCGCAAACGGATCAGCCATCCAGTAATCCACGAAGTGAACCAGTCTCATGTGTGCATCAAGCATGCACTCCAAGTGACCCTTCAGACATGTATGCTCCTCCATCTGTATGCAAAGGAACTCTCCAAGGAGCTCATGCTTCCACATGCGCACATGGCCTATGAACTCTGCTCTGAGCTGATCCACCATTGAATATGGATCAAGATCACCCATGAGCGGATGCAGTTCATCCACCATCCCGTAACACATTATTATCTGAATGTAGGTGGACATCTCTTGACGATAGTAGTGGTCTGTCAGCTCTTGTGGGGTCTCATAGTGGTCTGGCTCAGTTAAATCTATCGTGCGACATATGTAGTCTACCACATGATTCCTAGTAAGGAGATCATTTAGGCGCACAAGCCAACTAGGGAAATTGGATCCATCAAGTCTAAGTTTCTGACCCTTTACCCATTCCTCAATGACAAAGTAAGCTTCACGGTGAGCCATCTCTACATTTATAATTGCAAAAGGAATTTAGACTAAGTTTATGATTAAATGAGTTAATAATAACTCCACTCAGAAACACCTATCCCCAAAAGGGTTCCTAGTGATAACACGATCCCTATCAGCCACATCTCCCCGATCATCACGCCCATCAATGTGGGTTCAAGGGTGGACGCTAAACGTCGGTCACATCATTCATGCGACTCATGCTCGATCTTTCGACCATTCGTGTTCCAAGGCCATGTCTGTACATGCCAGGCTCGCCAACTCAACCTTAGTGTATTCACTGTGCAACATGGCTTACACCCACTGTATGCGAACGTAGATATGTCTGACACCCGATCATCACGGCCTGCCTCATACCGAAGACCTTTCTTTGTGGTGCACATTAATGGGGAACACAATCGTTGGTAATTTTAACATGGATCATCTTATTAGGCTACCATCGAGTATCTAATACTAGCACACAAAAAGATATACAAACAATAACATTGAGTGTAACATTGAATGTAAATGCGATGTGATATGGTCCTTCATGTCGTGATCTCCATCCGTCGTCACCAGGTTCCGACGCCAGGGTTCCGGCACCGTAGACACCAGGGTACCGGTGTCATTCCGGTGTGGTAGTCCATCACCTCTACGACAATCTACTACTACGTAACACGAGGTAATTACTTTACCTTTGCCACAACCATATCACAAAGCAACGCCCCCTGCAAAACAAAGTTAGACGCCTCTACTTTATCTTTGCATGTTTTACGTGGCTGAATGGGCTTTCGCACAAGAACCGTTCTTACCTATGAACTTTCAGCACAACGCGGATCAAGTAATTGTCTCTACTACACCCCTTTCGGGGCCCTCCGTTGCAAATGGCATACCAACTAATGCGAGACAGACAGACACCCCCTAAGCCACTTTATACGGTACAAGTTGTATGTCAAGCGTTGACTAGTCTCGCGAATGAACGCGTAAAGTCGGTTGGGGGCCCCTTCATCAAGCATTACTGCGGTATACACAAGTACATGTGGGAGGGTAACAACTAAAAGATCAACGCCCACACACTACAACTCGTGTGTTCTACCCGTACTAGCATTACTACACATAGATCTAGCTCTGATGCTACTGTTGGGGTTTCGCGTATGAAAACAATAAATTTTATCCTACGCCCCTGAACCCCTGAAGCTGCCAGGACCTATCTATTTGTGATACAGTAACGGGAGGGGATTTTCGCAAACTTACCCTTGAAGACCGAAAAGCGTTGTCAACGCTCAGGAGAGCGTGGTTGATGTAGACGAGCCGAAGCCGACCTCAAGGTCGTGATGAAGTCCTTGCGCTCCAATGGCTCCAACGACTTGAGTGCCTCAAGTGCGACACCTCACGGGGAGTTACACACGTCCGGTGCCTGATGATGACTCCCGCCTCCCTGATCCAGCAGCAATTGTGGAAGTAGAGCTCCCAGATCCGAATTTCGCAGCACGACGGCGCTCCGCGGTGAAGATGTCTCTCGTTCACATAGTCCAGACTTGGGACCATAGTCACGAGAGAGAGATGGGGAGGGAGAAAATATCAAGGTCCTCCCAAAAGTGAGAAGACCTTTATTGATTATTGGTGTATTTTATTTGGCGAAATACCCCCACTATATATAGGGGGAGGGGAGGTACTACCTTCCTCAAAGTCCCGAGGTGGGACTAAAGGAGAGTAGGGGGGAGGGGAGGCTGCCGGCCACCTAGTGGGCCCCGCACGAGGGGCTAGGCCCAGCCGGCCACCCCCTTGCCCCTTCTCCCTCTGTCCTTTCCCCTAATGGGCCCTCTCCCCTCCGGGAATTGGCCCATTAAGCCTTTGACCATTTAATTGATTTTTCTCTTTATTAAATAATTATGAATAAATGATTAAATCAATATTTAACATTCATTCACATATTATTCAACCTCCGTGGCTATGGAACACCTTCCACCTCCACTCCGGACATCCTCCGGACTTACCGAAACCCTTCTGATTTTCTCTCTATTATTCTTCGGCGATTCCACCAATCCTATAAACACTCTCTAAGCATCATCAAGCCCTTAAGCGTGATACCCCCACGGTTTGGGAACACTCCAGACATGGTCGGGACACTCCGCACCAATGATCGACAGAGGGACTTGGATGGCCATGTGACCCTTGTGCGGTCCACGAAGATCTTTCATCGTTTGAACCGGGATAGTCATGTCTTATTCCCTTTGTCTCTCAATACTTGTATTGCCCGAGATCTGATCAATGACATCACCATGTCGTGTTCAATCTCGTTACTGAACAATGCTACTTGACTCGTTCCGACAAGTGATATCCCCGTGATCAAATCACACGCTGCACAGCTATTGGATATAACCTCTCCGAGTGGGCCCTTGAGTATCTTCCCGTCACATGGACGGACAAATCCCGCTCTTGACATATATTGCCTCTACGGTTTCCTCCGAGTACCTGAACACACCTTTATAACCAATGTATTATCAAGTGGCGTTTGATGCTATCTAAGCACTCTCGGGAGATAGTGATTGATATAGTCTCATGGTCTAAGGAATAGTCTACGAGGATCTATTTCTAATCATCGTAACTTGAACTTCATGACATGATCGGGTCACGATGTTTAGGTTGGGTATTGGTTCATCATCTCTTTCTCAGAATGAGATGACTCCATTTCCAACTAGCATAAATGCCACATGATCAGGAAACATGATCATCTGTTGACCAATGAACCAGTGACTAGAGTTTCACTAGGAACCCCTGGTTGTTTGTATGTCACATGTGTATTGATGTTTCCACTCAATACAGTTATAGCATGATATAAAACTTAATCATAAACTATATGAAATATGATAATAGTCCTTACTACTATTTGTCTCTAGGGCATATTTCCAACATCTTCCTCCGGCGACCCCCTCCTCCGTCCACCACCACCTCCGGCGACCACCACCTCCAGCCTAGATCTAGACCTAGCCCGCATTTTTTTGAAAATTTGAAGAAAAAAATCTGCGACGCATATTGCTGATATGCGCCAAATAAATTTGAGATCTGGCTCGCCTTTTTGTTGAAATTTGGAAAAAAAATCTGTGGAGCATATTGGCAATATGCGCCATAGAATTAGAATTTAGTGGCGAGGTAACAGTGGCGCATCCCATATGCGTCACAAAATTGCAAAATTCCTAGCTAGCGTAATCCTAGTAGTGAAATTCCTAGCTAGCGTTTTCCTAGTAGTGAAATTCCTAGCTAGCGTTTTCCTAGCTAGCGTCATAGATGCGCCACTGATAAGCGTTTTCCTAGTAGTGAAATTCCTAGCTAGCGTAACACCAATGCCAAGATCTATCTATGAGTTAATGAAGTAACGAGAGAGACAGTTTCGGTGATATACCCTTGTAGACCGAAAGCGTTTACATTCGAAAGCATGTTTGTGATGTAGTCGTAGTCTTAGCGGACCTCGAGGTCGCGTTGTTCCTCGCACATCACCTCCTAGTCCTTGCACAACGGCTCTGGTCGCACAACTGGCAGTACCTACATGGTCTTGCACACGTGAGGTGTACACTAATGACTCCTGTTTTCCTTGATCCAGCTATAATGCAGAAGTAGACCTGCTGGAACTAGGATCCAAGAGCACGACGGCGTGCCAAGGTGGTCTTGTCTCCTACGCACACAGTTCTTTTAGGAATCACACACACAAGATCCAATGAGAGAGAAGGAAAAAATCCCTAAGGAAATATGCCTTAGGAAATTCTCAATTTATTTATTGTATTTTTCCTCCAATAAAGACCTTCTTATATATGGGAAAAGGGGAGACCCCTTATCTCCAAAGTCCTGGGGTGGGACTAAAAGAGAGAGGGAGGAGGCGCTCCAAAGGGAGGCCAGACGGGTGGGCCCCTACCTCCGCTCACGGCCTAATGCCGGTCGGTGGGGCCCCTAGGCGGCGACTGCCCCTCCTTGGGTGGTTCCCTCTTGGGCCTTTTCCCTCTAGGGATTTAGCCCATTAGGGAATTTATCCTTTTAAATTTAATTTGAAATATTTATTTAATATTAATTTTAACAATTAATATGAAATACATATTATAAAATTCCTTTTGATTCGAAACATGTTTTGGTTCACTCTGAACTACTTCGGATCCTCCTAGAACAATTCCAGTTCTCTCATGGAGCACTTCCGATATTCTCATCTCTTTCCCCTGGTGGTCCCAGCGTTCCAAAACAATCTCCAAGTGTCGTAGAATTATTAAGTGTGTTACCCTACGGTTCAGGAATATCACATATATGATCGAGACACCTCTCATATCAATGATCATTAGCGGGATCGAGTTTCCCATAATGACCCATGTGCATTCCATGATGTATTATCGTTTGAACCATAAACTCTGAGTCTGATTCCTTTTGTTACGTCGATACATAACTCGTCAAAGATTTGAGCATCAGTATCAACATACTAATCTCGTTACTGACAAGTCTACTTAACTCATCATCATGATACAGTATCCGGATGACCTAGTCATTTGTTGCAGCTTCTTGGATACAATCTGACCGAGTGGGCTAAGTGAATCTTCCTGTCACGCGGGAGAACAAATCTTGAGTTTGATACATACACCTCAACATGTCCCTCTGAATACCAAACATACACCTATATGATCACCCTGTTACGGTGTGATGGTTGATGTAGTCTAACCAGCCACGGGTGACAGTGATTAAGTATGATCTCACGGTCTAAGGAGAAGGTCACTTTATTTCTAACTATTAAAACGATAAACCATGTGACTTGATTGTGTCGCAATACTTATTTGGGTAAGCATGACCATCATGTCATTCACTAATGTCATGACCTCATTGTCAACCAGCATAAATGCTCCATGATTAGGAAACCTTGATCATCGGTTGCCCAATGAACTAGTTGTATAGAGGTAGGGACTTCGTTTATTTATATACCACACTTGTATCAATGTTTCCACTTGATATAGTTATAGCACGATATAAAACTATTATGAACTGACAATAAACCTATTTATTATTTGCCTCTAGGGCATATTTCCTTCAGTCTCCCACTTGCACTAGAGTACAAATAATCTAGTTGTATTTGTTACGAATCATAAACACAGTATAACATAGTGTGTTTTTGATCATGCTTGGTTATGGGAAACGTCCCGCTGATGCCGATCTGTATTACTAGATCCGTATGTATTTTGCAAATCGTTAATGTCTCCTAACTTGACATTTACACCATTATCACATAATGTGTCGAAGTATTGATTTGGCGGTAGAGTGAGACTTTGTTTTCTCTTGTTTACAATGACGATCGATCAGTCAAGTGAACTTTCAATATTTTCATGTATATCGGAAACACACTCAGCTGAAGGCAAATTTCGTTAGCCAAACTTGCCATACTTGTGATTTTTGAAGTAATCTCCAACTTCAATATCAATGTATATTCTTCCTTTCTCTAAGCGTCCGATGATATGCTCAATCCTGGTTTAGTGATTTGTTCATGAATCACTGATACATTGCAAATGTATCTATAATTTTTGATGTTCTATGCTTGGTTTTATCTACTTTATTATGTTTTGTCCACACTTTGGGGTACTTTTCATATTATTTCTTGGACTAACCTATTAACAAGAGCCACAGTGCCAGCTGCATGTTTTCTGCTGTTTTTGGTTCCAGGAAAGTCAGAAAATGAATATTCTCGGAATTGGACGGGACAAAAGCCAAAGTCATTATTTTACCGAGGACACCTAGAGCCAGAATACAAGACGGAGAAGGGCCAGAGGGCGGCCACACCACCTGGCCGCAAGGCCAGGCCTGACCCGCACCAGGGGGTGGTGTGGCTAGCCATGCACCCCCTCGGCCTCTCCTTCCGCCTATATATCGCCTCTGATACGAAAACCCTAAGTACCCGATCAAAATTCCACGAAAGAGTTTGTAGCCGCCGTCATCTCCATCCCTAAATCGAGAGGGATCTGGAGCTCTTCCCAGCACCC
Organism: Avena eriantha; assembly: GCA_910589775.1. Classification (NCBI taxonomy): domain Eukaryota; kingdom Viridiplantae; phylum Streptophyta; class Magnoliopsida; order Poales; family Poaceae; genus Avena; species Avena eriantha. Next base: position 466,080,361 of record OU342740.1, read on the forward strand.
TGCCGGAGAGGGGAATTCACCCTGGAGGCCTTCTTCATCATCATGCAAGCCTCCGGTGTGATGCATGAGTAGTTCATCTCTGGACTACGGGTCCATGTCGTAGCTAGATGGCTGGTTCTCCTCCTTTGTGCTATCATGTCTAGATCTTATGAGCTCCGTTCATGATCAAGATCATCTATTTGTAATTCTACACGTTGTGTTTGTGGGGATCCGATGGATATTGAGATGCTATTTCAGATTGATTATTGATTCTATCATGTCTTTGTTATTTGTGATCTTGCATGCTTTCCGTTGTTAGTAGCTATCTTGGCCAAGTAGATGCTAGCAACTCCAAGAGTTAGTATTTATGCTCGATAGTGGGTTCATGCCTCTGGTAATCTAGGGAAGTGATAGAAATCTCTAAGGTACTAGATGTGCTATTGCTACTAGGGAGAAAACAACAATCCTTTGTTCATAGAACAATCATATTGTTTACATTACACGCAATTCGTAATGCAATTATCCGTTGCTTGCAACTTAATACTGGAGGGGGTTCGAATGATAACCTAAAGGTGTATTGTTAGTCATAGATGCAGTTGGATGGCGGTCTATATATAATGTTGTAATGCCCAATCGAATCTCAAAGGAGTCAAGATGAGTAGTTGATACATTGCAAATGTATCTATAATTTTTGATGTTTCATGCTTGGTTTTATCCACTTTCTTGTGTTTTGTCCACACTTTGGAGTACTTTTCTTATGATTTCTTGGACTAACCTATTAACAAGAGCCACAGTGCCAGCTGCCCATTTTCTGCTGTTTTTGGTTCCAGGAAAGTCAGAAAATGAATATTCTCGGAATTGGACGGGACAAAAGCCAAAATGCCTATTTTTCTAGAAGTCATCAGATGCCAGAATACGAGATGGAGAAGGGCTAGGGGCCAGCCACACCACCTGGCCGCTCGGCCCACCTTGACCCGCGCCAGGGGGTGGTCTGGCCGACCCAACACCCCCTCGGCCTCTCCTTCCTCCTATAAGATGCCCTCGAGATGAAAACCCTAAGTGCCCGATCAAAAATCCACGAAAGAGTCTGTAGTCGCCGTCATCTCCATCCCTAGATCGGGAGGGATCTGAAGCTCTTCCCGACACCCTACCGGAGAGGGGAATTCACCCTGGAGGCCTTCTTCATCACCATGCAAGCCTCCGGTGTGATGCGTGAGTAGTTCATCCTTGGACTACGGATCCATGTAGTAGCTAGATGGCTGGTTCTCCTCCTGTGTGCTTTCATGTCTAGATCTTGTGAGCTCCGTTCATGATCCAGATCATCTATTGTAATTCTGCATGTTGTGTTTGCGGGGATCCGATGGATATTGAGATGCTATTTCAGATTGATTATTGATTCTATCATGTCTTTGTTATTTGTGATCTTGCATGTTTTCCGTTGTTAGTAGCTATCTTGGCCAAGTAGATGCTAGCAACTCCAAGAGTTAGTATTTATGCTCGATAGTGGGTTCATGCCTCTGGTAATCTAGGGAAGTGACAGAAATCTCTAAGGTACTAGATGTGTTGTTGCTACTAGGGAGAAAACAACAATCCTTTGTTCATAGAACAATCGTATTGTTTACATTACACGCAATTCGTAAAGCAATAATCTGTTGCTTGCAACTTAATACTCGAGGGGGTTCGGATGATAACCTGAAGGTGGATTATTAGTCATAGATGTAGTTGGATGGTGGTCTATGTATAATGTTGTAATGCCCAATCAAGTCTCAAAGGAGTCAAGATGATTAGTATATGCTTGTACTGCTTTCTCGATGTTTGTCAATTGCCCCGCTGTAATTTGTTCACCCAACATGTTATCTATCTTAAGGAGAGCCACCTCTAGTGAACTATGGATCCCAGTCCTTTTCTTTTACATACAATCTACAAACTGTTTACTGCTTTGTGTTTACTTTCTGCAAACTATTACTTCCTTCCATTCGATACGTTTAATCCTTTGTTTTCAGCAAAACACGGTGAGATTGACAACCTCATTGCAAGTTGGGGACGGAGTTCTGTGGTTGTGTTGTGCAGGTATCCACGTTGCTACTAGCACAGGTAGTGCACCCTGCCAAGGCTCAGCTAGCAACACCTTTGGTGTATTTCCTTGCTCCTACTGGTTCGATTAAACCTTGGTTTCATAACTGAGGGAAACTTGCTGCTGTGCTCATCATACCTTCCTCTTGGGGTTCCCAACGAGCTCTACATCTACACGAGCCATCAGTAGTATATACTTGTATGCTTTCTCGATGTTTGTCTATTGCCCCACTGTAATTTGTTCACCCAACATGTTATCTATCTTAAGGAGAGCCACCTCTAGTGAACTATGGACCCCGGTCCTTTATTTTACATTCAATCTACAATCAACTGTTTACTGCTTTGTGTTTACTTTCTGCAAACTATTACTTCCTTCCATTCGATACGTTAATCCTTTGTTTTCAGCAAAATCGGTGAGATTGACAACCTCATCGCAAGTTGGGGACAAAGTTCTGTGGTTGTGTTGTGCAAGTCTCCACGTTGCTACTAGCACCGGTAGTGCGCCCTGCCAAGGCTCAGCTATCTTCACCTTTGGGGTGTTTCCTTGCTCCTACTGGATTGATAACCTTGGTTTCATACTGAGGGAAAACTTGCTGCTGTGCTCATCATACCTTCCTTTTGGGGTTCCCCAACGAGCTCGATATATTTTGGGCCATCAAGCATATTTTCTGGCACCGTTACCGGGGAGTCAAGGACATCTTCACAAGGGGAGTCCCTCATAACCAATCTCTTTACTTTGTTGTTTTTGTTTTGCTTAGTTTACTTTACTTTTGTTTTGTTTGCTTGTTTCTTTATCAAAAACACAAAACAATTAGTTTTACAAGTTTGCTTTCTTTATTAAAAACACACAAAAATGACTACCCTTGAAAACACTAAGTTGTGTGACTTCACTAGCACCAACAACAATGATTTTATGAGCACACGTATTGCTCCACCTGTGCCTAAAGCTACTTTCTTTGAGATAAAACTTGCTTTACTCAATCTTGTTATGAGAGAACAATTTTCTGGTATTGGTAATGAAGATGCTGCTTCCCATCTAAATAACTTTGTTGAACTTTGTGAGATGCAAAAGCATAGGGATATATATGGAGATATTATTAAGCTTAAATTGTTTCCTTTCTCTTTGAGAGGAAAAGCTAAAGAATGGTTGAATTCCTTAAGTAGGAATAGTATTGATTCTTGGACTAAATGCAAAGATGCTTTCATTGGAAAATACTATCCTCCTGCTAAGATTATATCTATGAGAAGTGAAATAATGAAGTTTAAACAATCTGATAATGAACATGTTACTCAAGCTTGGGAAAGAATGAAATCTTTGGTAAAGAATTGTGCCACTCATGGACTGACTGCTTGGATGATCATCCAAACTTTTTATGTAGGATTGAACTATTCTTCAAGGAACCTATTGGATTCTGCTGCTGAAGGTAGCTTTATGACCATTACTTTGGGTGCTGCAACAAAGCTTCTGGATAATATGATGGTTAACTACTCTGAATGGCATACTGAAAGAGCTCCACAAGGTAAGAAGGTAAATTCTGTTGAGGAAACCTCCTCCTTCAGTGATAAGATTGATGTTATTATGTCTATGCTTGTTAATGGGAAAGCCCATATTGATCCAAATAATATTCCATTAGCTTCTTTGGTTGCTCAAGAAGAACAAGTTGATGTGAACTTTATAAGAAATAACAATTTTGGCAACAATGCTTATGGTAATAACAATTATAGGCCCTATCCTCCTAATAATACTTATGGTTATAATGGCAAACCTGGAGCACCTAGTGAGGGAATAATTTTAGAAGTTGAAAGAGCCACTAAAAACTTCATGCAAATGCAATATGAGCAAAATAAACTATTCACTAAAACTATGGAGGAACAATTTACCATTTTGAAGAACATTAGCCATCAACTTGAGAGTCTAAATAGGGAAATCCCTAGTTTACAACTGAAACTTTCTAATGCTGAAAGAAATATATCATCTTTGTCTGAAGGTCAATCCTCTTTGATTAATAAAATGGCTACTAAACTTGAAACTAATGATAATCCCTTTGCAGCTACTAATGCCATACAAGTGAGAATTGATGAAAATGTTAGACTATTAGCTGAATTGCATGCTAAGTGGGAAAGAGAAGATGAAATTGCTAGAAACATTAGTGTTTCTACTATCACTACCACTAGTGTTGAGGCTAGTAATAGTTCTGGATGCTGAATGCAATGCTTCTTGCCCTATTACTTTGGGAAGACCTTTTCTTAGAACTATTGGTGCCATTATTGATATGTAAAAAGGCACCATTAAATATCAACTCCCACTCAAGAAAGGTATAGAACACTTCCCTAAAAAGAGAGAGAAGATTTCTTTTGCCTCTCCTATGAAAACAAAATTTTCTCTTAATGCATGTTCGTTTGAGAACACTTGATCCTTTTTCTTGCTTCTTATGCCTAACTTAAAGGCGTTAAAGAAAAGTACTTATTGTGAGATAACCCAAAAGTTTTAGATGAGTCTTGGAAGTTATTACTTTAGTAATAACCGCTCCTTATCCTTTTATTTGCTTTTTGTGCCAAGAGTAACCTCTAATGAGAGAGAAGAAATGATTGGGAAAGTTGCTGTCGTAAAACAGATTTCCGTGCTTTACCGTAAAACATCGGGTAAATTCTCTGTATGTCCTTTTGAGGCGTGCATTTTTGTGCTTATGCCCCAGGTTGTTATCTAACTTTCGTTAGTTCAGCACTTTTTGATTTTACCAACAGAAGGTCTTCGAAAAATTTCTTCTTTACCTGCTGGTCTGTTTTGACAGATTTCTGCCATTTTATGCATTTGCTTCTTGTTGGTTCCCTTTTGAGTTCTTTTGGGGAATTGAGATTTTTGTGGGAAGTGCTACAATATCTTGTGTTTTAATGGAAGTTTTATTGGTGTTAGAACTGAACCTAAAGACTTATTATCTTGAGTGCACTAATGTTGCTAATAAAGATTGTGTGAAGTTTTGTATGAAGGAAAAATTTCAGGTGTATGGAAGGAATGAGTAATGAGATGAAGAATGGACTAAAGCTCAAGTTTGGGGATGCCACGCGTGTCACCCCAAGAAATATCCAAGAAGTACAAGCGTCAAAGCTTGGAGATGCCCAAGGCATCCCCTTCTTGATCAATAAAAGTCCTAGTTTTCTTTCAAACGCTTCATTTTTATTGTTTCATCCACATTTGTGTTGTTCTTGGAGCGTCTTCTTTTTCGTTTTCGTTTTGGTTTTTCGTTTGCTTGGTTTGCTAAATAAATTGGTTGGACCCCCTCTTTCATACATTGGTTTTCAAATAGTTTGGTTCGGATTGAAAAAGAGTAGGAAAGTTCATGCTTATGTGGTAAAGAGAGCTTGTTTTTGACTATGGCCTATGCTTTTTCATGCCATGCTTGGTATTGTTTTGGATTTATGCTTAGTATTCTTTGCTGTAGCATGACTTGTTATAAACAATTGAGATTGCTTAATGTGCCATGGATGAATCATGCGTTGTTTAGCATATTAAAGCATAATATTGTGGTATTCTCCTTTGATGCTTTATTTGGGTTGACTTGGCGCATGCTCACACCATGTTATGACTATCCAAAGTCACCATAGCCTTTATGATCCTTTAGTTTTAAACTTTTAGTATTACTTTATGCTTTGATCAATGATGTTTTGTCGCTCTGCATGATTATGGCCATTATTGCTCTTTTAGTTTGTCGCTCCCAGTCTTTTGCTAGCCTCCGCAACCAAGTATGAGTTCCACTCATGCATCCAACTCCCTAAACCAAGTTATTCCAAAGAGTCCACCATACCTACCTATTAGCATATGCTATTCCAAGTATATTCATGCTTTTGTTTACCTTCCAAATTAAATTTGTTATGAGAAAACTAGTGATTAAAGCTCTCACGCACTTGATGGCACACTTTACTTTTCTTGCCCTTAATAAATTTGAACCATTGTGTTGTATATGTTGTATATGCTTGCACTTATTTGTTGGGGATTAGTAGAACCATGCTGTCATGGGGAACGCTTTCAACATTGCACTAGTACTTTGTACCTAGTTGATATCATGGTCTTTTGTCTATGGATGTCGTCGGTGTGAAATGAAAGGGGAGCTTGTAAGTCCATGGAGTTATGTATATGTGTTAGAGAAACGCCTGGGCCACTGGTCTAATCCATGCTGACATGGTGGAAACCTGTAGCGTAACCATAATGAGCTGTCTATGAAGCATTCTTCTTATAAAAAAAAGAGTCCGATATTGAGAAAAAGGAGAAAAAAAAAGATTATGAAAAGAGGAAAGAGAGAAAAAAGCACCATATTCCCATGATAAATAAGAAGATTACTGAGATGCTTGTTGTCTGCTTGCCTTGTCATTTTGATATGGGGATTCTTCCGTATCATCGGGCAAGGGGTACCCCGTTGGCGGTTCTCTATGATACACATGTACTTACGATGACAAGAACTTACCGGTGACTAAACTTGAGTAGCATGAGGAGCGGCCCTCGTATTCAAGGGACATGAGATTTCTAACTTATACTTCGTCAAGCATATACACCATAGTTTGTTCACTTTAACCTTAATCACTTCAAGATGCTTATGATAGGGGCAATGAGAGCTGAAAGCTATTAAGTACCATAATTTTTGGAAGCTCTTTATGAGACTTGAATCCCTACTTCCTTCTATGAAGCTCTTTCTTCCACTTATATATTGAGTCTCCACCTTCTACCTTTATGCACCTACTTTGAGAGCATAGTGGACATTCTTAGTTCTATGTGCATTGTCCCAAGACTTGTTGATTGATGCATACCTTGATATTGCTTGTTTTAAACTATTTGCTACTCTATGAGGGACAAGCTGAATGCCACTATGCTATGATTTCTTTATGTGAAACAAACAAACGTCTTGCAAAGCATTATTATTCATGAATCTTTTGTTTGTGCCTTTTCATGTTGCAACATTGTTTCTTTGTCTTATTGCTAGAACTTTGTCTTTCATGTTATGATTAAAGTACTATGATCCCAGCTTTGTATGTTTTACAAATACTTTGATCAAGTTTATGATGGTGCATGTCACCTAAAAAATTATTCTTTTTTTATCACTTACCTACTCGAGGACGAGCATGAGTTAAGCTTGGGGATGTTGATACATTGCAAATGTATCTATAATTTTTGATGTTCCATGCTTGGTTTTATCTACTTTCTTATGTTTTGTCCACACTTTGGAGTACTTTTCATATTATTTCTTGGACTAAACTATTAACAAGAGCCACAATGCCAGCTGCCTGTTTTCTGCTGTTTTTGGTTCCAGGAAAGTCAGAAAATGAATATTCTCGGAATTGGATGGGACAAAAGCCAAAGTCATTATTTTACCGGGGGATACATGGAGCCAGAATACGAGACGGAGAAGGGCCAGAGGGCGGCCACACCACCTGGCCGTACGGCCAGGGGGTGGTGTGGCTAGCCCAGGCACCCCCTCGGCCTCTCCTTCCGCCTATATATTGCCTCTGATATGGAAACCCTGAGTACCCAATCAAAATTCCACGAAAGAGTCTATAGCCACCGTCATCTCCATCCCTAGACCGGGAGGGATATGAAGCTCTTCCCGGCACCCTGCCGGAGATGGGGAATTCACCCTGGAGGCCTTCTTCATCATCATGCAAGCCTCCGGTGTGATGTGTGAGTAGTTCATCTCTGGACTACGGGTCCATGTAGTAGCTATTTGGCCGGTTCTCCTCCTTTGTGCTATCATATATAGATCTTGTGAGCTCCGTTCATGATCAAGTTCATCTATTTGTAATTCTGCATGTTGTGTTTGCGGGGATCCAATGGATATTGAGATGCTATTTCAGATTGATTATTGATTCTATCATGTCTTTGTTATTTGTGATCTTGCATACTTTCCGTTGTTAGTAGCTATCTTGGCCAAGTAGATGCTAGCAACTCCAAGAGTTAGTATTTATGCTCGATAGTGGGTTCATGCCTCTAGTAATCTGGGGAAGTGACATAAATCTCTAAGGTACTAGATGTGTTGTTGCTACTAGGGAGAAAACAACAATCCTTTGTTCATAGAACAATCATATTGTTTACATTACACGCAATTCGTAGTGCAATTATCCGTTGCTTGCAACTTAATACTAGAGGGGGTTCAGATGATAACCTGAAGGTGGATTATTAGTCATAGATGCAGTTGGATGGCGGTCTATGTATAATGTTGTAATGCCCAATCGAATCTCAAAGGAGTCAAGACGAGTAGTATATGCTTATATGCTTTCTCGATGTTTTTCAATTGCCCCGTTGTAATTTTTTCACCCAACATGTTATCTATCTTAAGGAGAGCCACCTCTAGTGAACTATAGACCCCGGTCCTTCTTTTACATTCAATCTACAATCAACTGTTTACTGCTTTGTGTTTACTTTCTGAAAACTATTACTTTCTTCCATTCGATACGTTAATCCTTTGTTTTTAGCAAAACCGGTGAGATTGACAACCTCATCACAAGTTGGGGACAAAGTTCTGTGGTTGTGTTGTGCAGGTCTCCACGTTGCTACTAGCACCGGTAGTGCTCCCTGCCAAGGCTCAGCTAGCTTTACCTTTGGGGTGTTTCCTTGCTCCTACTAGATTGATAACCTTGGTTTCATACCGAGGGAAAACTTGCTGCTGTGCTCATCATACCTTCCTCTTGGGGTTCCCCAACGAGCTCGATATATTTTGGGCCATCAATCACCTTAGAACTTGTTCTTATAGTTAAGAACGTGGGTCAGATTTTTGCCAAGCATGCAACATGGTGATATATGGAAAAAGCTATGACAAAGACATATGGGATGTAGATCATCCCATTTCTTCCTTTCAACTATCGTTGTTTATATCCAATGTTTCTCCTAGTTTTACAAGTAAGAACATCTTTGTTTGCTTGTTCTATTCTGAACTACTTCACAATCCAATCTATGGCATTGTGAACTTTCTTCAGAGTTTGAATAGAAATATTTTGATTCTAATGTCCATTAAACATATCAATCTATCTCGATAGATTTCAATGCTTAATATTTTTTTCAACTTCATTCGTAGAATATTTATCAAATAAAATATCACTAATACCAATCACACCATTCACCATATGTTGTACACATATACTAGAATGTTGTCACATTGCCACTCAAATATGATATCATATATAAGACATTTGTGATATCCTCTTAGCTCCCACTCAAATATCTCACACACATATTTGATCAAGAACCTGTCTACCTCCCACTTAAATACTTCACAAGTGTAGGTCTTCTCGTCATTTTGGAAATTCCAAAATCCTTTGATCTTTTATCAAATCAAGAATTTCCTAGTACGAGACATTAGCATCGATATGATCTAACAACCCGCTTGTTGTTCCAACTATAACTTTGTCACTGGAGAACATGCAATTTTGCTAATCATCTATCAATCATCAAATTATAGAAATTGCCAAGTGTAAATCCAACAGACTCAAGCATTAGTACATATTGTATTCAATCTTTGAATTTGTCAAAACAATCTTTGTGACAAATTGAGCTTTATATCCTTTCAAAGTTTTATTTCTTCCTTATAACTTTGCTGTTATTCGAGAAAGACCAAGTAACCACTTTACTCAATAAGATCAAGTAACACATTATTTTTTAATCTTAAATGTAACTTTATTTAGGATTTCATGACTCTTAGTCATTTCTCGTACTTAGGTCCATCATCGCTTCTTCATAGTTCTTAGGTATGTCCTGTTCATTTAACATGACAAGTGAATCAACAATATAATTCCACAAGGTGGGAAATGTATTCTTGAATCCTACCATCTTAAGTAAAAGTACTTTAATCGTAACGTTATGATCACTATCATCACTTTCACCTATTCTTATAAAGTTTTGTTCCACAGAACACATTCCGTTGCGTTACTCGACATTTGGTGGTAAGATCAAATATCTTGATTTCAAACTTTCACTTTCTTCCATTTACAAATTTTATCGAGAAACTCTTCCTTGACAATACAGGACAATAACAAGTTTTTCTTTCAGTTGTGGAAAACATATTCCCATTTGCCTATGAATTCTCTAGAAATATTTGTATTATTTGTAACGACTTTATTAAAGTCTCTAGAAACTCGAACATGCCATAAATCTTATGGTGTTATTTCCATGAATCTGGATGATTCCCTTCATTTATAAGTATTAGCTTACTCTTTGACTTATAGCTCTAACTTTCTACGACAACCCATGAAAATATTTTCTTTAGACCATATGTATCTAATACAATATGATTATGATGCTTAAGACATATGAATACACTTTGATATATTTAATCATCATTGACGAGGTTCAATGTTGACAATGCCCATGGTGATGGACTTAGGGTTTTGCGGAAAAGAGAACGCTGGAGATTTCGTCGGATGTCAGGCAAAGAAGGGAGTCGAAGTCGCCTGATTACTTGATGAACATCACTATTACAGATCTCTTGGGGGTTTTCGGTACCTCCTCGTATGCTTCTCCCGTCCTATATATATAATAGGTTAGATCACAAAACCGTATACAAACAGGTTACATATGTATGATTACAACACCAACACAACGTCGGTTCATATTTCCTTTCCTAATATAACTAAATCTTTCATTAGATGCTTCTTGGGCCATCATCTTGAATCTTCATGGGCCGTGAACCTTTATGCAGCCAGGGTAGCAAATCATAAGCACCAGAGTAATCATACACATGTTAGTAGCTCCCAAGACTCTACCTGAACTGTAGATTCTGGTTGAGTCTCAAAGATATTTTCAGTTTTTCATGTTATGAGATTTCATGAATTGTTTTTTCTTTTATTTTATTTTATAGGGATTTGGTACAACAGGCCTGCATCAGACGGATCGGGAATCAGCTAATTGCTCCTGGGAAAAAACACAGTAGACCTACATCAAATTCAAGTCCCTAGACCTGAATTCTGAATTATAATTGGCGTAATTCAGTTCAAGCCATTGAGCTCGTATCGAATACTGAATCCCAGTTCTATTTTATCGGGTACCCAACGCGTCAATCGGGATTTTTCATCGTATCATTGATACATATATTTTATTGGCAGAGCGCATTCTTATGCGATTATTAGGCCACATAGGACGAATCCTGGGGTCTTACCTTCATGTCTTGGACACGACATTTGGAGTTTTGTCGCATCGGGTGCGATCCGAGATTTTTGTACAATTTTTATCGACAACCTTGTTTGGCTGCTAGAATTTCTAAAATTTATCAGACTTTGTGTTTTAATGGTTTATATAATTTCCCGATGGGACTAACCTTTTAAGGATACATCAAAGTAAAACTCATAGGTTTGAGTGATGACTGCCTTGATTCTATATGCACAATTTAATTTCTACCGGGTGCACGCCAGCGCTCCCGATGGGAGTAGCCTCCGAGGGTATGTTCGGACGCCTGTATCTATACATAGGCTCATAATTGTTGTTAGTTTTATCAGAATAATGCTCACAGAGAAATAGAGATCCCCTATTTTGTTGATAGAAAGGTATAAATAAAGACTTGGAGTATGAAGAACTTATATTTTATTTATATTCCGAAGCCGATGATACATTATTTGGCGGATTTTTTCTTGGCCGTTGGCCTTAATATTCTGGCTAAGAAGCCGGGCCATGGGCCTTATTGTAATTTAAATTGTGAAAACATAAGTTCTAAGCGTAAAAACGCCACAGTTCTGCAACGTTCCACGCATCGGAATATTTAACTCCTGTCTTCTTATCTTGTAGCCGATATGCTCCTCCAGGAATAACTTCTGTAATAATGTAAGGCCCTTCCCAAGGTGACTTCAATTTACAGTGACCATCTTGCTTGAGTCGAAGAACTAGGTCTCCTACAACGAAAGACCTAGGATGCAACCATCGACTGTGGTAGTTGCACAAGTTTTGCTGATATATAGTAGCTCTTTGTAGGGTAGTGTCACGGGCTTCATCAAGCGCATCAATGTCGCCTTCAAATGCTTCTCTTGACGCCTCTTCATCATATGTAGCAACTCGTGGAGATTCGTGCGATACTTCGACTAGAAGGACGGCTTCAGCGCCGTGGACTAGAAAGAAAGGTGTTTTTTGTGTTGAATTATTTGGAGTAGTACGCAAACTCCACAAAACAGATGGTAACTCATCAACCCATACTCATTTTACCCTGTTGAGTGGTGCTAGTAATCTTTTCTTGAGGCCAGTAGTTATTAGGCCATTGTCTTTTTTCACTTATCCATTGGTTTGCGGGTGAGCTACTGAGGCGTATCTTACTTTGATACCAATCTTCTTGCAGTATTCCTTGAACTCATCAGAAGTAAAATTAGTTCCATTATCAGTGATGATGCTATTCGGTATGCCAAACCAGAACATTATGGATTTGATAAAATTCACAGCCGAGGTTCCATCCTTGCTGGTGACAGGCATTACTTCAATCCATTTAGTGAACTTTTCGACTGCTACTAGTAGAAAGACGTGTCCTCCTAGAGATGATTTGTGAAGTTTTCCTACCATATCGAGCCCCCACTAAGCGAAAGGCCAAGCAAGAGGTATGGGATTTAACTCGACAGCAGGTGCGCCAGGTTTTGTTGCGAATCGCTGACATGCCTTGCATGTTCTGACATATCCTTTGTATCTTATACTACTGTGAACCAATAGAATCCTGCCCTGAACCAATAGAATCCTGTCCTGAATCCATGAGTATAATTTTCCCTTCGACTGGTGTGACACATCGCTGTAGTACACCCGAAATACTTCTTTTATATAACTCTCCTTTAATCATTCTAAAGGCTTTTGATCTTCGAGTGATTCGCCAAGCTTCTATCACATCTTCGGGGAGTTCTCCCCGAGTCATATATGCTAAGTATGGTTGCATCCATGTAGTCTCTATTATCATGACCTCATCAACTTCTAGTTCTTATTCGAGGATTTCCTCTGTACTCTTGCTAGCTGGTGAAGCCCCTGAGTCCTTTCGCGGCTTAATATTTTTCGCTGTCTTGGGCACTATAACCTTAGAGACTCTCTTGGCCTTGATAGAACGCTCAGTTATTTCCTTCCAAAAAACCCGGGTGGCACTGGTAGGCATAAGGACTCGATGTTTGCTAGATTGTCGGCTTCTTCATTGCTTGCTCTTCCTATGTACGATACTTCACATACGTCAAATTGACGAGGTTCAACCTTGGCAATGCCCATGATAATAGACTTAGGGTTTTGCGGAAAAGAGAACGCTGGGGATTTTGTCGGATGTTAGACAAACAAGGGAGTCGAAGTCGCCTGATTACTTGATGAATAACACTATTACATATCGCTTGGGGTTTTTTCGGTACCTCCTCGTAGGCTTCTCCCGTCCTATTCCTATATATAATAGGCCGGGTGATGTCTGCAAGAGCACATATCATTTGTAGCTAGTTTCAAAGTTCAGATATCGATCATAGTTTAAAAACCTGGACCAGTGATCGAACCTGTGAGGCCATCGGTTCAGGTTTTTACTGGTCGAACCGCCGGTTCACTGATTCATTGTCTTAGTTTTTAAACTACAAAAACATAAATACTTAATAATAAATATTGCCGATCAAGTAAAAAAAATATTGCCGATCAATTTCTAACATGGTGTGTCTCAAACAAGGCCACTATGTACGGCTCACTCACATGAGAATACTCTTGATCAAGTAAAGAAAAAACTCCAGAATCTGTTACGCAAACGGCCATGTTTGAATACATAGAGTGCAAAAATTATTACTACTAGCTTGAAGGTTAATTAGAAAAGGTTTCGGTCTCTTCCATTGACAACTCACTCACCCGGCCAAGATGGTTATCGGACCGTTTTGGTCGAACCAGCGGTTCAACCAGTTTATTTCGGTTCGTTGGTGTGTCCGGTCCACTACGCTTAAACAACCGGAAGGACCTTCGGTTCCGGGTTTTTCCGGTTGAACCACTGGTCCGGTTTTTTAATCTATGATATCGATCCCACAGAGAGCCCAAATATAAGTGTTTATAGGCGAAGTCTCTGTCACACCCGAAGTTGTCACAGGTCTTCGAGTGAATTGACTGCAAATGTTGAAAATAGGAATGGGGTTTTGATTAAATGAGATGTATTTAAATAGAACTAAAATGTAAACTTCAGAAATATAAAGCATAAAAGTAAAGAACGACTTTGTTGTTTGTTGTTTTCGGCAGATAGCAAAAGAAGGCGCAGTGAGATTCAGTTCATGATGATAGTGACTGTGCCAGGTGGACGAATGCTAAATGTAACAATTATAATCTTATAAATATATGTGTAGGCGAGCAACCCATAATTAACCAAAACTCCTCTTGGTAGATTTCATCCCAACTTCACTAATTCTACTAGCTTTTTACCAAAATCATGGTCAGACACTAGACGATTAAGACCCTTCAGGTGGCTTAGCAATTAAGCTCCTTGGATCGGACTAATGCAATAAACACAGTGGTTACTCGTTATCCTCGAGTCAACTAGCTTTCCATTGATATCCCCGTGTCACCCAGGGGCCGCCGATCCACTAGCGAACAAGATCTTATCTATGTAGAATAAAGCATCATGTTGTCTGGGCCCTTAATTGGGAAACAAGCATTAGACATCCCACAGATAGTCAAGCACACATAATATAGTAATTAGAATCAATCACAAACTAATGGAAAATATGAAGGTACATTACATCTCACCAATCCCCTACATCTCCCATGCCCAAAGTAATTACTCACACATGAGAGAAGAATGGATCATCAATATAATTGAATAAAGGGAATTCGTCTTTGTATTACCGTGGAGATCCACAATAAGAATAGAAAAATATCCAACACAATTCAAGATGGGAAAAACAATCTCAAACCCTAGTCTTGCAAGGTGGAGATCCCTCTCTCTCTCAAGTACAAGTAGTGGCTATGGGGGTGTATTGGCTAGGAGGTTGAAGATCGTGGAGCGAGATGAAGAACGTCTTCCCCTTCTTCTCTGGATCTCTTCTTTCTCCCCTCTGGATGATATGGCGACTGCTGTGTTGTGTTTTTGTCCCCGGTCCCTTCACGGAAGTTGTCCCTTTTGACGAGACAAAGGCGGCATCAACTATACGGCGGGAACTATATGGTTGGAAAAATATTTCCGCCATATAGTTGCTCGTTAAAGCTTCTGTGAGCTCCCCTCGCGTGCTTCCAAGGTGGGGCTCGCTTGTTTTCTCCAGAATATTGTGTTTCTCTAGTTAAATCCCTCTATTGATGTTCAGAACCTGAAACATACATTAAAAACCAAGTTTTCTTCGCTACCGAAGTATTAGCGTTAGGTAAATCCAGAAAAGGATCAAATCTGGAAGAAAACCATCAATAAAAGCTGATACATTGCAAATGTATCTATAATTTTTGATGTTCCATGCTTGGTATTATCTACTTTCTTGTGTTTTGTCCACACTTTGGAGTAATTTTCATATGATTTCTTGGACTAACCTATTAACAAGATGCCATAGTGCCAGTTGCCTATTTTCTGCTGTTATTGGTTCCAGGAAAGTCAGAAAATGAATATTCTCGTAATTGGACGGGACAAAAGCCAAAGTGCATATTTTTCCGGAAGTCATCAGATGCCAGAATACGAGACGGAGAGGGGCCGAGGGCCAGCCACACCATAGGGTGGCGCGGTCCCCCTTGGCCACGCCACCAGGTGGTGTGGGCCCCTCCGGACTCCACCGACCTTGCCCTTTTGCCTATATATTCCTCCCGATGCGAAAACCCTAGATCGTCAAGCCTCTAGCCATGAAAAGTTCTGCAGCGCCGCCGTCACTGAGGGGGAGATTCGGGGGACAGAAAGTCTCTGTTTCGGCACCCCACCGGGATGGGGAAGTGCCCCCGGAGCCATCTCTATTGATCCCCACCACCATCTCCATCACTGTTGCTGATTACCATGATGAGGAGGGAGTAAATCTCTCTCGAGGCTAAGGGTTCTACCAGTAGCTATGTGTTCATCTCTCTCTATGCATGATCATATTGTGATCATGAGCTTTGTAATCAAGTAGATCTACTTTGCTACTCAAGTGCTTTAATAGATCTCTGCTCTCCCCATGCGTGTGAAAGTGACAGCGTGCACACCATGGTGGCACTTAGGCTAGAGATTTCAAATACTTGTTATGAGTTATATTTGGAGTTGGATGTCTTTATGAAATTGTGGTGTTTGTTGGAACCATCTAGTGCTCATGGTGACAGTGTGGGGTTTTGTAGATGGGAAAGACTTACTTTGAGGTGTGATGTTATAGCCCTACCATCGATTAGAGTGTTCAACCGGAGAGTAGTTAAGAGTAGTATCATGAAGAAGAAGATAATTATATGAGAGTGTTCACTAGTGAAAGTATGATCCCTAGGCCTTGTTTCTAAGCATTAATACACCATTTGCAATTAGATCTGTTACATGTTTGCTTGCTTCTATCTTTATTTCAGTTTTACTTTAGTCTTTTCCATGCCATCAAGCTATTTTCTATCACCATTACCACTTATAATTATCCATACCACTTGTATTTCACTATCTCTTCGCCGAACTAGTGCACCTATACACCTGACAAGTGTATTGGGTGTGTTGGGGACACAAGAGACTTCTTGTATCTTGATTGCAGGGTTGCTTGAGAGGGAATACCTTTGACCACTTCCCCCTGAATTCGATAAACCTTTGGTGATCCAATTAAGGGAAAACTTGCTGCTGTTCTACAAACCTCTGCACTTGGAGGCCCAACAACTGTCTACAAGAATAGAAGTGCGTAGACATCAAGCTATTTTCTGGCACCGTTGCCAGGGAGGTAAGGTAAAAGGTACTCACATCCTTCGGTGTGAGTGCTCGAAGTTATTTCCTTTAGATTCTGCAATTTTGTCTTTTTGTTTCTTGTCTTCACTAGTTAGACTTAATGGAAAACAACAACAAAATTAGAGAGCTTTATAGTATTTATCTTGAGTTAGGACATGAAGTGTTTGATGAGAAAATTAAAAAACCTATGGAACTTTATTTGCATGCTAATAGCAATGTTGTTAGTATGAATTCTTTGGACACCATTATTGCTAATGCTATGGAAAAGTCTAAGCTTGGGGAAGCTAGTTCTTATGAAAATGATCTTTTTAGTTCCCCAGCTTTGGAAGATAGCTATTCTATTGCTTATGATGATACCAAACCTCCAACATATGATGATTGCAATGATGAATACGATATTTTCAGTCCACCTACTATTGAGGAGGAAATTAATTATGATTACAGTATGCCTCCTATATTTTATGATTATGGTTATGAGAATGATAATGATAGCTATTTTGTTGAATTTTCTCCCACTATGATTAATAAGAATGACTATTCTTATGCGGAGAGTAATAATTATTATATGCATGTGGCTCATGATAAGAATGTTTTATGTGATAGTTATATTGTTAATTTTATTCATGTAGCTACTGAAAGTTATTATGAGAGAGGGAAATATGGTTTTATGTATCTCAATAATATTATGTTTCCCATCTTTATGTTGAAAGTCTTGAAGTTGCACTTGTTTGCTTTACTATGCTTGTTGCTTTGTGCTTTCATGACTTGTTTCTTTACAAGATTCCTATGCATAGGAAGTGGGTTAGACTTAAATGTGCTTTGAGTTTGCTTCTTGATGCTCTCTTTTACCTCAATTCATATTTCTTATGTGAGCATCTTCTCAAACTATCAAGCCTAACTTAAAGGCATTAAATAAAAGTACTTATTGAGAGATAACCCAAAAGTTTTAGATGAGTCTTGGAAGTTATTACTTCAGTAATAACCGCTACTTATCCTTTTCATTTGCTTTTTGTGCCAAGAGTAACCTCTAATGAAAAAGAAGT
Source organism: Avena eriantha (assembly GCA_910589775.1). Taxonomy (NCBI): domain Eukaryota; kingdom Viridiplantae; phylum Streptophyta; class Magnoliopsida; order Poales; family Poaceae; genus Avena; species Avena eriantha. Next base: position 466,098,248 of record OU342740.1, read on the forward strand.
AATGATTGGGGAAGTTGCTGTCCCGAAACAGATTTCTGTGCTTCACCGTAAACATTCGTGTAAAATTTCTGAACGTCTTTTTGAGGCGTGAATTTTTTTGCTTCTGCCCCAGGTTGTTATCTAACTTTCGTTAGTTCAATAATTTTTTATTTGAGCAACAGAAGGTCTTCGAAAAAATTCGTCTTTACCTGCTGGTCTGTTTTGACAGATTTCTGCCATTTTCTGCATTTGCTTCTTGTTGGTTCCTATTTGAGTTCTTTTGGGGAATTGAGATTTTTGAGCAATGTGCTATAATAGCTAGTGTTCTAATGGAAGTTTATTTGGTGTTAGAACTGAACCTTAAGACTTATTTTTCTTGAGTGCACTAATGTTGCTAATAAAGATTGTGTGAAGTTTTGTATGAAGGAAAAATTTCAGGTGTATGGAAGGAATGAGTAATGAGATGAAGGATGGACTAAAGCTCAATATTGGGGATGCCACGCGTGTCACCCCAATAAATATCCAAGAAGTACAAGCGTCAAAGCTTGGGGATGCCCAAGGCATCCCCATCTTCATCAATAAAAATCTCAGGTTTCTTCCAAACACTTCATTTTTATTGTTTCATGCACAGTTGTGTTGTTCTTGGAGCGTCTTCTTTTTTGTTCGCGTTTTTGTTTTTGTTTGCTTGGTTTGCTTAGTTTGATGAATAAATTGGTTGGAACCCCTCTTTCATACATTGGTTTGCAAATAGTTTGGTTTGGATTGGAAAAGAGTAGGAAAGTTCATACTTACGTGGTAAAAAGATCTTGTTTTTGACTGTGGCCTATGCTTTGTCATGCCATGCTTGATATTTTTTTGGCTTTATGCTTAGTATTTTTTGCTGTAGCATGACTTGTTATAAACAATTGAGATTGCTTATTGTGCTTTGGATGAATCATGTGTTGTTTTACCATATTAAAGCATAGTATAGTGGTATTCTCCTTTGATGCTTTATTTGGGTTGACTTGGCGCATGCTCACACCATGTTATGGCTATCCAAAGTCACCATAGCCTTTATGATCCTTTAGTTTTTAACTTGTAGTATCACTTTATGCTTTGATCAATGATGTTTTGTCGCTCTGCATGATTATGACCATTATTGCTCTCTTAGTTTGTCGCTCCCAGTCTTTTGCTAGCCTCCACAACCAAGTATGAGTTCCACTCATGCATCCAACTCCTTAAACCAAGTTTTTCCAAAGAGTCCACCATACCTACCTACTAGCATATGCTATTCCAAGTATATTCATGTTTTTGTTTACCTTCCAAATTAAACTTGTTATGAGAAAACTAGTGATTAAAGCTCTCACAAACTTGATGGCACACTTTACTTTTCTTGCCCTTAATAAACTTCAACCATTGTGTCTTCTATGTTGTATATGCTTGCACTTATTCATTGGGAATTAGCAGAACCATGCTGTCATGGGGAAGGCTTTCAACATTCCACTTGATACTTGTACCTAGTTGATATCATGCTCTTTTATATATGGATGTCGTCGGTGTGAAATGAAAGGGGAGCTTGTAAGTCCATGGAGTTATGTATATGTGTTAGAGAAACGCCTGGGCCGCTGGTCTAATCCATGCTGACATGGTGGAAACCTGCAGCGTAACCATAATGAGCTTTCTATGAAGCATTCTTCTTATAAAAAAAGAGTCCTATATTGAGAAAAAAGAGAAAAAAGAGAAAAAAGAAAAAAGATTATGAAAAGAGGAAAGAGAGAAAAAAGCACCATATTCCCATGGTAAATAAGAAGATTGATGAGATGCTCGTTGTCTGCTTGCCTTGTCATTTTGATATGGGGATTCTTCTGTATCATCGGGCAAGGGGTACCCCGTTGGCGGTTCTCTATGATACACATGTACTTACGATGACAAGAACTTATCGGTGACTAAACTTGAGTAGCATGAGGAGCGGCTCTCATATTCAAGGGACATGAGATTTCTAACTTATACTTCGTCAAGCATGTACACCATAGTTTGTTCACTTTAACCTTAATCACCTTCAAGATGCTTATGATAGGGGCAATGAGAGCTGAAAGCTCTTAAGTACCATAAGTTTTGGAAGCTCTTTATGAGACTTGAATCCCTACTTCCTTCTATGAAGGCCTTTCTTCCACCATTATATTGAGTCTCCACCTTCTACCTTTATGCACCTACTTTGAGAGCATAGTGGCCATTCTTAGTTCTATGTGCATTGTCCCAAGACTAGTTGATTGATGCATAACTTGATATTGCCTATTTTAAACTATTTGTATCTAGTCACTCTTATGAACTTTGAAGGTGTCCTATGCATTTATACTTGCTACTCTATGAGGGACAAGCTGAATGCTATTATGCTATGTTTTCTTTATGTGAAACAAACAAACGTCTTGCAAAGCATTGTTATTCATGAATCTTTTGTTTGTGCCTTTTCATGTTGCATCATAGTTTCTTTGTCTTATTACTAGAACTTTGTCTTTCATGTTATGATTGAAGTACTATGATCCCAACTTTCAATGTTTTACAAATACTTTGATCAAGTCTTTGATGGTGCATGTCACCTCAAAAATTATTCTTACTTTTTATCACTTACCTACTCGAGGACGAGCAGGAGTTAAGCTTGGGGATGTTGATACATTGCAAATGTATCTATAATTTTTGATGTTCCATGCTTGGTTTTATCTACTTTCTTGTGCATTGTCCACACTTTGGAGTACTTTTCATATGATTTCTTGGACTAACCTATTAACAAGATGCCACAGTGCCAGTTGCCTGTTTTGTGCTGTTATTGGTTCTAGCAAAGTCAGAAAATGAATATTCTCGGAATTGGATGGGACAAAAGCCAAACTGCCTATTTTTCCGGAAGTCATCAGATGCCAGAATACGAGATGGAGAGGGGCCAGGGGCCAGCCACACCATAGGGTGGCGCGGGTCCCCCTTGGCCGCGCCACCAGGTGGTGTGGGCCCCTCCGGCCTCCACCGACCTTGCCCTTTTGCCTATATATTCCTCCCGATGCGAAAACCCTAGATCGTCAAGCCTCCAGCCACGAAAAGTTCCGCAGCACCGCCGCCACCGAGGGGGAGATTCGGGGGACAGAAAGTCTCTCCACTGATCTCCACCACCATCTCCATCACCGTTGCTGATTCCCATGATGAGGAGGGAGTAAATCTCTCTCGAGGCTAAGGGTCTACCGGCAGCTATGTGTTCATCTCTCTCTCTATGCATGATCATATTGTGATCATGAGCTTTGTAATCAAGTAGATCTACTTTGCTACTCGAGTGCTTTAATAGATCTCTGCTCTCCCCATGTGTGTGAAAGTGATAGCGTGCACACCATGGTGGCACTTAGGCTAGAGATTTCAAATACTTGTTATGTGTTATATTTGGAGTTGGATGTCTTTATGAAATTGTGGTGTTTGTTGGAACCATCTAGTGCTCAAGGTGACAGTGTGGGGTTTTCTAGATGGGAAAGACTTACTTTGAGGTGTGCTGTTATAGCCCTACCATCGATTAGAGTGTTCAACCGGAGAGTAGTTAAGAGTAGTATCATGAAGAAGAAGATATTTATATGAGAGTGTTCACTAGTGAAAGTATGATCCCTAGGCCTTGTTTCTAAGCATTGATACACCATTTGCAATTAGATCTGCTATATGTTTGCTTGCTTCTATCTTTATTTCAGTTTTACTTTACTCTTTTCCACGCCATCAAGCTATTTTCTATCACCGTTACCACTTATAATTATACATACCACTTGTATTTCACTATCTCTTCGCTGAACTAGTGCACCTATACACCTGACAAGTGTATTGGGTGTGTTGGGGACACAAGAGAATTCTTGTATTTTGATTGCGAGTTTGCTTGAGAGGGAATACCTTTGACCACTTCCTCTCTGAGTTCGATAAACCTTGGTTGATCCACTTAAGGGAAAATTTGCTGCTGTTCTACAAATCTCTGCACTTGGAGGCCCAACAATTGTCTATAAGAATAGAAGTGCGTAGACATCAAAAGCCATCAAAAAATGTGTCGAATCTCACAAATATCAACTCCCTCAAGCTTAGATGTTGCTCGCCCTCGAGTGACAAGGAAATAAGGAAGAATAGCGGAGATTCGAGACTAAAAATAAAAGAACTCACAAGTTTGAATCGGTGTCAAATTATTTTCTTCATAATCCCGGCAATCTTAAATATGATCATACAAGTATTCACAAGATTGCAATGAGTCCACTTCCTAACCACATATATCTTGTTAGCAAATAAATCATATGCCCAAGCAAGTGTCGAAGGTTTTAGCTAGGAAAGTGAGACAAATTCTTTTGGTGCCTCTCTTTCTAGAGAGATGAAGACTTTTTGTTCTTGTTTGTCTAATAAATTAAGAGTACTCAAGTTGGCATCAAATCATGTAATTTAAGAACAACTCATCTATCCCATGTCAAAATTTCAAGACTATCAAAGCACCTCTTTCTTTTCTTTTGCCTTTCAAAAACTTTAGCTTTTTCATAGAGAAATCATGACACTATTTTTATCATGTTTAATTGGGCTGTGTTGTGCACTCGTGACCATGCCAATAAATAATTGTTGAGCAATGATGGGCCAAAGGAGTACTACAACTTCACTTGGAAGATGAAACCATGAGGAGACAAAAAAAATTACCCGTCATAGCATTGCTTCTACAGACGTTTACATAACTCAATAGCCGAAATCAAGTGGTTTCCCATATTTAGATCATTCGTTGGCCAGCGGTGTTAATAGTTCCCCATGGAGCACGATAGAGTTGTAATGACACGCGTAAAGCAATATCTTACGTTAATTATTAAAAAAAGTAGTGGTATAATTTCTACTACTTCGCAGCATCCATTTTATCAAACAATTTCAATCAAAGGTTCTATCAAGTCTATCTATATTAAGCTCAAATGGAATGGAGTAGTTCTAAAATTAAATTCTTTGGGCTAAACATGGACTCAAGTCATTTTTCAGATGTTTTTTCTTGTTGTAAAAATGTAGGAAGTATTTTTAACCAAGTTCTTTGCTCAATATTTCAAGGCTAAAAAGGAGACACTAGCAAAGGAATAGAATTTACAGGATAACAAGCTAAGTGGGGAGCGACCTCAGTGCAAATGAGTAAATATTTGTAGGATCAATTTAAGGTTGCAGAAAGGATGATGAAAGGAACGTGATACCTCTTCTAACTTGCTTCATTCTTGTATTTGAGTCGAACCCCCTCTATGCTTCCCTATTGCCAAGTTACCTGAAATTAAGCAATCTACAAGAGAAACAAAGAAACGAACTTGTGAATAAAGTCACAACTAATTTTTTTTGTATTTTTGGTTTAGAAATTCAAAGCTGAAAATAAACATACAAATTTGAACAAATACAATAAATCAAAAGAAGAAATTAAAATATGAATGCAAAGTTTGGGGGTTTTCAAACCTCCCCCAAGCTTAGGCGATTGACAGGCTCAGTTGTTGCCGTCATTTGGCGGCTGGTGCAGATACTGCTGGTAGTAGTCGGGGAAGTGGGTCATGAAGTGACTGAAGTTGTGTGTAAAAGTATTCACATCTTCATTCACGTCCTGAAGAGTGTGGTGAAGGGAATATGCCCTGAGAGGCAATAATAAAGTTGTTATTATACATATTCCAAGTATATGATAAATGTTTATTTTGCATGCTATAATTGTATTAATTTGGAAACGTTAATACATGTGTGTTTAATAAACAAAAGGAAAGTTCCTAGTTATGCCTCTCTTATAAACTAGCTCGTTGATTAACAAGATGATCAAGGTTTCCTGATCATGGACATTGGATGTTGTTAATAACGAGGTCAGATCATTAGTGGAATGATGTGATGAACATTCATCCAATGTATAGCATTACGATCAAAGTCATTGTGTTTATATTTCTATAACATCTAACAAAGTAATCCTAGTCCTTAGACCATGAGATCATGTTAATCACTAACACTGGAAGAGTATCTTGATAACATCAAACGTCACACCATGAAAGGGTGATTATAAAGGTGGGTTCAGTGCCACGAAAGTGTTATGCAGAAGCTGATGGATCAAGAGTGGGATTTGTCCATCCCGATGACGGATAGATATACTATGGGCCCTCTTGGTGATATCACATTGGTTAGCTTTCAAGTAAGTGATAAGATAACTAGAATGTTATATCACGGGAACACGAAAAGAGTACATGTCGGTAACGAGATCAAACTAGGTATGGAGATACCGATGATCGAATCTCGGACATGTAATATATCGCGAGACAAAGGGATTTAGTTACTAATGTTAAAGGTTCTCACGATCACATAAGTCATCGTAGAATGTGTAGGAGTCAGTATGGATCTCTAGGTCCCGCTTCTGATTATTGATTTGAGAGGGGTCTCGATCATGTTTGCATTATTCACGAACTGATGGGGATATGCCGAAGGGGGTATGCCCAGCAGGACATTCCGATTGGGCCGAAGGGCCTGTGAGTGCACCTCGAGGATGGCGACTGGACTACAACGGAAGGAGAGGCCCGGCGACTGGAGGCCCAGGAGCGTAACAGAAGCCCAGTCAGATTAGGTCAAAACCTCCGAATCCTTATCTTGTTCGGTTGTATCTTGTAAACCCTAGCGAGGTGCCTCATCTATAAACCTCCCTGGGGTATCCTAGAGACTCACTTTCATCATACACCCCCTCAAGCGACTCGCTGCTTAGACGCCGAGCTCGCCATCCCTGTAACTTGCTCTCCAATAATCTAAACTAGCAGGAGTAGGTCTTTACCCTCCAGGGGGCCGAACCTGGGTAAACCCATATGCATCCGCCCCTATCTCGCACCGCAGATGGTCGCCAACTCTTCCTCACGAAACAATCAATCGCTGCCAGTGGCAGCGACTGCCGTGGCCATTTCCACGACAGTGGCGCCCACCATGGGGCATAGCGGGATTGGCTTGAGTTCTGCGGCGAGACCCTACTCGCCGATCGATCGGCCGCTCGCCACCGGTCGCATGATCGCCATCGGCGGGATCTTACAGATCCTGCCCAGCAGCTACATCCCGGCGTCACGCCCGGTCACTCATGGAGCGGTGATGCCAGTCGGCTCCATCAACCTCTTCGCCGGCTTCACCGGCACGGTCGACCCAGCTGCAACGGTGATCATCGGCGGATCGCCGCCGCATCGCGATTTGCTCTCAGAGGAGCAGGTCCGCTCCATCAGGAGCCTCGTCACCGAGTATGACTCGGCCGCCAGCGACGCGGCCGACACTAACGCCGCCTTCAACGACGACGCCCTAAACGACGATGCCGACTCCATGACCCCTGCCTCGGTCGACGGATCCATCACCACCGCATCACGGGAGGACTCCATCACGCGAGTCTCCAACCCCTAGGACTTCGAGGACTCCTCCATCTTGGGGATCTTCGACTCCGATTCCGGCTCGGAGTCCCCCGAGGATTTTCGCGCCAGATCCAATCGCTTCAACGCGATCTACATGGCGGGCAGCACGGCTGCCCCGCCAGATCCATTCGCCACGCTGATCCTGCCAACTACGACGGCCACGGAGGTGGAGCAAGCCCGCCTGCGTCTTGCGGAGGCGCAATGCAACGAACTCGCCGAGCGCAAGAAATACCGCCTTGAGCGGGAAACGACGCGGGAGCTATCACTCTATCACCAGCGCCGCATCAGGACCCGCCTGAACTCCAACGTCCAGGGCCGCGTCCTGAACTTCAACGACGAAAGCGACCCCGCACGCGCCACTGAGCGCGAATACTGCGAGAACACGCCGCCAGGTGGAAGCAACCCCGCGAGACCACCACCTGGCGCACCGGCAACCGGAGCCCCTCAACCACCCATGGGTCGCGCGCCCCCGCCGGACCAACCGCGGATCATCATCTCGCCTCAGGCCCGCGACGCCAACGGACTACCGTTATACTCCACCCCGACGGACAATGTCGTCGCGGCCAACGCCGCGATCGCCAACCTCGACGTCCAAGGCGACGGTGTGCTACAGATCCAGTATGCCAAGGCCCTACTCGTCAGGGCCGTCGAGCAACAAGCCACAGGAGTCAACCCACGGGGGCGGATGTACTCCCGCTCATCAGCAAGCATGGGAGCATCAAGCAGCCACCCCACCGTGGCCAACGCATTAATTTGCCCACCACCTCAACCCCTGGTGAACCAACCACGGACCGCCAATCCCGCGCTGTTAACCAACGAGCCGTGACTGGCGAATAACACGGTCGCCGCCAAAGGGCAGCCCCTCGATGCCCGAACGAACATCATCAACAACCAGGCGTGGCGGTCGCGCCAGCCCAACGACCTGAGGCACACCCTCACCAACCGCGGCGACCCGGAACCAAGAGGCTCGGTCAATCGAGTCGGACCGCAATGCTTCGGGCCCATGATTCGCGGGGAAAAGTACCCCGCCAACTTCAAAGCCCCCAAGGAGATCGAAAAGTACGACCCGGCGTACGATCCGCTGTTTGGCTGGACACGTACCTCATGGCAATGGGAATCGCATGCCACACCGACCTGCTCGCTGCTCGCTACCTCCCCCTGATGATGGAGGGTGCGACCCGACAATGGATCAACACGCTTCCCGCCGACATCATCGACTCTTGGGAAGAAATGCAGGACGCCTTTGGCAGGCACTTCGAGGGCTCCTACACCCGCGCCACCACCATAGAGGACCTGGAGCGATGCATCCAGGGACAACGCGAGTCGACTCGCTGCTAGATCCAAAGATGGCAAGAACTGTGGATCAACGCCTCCGGCATCCACCCAGACATGACGATACATTGCTTCAAGAACACGTGCCGGTACGAACCCCTGGTCGCTAAGATCAAGAGGGTCTACCGGACGCTCGACAACATCCCCGACCTCCTCGAGATCACCAAGCGCTACGTGGAGGAGGACCCCAACCAAGACTCCAACGACGAGTCGGGAGGAAGACGCTGCACCAGCATCCACGATAGCGGACGCCTACGCGACATGCGCTATAGCAACACCCGCATCACCGGCAAGCGCCGCACGGACGGGCAAGTCGACTTCATCGCCAACGCCAGCTATGGCCAGCGCGACTCCAAGAACTACCGCCGCGATGGAGGAAACTACCGCTCCAACAACATAGCGAGGCCGAAATTCGACCCCGCTGCCCTGCTCAAGCAGCCCTGCATCTACCATAGCAGGGAGGGAAAACCCGCCACCCACACCACCGCTGATTGCCACTCTCTCAAAGAGATTGAGAAGGAGAGACGAGCAAGGGAGGACCCAATAACAACCCACCTCGGGACAACGGGAACGACAGCGGCTTCGGCACCGTCGTCGGCTCGCTGCACACCTTCACCGGACTCGGCACCAAGCGGGAGAAGAAGGTGCTCGCCCGCGCGGTCGCTGTCAACGCGGTGACACAGGTCGACATCCCTCGCTTCCTAAACTGGTCCGAGCAGAGCATCACCTGGAGCCACCAGGACCATGCGCCAAGGATCGAATACCCAGGGCGAGTCGCCCAAGGTGGCCGACTACTGCTGCCCAAGACACTAATGGATGCTGGGAGTTCCATCAACATCCTATACCTGGACACGTTCAAGAGGCTCCAGCTCCTAGAAGCAGCCATTGAGCCAACCCTAACGACCTTCCACGGCATCGTCCCTGGTCGGAAGGCGTACCCGATCAGGAAAGTGACACTGCCAGTCACCTTCGGCACTCCGGCAAACTACCGCACAGAGAGGATCGTATTCGAGCTGGTGAACTTCCACAGCCCCTACCCCTGCATCCTGGGTCGCCATGCATTCGCCAAGTTCATGGTGACCCTGCACTACGCCTACAACATGATGAAGCTCCCTGGGCCAAGCGGCATCATCACCATCCACGGCGACCCCGACATGGCCGTGGAATGCGAAGACAAAGGCGTCGAGCTCGCCGACGCCGTCATCGCCGCGGAGACCGACCACGCGGAGGAGCTCACGAAATACGCGGGCAACATTAACAAGGACGACCCCACCATCCTGAAGAAACCAACCGCCATGAACTCCACGTTCAAGGCAACCACGCACACCCGCACCATCGAGCTCGTCCCAGGCGACTCCAGCCAGACGGTCACCATTGGGGTGCACATGAGCCCCACATAGGAAAGCGCGCTCATTGGGTTCCTCCGTGAGAACCGCGACATCTTCGCATGGAAGCCATCTGACATGCCAGATGTCCCGAGGGAACTCGCTGAGCACAAACTCAATGCCAACCCCAAAGTGCGACCAGTAAAGCAGTCGCTACGGCCCTTAAATGAAGAGCGCCGTCGAGCAATCGCCAAAGATGTTCAGCGCCTGCTAGCCGCAGGCTTCATCCGGCCAATCAAATACTCCAAGTGGTTGGCAAACCCAGTCCTGGTTCTAAAAAAGAACAACACATGGAGAATGTGCATTGACTACACCAACCTCAACAGCGCCTGCCCGAAGGAGGAGTTCGTCCTACTACGCATCGATCAGATCATCGACTCGACCATGGGATCAGAGTCGCTGTGCTTCCTTGAAGCTTACTCTGGTTATAACCAGATCAAGATGGCGGTCGAGGACGAGGAGAAGACGACGTTCATTACGCCATTCGGCGCCTTCTGCTACACGGCCATGACGTTCGGCCTCAAGAACGCAGGTGCCACATACCAGAGATGCATGCATGAGTGCCTAGCGAGCCAAATTGGCCGCAACATTCACGTCTACATCGACGACGTGGTGGTAAAATCCACCCGCCAGGATGACCTGCTCGCCGACCTAGCCAAAACCTTCACAAACCTGCGGAGGTACAACATCAAGCTGGACCCCGGAAAATGCACCTTCGGCGTCCCCACCGGACAGATCCTGGGATATGTCGTCTCCAAGCGAGGCATCAAAGCCATCCTCACCAAGATCGACACCATCGCGCGACTCGACAAACCTGAGTGCTTGCGCAACGTCCAGAAGTTGGCAGGACGAGTCGCGGCCCTCAGCCGCTTCATCCCCCGACTAGGCGAGAAGGCAATGCCACTCTACCGCCTGATGCGCAAGAACCCCACGTTCCAATGGGACGCGGAGGCCGACGACGCACTCAAAGCACTCAAAGAAGTGCTACTCGCGGCCCCACTACTCGCCGCTCCACTCGACAAAGAGCCAATGCTCATCTACGTTGCGGCCTCTACACGAGTGGTCAGCGCCGTGATGGTCGTCGAACAACCGGAAGAGGGCAAGGAGCGCCCCATACAGCACCCCGTCTACTAAAGCAGCGAAGTCCTGACGGATTCACTACAGCGCTACCCGCAATACCAAAATCTGGTGTACGCGGTATTCCGAGCACATCGGTGACTCCCACATTACTTCTAGGAGCACCCAATCACGGTGGTCTCCTCCGCGCCCCTGCAAGACATCATACGCAATCGCGAGAACGACCGGGCGAGTCGCCAAGTGGGCCGTCGAAATTGGCGTCCACAACATCAAATACGAGCCCCGCAAAGCGATCAAGTCACAAGCCCCGGCTGATTTCCTTGCAGACTGGGAAGAAGCACAACAGCCAGAGAAGCTCCCGTACCTCCACTACTGGTCGCTCCATTTTGACGGCTCCAAGAACGCCGACGGCGCAGGGGCTGGGTTCATACTGACCTCACCCAAGGGAGACAAGCTCCGTTACGTGCTCCACCTCAACTTCAAGCCCTGCACAAACAACATGGCAGAATACAAGGCCCTCCTTCACGGCATGAGAGCTGCCAAGGAGATGAACGTCAACCGCCTACGATGTTATGGCGACTCCGACCTAGTCGCCGGCCAAGTCACCGGGACGTGCGACGCCTTCTCCCCAACAACGATCGTGTATCGCCAAGCTGTCGACCAGTTGGGAGGACACTTCGACGGCTACTTCGTCGAGTGGATCGACAGGCGCAAAAACGAGGAGGTAGACACCCTCTCCCGCATCGGATCGACCCGACAAGCGCCATCAGTAGGCGTTGATGCGCTCGACTTTCGACGTAGAGCTTGTTGGGAACCCCAAGAGGAAGGTACGATGAGCATAGCAGTAAGTTTTCCCTCAGTTATGAAACCAAGGTTTAATTGAACCAGTAGGAGCAAGGAAACACCCCAAAGATGTTACTAGCTGAGCTTTGGCAAGGCGCACTACCGGTGCTAGTAGCAACGTGGAGACCTGCACAACACAACCACAAAACTTTGTCCCCAACTTGCGATGAGATTGTCAATCTCACCGTGTTTTGCGGAAAAGAAAGGATTAAACGTATCGAATGGAAAGAAGTAAAAGTTTGCAGAAAGTAAACACGAAGTAGTAAAAGATTGTAGATTGTATGTAAAGGAAAGGACCGGGATCCATAGTTCGCTAGAGGTGGCTCTCCTTAGCTAAATAACATGCTGGGTGAACAAATTACAGCGGGGCAATTTACAAAAACCGAGAAAGCAATACATGCATATACTAATCATCTTGACTCATCTGAGACTTGATAGGGCATTACAACATAATACATAGACCGCCATCCAACTGCATCTATGACTAATAATCCACCTTCAGGTTATCATCCGAACCCCCTCGAGTATTAAGTTGCAAGCAACAGATTATTGCTTTACGAATTGCGTGTAATGTAAACAATACGATTGTTCTATGAACAAAGGATTGTTGTTTTCTCCCTAGTAGCAACAACACATCTAGTAACTTAGAGATTTCTGTCACTTCCCCAGATTACCAGAGGCATGAACCCACTATCGAGCATAAATACTAACTCTTGGAGTTGCTAGCATCTACTTGGCCAAGATAGCTACTAACAACGGAAAGCATGCAAGATCTCAAATAACAAAGACATGATGGAATCAATAATCAATCTGAAATAGCATCTCAATATCCAGCGGATCCCCACAAACACAACATGTATGGATTGCAAATAGATTATCTTGATCATGAACGGAGCTCACAAGATCTAAACATGAAAGCACAAAGGAGGAGAAACCAGCCATCTAGCTACTACATGGATCTGTAGTCCAAGGATGAACTACTCACGCATCACACCAGAGGCTTGCATGGTGATGAAGAAGGCCTCCAGGGTGAATTCCCCTCTCCGGCAGGGTGCCAGGAAGAGCTTCAGATCCCTCCCGATCTAGGGATGGAGTTGACAGCGGCTACAGACTCTTTCGTGGATTTTTGATCGGGTACTTAGGGTTTTCGTCCCGAGGGCAACTTATAGGCGGAGGGAGAGGCCGAGGGGGTGCCGGGAGCCATCACACCACCCCCTGGCACGGGCCCAGCCTGGCTACGTGGCCAGGTGGTGTGGCCGGCCCCTGGCCCTTCTCCATCTCGTATTCTGGCACTTGATCCCTTTCGGAAAAATAGGCACTTTGGCTTTTGTCCCGTCCAATTCCGAGAATATTCATTTTCTGACTTTCCTGGAACTGTGGCTCTTGTTAATAGGTTAGTCCAAGAAATCATATGAAAAGTACTCCAAAGTTGGAGCAAAACACAAGAACGTGGATAAAACCAAGCATGGAACATCAAAAATTATAGATACATTTGCAATGTATCAACATCCCCAAGCTTAACTCCTGCTCGTCCTCGAGTAGGGAAGTGATAAAAAGAAATAATTTTTGAGGTGACATGCACCATCAAAGACTTGATCAAAGGATTTGCAGAACATTCAAAGCTGGGATCATAGTACTTCAATCATAACATGAAAGACAAAGTCCTAGCAATAAGCAAAGAAACTATGATGCATCATGAAAAGGCACAAACAAAAGTTTCATGAATAACAATGCTTTGCAAGACGTTTGTTTGTTTCACATAAAGAAAAATAGCATACAATTATTCAGCTTGTCCCTCAATAGAGTAGCAAATATAAATGCATAGGACACCTTCAAAGTTCATAAGAGTGACTAGATACAATAGTTTCAAACAAGCAATAACAAGTTATGCATCAAACAACTAGTCTTGGGACAATGCACATAGAACTAAGAATGGCCACTATGCTCTCAAAGTAGGTGCATAAATATAGAAGGTGGAGACTCAATATAGTGGTGAAAGAAAGGCCTTTTGTAAAAGGCAGTAGGGATTCAAGTCTCATAAAGAGCTTCCAAAAATTATGGTACTTGTAGCTTTCAGCTCTCAATGCCCCTATCATAAGCATCTTTAAGGTGATTAAGGTTAAAGTGACACAACTAAGAGGATATGCTTGACAAGTTATAAACCGAAATCTCATGCCCCTTACTTACGAAGACCGATCCTCATGCTACTCAACTTCAGTCATGAGTAAGCTCTTGTCATTGTAAGTATATGTGTATCATTAAGAACCGCCAACAGGGTACCCCTTGCACATGATACGGGAGCTTTCCCATAATCAAATGACAAGGCAAGCAGACAATGAGCATCTCTGCGATCTTTTTATTTGCTATTTGCATAGTTTTTATTGAGGATGCTTCATAGAGTGCTCATTATGGTGATGCTGCAAGTTTCCACCATGATTAGGCATGGCTTAGGCTAGTGGCCTAGGCGTTTCTCTAACACACATACAAACTCCATGATCTTACAAGTTCCACTTTTATTTCACACCGCCGGGATCCGTAAGCAAAAGAACATGATATCAACGGGGTACAAAGTACATGTGCAATGTTGAAAGCGTTCCCCATGAAACATGGTTCTGCTAATTTCAACTTATAAAGCGCAAGCATATATGCAACAAAGAAGGACCCAATGGTTCAAGTTTATTATGGGAAAAAAGTGAAGTGTGCCATCAAGTTCGTGAGAGCTTTAGTCACTAGTTTTCTCATAACAAGTGAAAGGTAAACGAAAGCATGAATATACTTGGAATAGCATAAGCTAGTAGGTAGGTATGGTGGAATCTTTGGAAAAACTTGGTTTAGGGAGTTGGATGCATGAGTGGAACTCATACTTTGTTGTGGAGGCTAGCAAAAGACTGGGAGCGACAAACTAAGAGAGCAATAACGGCCATAATCATGCAGAGCGACAAAACATCATTGATCAAAGCATAAAGTGATACTACAAGTTGAAAACTAAAGGATCATAAAGGCTATGGTGACTTGGGATAGTCATAACATGGTGTGAGCATGTGCCAAGTCAACCCAAATAAAGCATCAAAGGAGAATACCACTATAATATGCTTTAATATGCTAAAACAACGCATGATTTATCCAAGGCACATTAAGCAATCTGAATTGTTTATAACAAGTCATGCTACAGCAAATAATACTAAGCATAAAGCCAAAACAATATCAAGCATGGCATGACAAAGCATAGGCCACAGTCAAAAACAAGCTCTTTTTTCCACATAAGTATGAACTTTCCTACTCTTTTCCAAACCAAACCAAACTATTTGCAAACCAAAGTATGAAAGAGGGGGTCCAACCAACTTATTCAGAAAACTAATCAAACCAAGCAAACTAAAAACCAAAACGAAAAAAGAAAAAGAAGACGCTCCAAGAAAAACACAACTGTGCATGAAACAATAAAAATGAAGCATTTGGAAGAAACCTAGAATTTTTTATTGATGAAGAAGGGGATGCCTTGGGCATCCCCAAGCTTTGATGCTTGTACTTCTTGGATATTTCTTGGGGTGACACGCATGGCATCTCCAAGCTTGAGCTTTAGTCCATCCTTCATCTCATTACTCATTCCTTCCATACACCTGAAATTTTTCCTTCATACAAAACTTCACACAATCTCATTAGCAACATTAGTGCACTCAAGATAAATAAGTCTCAAGGTTCTGTTCTAACACCAAATAAACTTCCATTAGAACACTAGCTACTGTAGCACTTCCCTCAAAAAGCTCAATTCTCCAAAGGAACTCAAGAAGGAACTAACAAGAAGCAAATGCAGAAAATGGCAGAAATTTGTCAAAACAGACCAGCAGGTAAAGACGAATTTTTTCGAAGACCTTCTGTTTCTCAAATCAAAAAGTGTTGAACTAACGAAAGTTAGATAACACCCGGGGGAAGAATCACAAAAATTTACAGCTCAATCCGACGTACAGAGCTCTCTCAGGATGTTTTACGGTGAAGCTCAAAAATCTGTTTCGGGACAGCAACTTTCCCAATCATTAATTCACTCTCATTAGAGGTTACTCTTGGCACAAAAAGAAAATAAAAAGGATAAGGAGTGGTTATTACAGATGTAATAACTTCCAAGACTCAACTAAAACTCTTGGGTTATCTCCCAACAAGTACTTTTCTTTAACGCCTTTAAGTTAGGCATAAGAAGCAAAGAAAGAATCAAGTATTCTCATATGAAGAAGCATTAAAACCAAATTTTGTTTTCATTGGATAAGAAAAAGAAATATTTTATCTCTTTTTAGGGAAGTGTTCTATACCTTTCTTGAGTGGGAGTTGATATTTAATGGTGCCTTCTTTCATATCAATGATGGCACCAACAGTTCTAAGAAAAGGTCTTCCCAAAGTAATAGGACAAGAAGCATTGTATTCAACATCCAAAACATAGAAATCAACGGGACATAGGAGTCATTAACCATAATAAGAACATCATTATGACTCCCATGAGTTTCTTTTTAGCATTAGCATCAAGTGGGACATTCAAATAACAATCTTCAAGAGGAGGCAAATCAAGCATATCATAAATCCTTCTAGGCATAATAGAAACACTACTATCAAGATCACACAAAGCTTTGAAATCAAAGTCATTCACTTTCATATTAATGATGGGTTCCCAACCATCTTCTTGTTTTATAGGAATAGAAGCTTTATGTTTCATCTTTTCTTCTTTAATCTTTATGAGAGCATCAGTAATGTGTTTTTTAAAAGCCATGTTCATAGCACTAGCATTAGGACTTTTGGCAAGCTTTTGTAGGAACTTAATAACTTCAAAGATATTGCAACCATCAAGATCAAAATCAACTTTATCATCTAAAGTCGTAGAACTATTAGTAGCCTCAACACTAGTGGTGGTGATAGTAGAAACACTAAAGTTTCTAGCAACTTCATCTTCTCTTTCCCACTTAGCATGTAATTCAACTAATAGTCTAACATTTTCATCAATTCTTACTTGTATGGCATTAGTAGCTACAAAGGGATTCTCATTAGTTTCAGGTTTAGCAGCCATTTTATTCAAAGTAGATTGAGCTTCAGCCAAAGATGCTATATTTCTTTCAGCATTAGAGAGTTTTTCCTCAATAGTTTTATTGAAAGCAGTTTGTTTACTAATAAACTCTTTAAGCATAACTTCAAATTCAGAGGGAGCACTCTTATTATTATTGTAAGAATTTCCATAAGCATTACCATTGTTGGGAGGATATGGCTTATAATTGTTGTTACCAAAATTGTTCCTATAAGCATTATTACCATAAGCATTGTTGCCAAAGTTGTTATTTGTTATGAAGTTCACATCAACTTTCTCTTCTTGAGCAACCAAAGAGGCTAGAGGAACATTATTTGGATCAATATGGGCTTTCCCATTAACAAGCATAGACATAATAATATCAATCTTATCACTCCAGGAGGAGGTTTCCTCAACAGAATTTACCTTCTTACCTTGTGGAGCCCTCTCAGTATGCCATTCAGAATAATTAACCGTCATATTGTCCAAAAGTTTTGTTGCAGCACCGAAAGTGATGGTCATAAAGGTACCTCCAGCAGCTGAATCCAATAGGTTCCTTGAAGAATAGTTCAATCCTGCATAAAAGTTTGGATGATCATCCAAGCAGTCAGTCCATGAGTGGGACAATTCTTTACCAAAGATTTCATTCTTTCCCAAGTTTGAGCAACATGCTCATTATCAAGTTGTTTAAACTTCATGATTTCACTTCTCATGGATATAATCTTAGCAGGAGGATAGTATTTTCCAATAAAAGCATCTTTGCATTTAGTCCAAGAATCAATACTATTCCTAGTTAAGGAATTCAACCATTCTTTAGCTTTTCCTCTCAAAGAGAAAGGAAACAAATTAAGCTTAATAATATCACCATCTATATCCCTATGCTTTTGCATCTCACAAAGTTCAACAAAGTTATTTAGATGGGAAGCAACATCTTCATTACCAATACCAGAAAATTGCATAACAAGATTGAGTAAAGTAGGTTTTATCTCAAAGAAAGTATTTTCAGCCATAGGTGGCGCAATAGGTGTGCTCATAAAATCTTTGTTGTTGGTGCTAGTGAAGTCACACAACTTAGTGTTTTCAAGAGTAGTTATTTTTTGGGTTTTCAAATAAGAAAGCAAACTTGTAAAACTATTTTTTTTGGATTTTAGAAGAACAAAACAAGCAAACAAAGCAAAAAGAAACTAAGAAAAAAAAACAACAAATTAAAGAGATTGGTTATGAGGGACCCTCCTTGTGAAGATGTCCTTGATTCCCCGGCAATGGCGCCAAAAAATCTTGATGCGCTCGACTTTCGACGTAGAGCTCGTTGGGAACCCCAAGAGGAAGGTACGATGAGCACATCAGTAAGTTTTCCCTCAGTTATGAAACCAAGGTTTAATCGAACCAGTAGGAGCAACGAAACACCCCAAAGGTGTTACTAGCTGAGCTTTGGCAGGGTGCACTACCGGTGCTAGTAGCAACGTGGAGACCTGCACAACACAACCACAAAACTTTGTCCCCAACTTGCGATGAGGTTGTCAATCTCACCGTGTTTTGCGGAAAACAAAGGATTAAACGTATCGAATGGAAAGAAGTAAAAGTTTGCAGAAAGTAAACACAAAGTAGTAAAATATTGTAGATTGTATGTAAAGGAAAGGACCGGGATCCATAGTTCACTAGAGGTGGCTCTCCTTAGATAAATAACATGCTGGGTGAACAAATTACAGCGGGGCAATTGACAAACACCGAGAAAGCAATACATGCATATACTAATCATCTTGACTCCTCTGAGACTTGATTGGGCATTACAACATAATACATAGACCGCCATCCAACTGCATCTATGACTAAGAATCCACCTTTAGGTTATCATCTGAACCCCCTCCAGTATTAAGTTGCAAGCAACGGATTATTGCTTTACGAACTGTGTGTAAAGTAAACAATACGATTGTTCTATGAACAAAGGATTGTTGTTTTCTCCCTAGTAGCAACAACACATCTAGTACCTTAGAGATTTCTGTCACTTCCCCAGATTACCAGAGGCATGAACCCACTATCGAGCATAAATACTAACTCTTGGGGTTGCTAGCATCTACTTGGCCAAGATAGCTACTAACAACGGGAAGCATGCAAGATCTCAAATAACAAAGACATGATAGAATAAATAATCAATCTGAAATAGCATCTCAATATCCATCGGATCCCCGCAAACACAACATGTATGGATTACAAATAGATGATCTTGATCATGAATGGAGCTAACAAGATCTAAACATGAAAGCACAAAGGAGGAGAAACCAGCCATCTAGCTACTACATGGATCCGTAGTCCAAGGATGAACTACTCACGCATCACACCGGAGGCTTGCATGGTGATGAAGGCGGCCTCCAGGGTGAATTCCCCTCTCCGGCAGGGTGCCAGGAAGAGCTTCAGATCCCTCCCGATCTAGGGATGGAGATGTCGGCGGCTACAGGCTCTTTCGTGGATTTTTGATCGGGTACTTAGGGTTTTCGTCCCGAGGGCAACTTATAGGCGGAAGGAGAGGCCGAGGGGGTGCCGGGAGCCACCACACCACCCCTTGGCACCGGCCCAGCCTGGCCGCGTGGCCAGGTGGTGTGGCCGGCCCCTGGCCCTTCTCCGTCTCATATTCTGGCACTTGATCCCTTTCGAAAAAATAGGCACTTTGGCTTTTGTCCCGTCCAATTCCGAGAATATTCATTTTCTGACTTTCCTGGAACCAAAAACAGCAGAAAACAGGCAGTTGGCACTGTGGCTCTTGTTAATAGGTTAGTCCAAGAAATCATATGACAAGTACTCCAAAATTGGAGCAAAACACAAGAAAGTGGATAAAACCAAGCATGGAACATCAAAATTTATAGATACATTTGCAATGTATCAGGCGTCTTCCTCGACATCATCCACAAACCATCGGTTAGCCCACCAAAAGAGATCGATTTCAGGATACCACTGCAACCAGAACCGGCCTTAGTCGCCATGGTTGTGGAACCTAGCGACTGGACAACACCATACGTCACCTTCTTGGAGCAAAAAAATCCTACCGAGCAATGAGATGGAGGCGCGAATGATCGTGCGCCGCTGCAAATCCTTCGTCATCATCAACGGCGAGCTCCACAGATGCAGCATGACCGGCGTGTTCCAGTGCTGCGTACAACCAGAAGAAGGCCGCAAGATCCTCCAGCACATTCACGCCGGCGCCTGTGGTCATCACGCCGGCGCCAAGTCGCTAGTTGCCAAGGCCATGCGGCACGGTTTCTACTGGCTCACCGCACACGCCGATGCCACCAACATCGTCCAACGATGCGTCGGGTGCCAGAAGTACGCCCACCAGGCGCACCTCCCTGGCTCGGCACTCAAGACCATCCCCATCACGTGGCCATTCGTCATATGGGGCATGGACATGGTAGGCCCGTTCAAGCAGTCCCCGTATGGCTTCACTCACATCTTGGTCGCAGTCGACAAGTTCACCAAATAGGTCGAGGCCAAGCCAATAAAAAAGTGCGACGGCAAGACGGCCACCAAGTTCCTACGCAAGCTCATCTACCGGTATGGCTACCCGCACAACATCATAATAGACAATGGCACCAACTTCACCAAGGGGGCCATGGCAGAATTCTGTGAAGAACATGGCATACGACTCGACCTCGCATCAGTCACCCACCCAGAGTCAAATGGCGAAGCAGAACGTGCCAACCAGAGCGTCCTCCACGGGCTCAAGCCGCGACTCCAGGTGCCCCTCGAGCGCACCCCAGGATGCTGGGTCGACGAGCTCCCCTTTGTGATATGGGGGATCCCCACCTCTGTCAATCGCTCCACCGGGTTCATGCCCTTCTTCATGGTGTATAGGGTCGAGGCCGTAATGCCAACTGACCTGGAGCACGACTCACCTCGAGTCACCAACTACGTCGAGGCGGCCAACGAGGTTGCCCGCCAAGACATCATCGATCAACTCGACGAGGCACACGACCTTGCTCGCTCCCGCACCACCATGTACCAGCAAGGACTCCGCCGCTACCACAACCGCCGAGTACGAACTCGCACCTTCCAGGAGGGCGACCTGGTCCTACGACTGGCCTAAGACAAGAAGGGCATGCACAAACTCTCCCCCCATGGGAGGGGCCGTTCGCCATAGGCCGAGTCCTTGGCAATGACGCCTACTATCTCATCGACGTACGGGATGACGGCCAGCTCGAGGTCGGGAGGCCATGGAATGTAAACCTCCTCAGAAAGTTCTATACTTAGAACCTCACATTGTACTCGGCTGGCATATATAATGAAATTCATCCGGACCGCACAAATTGTGTCCACTCGCCATATTCTTGTGCCACTCGCACTCGTACATATTAGCAATACACTACTTATGGAAGTCAACCTCTGGTCGAGCGACCGGCGTGGCTAAGTAGTGCGGCACAAGGGCACCGGAAATATTCGGGCCTTGGGTCGTCCACGAAAATGCCAACCCGGAGCCGCCATTAGAGTCACCTAGCCCGACTGGCCCACCAGGCCAAGACAACCGGTACACGCTTCTCACAATGACCTGCCCCTCCCATCCTCGTGCAAAGCGACTCGAACGGTTAAGTACCACGCATGAGGACTTCGGAAAACGGGAACCACCACGCGGCTCGGGAACACACCAAGTAAGAGAGCTGCCTTGGACTCGCCAAGCGATTGGCTCTCCGGGCCAGGGGAGGAGACGCGTTACAAACAGCGCATTCACAACCTACAACAAGGACATGACCAATATGGTCGAGCACCACGCTCGGGGACTCGCCTACAAATCAATCTTACTCGCGCTCGGGGACTCGCCACTCAGAAGGCGCGAGATATAAAAACAGTGCACAACCAAAACAATACACAAAAGTATACAATCAAGTTATACCCGATTAAAGGGCGGACGCACTCGGGGACTCGCTCAACCAAAAACAAAAACACCACACAATCCTAGTCGCAATACGAGTCGATTGAATCCCCTTGGCATATATTGCAAAATACTTTACAGCAGTCGCCACTTGGCATACATCACAAATTGGACAATTACATTGTTTATTCCATAGGCCTTGATGAAGAAGTAGCGCCACCCTCTTTGACACGAACAAAAGGCTACCACGGGTTCGTCGGGTACATCGTCAGCGACTTCGACAACGACGACCGGAAGGGCTGCTCCGACTTCATATCACGATGCTTTGGCTCGGGGTCACCAGGCGCAAACACCGTCTCCTGGTACGGAAGCAGATCCCCCATAGCCAAGACCCGATCGGCATAAGGGGCGACCCTCGCGGTTAGCTTCAGCACCTCTGACATCTCCATCATGCCGGTCCCTGATGGGTAGCCACTCGTCACATCGTCAAGGTCGAAGTCATCGGGGAAGTGGGCGAGACCTAAGCTCAATGCTGTGGTGGCCCCACGCCTGAACGCTGAGCGCGTCATTCACTCCACGATGGCAGGCACCTCCTCCAGATAGCGCCACACCTCCGTAAGCCCCCCGGGAATAACTTCGGTGGGGTACATGCTCTAAAGAGCCGCTTGGACGCCCAACGCCGAAGCCGTGGCCACGTTCACCACGGCAGTCACGCCTGCGAGGCATTGTAGGTCTGCACCACCAGATCGCTTTGGCCTATCACAGCTGCAAAATCAGGCATCAGTGAAACTTTGCAACTCCCCAATCAGGGACTCGACAAAACGGGTCAGGAAAAGATGGAGACTCACCAAGGAGTTTGCGCCAATTCTCCATGACGTGATTCTCCAAGGCGGTTTGCTCGTTGTGCAGCCCCACGATGATGGAATCCATGGCCTTGCATTCCTCCTCAGCCGCAGCAACGGCAGCCTTCGCTCGCTCCTCCGAAGAAAGTGAGGCTGCTTTCGCCTCCTCCAAGTCCTGGACTAGGGAGGCTATTCGTCCATTCGCCACGTCCAGCTCGGCGACTGGAACATACCCCTCACGGGCTTTGGAAATCGCAGCCGGGAAACCATCTGCAAGAGAAACCATCAGCATGCTATACACCACTAGTTCACACCTGACAGAGGAAAATAAAGACAAACAGATACTCACCAATAGTTTCCTGAAGCCGTTGGTTCGCCTCTTGTGCTTCGCGCAAGTCACACTCCAAGCGCTCTCTCGCGGCCTGCCGATCGGTCGACTCCCTTTGCAATCCGTGCAAACAGACAACACACCTCAGCAGTTGACAAAACAAAAACCCAGTTCCCAGCCGCTGAAATTCAGCGACCAGGGACTCGGGGACTGGAGAGGAGAAAGAAGCTCAATTCCTAGCCGCCGAAATTCAGCGACTAGGAATTCGGGGTCTAGAGAGGAGAAAGATGCTCAATTCCTAGCCGCCGAAATTCAGCGATTAGGAATTCGGGGACTAGAGAGGAGAAAGAAGTTCAGTTCCTAGCCGCTGAAATTCAGCGACTAGGAACTCGGGGACTGGACATACCTGAATAGCGGTGCCGAGCATCCTGTGAAGTTCTCCGGCGTCAGTCAACGGGATCGTGAAGGAAGTCCGCCCATGACGGGACCCAATGTCCGCATCCACGATCTCTGGACTCTGCGGAGACTGGGTGTCTACCACACCTGGAAACCCCCTCGCCATGAAGCGTGGGAACGTCACCGACGCTCTGGCGGGGGCACTAGTTGTCGGGGCCGGCGCTTCCGGCACGGACGCAGCCAAGACTGGTTCCGATCGCGCCGCCACCACCTCTTCGGCGACTGACGCAGCATCGGGCTCCGTGGCACTGTCCTTGGCTGCGGCGTCGTCGGTGCCCCCTTCTGCTTCTTCGCGCCTTCCACGGTCGCCACATCTTCGGCGGACTTTCTCTTCTTGGGGACATCACCCTCTCCCATGGGGGCGGTCGGTGGAATCTTAGCCACCGAAGGATGGCCAATCTTCTTGGCCCCCGACCTGCATGAGTTCCCACAATCAATATAATGATAATACAAAACGAGCAAGGCAAATCGGGATGAAAAACCAATACTAACTTAGCGACTGGGAGGACGCGAAGCCCGGTGCTGATATGGGAAGGCTTGTCCAATTCGGGACCTAGCTTGCGAGTGAGCCCCCTCTCGAAGACGTTTGAAGCCCACGACACCGCGGGCTTCCTCGACGATGAAGCCGCAGTCGCCGGGATCTCCAGCTCCGAAGATGCAGCTGCCCTTGACGGCTGCGGCGACTTTGACGTCATCGCCTCAGCCGCTTCTTGGCTTGGAATCCCCAAGATTGTCGGTGCAATCGCCGCCAGGGGAACCTCTACCACTACCTCGGTGTCCTCGCCCTCCAACCCCTTTGTCGGGATCGCGTCCTTTGGGGCCTTGTGCGAGACTTCGGGGGAACCTTCATCATCGGAGTCGTCATCCGACTCGAACACCACCACCGATTTGGACGGTGACGTTGGCCTCTTTGCTGGTGACTTGGGCTTGCGTGCGGGCTTCGACGGCGTAGCAGTATGCCAGGACGTGTGCTCCTGCACGACCTCGTCGCCTCCGTCGTGTTCTTCCAGGCTGCGGCTCGCCTCGAACTCACGTTGTTTCTGCATGCGGGTCTTGCGAGCCACATGCGATGGGGAGGAACCTCCTCCTCCTCCCCGTCACTGTCGGAAGAGTCTCCCTCGGAGTCTTCCTCCAGTTCCTAGGGAACCTCCTCATCGAGCGAAGGGAGCCAGCCTTCCAACACCTGAAAAAGCTGAGAACCACCACGAGTAAAACCAAACGTGGCGACTAAGAATTGAAATATGGGCACCGCGACTAGGAAGAAAACTTACTGAGGGGGCTTCATTCTTCACAGGAGTGTAAGGGCGAGCCCGACCGCCACGCTGGTGAACTCTGCATCAGTGATCTTTTTCAGGGCGTCCTTGTAGTCCTCGACCTCCCATGATTCCTTGCTGGTTCGGGAGGGGTCGTGCTTCCCACTGTATTCGTACATCCAGTGCGGCCGAGCCGCCAGCGAAACCAGACGTCGCCCGAGCCAACAATTGTAGAGGTTGATCAGAATCAACCCCTGGTCCTTCAGCTTCTGGATCTGGTTCATCATTTCCGCGACGGCCATCCGCTGGTCTTCGGGAAGCTTCTTCGGTGCCAGCCGGCGAGGCTCGCTCCTCTCGGCGACGAACTCGGGATGAGCCACCTTGCCAGAGGGAGTGGATTCTTTTACGTAGAACCGGCTTTTCTTCCACTCGCTGGCGGCCTTCTTCGGCGGGAGGAGCTTGATGAAGTTGGCCTTCAGCTTCAATTGGAATGTGACGCCTCCTGCGGCCAACATCAAGCCACCGGACTCCTCGCGCCCGATGCGGCCGTGGAAGAGCTCCAACCACAGCGGGAAGTACGGCCTACAGTCGAGATAGCATTCGCAGAAGGCCACGAAGATCGCCAGCTACTCGATGCTGTGTGGACCGAGATCCGATGGCTTGATCGTGTAATATGTGCAGAAGTGGTGGAAAAAGAGTGAAGTGGGGAATCCCAGACCCCTCTCAAGATGGCTGGGGAAGCAGATGAATTCGCCGGGTCGCGGCTTCGGCTCGATCTCGGAAGGAGGGATGGCAACTCGCCAGTTCCCCTTGCGGAGGACTCCGGCGTCCTCGAAGGATTTAAGCTAGGCTATGGTACACTTGGATTTTCGCCATGAGCCTTTGGGAGGTGCCATCGGGTAGGAAGTGGAGTCGCACGAAACGGAAAAGACAAGTCGGAAGGATTTAGGCAGGGAGATTGGGGACAGGAAGAACGAATGAGGAAGAATGAAGAATGCGGAGAAGGTTTGCAGAGCTGAACCATCACTCCCCTTATATGGGAACGCCACCCGCCAAAATCGGGATAGCGGTTACTCACGGTAATTGCGCCGAAGTTACCGTTGGAAATTCCAATGGATAGTTTGACCAGAGTTGACGGTCCAACTCCTTTATTTCACCCGCTACCCGCCAGTCTTTTCCACTCGCTGAAATGACGACTTGGCGGCAGTAACATTCCTTGGGGTGGCGAATGGAAACGTGGGGAAATTCTCCTTGGTTCTGATGGAGTCCATCGCCGACTCGACTAGATGCCCAAATTGGGCTCGCCTACTCCGAACGCCAAAGGGACGCCTGCGCCTGCATCAATGATGGCCTCGGGGACTACTGATGGGGATATGCCGAAGGGGGTATGCCCAGCAGGACGTTCCGACTGGGCCAAAGGGCCTGTGAGTGCACCTAGAGGATGGCGACTGGACTAGAACGGAAGGAGAGGCCCGACGACTGGAGGCCCAGGAGCGTAACAGAAGCCCAGTCGGATTAGGTCAAAACCTCGGAATCCTTATCTTGTTCGGTTGTAGCTTGTAAACCATAGCGAGGTGCCTCATATATAAACCTCCCTGGGGTATCCTAGAGATTCACATTCATCATACACCCCCTCAAGCGACTCGCTGCTTAGATGCTGAGCTCGCCACCCCTGTAACTCGCTCTCCAATAATCTAATCTAGCAGGAGTAGGTCTTTACCCTCCGGGGGGCGAACCTGGGTAAACCCATGTGCATCCGCCCCCATCTCGCATCGCAGATGACCGCCAACTCTTCCTCACGAAACAATCAATCGCTGCCAGTGGCCGCGACTGCCGTGGCCATTTCCATGACACGAACCGTAGGGTGACACACTTAAGGGACACCAACACCATTTGGACCAAATGTGTTTCAGACGAATGAATTGCAAAGCGCTGGAATTATTTCAATAGACACCGAAACTGTTTCGGGTGAAATTGCTGAAACTGGTTCTGCATGTAATATTGAAATGTTGTAGGGGGTTTTATGCGAATGTTTGTTAATTAAAGTAATTAACAAAATTCTGAATAAATTTAATAAAAGAGTTTTATTAAATGAAAGAGCATTAAATTTGGAGAGATTTAATATATTTAAAGTAAAGACTTTAAAGAGGAATGTTAAGCGACACTTTTTTTGGAGGGGGTTACCACCACATGAATGGGGGAGGTGAGGGGTCACCCCCCATGGGGCGCCGGCCATGGGGAGGGGTACCCCCTCCTCCTATAAAAGCCCCCCTCTCACCCTTCTTCCACACACCTCCTCGTGAAGGATTTCTCTCCCCTCTAGAATTATTCCCCCATGGTCTTGGATTAGCGAGATACATGTTCCCGGTGGCATTTCGTCTGGAAGGAGTTGTTGCTTCCGCTGCATCGCTGGAGCAAGGAGGTAGAGGTTGTTTGGTGGCCTGAACGTGTGTGCGAGTGCGGATGCGCTGCTGGTTTGCGGTGATAGGACTTCCACACGATCTTGAGATCTGCAAGCGTACGACTATATCATCCACGAGTTTCTACTCGTTAAAAAAACTTTGTTGTCTTTGAGGGTAAGTTCTCCATTGATGTATATCCACGTTTTTCTTGTACCTAGTAGATAGATCTTGGCGTATAGTTCTCATCCTAGGATTTTTTTTTGTTTTCTATGCTGCAAACCCTTCAGTGGTATCAGAGCATGATCTATGCGTAGGTGCTTTGCCTGGGTAGAACACATAAGAGTATGTGGGCGGTGATGATCATGTTATTGCTTCTTATATGTACTTTGGATATTGGTGGCATAGTGGGATGAAGCGGCCCGGACCAACCTTACATGTCATCGCACATGAGACCGGTTCCACGACTGACATGCAACTAATTTTGCAGAAGTGGCTGGCGGGTGTCTATCTCTCCTACTATAGTCAATATCTGATTTACAACAAGTTGCTAATAATTTGGTTATCATCGTTGTGGTTCCATGTTCGTAGGTAAGAACGGTTCTATCTTCGAAAGCCCCAAGCCACGTAAAACTTGCAATTGATAAATTAGAGGCGTCTAGTTTAGATCGTTGCTGGGCTTGTGTCTTGATATGGTATTATTGTGAGTTGATGTATAGTTGATACAATTACAACACACTTAACGTGTAAGTTCCATAGACCTTGGCCTTACACACAAAGGAATGATAGAGATCATACCACGATGCATATGATAGTGATCAAATGCAAGAACCATATCATTTCACTTTACACATATGCTATTTGCATCTTATATTGCTAGTTTGGCGTTTTAGTAGCGTTATAAGATGATCCCTCATTTAAATATAAAGATAAAAATGTGTTCTTACTTAAATACGCACCGTTTATGTTCCGCCATTTCAAGACATCATGTGATGATCGGGTGTACTTGAATCCACAATCATATTTCGGGTGTAAGACAGTTTTACACACGCGAGTACTAAGATTCTTACTTGGCGAGCCTATCATGTACAGACATGGCCTCGGAACACGGACCGAAAGGTTAAGAATGAGTCATATAGTTGATATGATGCCCATATAGATGCTCACCTTTGAAGCTACACCGACTCACGTGATGATCGGACTTGGTGTAGTGGATTTGGTTCATGTAATCACGAAAAAGACACGGGGGATGTTGTTTTTGAGTGGGAGTTTAGTTGAAATCAATCTATCATAAACTTAGTCTAAATAAACTTTACAAATTCTGTTGTAGATGGCACCACCTACTTTTAATTTCAATGTGTTCATGGAGAAAGAGAAACTTGCTGCGAATGGTAGAAACTTCACCAACTAGGCTATGAATTTGAGGATTCTCCTCTCTGCTGCACAAAAGCAATATGTTCTAGAAGCACCGCTAGGCCCCTCACCAGCTCCTGATGCCTCTGACGAGGAAAAGAATGTATATGTGACTCGTCAGGAGGACCACAACTTAGTTCACTACGGCATACTGTATGGGTAGAGCCAAAACTTCGAAAGCATTTCGAAAATGGCAATGCCTTTGATACCATGGGTGAATTGAAAATGATTTTCGATACCCATGCTACCGCAGAGAGTTATAATGCTTTAGAAAAGTTCTTTAGCTGCATGATGGAAGAGAACAGCTCCGTAAGTGAGCACGTACTCAAAATGTTTGGGTACACCGATAAGCTTGTGTCCTTGGGAATAACGATTCCCATTGATTTAGGCATACATCACGTTCCCCAATCTCTGCCACCTAGCTACAAGAGCTTCATGATGAACTATAACATGCAGGGCATGAAGAAGACTCTCCCCGAGCTTCTGTCAATGCTTAAGACTGCAAAAGTGGAGATTAGGAAAGAACATCAAGTGTTGATGGTCAATAGAACAACCAGTTTCAAGAAAGACAAGAAGGGTAAACATAAGGGAAAGAAGGGCGGCAAATCTATTTCTGTGCCTGAAAAGAAATCCTGGGCTGGCCCTAAGTCTGATACCGAGTGCTACTATTGTAAGGGGACTGGCTATTGGAAGCGCAACTGCCCCATGTTTTTGGCGGACAAGAAAGCCGGCAAGGCAAACAAAGGTATATATGATATACATGTTATTGATGTGTACTTGACTAGTACTTGAAGTAGCACCTGGGTATTTGATACAGAATTGGTTGCTAACATATGTAACTCGAATCAGGGGTTGCGGAACAAGAGACCGCTAGCAAGGGGTGAGGTCAAGATGCGTGTGGGCAATGGATCAAGACTTGATGTGATCGCCGTCGGAACGCTGCCTCTCCACCTACCATCGGGATTACTTATAAACCTAAATAATTGTTATTTGGTGCCTGCACTGAGCATGAACATTATATATGGATCTTGTTTGATGTGATGTGGTTATTTGTTTAAATCCGAAAACAATGGTTGTTCGATTTATATGGATAATATCTTTTATGGTCATGCACCCGTGATGAATAGTTTATTTTTTTTGAATCTCGATAGTACTCATACGCACATCCATAATGTTGATGCTAAAAGAATTAAACTTAATAATGATATATCTGCATATATGTGGCACTGCCGTCTAGGTCATATTGGTGTTAAACGCATGAAGAAACTCCATTCTGATGGACTTTTGGAATCATTTGATTTTGAATCATTTGATACATGTGAGCCATGCCTTATGGGCAAGATGACTAGAACGCCGTTTTCCGGTTCAATGGAATGGGCGACAGATTTATTGGAAATCATACATACTGATGTATGCGGTCCAATGAGTGTGTCAGCGCGAGGTGGATATCGTTATTTTGTTACTTTCACGGATGATTTGAGTAGATACGGGTATATCTATTTGATGAAACATAAGTTTGAAACCTTTGAAAAGTTCAAGGAATTTCAGAATGAAGTGGAAAATCATCATAATAG
This sequence comes from Avena eriantha, assembly GCA_910589775.1. Lineage (NCBI taxonomy): Eukaryota > Viridiplantae > Streptophyta > Magnoliopsida > Poales > Poaceae > Avena > Avena eriantha. The sequence continues at coordinate 466,128,419 of OU342740.1, forward strand.
AAAGATCAAATTTCTACGGTCCGACCGTGGAGGTGAGTATCTAAGTTACAAATTTAGCACACACATGAAAGAGTGTGGAATAGTTTCACAACTCACGCCTGCCGGAACACCACAATGTAATGGTGTATCGGAACGTCGTAATCGTACTCTATTGGATATGGTTCGATCTATGATATCTCTGACTGACTTGCCACTGTCATTTTGGGGTTATGCACTGGAAACAGTTGCATTCGATTTAAATCGGGCACCATCTAAATCTGTTGAAATGACACCGTATGAATTATGGTTTGGAAACAAACCTAAGCTGCCATTTCTTAAAGTTTTGGGATGTGATGTTTATGTGAAGAAACTTCAACCGGATAAACTCAAAACCAAAGCGGAAAATGCGTCTTCATAGGATATCCCAAAGAAACAATTGGGTATTCCTTCTATCACAGATCCGAGGGCAAGGTTTTCGTTGCCAAGAATGGATCCTTTCTAGAGAAAGAGTTTCTCGCGAAAGGTGTGAGTAGTCGAAAGGTAGAACTCGAAGAGGTTATTGAACCTTCTCTACATGAACTATACGGGAATCATGTTGTAAATTTCATGGTTGATGAAATAGATGACCATGCAACGTACGAAGAAGCGATGATGAGCCCGGATTCCAACAAATGGCTAGAAGCCATGAAATCTGAGATGGAATCCATGTATGAAAACCAGGTTTGGACCTTGGTGGACTTACCTTATGACCAAAAGGCTATTGAGAATAAATAGATTTTCAAAAGAAAAACTGATGCTAATGGTAATGTAACCGTCTATAAAGCTTGACTTGCCACAAAAGGGTTTCGACAAATTCAAGGAGTTGACTATGATGAGACATTCTCTCTCATAGCGATACTAAAATTAGTTAGGATTATGTTAGCAATTGCTGCATATTTTGATTAGGAAATATGGCAGATGGATGTCAAAACTGCGTTCCTCAATGGTAACATTGAAGAAGAGTTGTATATGGTACAACCAAAGGGTTTTGTCGATCCTAAGGATGCTAACAAGGTGTGCAAGCTTCAACGATCCATCTATGGACTAAAGCAAGCATCACGGAGTTGGAATCTCCGCTTTGATGAGGTGATCAAAGAGTTTGGATTTGTCCAAACTTATGGATAGGCTTGTATTTACAAGAAAGTGAGTGGGAGCAATGTGGCATTTCTGATATTATATGTGGATGACATATTATTGATTGGAAATGATATAGATCTTTTAAACAGTGTTAAAAGTTATCTAAAACAAAAATTTCTATGAAAGACCTTGGTGAAGCATCATATATATTAGGCATAAATATCTATAGAGATAGATCAAGACGCCTAATAGGGTTATCGCAAAGTACATACCTTGATAAGATTTTAAAGAAGTTTAAAATGGACGAAAGTAAGAAGGGGTTCTTACCTATGTTGCAAGGCAATACATTGAGTAAGACTCAAAGTATGGCTACAGCGGAAGAAAGAGATATAATGGATAAGATCCCCTATGCTTCACCCATAGGCTCTATAATGTACGCCAGGCTATGTACAAGACCGGATGTGGCACATGCTATTAGTTTGACTAGTAGGTACCAATCTGATCTAGGTTTGGAACACCGGATAGCGGTCAAGAATATCCTTAAGTACTTGAGAAGAACTAAGGAAATGTTTCTTGTATACGGAGGTGAAGAAGAGCTGTTCGCTAATTGTTATGTCGACGCTAGCTTTGAAACTGATCTGGACGACTCTAAGTCTCAATACGTATACATATTTCTCATGAACGGAGCAACAGTTAGTTGGAGGAGCTCCAAACAATCCGTGGTAACAAGGTCAACAACGGAGGCTGAATATATTGCTGCTTCAGAAGCAGCACATGAAGCGGTTTGGATGAAGGAGTTCATTACCGAACTAGGTGTGGTTCCTAGTGCGTTGGATCCAATGGTGATCTATTGTAACAACAATGGAGCCATAGCCAACGCAAAGGAACCAAGGTCTCACAAGAATTCCAAACATATTAAGCACCGGTTTCACTCCATCCGTGAGCATGTTAAGGATGGAGATATAAAGATTTGTAAAGTACATACGTATCTCAATGTAGCAGATCCGTTGACTAAAACTCTCCCTAGAGAAAAACATGATCAACACCAGAACTCCATGGGTGTTAGATTTATCACCATGTAACTAGATTATTGTCTCTAGTGCAAGTGGGAGACCGAAGGGAATATGTCCTGAGAGGCAACAATAAAGTTGTTATTATACATATTCCAAGTATATGACAGATGTTTATTTTGCGTGCTATAATTGTATTAATTTGGAAACGTTAATACATGTGTGTTTAGTAAACAAAAGGAAAGTTCCTAGTTATGCCTCTCTTATAAACTAGCTCGTTGATTAACAAGATGATCAAGGTTTCCTGATCAAGGACATTGGATATTGTTAATAATGAGGTTAGATCATTAGTGGAATGATGTAATGAACATTCATCCGAAGTATAGCATTACGATCAAAGTCATTGTGTTTATATTTCTATAACATCTAACAAAGTAATCCTAGTTCTTAGACCATGAGATCATGTTAATCACTAACACTGGAAGATTATCTTGATAAGATCAAACATCACACCGTGAAAGGGTGACTATAAAGGTGGGTTCAGTGCTACGAAAGTGTTATGTAGAAGCTCATGGATCAAGAGTGGGATTTTTCCATCCCGATGACGGGTAGATATACTCTGGGCCCTCTCGGTGATATCACATTGGTTAGCTTGCAAGCAAGTGATAAGATCACTAGAATGTTATATCACGGGAACAAGAAAAGAGTACATGTTGGTAACGAGATCAAACTAGGTATGGAGATACCGATGGTCGAATCTAGAACATGTAATATATCGCGAGACAAAGGGATTTAGTTACTAATGTTAAAGGTTCTCACGATCACAAAAGTCATCGTAGAATGTGTAGGAGTCAGTATGGATCTCAAGGTCCCGCTTCTGATTATTGATCTCAGAGGGGTCTCGAGCATGTCTGCATTATTCATGAACCATAGGGTGACACACTTAAGGTACACCAACACCATTTGGAGCAAATGTGTTTTAGACGAATGAATTGCAAAGCGCTAGAATTATTTCAATAGACACCGAGACTGTTTCGGGTTAAATTGCTAAAACTGGTTCTACATGTAATATTGAAATGTTGTAGGGGGTTTTATGTGAATGTTTGTTAATTAAAGTAATTAAAAAATCTGAATAAATTTAATAAAAGAGTTTTATTAAATGAGAGAGCATGAAATTTGGAGAAATTTAATGCATTTAAAGTAAAGACTTTAAAGAGGAATGTTAAGGGACACTTTTATGTGGAGAGGGTTACCACCACATGAATGGGGGAGGTGAGGGGTCACCCCCCATGGGGCACCGGCCATGGGGACGGGTACCCCCTCCTCCTATAAAGGCCACCCCTCTACCCTTCTTCCACACACCTCCTCGTGAAGGATCTCTCTCCCCCTCTAGAATTATTCCCCCATGGTCTCGGATTAGCGAGAACATGTTCCCGGTGGCATTTCGTCTAGAAGGAGTTGCTGCTTCCGCTGCATCGCTGGAGCGAGGAGGCAGAGGTTGTTCGGTGGTTTGAACGTGTGTGCGAGTGCGGATGCACTGCTGGTTTGTGGCGCTAGGACTTCCACACGATCTTGAGATCGGCAAGCGTACGACTACATCATCCATGAGTTCCTACTCGTTAACAAAACTTTGTTGTTTTCGAGGGTAAGTTCTCCATGGATGTATATTCACCCGTTGCTTGCATCTAGTAGATAGATCTTGGCATATAGTTCTCATCGTAGGAATTTTTTTGTTTACTATGCTACGAACCCTTCATGTGGTCGATCTCCCCAACGCGCTGGTTGAGCTGCTGGAACTCCTGATAGGGTACGTAGCTCTACCCCTGTTGTGGCTGGTTGGGCCACGGATCCCAAGCTCCTCCTTGCTGCTGCTGTCCCTCCCAAATAGGTATGTGTCCCTGCTCTTCCTCCTGCTCTTGCTCCTACTCCTCATCATCCTGCTGCCCTTCATATTCCCCTTCCTCGGGTTGGAGCTCGGCCAAGATCTCCATCACTTGGTCCTTGGTGAGGATCCAAGTGTTCTTGTCCACAATTGAGAAGGCTTGAGGGCAGGGCAACTGAACCTGCTCACCTTGTGCATCATTAAGATAATTGAATTGATATGCTCGAACCCTCCGGTTACCATGGTAAACACCAAGGAAGCCACAAGCAGTCAAATATTTGACGTCCATGAGTTTGGAGCCGTCAACAGGTTCCATAACAGGTAGTATAATGTTCAATGCATAGGCAAGGTGGGTTACCAATCCACCAATGCGAATATCACCTTTGGTCTTATTGCTTTGGTGGAGGAAGTGCTGGATGACTAGAGCTGTAGGACTGGGGATTTGCGGTGAAGTGGGGAAGAGAGCCTTGGTGATCATTTCCATGTCCGCATTGGCCTTGGAGCCTGTGTCACCTCTCCCCAGTAGTGTGTTGGCGAGGAACAGAGCGTAGTAGAAGATGGTTGGGTTCTGAATGGTGGACATCTTCTTCTGATAAAAGTGCCTGCCACCATGAACAGAAATAACCTCCCAAGTCATTCCAGTTGTGATGCTATAGAGGTTAGTAACATTGGGATCCCCAGTATGAGGGAAGCTGAAAGCAGTGCAAAATTGTTCGAACCTTATGTCATAGTGCTGCCGGTTCATGGTGAAGCTTACCGTGCACAAGTTACCTTTCTCCATGTGGTCGTCATTGAAGGAGGCAAGGAACTCATGGGTAAACTCGGCGTAGGTGTCGTGGCTTGCGAAGCCAAGTACCGTCAACCCCGCCTTGTTGCACATGAGGTCGAAATCCCCCTTCAACCCTGCCGCGGTGAGAAAGTTGTGGTCGGCCCAATGTGTGGACATCACCCTCCTTGATGAGACAATGTCCAACTTGGAGTTACGCGAGGCTCGGGACCCTGAGCTCAAGCCCTCACCCCGTTGGCGCTTGCTCGAACGAAAGAGGTTACCGATTTTGTTCATCATGATCCACTGAAAAATTTCACCATAAAACCTTAGGCATATAGTTTCTATATGATATATGAACGATCCTACGTGGAAAAATTCAATCCTAACATGAGAAATTAATAGGAAAAACAAAATAAGCTTGAGTTCATCCACTAGATCAATGTGAAAGTTTCAACCATGGAAATCTGAAAATAAAGCATGGATAGGGATAGAAACATACCGATCTCTTGATTCCCCCACTCAAACGAATGAAATCCGCAAAGAATCAAAAGTTCTAGGTGGATTTTGAGAGGTTTGGAGAGAGAATATGAGAGAAATAATGAGGTGAGGAGGAAGATCTAGCCGCCCTGATGCGATTTTGTGGTCACACCGAATTATACGGCCGGAACTATACGGGCGGGTGATGTTGCTTCGCCCGTATAGTTGCGGCGATGCCGCCAACTAGGGTTTCTTTATATAGGAAACAGCTATACGGACGGAACTATACGGCCATATCGCAACGATCCCGCCGTATAGTTGGTCGTTAAACTGTCTGCCTCTCGTGATAAATTTCTAAATCTAGCATCGATATCTATACGACCGGAACTATATGGCCGGAATTTTTATTTCTGCCGTGCAGTTGGTCGTTAAAATCTTAGTACCTTTGGGATGAAAATCTTCGAAGGCATCGATATCTATACGACCGGAACTATACGGCCGGAATTTTTATTCCTGCCGTATATTTGGTCGTTAAACTCTGAGTACCTTTCAGAAATTTTTATACAAAGGCATCGATATCTATATGACCGGAACTATACGGTCGGAATTTTTATTCCCATCGTATAGTTGGTCGTTAAACTCCCAGTACCTTTAAAAAAAATTGTACGAAGGCATCAATATCTATATGACCGCAACTATACACCCGGAATTTTAATTCCGCCGTATAGTTGGTCATTAAATTTTCTGTGTCTTTGAAGAAAATTTGTTGATGACAAAGATATGTATACGACCAGAACTATACGGCCGGAATTTTTATTCCCACCGTATAGTTGTTCGTTAAACCATCAGTAATCATCAAAAAAATTCCATTTCTTAGAGGATTCCTTCGTATCCCCTAACTTAGTGAAATATCTTGTTTTTAACAGAAAATGGATAGTAAAAACTGTTGACCAACATTAGCATATTAAAAGAAAAAATTTAGCTTCTGAAAATAGAAAACTCAAACTTTTATTCTTATTATTATTCTCTACTCATTGAATTGACGTTTCTACTACTTTTTGATAGCTACATCTTCACGGGTGCACTTCCATAAGAATGTCTATGAAAAAGTGGTAGGAATGCGATGGACTTTTTTTCTAATCGATTTAATTGACAGAATGGGTTGACTCCCATTAAGAATTTATTAAGAATGGTTGAGTAACTCAACTTCTTCTCTCTTCTTGAATTCTTACCTTGGGTTGAGCCTTATCAAAGGTACTTACCACATGAACTCGTTTTTCCCGTGGAACATATATTTCTCCTGCTTTTAGCTTCTTTGGAAAATACCGAATGATTTCAGCATCATAAACATTGAAGATTATCTTTCCTTCAGCACAATCTACTGAAGCACCTGCAGTAATGAGGAAAGGTCTTCCAAGTATTATATATAATCTTTCATCTTCTGGCATTTCAAGGATAATAAAATTAGTGGGAATAACATGCTCATCAATCCTAAGTAAGACATCCTCAATCATACCAACGGGTTGTTTAGTGGATTTGTCAGCCATCTGTAAAGTGATAATAGTAGGTGAATACTCCCCTAATCCTAACATTTTATAGAGGGAGTATGGCATTACACTAACTCCTGCTCCTAGATCACACAAGGCATTATGAATATCAATTTTGCCTATTGAGCATGAAATAGTTGGTATTCCAGGATCTCCAGACTTAGACAATAGCTACCCATTAGCAGGATAGCTAGTTACCATGGCAACAATTTCAGTAATTTCTTTCTTTCTGCTAAGAATATCACGGAGAAATTTACCATAAGTAGGAATTTTGATTGCATCCGCAAATGGAATGTCCAGATGAAGGTCACTAAGTGCCTTTGTAAAAGAATTATAAATTACCTGATCCGGTGTTTTCTTTTTTCGATCTGGATAAGGAAGCTTTTTCTCACGTGACTTACTCTTGTCTTTTACCTTTTGTGGAGGGCCAGGATCTTTTGTTGCTTTCTTTTGTTGTTGCTTATTGCTTTTCTTCCTTTCTACTATAAAACCTTCATCTTCCTTGCTTATTTCTTTATCTTCTCTTGGATCAACCGTCTCTGCATCAGAGTCATAATGGTTATATTGTGCATCATTTTGGTCCTCCTTGGTTTGATCTTGCGTTTCAGTTTCATCTTGAGGATCCACCAATGTATCATCTTCTTGGCTTGCTTCGAGCAAGGCTTTTTTCCTTTCGCTCTTTTTTGGCTTCGTATTTCGGTGGTCCTAAGGGTCCTGTAACAACTGCACCCCTTCTTGTGAGAACATTAGTAGAAACAGGAATATCTTTATCTTCACGAAGAAAAATTTGATAACCAGATGCTATTTGTTCACATTGGGTTTCAATCATACTAAGGTACTTGTGAAATAATTTTATTTCTTGGCCAATCTCATCATAATTTTCAGTGAGTTCCGCCAAAATCTTTTTGTGTTTTTGGAAATGCTTATGCAAGTTATTATGAGATTTTACTTGTCGATGTTTTAATTCTTGAAAAACTTTTCTAGTTTCATCTTCTTCAGTTAAAAGTTGTAACAAATCTACTTTGTTTTCCTTAACAAGTTCAGAAGGTATACCTTTTTCTTTCATAGTCTTGCGTACCTCGGGCATAAGATCAGGAGTTATGCGAAGTATCCCTTTTTCCAGCTTAGTACCAAAATCAGGATTATATAAAGAATCATTCTTAGCCCTAGTAGACATTAATTCCAAACATTCTTTAATAGTCAAAGTATTTATTGATCCTCCTGCTGAGAATTCAAATAACTCTCTACATTGAGTATTGATACCGTGGTAAAATAAATGACAAATTGTTAGTTCAGAATAGCCATGATTAGGAATACTATTGATCATTCCAAAGAATCTTTCCTAGGCTTATGGGTAGTTTTCTCCCACGTTCTGACTAAAGTTGCCTATGTTCTTTCTTAGTTCCGTTACCTTTGTAAAGGAAGAAACATGTTTATGAATTTAGTAATGCAGTTTTCCCAACATTTAATGTAATGGCGAGGGAGAGAATATAACCAGTCTAGAGCTTTACATTTAAGAGACCATCGAAATAGTTTAAGACGAGAGAAGTTTCTTGGCAAACCTTTTGGTCCAAGCGATGTTATAACATTGTCAAACTCTCTAATATGTCTTCCTGGGTCTTCATCTTTCCTTCCACTTAAAGATTTCTCCTGCAAAATTTTAATAATTCCACCATCAAATCAATATTCTCTAACTCTAGAATTAGGGAACTCTATTGATTGTTTAAGAAATTCAGAACTTGGAGCACTATATTCCTGAGAGTTTTCTCAGGTTTCATAGGAGTTGTCCTATAAATAGACATGATTTTCATAATATCACTCAAGTTTTAAACTTCAACTTTATTTGATCTTAAAAGTTTTTTAATAATTTCTTCGCGCCACTAAGTAGGAACGCGCTCAATATAATCCGACTGGTAGGTCCTACCAGAGCGTGTAGACCCTTTGTCTTCTAAGGAGAACATTTTGTAGTAATAATACCTGAAATGTCAAAAGACAAACACTTAGCGCTTAGCTCCCAGGAATCGGTGCTAGAAAATAGCTTGATGTCTGCAAGAGCACATATCGTTTGTAGCTAGTTTCGAAGTTCAGATATCGATCCCATAGGAAGCCCAAAGGTAAGTGTTTATAGGCGAAGTCTCTGTCCCACCCGTCACAGGTCTTCGAGTAAATTGACTGCAAGTGTTGAAAATAGGAATGGGGTTTTAATTAAATGAGATGTATTTAAATAGAACTAAAATGTAAACTTCAGAAATATAAAGCATAAAAGTAAAGAACGGCTTTATTGTTTGTTGTTTCCTGTAGATGGCAAAAGAAGGCACGGGGAGATTCAGTTCATGATGATAGTGACTGTGCCAGGTGGACGAGTGATAAATGTAACAATTATAATCTTATAAATATATGTGTAGGCGAGCAACCCATAATTAGCCAGAAATCCTCTCGGTAGATTTCATCCCAACTTCAATAATCCTACTAGCCTGTTACCAAAACCATGGCAGACACTAGACGATTAAGACCCTTCAGGTCGCTTAGCGATTAAGCTCCTTGGATCGGACTAATGCAATAAGCACAGTGGTTACTCGTTATCCTCGAGTCAACTAGCTTTCCATTGATATCCCCGTGTCACCCGGGGGTCGCCGGTCCACTAGCGAACAAGATCTTATCTATGTAGAACAAAGCATCATGTTGTCTGGGCCCTTAATTGGACAACAAGCATTAGGCATCCCACAGATAGTCAAGCACACATAATATAGTAATTAGAATCAATCACAAACTAATGGAAAATATGAAGGCACATCACAACTCACCAATCCCCTACATCTCCCACGCCCAAAGGAATTACTCACACATGAGAGAAGAATGGATCATCAATATAATTGAATAAAGGGAATTCGTCTTTATATTACCGTGGAGATCCACAATAAGAATAGAAAAATATCCAACACAATTCAAGATGGGAAGAAACAATCTCAAACCCTAGTCTTGTAAGGTGGAGATCCCTGTCTCTCTCAAGTACAAGTAGTGGCTATGGGGGTGTATTGGCTAGGAGGTTGAAGATCGTGGAGCGAGATGAAGAACGTCTTGCCCTTCTTCTCCAGATCTCTTCTTTTTCCCCTCTGGACGGTATGGCGGCTGTTGTGTTGTGTTTTCGTCCCTGGTCCCTTCACAGAAGTTGTCCCTTTTGACGAGACAGAGGCGGCGGCAACTATACGGCCAGAAAAATATTCTCACCATATAGTTGCTCGTTAAAACTTCTATGAGCTCCCCTCGCGTGCTTCCAAGGTGGGACTCGCTTGTTTTCTCCAGAATAATGTGTTTCTCTAGTTAAATCCTTCTGTTAACGTTCAGAACCTGAAACATACATTAAAAACCAAGTTTTCTTCACTACCGAAGTATTAGCGTTAGGTAAAGCCATAAAACGATCAAATCCGGAAAAAAACCATCAATAAAAGCCATAAAAAATGGGTCGAATCTCACAGCTATCACCGGGTCTCAAAGCCATACACAGATAGGTTACATTTGTATGATTACAAAACCAAACAACATTGGTTCATATTTTCTTTCCCAATACGACTAAAGCTTTCATCGGAAGTTTCCTGGGCCATCATCTTGAATCTTCATGGGCCATGAACTTTTATGCAACTAGGATAGCAAATCATATGCACCCGAGTAACCATACCCATGTCAATCGTAATTTGTGGGACAATTTTCACAAGTCTTTTATGTGCTAAAATATTTAACTCAAATACTAGTCACTTTGATTAGAGCATATAGACTTGTATTTTCTTGTTAATTTCATATCATTCTTTTATTCTGAAAGTATTTGAACATTTTAAACTGTTTAAGACTTGTGCTTCATTTAGTAGATACTTTTATTTACTTAAATCCGCAACCATTTTGTATAAAATAACATTATCCACTATATTGATGAATCATAATACATCACTATGTACAGTATTCAAAAATTTAGTACACATATTCTGTATTAACCAGAACGTATTCTGTTTTAATCATCTTTGCCGACCAAGGCATGTTTTTCATGTGTCAAAATATCGAATATATAAAGAATTCATGTATTCATCTACATGAATGCATACAATAGAATTATGACTTAAGCTATAGTGTCATTTCATTATTACACTTGGATATCTTTTAACTCTCAATATTTCATAAATACATAAACCATTATCATGAAGACGATAACAAGAGTAACATATTCATAACTGAAAAATGTGACCATAATAGAAATCACTCGTAATAGTATAACAACTGATTTGCCAATGACTCATTATGAATAACCTTCTTGCACACACTAAATCAATTACAAAATTTATTCAAATTCAAAAAAAATATAGATGATAAATGTAGAAGGAGAAGTGTCATCAGCCATCAACACGCCAAGTCTCCTCATATCCTCCACGTAACGCTCAAACAGATTGTCTTGTTTTCACAAAACAGAACACGTATCAGTATACTTGGTGAAACTATAATAAGTGTTTTGTGAAAAATACATTCATAAATTGTCTATCATATATATACCTGCCCTATCGATGACTTGTCCTACGATAGGTTCTACCTTGATAGTTCTAAACTACATCATGAATTGATGAAAGGTAAGTGCATCCTCTCTCATCACATAGCCTCTAACGACCTGTCTGTAGCTGGGAGGAAGTGGGCATAACACCCCATCTATCACAAAGAAGTATGTCATACAGTAGTCCACGTCGTACACTAGGCGTGCATGATACCTATGCATGATCTCTAAGTGGCTGTCCTGGACGTGTTTTCTTATGTGAATGAAACTTATCTACCAACTGAAACTTCAAAAGTCTGATTTGTTCTATGAACATTGCTGTCAACACATCGATCATATCATATGGCATGATATGTGATAACTGCACCCGTAGCTCAGGTACCATCGCCCATCGCATGGTGCATGAGACGAGAATGAACAAGTCACGACAATCGCGAAACTCATCGTCCTATTCCTTAGTTGCATTATCATCGGGAGCATCTCCTAGTGGTTATTGTATTGTGTCGAGTACGTCATTAACGGTTAGGATGTCCCTAAAGCGTTGATACTAGTGTATGAAGTTGGACCCATCTAACTTAAGCTTCTCACTTTGAGAAAAGACCCATAGTCAAAATACATAGGCTTGAATGCCATGATCTACAAGGATATTTGCAAAGACATAAGACTAAATTCATAATACGTTCAAGTTTTATAATCAAATTATTACAAGAGCTCCCACTAAAACTGTCACCCCTAAGATGTTTTAGTGATTACACGATCCAAATTCACTACACCACCCCTGATCATCACGACCGGTGATATAGTTAGACGCCTCTACATGATCCAAATTCACTATACGATCCAAATAAAGTTAGACGCATCCACTTTATCTCTTGCATGTTCTATGTGGCTGCTAGGTCTTTCGAGATAGAACCGTTTCATGCCTACGAACTTCAACCACAACATCAATCAAATAGTTGTCTCTACTATTTCCCCACTTGGGGTCCTCCGTTACAAAAGCTATACCAACTATTGTGAGAGAGACATACACCCACTATCCATTTATACAGTACAAGTTATATGTCAAGTGTGGAACCAGTCTCACATAAGCTTACGCGTAAGGTCGATCCGGGCCACTTCATCTCACAGTGCCACAAAGTAAACAAGTACACGTGGGAGGGTAACAATTAGAGGATCAATACCCATATTAAACATGTGTTCTATCCATACTAGCATAACTATGCATAGATCGGCTTTGATACCACTGAAGAGGTTTGTAGTAGAAAACAGAAAAATCCTAGCTAGTGCAACACTAATGCCAAGATCTATCTACGAGTTAATGCAGTAACAGGAGAGACGGTTTCGGTGACATACCCTTGTATACCAAAAGCGTTTACGTTCGAGAGAATGTTGGTGATGTAGTCGTACTCGTAGTCTACCTCGAGGTCACATTGCTCCGCGCATGTCACCTCATGGTCCTTGCACGACAGCTCCAATGCCACAACTGGCAGCACCTCCATGGTCTCGCACATGTCCGGTGTCCGACGAAGACTCCCGTTCTTCTTGATCCAGTCGGGATGGGGAAGTAGACCTTCTAGAACTAATATCTAGCAGTGCGATGGCGTGCCGGGGTGGTGTCATCTCCTACACGTGCAGTTCTTCTGGGAACCGCACATACGAGATCCAATGATAGAGAGAATGGAAAATTCCCTAAGGAAATATTCCTTAGGAAATTCCCAATTTATTTGTTGTATTTTTCCTCCAATAAATACCGTCTTATATAGGAGAAAAGGGGAGACCTCATCTTCCCAAAGTCCCGGGGTGAGACTATAGGAAAGAGGGAGGAGGCACGTCAAAGGGAGGCCAGTCGGGTGGGCCCCCTCCCCCACACGCGGCAAAAGGTGGCGACGACCCCTCCTTGGGTGGTTCCCCCTTGGGCATTTTCCCTCTATGGATTTGACCCATTAGGGAATTTGCCATTTTAAATTTTTATTTAATATTAATTCTAACAATTAATATGAAATACATATTATAAAATTCGTTTTGATCAGAAACACCTTTTGATTCACTCCGAACTACTTCAGATCCTCCTAGAATAATTCTAGTTCTCTCACGGAACATTTCTGATATTCTCATCTCTTTCTCCTAGTGGTCCCAAAATTTTCAAAATGACCTCCAAGCGTCGTAGAACCCTTATGTGCGTTACTGAAAGAACATTTCATGTTTTCCTATGTTTTGTGTGTTAGATAACAATACTGTGGAGATTATTCATGTGCGCTAAGGGTGCAGGAAGCTTTGAGGGGGGCCGGATTATCCGCCCCACCAAGGGCCGGATAATCCGGCATACCTCATTGCTCAAAGGGAGCCAAGGCGCGTCGCTTGGTATCCGGTCGAATTTTCTCCTGGAAAATCCGAACTGGGGCAGTTTTTCCTCCCTAGGCCGGATAATTCGGCTGTCGCATGGGCCAGATAATCCGGTCCCCAGTTTTTGAGCAAAGGGAGCCAAGGCGCATCGCTCGGTATCCGGTCGGATTTTCTTCCCGAAAATCCGAAATGGGGCGGTTTTTCCTCCCCAGGCCGGATAATCTGGCCTTCACATAGGACAGGATAATCCGGCCCCTAGAAGTTGATCAAGGGCAAGCTCGGCGCGACGCTCTGATAGGGGGCGGATTATCTACCAGATATTCCGAGTCTAGGGCGGAGTTTTCCCCAGGCCGGATAATCCGGCCCTCACTTGGGCCGGATAATCCGGCCCACAAAGTGTCGAACGGCTGGTTTTGGAAGGGGGTATAAATACCCCTTCTTCCCCAACGTTCAGAACTCTTGATTCATTCAAAATTGACCAGACATTGTGTAGGAGCTCCCATTCTTGATCTCCCACTTCAACCACCCGAATGCTTTGATCTTTGGGGGAATGGAAGGAGGAGAGGATCATCATCATCATCACGAATCAAGCGCATCAACTCCTCTCCATTCACTTGGAGAAATCCCTAATCTAGTATTCTTGTCAATACCTAGATCTTGTTCGTTGGATTTGATAACTTTGTTCTTGTGGCAGCTTGTTGTCATTTCGGGAGCCTCCAAGTTGATTGTGGAGTTGTTGCCCCGCTAGTTGTGTAAAGGCGCCGGTACCCACCTCGAAGGGTACCTATAGTGGAAAGGTGGATCAAGCCTTTGGTGGCGGGATCCATTGGGGAACAAGGTGAGGCCTATTGTGGCGTGGTGGTCTTAGTACCGCCCACCCCTCTAACACAGACGTACTTCCCTTAACAAGGAAGGAACTGTTGTCAAACAAATCATGTGTCTCTGCGTGCTTCACTACGTGACGAGGGTTTAACTCATCAATGCCCATTGTTATGGACTTGTCCGCGAGTGAGGTGGACAAGAGGGTTCAACTGGTCACCAAGTACACCGTCAAAATTGTGCTCCCCAGTGAGCCAGTTGTTCCTCCATTTGATGCTTCGAATCCTCCTCCTGAGGTATAGTTGTGCTACGCAGTAGCTGAACTCGTCGATTGCTTTTCTGTTGCTTACTTGCTTTTTGGTGAATTTTGTTGTCTGCATGCAGGATTGGGCGGTGTCGCCTTGTATGCCCCCTCTCCTTGAGGGGATTATTCCTTGCGAAGCCTTGGAAGAGGATGAGTCTGAGTCGACTGTCCCTTCTGATGTGGAGGAGGAAGCCCCCGAGTCCGATAGTCCGGATACTTGCAAGCGTTGGCGCAGCGAGGATTCTGACACGTCGTCTCCTACGACTCCAGAAGCTCCAGGTGTTGGTGCGGAGTCGCCGATACCTGCTATTCCTGTGAGCGCCGTGGCACCATCTTCTCGCAAGAAGATGCGATTGCCCAAGGAGTCCTCGTCAGAGTCGGGGGAGGCCACTTTTGACTTTGACAAGTTTGACTGGTAAGTTTTTCTAGTTCGCTTGTTCCTCTCTGTTTTGTCCTTGTTGGCTTGTCTCGGATTGAGCCCTTTCTCAATGTGGGTTTTGTCTTGTAGTCAAGAGGCATCGTCATCTTCTGGCGACGTCCAATTTTTGAAGGAATCAGGAGTCACGACCTCGAGGGCCAAGAAAGAGGTCGAGCGCGCTCCTTCCCCTCCATTGGCGGCCCACTCCGGGCACAACTCTTCCAGTTCTCCTCATGCAGGGGAGCATCGAATGGTTGCCCGGATGACGGTCCAACAGACATCTTCGGAGTCATTGGAGGACCATGTAAGTGTAGTTTGTCTCCTTTTTAGTGTAGTAGTCAATGTTATCTATTGCCTCTGCTGATTCCTTGTTGTACGATAGCTCCTTGTGAAGGAAGCCGCGCACTTGGCAGAGCAAGTGATGGCGATGGGCCGCCAGCATGCGATGCTGGAGACGCATCACCGCGTGGTTGAAAGTGAGTGTTCTACACTTATTCTTCTTCGTCTTCTCCTTTTGATATAGTCGACTGATAGTCAACTTTTGTTTGTCGTGTAGCTGAACATACTGCCCTATTGCGTGACGCCGCCACCTTGGAGAAGACACTTGCTGCGGCCGTGAAGGGTCGTGACGAGGCAATCGCAGCGCGTGACGAGGCGCGGAAGCGTGAAGAGGATCTGCGTGCCTCCTTCGCGGCCAGGGAGAAGTTGTTCGAAGAACAACTGTTCTCAATTGCCAAGGCCCTCTCAGGTACTTTGCTTGTGTATATTGTTATCCTTCTCTGCTTCAAATGTTTTTGCCGGTGGCGCTGATGTTTTTTTGTCCATGTGTGGATTTTTGTACAGATGCTGGCGATTTGAGCTTCGACCCGCAGGCCCTTCGTCGTGATGACGCTCTGGCGGGTGCACTGTCAGCAGTCGAAGACCGCAGCACCGCCATGCATGACACGCTCTCCAAGGCCAAAAGCGTACTCAGTCGCCTTTGGGAGGAGCTGATGCCCAAGGCAGAGCTAGTCGAGAATATTGACGAGCTGGTGGAGTCACTCACTGGAGGTGTGCCTTCTAGCTTCAAGAACTCACTCCGCGCGGCCGGCGCGTCCATGTTGCTTGCCATGGTGCAGGCCCACGGAGTCGAGATCGATCCTGCCACGGTGTCAAAGGCGATGCATGTTAGCGCGGACGGCCAGCAGGTAGTCTTCGCTCCCTTCGTGACTGTCTGTGGCAAATATGGACATCATTTGATAAATACTGTTGCGAAGTACTCCGAGGAGCTCCAACGTGCCAAGAAGGCGGCGAAAGCTTCGGCATCAGGGGCCGGCGGAAAGTCAGTGGCGTCTGACACTGCCACGGACTTGATGAAGCCCCCGAAGCCGTCGAAGTCGAAGAAGCCAGTTGCTCCTTAGTTAGCTTTGTAATAGTTAACTAGTTTATGTCATTTTGTTTGAAGAACATGCCTGCTGGCAAGTGTATCTGCTGATACTTTTGCTAGTCTTGAATGCATCTAATCCTTTTGTCTTTGTGTTGATTTGGTCGTCTTATTTGCTTCTATCTTGACTTGTGGTAGGGGACATCAAGTGATCCTTTGAGGGAAACTCAGGACTCGCCGATTCTTGATGATATCATGGCACCGCCACGCTCCAGGGTAGATGAGCTGTTGCTGCTTTCGCGACTGCATGACCGCGTAAGCAGCTGGAGCGTGAGTTCTCGGTGCTCCGTGGTAACCCGGATGTATAGAAGTCGAAGGCGGAAAAAGCCGCCGCCCGAGAGCAGTATCTGCTTGGTGAGGTGCCGTAGCTGGGCGACCAATTCAAATGTTAGTTTGCTTGTTCTCATCTTTTCCTTGAAGTCACTTGCAGTGGTATGTTGTACTCATGCTGTTGTTCTGCTTCGTGTAGTTGTCAGCACGCGTCATCCGCAGGAGGAGAAGGATAGAATTGCCATTCGCATGCATGATCTTACTCAGGAGCAACTTCAAGAGAGTGGATACTTCTGGGTAGATCATGATCGTGCGACTGCGTTGGCGACCCTACAGGATCGTGCGTCGCGGGTGCTGCTCTTTCTGAAGAAGTCACAGTCATGCTTGAAGAACATTTATCAGGCGATGTTCCCGCTAGATGATACTCCATCAGGCTTGTTGGCCCTCCTTGCCAAGTTTCAAGATCTAACCGCGGTTCGCGAGTGCGTGAGGCAACAATTGGTGGCTGGTGCTAAGGCTGCTCTGTCAATGGTGCGACTGCATAGGCCTGACGTGGATGTTGCGGCAATTGTGTCTGGGCCGCCTGCACCGCCAGCAGGTTCTGCCTGGAATATGGTGCCGCACTACCAGGCGGTGGATCGCCCAACAGAAGAGATCATCGACTTCTTTGAGGAACAAACCAACGTTCTCCTGCTGCAGTAGTAGCCTAGTTTGTATCCTGCACATAAGTGTACTTGTGTTTTAAAGTTCATATAGGTCTTGTAAATAATTTATTGTCAAATGTGCATAAAGAGCTTTGTTAGCATGAAGTGTGTTGCACTATGCGAGTCCTTTTCGTTAGCCTGGCCATGCTTTATCTCGGTCCCTTGTCAACCTATCAGGTGCGTTGCAGCTGGGTTGAGGTTGTGTTTAATGCTTTCGATTGATGTACCAGCTACTCAGGATATCGCGTTTTGGTTCGAAGAACAGATGTGTATAGGGTGGCGCAGCCCCCGAGTAGATAAATTGAAAAAGTAAAGGAGAACACAGAGTTTTGGGGCACTTAGCTTTTATTTATTTGAAGAACAGTGCGAGGTACAATGTGTGGCTAAGTAGCCTTCGCTGAGTAGCCTTATTTGCAATGTAAAAGTAAAATCGACTAGGGGTAGAAGCGTCGCAGTTGTGCGACGTTCCAGGGGTTGGAGTATGCGACTCCTGTCTCTAAATCTTGAAGGCGATAGGCGCCACCTGGGATTACTTCTGTAATCATGTACGGTCCTTCCCAGGGGGACTCGAGCTTGAGATACCCCTGCTGCTTCAGTCGCAGGACCAGGTCGCCTTCGACGAAGGATCTGGGGCGAAGCGTCCTACTGTGGTAGTTGCGCAGGTTCTGTTGGTAGATCGTGGATCTTTCTGCGGCGATTTCCCTTGCCTCATCAAGGAGGTCGACAGAGTCTTCGAGTGCGAGGGATGACTCTTGTTCGCTGTTAGCGACCACGCACGACGCCTTGTACCGTACCTTAGCGGGTAGCACTGCCTCGGCTCCATGCACCATAAAGAATGGCGTGTAGCCCGTGGCGCTGTTTGGAGTTGTACGTAGGCTCTAGAGTACGGATTGCAGCTCGTCCGGCCAGCAGCCCGTGGCTTGTTCGATTGGCCGGAGGAGTCGCTTCTTGATGCCGCCGCAGACAAGCCCGTTTGCTTTGTCCACCTGACCGTTGGTCTGTGGATGCGCTACTGAGGCGTAGCTGATGTTGATCCCCAGGTTCTCGCAGAATTCTTGGAACTCCTTGGATGTGAAGTTCGTCCCGTTGTCGGTGATGATGCTGTGCGGCACTCCGAAGCGATAGACGATGGACTTGAAGAACTTGACTGCGTTGTGCCCTGATTGGTTGGTCACTAGCATGGCCTCAATCCACTTGGTGAATTTGTCGACTACGACTAAGAGGTAGACGTAACCTCCTCATGAGGACCTTGGAAGTTTGCCGACCATGTCGAGCCCCCATTGCGTGAAGGGCCAGGCCAGTGGGATTGGCCGTAGCTCTGCGCCCGGTGCGTGCGGCTGGTCCGCAAATCGCTAGCAAGCGTTGCATTTTTGGATGATGTCCTTGGCATCGCGCATGGCCGTAGGCCAGTAGAATCCAGCTCGTAGAGCTTTGGCGACGAGGGCGCGATAGCCGGCGTGGTGCCCGCAGGTCCCTTCATGGATGTCGAGGAGAACTGCTTTTTGATCGGCCATGGAGACACATCGTTCGAGTACTCCTGTGATGCTACGTTTATACAGTTCACCGTTGATAACAGCGAATGCCTTGGATCGCCGCGCGATGTGCCGTGCATCTGTCGGATCGTCCGGTAACCTCTTGCTGAGGAGGTACGTGATGTACGGTTGCGTCCAGGATTGTTCGATCATCATGACGCTCATTGGTCCCTCGAGTCATGTGTCCAGCTCCAAGTCATTGAGTGCCATTGGCTCATTGGGTGGCGTAGCCCCCGAGTCTGTTGCTGCGCTTGTTTTCTTCTCTGCGGCCTTTGGCTTGATGGAGCGTTCGCAGATGCGCTCGAGAAATACCCTAGGTGGTATGGGGGTGCAGGTAGAGCCTATGTTGGCGAGTGCGTCCGCCTCTTCGTTGCTTTCGCGACCTACGTGCCGCAGCTCGCAACCATCGAAGTCTCCTTCGAGTGTGTCGTAGAGGTCGCGATACGCGATCATGTTGTCGTTCAGTGCGCCGCACTCATGGATCGTTTGGTTGACGACCAGCTTGGAGTCGCCGTATATGATGAGCCTCTTAGCGCCGCAGGCTTTTTCCATCCTCATCCCGTGCAACAGGGCCTCGTATTCAGCCTCGTTGTTGGAGGCTGTGAACTGCATTCGCAGGATGTACTTCAGCTTGTCCCCTTGAGGTGATGTCAGAATGACACCTGCGCCTGCTCCGTCTTTCCGCTTGGACCCATCGAAGTGCATTGTCTAGAGGTAGGACATATCTGGCTTGTCCAGGAGCTGGTTCTCCATCTAGTGCACGAGGAAGTCAGGGAGAACTTGCGACTTGATTGCATCGCGCTTTTCGTATGTGATGTCTCGTGGAGACGATTCTATTCCCCAAAGCACGACTCGCCCCGTGGCGTCGGGGTTATTGAGGATATGTCCCAATGGGGCGTCGTTGACCGCCACGATTGGGTGTTCCTGGAAGTAGTGGCGCAGTCGCCGCACGGTCATAAAGATGTTGTACGCCAGCTTCTAGTAGTGCGGGTACCGCTGTTTTGTTTGCGTGAGGACCTCGCTGAGGTAGTATACTGGGCGTTGTACGCCGTGGACCTTGTTTTCCTCAGCTCGCTCGACGACTAGCACTGTGCTGACCACCTGGTTGGTGGCGGAGATATACAGCAACACTGGTTCCCTTTCTCGTGAGGTCACCAGCACTGGTGAAGTGGATAGCAGGCGCTTGAGGTCTTCGAATGCTTCTTGCGCTTTAGTGATCCACTCGAATTTTCAGTTTTGCGGAGGAGCTAGTAGAAGGGCAGCGCCTTTTCGCCCATTCGACTGATGAATCGACTGAGGGCCGCGATTCGTCGAGCCAGCTGCTGGACGCCCCTTTTATCTTCTTCGGGTTCGCCTCGATTCCCCTCACGAAGATGAGATACCCGAGTAGCTGCCCCAATGGTACGCCGAAGGCGCATTTTTACAGATTGAGCTTGATCCGATAGCGGCTGAGGTTGGCGAAGGTTTTGCGCAAATCGTCGATTAGAGAGGCTTCCTCCTTGGTCTTGATTACTATGTCATCGACATAGACTTGGATGTTGCGACCTAGTTGTTCCTTGAGGCAAGCGTGCATGCACCGCTGGTAGGTGGCTCCCGCGTTCTTTAGCCCGAAGGGCATTGTGTTGTAGCAGAACACACCAAAGGGCGTTGTAAGCGCTGTTTTCTCTTGATCTTCCTCCTTCATTCAAATTTGGTTATAGCCTGAGTAGGCGTCGAGGAAACAGAGGCACTCGCATCCCGCGGTGGATTCAATGATTTGGTCGATCCATGGCAACGGGAAGTGATCCTTTGGGCAGTGCTTGTTCAGAGAGGTGAAGTCCACGCACATCCGCAGGATATCCGTGTCCTTTTTTGGTACCAGCACCATGTTGGCGAGCCAAGTGCTTTCCTTGATCTCGCGTATGAACTTGGCTTCAAGGAGTCTATTGATCTCCATTCCAACTACATGCGCTCGTGGCTCAGACAATCGCTGAATTGTTTGCTTGACTGGCCTTGCGTCGGGGTTGACGTTGAGTGCGTGCTCGGTGAATTCCCTGGGAACTCCTGGCATGTCCGCAGGACACCAGGCGAAAATTTCCCAGTGCTCACGGAGGAATTCGACGAGCGCGAGTTCCTATGCGGGACTCAAGTTGTTGGTGATGAGGGCTGTCTTGGCGGGATCCGATGGGTGGACCTGCACTTTCTTTGTGTGCACAGATGAGTCGAAGGAGAGATCAAGTGAGCTTGACCTGCTCAGGGGAGGCAGACTGTTGTCTGTCGTCTCCTTCAGTCTCGCGAGTTCCTCATGCATGCCGAAGGATTGGGAGATTCTGTTGAATTCCTTGTCGCAACTGTCAGATCGCTCGAAGCTCCCATTGATCATGATGACGCCATTGGGACCTGGCATTTTCATCTGCAGGTAGGCGTAGTGGGGCACTGCCATGAACCTAGCGAACGCGACGCGCCCGAGGATGCACTGGTACTGTGAGGGCCAGTCGGCGACCTCAAAGTCGATGCGCTCGCGCCGGAAGTTCTTCGGCGTGCCGAAGATGACGTCGAGGTTGATTTTGCTCGAGGGTATACACCTTTCCCTGGGACGATGTCGTGGAACGTTGTGTCTAAGGCCTCCAGGCAAGTTAGAGGGATCCTCATTGCTCGCAAGGTACTTGCGAATATAAGGTTGATGCCGCTTCCGCCATCCATGAAGACGCGGCTCATATCGAAGCCTCCGATTTGCGCCTCGAGTACGAGGGGGCAATGGCCTGGACGGGGTATCTGAGGCAGATGGTCGCACTTGTCGAAGGTGATGCATGACTCGCTTCCACTGAGGTACTCAGTGGTGGAGGGTGCCGAGTGCGTGGCCAAGTTCACTTGGCGAGTGATGGCCTTCTGCACCCTGTTGGAGGGGCATCCCTTTTGGATCATCATGTTTCCCATGGCTCATGGGTACGGTTCGCCTCCATGGTGCTGGTCCGGTGCAGCTGCATTCGGGGGTGGTCCAGGTGGTGGTGGCGGTGCGCCATGTGCCACGGCACCTGGAGCGGCTCCGTCGCCTCTTTCGACTGCATTACGGTTCATCCGAACTAATCCCTCATGTAGCTTGAGGAACTCGCGGCAGTCTTTGATGAGGTGGCTGGACTTTTTCTTGCCGTCATGCTTGTCGATGTAGAAGTGCACCGTGCATGGCCCGGACAGTTTGTCCTCGATGGAGTTCACGGGTGCCTCATCATGAGTGCGGCGTTGCCACACTTGCGTGGTTTTCTCGGAGTCGCGGTATACACCGCTACGGTATCCATTGTTGCGGTTATCGTTGCGTCTATCGGCGTAGCCGGCTGCGACCATGTTGACGTCGTCGCGATCATCGTAGATGCGCATGCGGCGCTTGCCTCGGCGGTCGCATCTGCGTTCGAGTTCCGCCTCCTCGTTGGAGTGAGCATGATTCTTCACCGAATCTTCTCCATCGGCCCACCGATTCGCGATCTCCATCAGGTGGTCGATGGTCTGGGGCTTTGAGCGGCCCAGATCCTCCCTGACTTCTAGGCGGCGGACGCCACCGTTGAATGCATCAATCGCGTGATCTTCCGAGATGTTCTCTGCGGAGTTCTTGATGATGGACCACCCTTGGATGTAGGAGCGCAGCGATTCGCCGGATCTTTGCTGGCAGCATCTCAGCTCTTCGATTGATGCGGGCCGCTTGTATGTGCCCTTAAAGTTGCGCACGAAGTTGTAAACCAGCTCATCCCAACTGCGAATGGATCCGCGTGGGAGGTTGTTGAGCCATGCTCGGGCGGCGCCCTGCAGCTGTAGCTGCAAGCATTGCATGACAGTGCTTCGACTGTCTCCGTGGAGTCTGACAGAGGAAATGTGGTCCTCCAGCCAGATCTTGGGGTCCTGTAGGCCGTCAAACTTCGGGTTCTCCGACGGGAGTTTAAACCCCTTAGGCATTCGCTTCTGCCTAATGGATCCGCTGAAGCATCTGGCGCCGCAGAGCTCCACATCTTCTTCTTCCGTGTCAGTCAACCGAGCACGTCGTGCCCTTGATTTGTCGAGCTTACGCTGCGTGAGGTTGTCGCGCGCATCATAGTCACGATCGTGGCACCGTGAGCGGCGGCGTCGAGACAGGTTGTGACTGTCATCGCTGGACGAGGGCGAGGAATAGCGCTTTGCTAGCGCCTTTCCCTTCTTTGGCTCTGGTGTTGGCTCCTTGTCGAGGGCGGCCTCGATTAATCCCAAGCCTACGATCGTAGATCGATGCATGGAGGTTCAGGGATCTCCAGCTGGCGGCTGGTTGTTAAGGAGGTACATGGTGGCTGCTGTCACCGCAGCCTGCGGCGTCTTGGGGACCACGTTGCCTCGTGTGTCGACTGTCATAGAGCCGAAGTCGAGGAATTTTGCGGCTTCTATGCGTCCTTGCTCGGTGAGATGGGCCATCCAAGATTGCCTCTTCTTGGCGAGGTACTCGTTGCCCCTTGAGGAGGATCCTCCGTAGGAGGAGAGCCCAGCACGACGAAGGCTCGATTCGTCCGCTGCCTTTTTACGCGCTTCGAGTTGCGCGATTGTTTGTAGTTGGCGCTTGAATTCTTCCTTCAGGAGCCAGTGATAGCCCATCAGCAGTTCTTGCAGGGATCCGAAGGGTAGAGGAGCGCCTCGTAGGGCCTCGCGGCAGCGATCCCATTCTTGATCGTTGAGCTTGATCACGACGCGTTCGCCGGTTTGCTCATTGAGTATGCTCGGAGGTTCGACTACTCCTCCATTGTTGACGGGGGGCGATTGCCACCGTTACCGCCGTTGCCACCGTTGCTGGCGTTGGGTGGGTCCGTGCCGTTACTAGGATTACCACCGTTGTCGCGATTGGCAGAGGTATCGCCTGCGTTGATGACGGTGCACATGAAGTGATTGGGGAAGTTGTTGCTTCCGCAACTCTCAGATCCAGAACCGTAGGTTCCATCTTCAATGGCCAGATCACTCAGATCGGAGTCGTGACTGCTGTCGCTGACCGTGTTCTCGACTGCTGTCGAGGCGTTGAGCTCACTGAGGGTGCCAATCGATGGAGGGAACCATGATGCTGGGGCAATCGCCGGTGCTGTCGGCTGATTAGGCATGCGAAGCGTGCCCATCTGACCAACTTGGAAGCGGAAGCGCCCGATCGCCAGGCTGATTCCGTCGCCCACAGACTCGAAGGCCGGGCGAGTGGCCGGCGTGTGGACGGCGAAGTCGAACGTGCCGAAGAGCTGGCGAATCTCCGCTGTTGCGGAGTTGTAGATCGCAGTTGATGGGGCCAAAGAAGCCACAACATCATCACTCCCAATTCCCATAGACAGCGCCAATTGACGAGGGTTTAACTCATCAATGCCCATTGTTATGGACTTGGGTTTTGGAGAAGGAGGGAGCGTGGAGACATCTATCGGCTAGCAAACAAGCACACGGGGGACAAAGATTTACCCAGGTTCAGGCCTCGTAGAGGTCCCTACTCCTGCTTGTCTGCTCGTGCAATTATCGAAGGAACCGAAGGTTACAATGGTGCGCAGATGCAATCTGGCGAGGGTTGTGGAAACTAGGGTTGTGTGTGTCCTCCTCGCCGCCCCCTCCTAGCCTTTATATAGATAGGCTAGGTCCCGGGTAGCAGGTCGAGTCGGTTACAATTTAGGGTTTTCCCCTTCAAACTTTCTATCTTTAACTTCTTCTTGTTCTTCAAGCAATCGAGAGTCCGTAGGTTATTCGAATCCTTCGTTTGGGCCGTGGCGACACCGTGGGCCTGTACGTATTTATACCGTATATACCAAGCTTGAGTACCTGTAGGGTATACCCATGTCACTACGGTTTACCCCTTCCTCTTCCACTCACTCTTTACTCACTAGTAGATAGGTTTGCATATACGGAATTTCCACCTAATAGTTTATCTAGAGAATTTACCCTTTGTCCTAAGCCTAAAATTGAAAAGGTATTAAAATTTGGAGTAGCACCTATTCACCCCCCTCTAGGAGCCCATACGATCCATTTCAATTGGTATCAGAGCCCCGGCTCTTAATTCAGGCTTAACCGCCTAAGAGTAGTATGGGTACCAAGGATGATGGGAATGAGGCTGTGGATAAGGTCATAATGGATGATCTCAAGTCGTTCGAAACAACCTTGTTGAAATCCTTTGAGGCCAAGATGGAGGAGATGAATCAAATGATTGCTCGCCTCACATCATCCATAGCCCCATCTCCATCCTCCTCTGAGGCAGCCACACCATCATCTAAGGAAAAGGGTAACACCGGATCCAAGGATGATGATGTGGAAGGTGAAAAAATTAATAGTTCCACCTCCAAGAAGGGAAGTGGTAAGGAGGAATATAGTGAGGTTCACCACGTATATTCCCCCGACCCACCTATCCCTCATCCACATATAAATAATAGGGGTGATCCACCCAAGCTCACTGCATCCTCTTTCAATCAATGGCAATTCTTAATGAAATCTCATGTTTGCAGCTCCTCTATTGAACTTTGGAGGATTATTGAAGATGGTCTTCATATTGGAGATCAAACCAACTTAACAAGAAGAGAAGTTGTGGATAGCCAATTGAATGCCACTGGTCTCCACATGATACAGCGGTGTGGGTCCCAAGGACATGCCACACATTGAACATCTCAACACAGCTAAAGAAGCTTGGGATGCTCTTACGGATCTCTTTGTTGGGAATGAAAGCATGATAAGGAACACGTATGATGCCCTTAGCAATGAAGCTGAGGGATTCTACATGTTGGATGGTGAAAATCATGAAGACATGTATAGAAGACTCAAGGGCATCGCAACAACATTTAGAAAGCATGGGGCCACTCACATTGATGATGCATGGATAAAAAGGAAATATGTGAGTGCCTTAATGCCTTTTGAGCCAACGATCTTGAAGAGTCTGCAAGGTAGACATAACTACCATCAAATGACATCCAATGAGGTCATGCAAGAGATGGCGTCATTCAAAGTGGCGGCAAAGAATGATGAAGATGCTCGTGCTCGGGCCATTGGAATGCAAAAGGGTGTCAATGTTGCTCTCAAAGCCAATGTTGTTGAGCAAAAGGAGGATGAAAGAGCATTTGAGGGGGCCTCCATGGACTGCCCCGATGAAGTCAAACGTGCTCATGGTGAGTACATGGCGTTTTATGCAAGGAACTTTTGGAAGGACCCTGCCAAAGCCAAGTCGGAACTTGAGCGCAAGAACGGGTCAAATGGAAGAAGAGAAAGTGGCCCAAGATTGAGAACTTGCTACAACTGTGGAGATAGAATGCACTTTGTAGCCGAGTGTCCATATCAAAATAGAGAAGACAATGGTGGCAGGCTCATTCTTAAAGAGAAATCTAAAGCACCTAAGAAGAAGCCATTTATTAAGAAGAATGGCCCCTTCAAGAAGCAACCCAAGATTGTCTTAGTAGCACAAGAAGAATACTCCTCTGCAAGTGAAGATGAAGAGGATGATGATAGTTCTCGCGAGGTGGCTGCTATAGCCACCACATCGACTCCTTCATCTCTCTTCGACTCGCCAAACGAGAACGTCATCAACAACAACGCCACTTGCCTAATGGCAAGAGGGTCCGAGGTATCAACTTGTAGCTCTTCATTTCCTAAGACTAACATAATTTTGGATATGGATGATCATGACAGTCTTAAAATGAAAGAAGAAGTTATTGCTTTGGATACTTTTTTCACTAACCTGCAAGGTGAGCACAAACTCCATTTTGATGCTCTTATGAGTCAACTTGCTCAAGCCGAAGATCTTCTTGAAGAAAAGTGCAGAACTGAAAGAGAAGATGCCTTGGAGATAGCTTCTTTGAAGAATGCCTTGGAAGAGGAAGAGGAAGCTCGAGTATCTTTGGAAGAGAGACTCAAATCCATTGAGGAGTCACAGGAAGAAGCTGTGGCTCAGCTCATCAAAGAACGTGACCATGCTCTTGCCAAGGTAAAGAAACTAAAGAAATAAAAGATTGACTTTGGGGCTGTTCATGCTAGACTTTTGGAGAAGTTTGATAATCTTGAAAGTGCTCACAAGGCATTGAAGAGTGATCATTCTACTTTAAATGAGTCTCATGACCAGCTCCAAACTCAATTGAAACGGTATGATGTGCCAAGTACCTCCACTTCATCCTATGGAAAACAAGACCTTGCAAGAGGTTCTCAACACAAAGGTAAAGAAGTTATTGATGAGATACTGAGCAAGCAAAGGACAAACAATAGTAAAGAAGGTCTTGGTTACATTCCCAAGACAAAGAGCAAGAAAAACAAGAAGAGCAAGACTGCTCAACCAAAGACTAGCAACATTACCAATGACAAGACTAATTATGATGGTTTTGGAGGGGTCAACAATCCTAAGTTCGAATTATATTGCGATTATTATGGTGATGTTTATGCTAGTTATGTAGGCCCTTATGATTGTTACATTCCTTGGTCTATTTGGGTTCCCAAGACCCTTGTCACTAACATGAGAGGACCCATTGAAAAATAGGTACCTAAAACCAAGAAGTAATTTTCTTGCAGGGCTATGCTTCCGGTGGTTCTAAATGGGTACTCGATAGCGGTTGCACGAGTCATATGTCCGGAAGAAAGGAGATCATCAACGAGATGCGGCCAAACCTTGATCATATAACCGTCTCCTATGGTGACAAGTCAAAATCTGAGGTGTTGGGTCTCGGCAAAGTTGTGGTGGCTCACGATATCTCTCTCGTGGATGTCATGCTTGTTGAGACCCTCGGGTACAACTTAATTTCAGTTCGCGCCCTTGGTAAGATGGGCTTTGCAGTTTATATTGATGCTGATTTGGTGTTACTCTTGTGGAGCAAGTCTCTAAAATTCGCTTTCATGGGATATGTCGAAAATGACCTGTACGTGGTGGACTTTTCGGGGAAAACCACTACAGGCCCGATGTGTCTTTTTGGAAAGGCTGACGCGGGTTGGCTATGGCATCGCCGACTAGCCCACGTCAATATGAGAACTTTGCAAAGTCTCCACAAGGGTGGCCACATCCTTGGACTAAAATAAAATGTCTCCTTTGCCAAAGATCGTGTTTGCATGGCGTGTGATGAAGGAAAAATGCATGACTCTCCTCATCGAAGGAAAACAATTATCTCGTCAAAAAGGATCTTAGAGCTCCTTCATGTGGACCTCTTCGGACCTCCATCTCATGCAAGCCTCGGTGGGAAGAAGTATTGTCTAGTTATTGTTGATGATTACTCAAGATACACTTGGGTTTATTTCTTCAAGTTGAAGAGTGAAACTCAACAAACTGTCATCGACTTCGCCAACGAGGTTCAATGTCAACACAACGTCCCCATTCTGGCTATAAGAAGTGATAACGGCTCCGAGTTCAAGAATTACACCTTAAATGAGTTCCTAAGTGAAGAGGGGATAAGACATCAATATTCCGCTGCGTACACCCCTCAACAAAATGGTGTAGCCGATAGGAAGAATCGAACTCTAATGGATATGGCAAGATCAATGTTAGCCAAATTAAATCTCCATATAACTTCTGGGCTGAATCGATCTCTACTGCTTGTCACTCATCCAACTGATTATACCTCCGCAAGATCTTGGACAGGACTCCGTATGAAATACTTATCGGTAACAAGCCAAACATCTCATACTTTCGAGTATTCGGTTGTAAGTGTTTCTTTCTTATCAAGGGAGTTCGTTTATCTAAGTTTGAATCTAAGGCTCTAGAAGGTATTTTTGTTGGTTATGGTGCCGAATCCCACACTTATAGAGTCTACAATAAGCTCTCCGGAACTGTTGTAGAATCTTGTAGTGTGGTGTTCGAGGAAAATGAAGGTTCCCGTGTAGGCAAGTTGGTGTTTGTGATGCAGATGTTGAAATACCCCAAGATGCCATAAGAAGAATGGGCGTGGGATTTTTCCACCCCATTGAGGAACCCCTTGTGGCGGATCCGGAAGGACAATGATCTTCCCATGAAGAGCCCTCATCTACACATGCCCAACATGTTCCCACCACGGGAGCAAATTCTGCACCATCTCCATCAACTGCTGAAGGTCAACTTGTTCCAGAAAACTCCAGGCCGGATTATCGGTGGACACCGGATTATCCGGCCACCCCGCTCCAGCTGACCATATTGCTCATGGTGGTGAAGATATCAATGCAAGCTCCAGGCTGGATTTTCCGGCAAGCCCCGAATCATCCGCCCCCTCGCCAGATCAAGCAAGCCCCAGGCATCCTGATGAAGCTACTACAAGTACTCCCAGGCTGGATTATCCGGCCTCTCCATCGGCCGGATTATCCGGCCCTGTCTCACCGGTTCAGCAGCCTCCTGTTACGGCTACTGACTCACCTCAAGGGCATGCTTCCCCACCACCTACTCCTGTTATCCCAGTTCCTAATCAAGGTCGAGTAAATGATTCCAATGAAGATTCAAGTGATGAAACTACTCCTCCAAGAGACAACCAACTTATTGAACTTCGTCGCAAGGCTCAAGTTGATCGGAACCTTGAGTTAAGGGGTCACACCCTCGACAAGGTTGTTGGTGATCTTCGACGAAGGGTTTCTACAAGAAGAGAATTGGCCAGCTTTGGTGAGCATCAAGCTCATATCTCAATGGTGGAACCTAAGAAGGTCTTTGAAGCTCTTGAAGATCCAGACTGGGTTGTTGCTATGCATGAAGAATTGAATAATTTCGAGCGCAACTGAAAGGGAAATGGACGTCGCCTAGAGGGGGGGTGAATAGGCGTTTTAAAATTATTACGGTTTAGGCTCTAATAAATGTGGACTAAAACTTAACGTTTAATTTATCAAGCCCAAACCTATATCCTCTAGGTTCACTAAGTGCACCAACAACCTATGCTAAGCAAGATAAGAAACAAGGTGATAGCAAGATATAATACTTCAAGCACGAAGGCTATCACAATGTAAATTGCATAAGAAAAGGGCTCGGTTGAGAGATAACCGATGGACGCGGAGATGATGATTTGTTTCCCGAAGTTCACTTCCAAAGAAGCTACGTCTCCGTTGGAGAGGTGCGGGGGCGCAATGTACTTCGAACGCCACAAGTGGCTCACCTCGAGGTGTGGTGGCTCGATGCTCACTCAATGTCACATAAGGCCTCAGCCCAAGATGCGAAGGCACGCAACCTACCGACGCCACAAAAGGCTCACCCTATTCTCCCGTGAGCTCACCACAAAGGCCTACTCATGTTCCACTATGGGACACTTGAGGGCGGTCACCGAACCCGTACAAGGCTTGGGGCAATCTCCACAACTCAATTGGAGGGCTCCCAAGAAATGCCACAAAGGCTCCACAATGCCACAAAAGGCCAACAAGTTTGGGGAACCTCCACAACTCAATTGGAGCCCCAAGAACACACCACAACTCCACACAACCGTCTAGGGTTCCAATAACCCAAGAGAAACAAGCCCAAGAGCTTGAACTCGCTGAATCTCCGAGGAGAACTCAAACCTATGCACCAAATGTAAGAGGCAAGTTCTTCACTCTCAAATTCCATCAAAGCTACAAAAGCTATTGAGGTAATAAGGGAGGAAGAACACAAGAGGAGAACACAAAAACTCTCCAAGATCTAGATCCCAAGGATCACAAAGAATGGATTTGATTTGGTGGGGATTGTAGATCTAGATCTCCTCTCTCAAATCCCTCAAAGAGATGCAAGAATCATGGGAGCGAGAAGGGAAGAGGCCAAGCTTTCGAAGGTCAACAATGGAAGAGAGAGAGTGGAAGAGCTAGCAAAAATGACCTCCAAAGTTGGGGAAACTTTTGGGAAGAGGGGGGGCCCTTAAATAGGGCAAGAGAAATGTTGGAGATATGCCCAAGAGGCAATAATAAAAGTGATTATTATTATATATTTGTGTTTATGATGAATGTTTACATCCCATGCTATAATTGTATTATTAGGAAACACTAATACTTGTATGTTTTGTAAACATAAGAGAGTCCCTAGTAAGCCTCTTGTTGAACTAGCTTGTTGATTAATTGATGATCATGGTTTCCTGATCATGGACATTAGGATGTGATTAATAACAAGGTTATATCATTAGGAGAATGATGTGATGGACACACACCCATAGTAAGCGTAGCATAAGATCAAGTCATTAAGTTCGTATTGCTGTAAGCTTTCAAATACATAGTAACCTAATCCTTCGACCATGAGGTTATGTTAATCACCATCACCGGATGGATACTTTGATGACATCAAACGTCGCTTCGTAACTGGGTGGTTATAAAAGTGTCATTGGGTATTCTGAAAGTATGTGTTGAAGCGCATGAACCAAGATTGGGATTTGTCCATCCATATGATGGATAGATATACTCTGGGCCCTCTCGGTGGAATGCCATCTAGTTAGCTTGCAAGCATGTGACTAGGTCATAAGGGATGACATATCACGGAACGACTAAAGAGTACTTATCAGTAACGAGGTAGAACTAGGTATGGAGATACCGACGATCGAACCTCGGATAAGTATAGTATCGCGAGACAAAGGGAATTAGTTTCGTATGTAAATGGTTCAATCGATCACGAAGTCATCGTTGAGTATGTGGGAGCCATTATGGATCTCCAGGTCCCGCTGATGGTTATTGATAGGAGATGTGTCTCTATCATGTCTGCATATTCACGAACCATAGGGTGACACACTTAAGGTTCGAAGTTGTTTTAAGTAGATATGGAATACGCGTTGGAGACCGAATGTTGTTCAGAGTCTCGGATTGGATTCGGGACATCACGAGGAGATCCAGAATGGTCCAGAGAATAAGATTCATATATAGGGGATCATTTTCTGAGTTAGGAAATGTTCCGGAGTGTTTGTATGAGGATTCTAGAAGGTTTCGGAATGTTCCGGAAGGTTCTAGAAGATATCTTGGAGTTTGCTTGAAAATCAAGATAGGGATCAAGGAGTCCTGGTGGGTCAAGACAAGGAGTCGTGGGGAAGGAGGACTCCTCCCCCCACTCCCCAATCCGTCGGCCTAGAGGAGGGGAGTCCTACAAGGACTCCCCTCCCCAAGGCGCCCTCCCCCCCTTAAATAGAAGGGCAGGGGCGCCCCCTCCTCCCTTGCTCTCATAACTCCAATCTCTGACGCCTCTCTCCTCCACCTTTCTTCTACACAGGCATAGGCGAAGCCCTGCAGAATTCTCTACTCCACCACCACCACCACCACACCGTCGTGCTGCTGGGATTCCGTGGAGAAGATCTACTACCTCCGCTGCTCGCTGGAACAGGGAGAGGAAGGTCTGCTTCGACTCCGCACGTGTGAACGACTGCGGATGCGATGCCGGAACGCGACGCCGGAAGGATCGTCCACACGATCTTGAGATCGGCAAGTGATCGACTACATCAACCACGAGATCTAATCTCGTTAACGCTTTCGGATCTACGAGGGTTAGTTCCTATCTATCTCGTTGCTCATGTCTAATAGATTAGATCTTGGATTTTATCTAGATTAGATCTGGGTTTTGTTCGTTCTTGCGGTAGAAATTTTTTGTTTTACATGCTACGAACCCATCAGTGGTATCAGAGCCGTATCTATGCGTAGATCTGTTGCACGAGTAGAACACAATGTTTTTGTGGGCGTTGATGCTTTTGTTGTCGGTGTCTTAGCGTGTACTTTGCATCTTGCGGCATGGTGGGATGAAGCGGCTCGGGCTAACATTACATGTCATCGCACATGAGACTTGCTCCACGCTTGACGTGCAACTTGCTTTGCACAA
This sequence comes from Avena eriantha, assembly GCA_910589775.1. NCBI lineage: Eukaryota > Viridiplantae > Streptophyta > Magnoliopsida > Poales > Poaceae > Avena > Avena eriantha. The sequence continues at coordinate 466,161,215 of OU342740.1, forward strand.
GTGGCTTTGCGGGTGTCTGTCTCTCCCACCATAGTTAAGATTCAATTTACAATGAGCATCTTGACAACACTTGTATCAACGTTGTGGTTCTTGTTCGTAGGTAAGATCGGTCTTATGCGAAAGCCCCAAACCACGTAAAATTTGCAAAGAAAATTAGAGGCGTCTAACTTGTTTTTGCAGGGGTTTTGTGATGTGATATGTCCAACATGTGATTGTGATTGTATTTGATGTATGCAATGATCCTTTTTGTAATATGGCAACCGGCAGGAGCCTAATGGTTGTCTTTAATTCTGTTAAGACCTGTGTGTCTATTCATCTTGTAATAGCTTTATTCCAAGTAGTTGTAATAGTTGCTGGTGATGATGGACAACCATGAAGCGGCGCCACTGACCTTGACGCAATGCAGGTGATGATGGAGATCATGTTTGTGCTTTGGAGATGGAGATCAAAGGAGCAAGAAGAAAAGGCCATATCATATCACACTAATTATGAATTGCCTGTGATGTTAATCCTTTATGCATCTTGTATTGCTTAGATCGCGACGGTAGCATTATAAGATGATCCCTCTCACTAAATATTAAGTAATAAAGTGTTCACCCTTAGTTGGCACCGTTGCTAAGACTCGTCGTTTCGAAGCATCTCGTGATGATCGGATGTGATAGATTCTACGTGTGCATACAACGGGTGCAAGCCAGATTTGCACATGCGGAAACTAAGGTTATCTTGACGAGCCTAGCATGTACAGACATGGTCTCGGAACACGGAATCCCGAAAGGTAGAGCATGAGTCATATAATTGATATGATGAACATGAAGATTGTTCGCCGATGAAACTACATCTTCTCTCGTGAAGATCGGACTTGGTGTAGTGAACTTGGTTCGTGTAATCACTAAGACAATGTGAGGGATGTTGTTTTGAGTGGGAGTTCACCTAGTTAGTTTAATAATTAAATTTGAACTCAATTTGTCATAAACTTAGTCTAAACTACTTGCAAATTGTTGTAGATTATGGCGACCCCCTCCATCAATTTCAATGCGTTCCTAGAGAAAGAAAAGTTTAAAAACAATGGAAGCAATTTCACGGACTGGTTCCGTGGATCCGTGGACACAAGATCGTCCTCAGGGCTGGTCAGTTGACCTATGTGCTCGATGCACCGCTAGGTGACCCACCTGCAGATAATGCCACCGATGGCGAAAAGAATGTTTTCGCCACTCGGAAGAATCATTACTCCACAGTTCAGTGTGCCATACTGTACGGTTTAGAAGCGGAGCTCCAACAGCGTTTTGAGCACCACGACCCGTTCGAGATCATTAAAGAGCTCAGGCTAATTTTTGAGACTCGTGCGGCCATGGAGAGCTATGAGGCCTCCGAGAAATTCTTTAACTGTAAGATGGAAGAGGGAATCTCCGTTAGCGAGCACGTGCTCACCATGTCTGGGTACGCTAAGAAGCTCCAAGAGTTGGGAATATCGATTCCTAATGAATTGGGGATTCACCGTCTCCTTCAATCACTGCCACCAAGTTACAAGAACTTTGTGATGAACTACAACATGCATTACATGAACAAGACGTTGCCTGAACTGTCGTCCATGCTGAAAACTGCTGAAGTGGAGATCAAGAAGGAGCACCAAGTGTTGATGGTCAATAAGACCACCAATTTCAAGAAACGGGGCAAGCCTAAGAACAAGGGCAACTTCAAGAAGGACGGCAAGAAAGCTGCCGCACCTGCTAAGAAGCCCAAGGCTGGTCCTAAGCCTGAAACTGAGTGCTTCTACTACAAGGGTGCTGGTCACTGGAAGCGTAACTGCCCCAAGTACCTGGCGGATCTGAAGAACAGCAACATCAAGAAGAAAGGTATATTTGATATATGTGTTACAGATGTGTATCTTACTAGTAATCGTAGTAGTGCCTGGGTATTTGATACTGGTTCGGTTGCTCATATTTGTAACTCGAAACAGGAGCTGCGGAATAAACGAAGACTGGCAAGGGACGAGGTGACGATGCGCGTTGGAAATGGCTCCAAGGTTGATGTGATCGCCGTCAGCACGCTCCCTCTACATCTACCTTCGGGATTAGTTTTAAATTTAAATAATTGTTATTTGGTGCCTGCGTTAAGCATGAACATTATATTTGGATCCTGTTTATTGCGAGAAGGTTACTCTTTTAAGTCTGAGAATAAAGGTTGTTCGATTTATATGAGTAATATCTTTTATGGTAATGCACCTGAGATGAATGGTTTATTCTTACTGAATCTCGATAGTAGTGATACACATGTTCACAACATAGATGCTAAACGAATTAAATTGAATGATAATTCTACATACATGTGGCACTGTCGTCTTGGTCATATTGGAGTGAAGCGTATGAAGAAACTCCATTCTGATGGACTTCTTGAATCACTTGATTTTGAATCACTTGAAAGATGCGAAGCATGTCTAATGGGAAAAATGACTAAGACTCCATTCTCTGGTACAATGGAGCGAGCTACAGACTTATTGGAAATAATACATACCGATGTGTGCGGACCAATGAGTGTAGCATCGCATGGTGGATATCGTTATGTTCTCACTTTCACGGATGACTTGAGTAGATATGGGTATGTCTACTTTATGAAACATAAGTCCGAAACTTTCGAGAAGTTTAAGGAATTTCAAAGTGAAGTGGAAAATCATCGTAACAAGAAGATTAAGTTTCTGTGTTCTGACCGCGGAGGTGAATATCTGAGTTATGAGTTTGGCATGCATTTAAAGAAATGTGGAATACTTTCACAGTTGACACCGCCGGGAACACCACAGCGTAATGGTGTGTCCGAACGTCGTAATCGAACTCTCTTAGATATGGTTCGGTCTATGATGTCTCTTAAAGATTTACCGTTATGATTTTGGGGCTATGCATTAGAGACAGCCGCATTCACTTTAAATAGGGCACCATCTAAATCCGTTGAAATGACACCGTACGAATTGTGGTTTGGTAAGAAACCTAAGTTGTCATTCCTTAAAGTTTGGGGTTGCGAGGCATATGTAAAGAAGTTACAACCTGATAATCTAGAACCCAAAGCGGAGAAATGCGTCTTCATAGGATACCCTAAAGAAACAATTGGGTATACCTTCTATCATAGATCCGAAGGCAAAGTTTTCGTTGCAAAGAATGGATCCTTTCTTGAGAAGGAGTTTCTCTCGAAAGAGGTGACTGGAAGGAAAGTAGAACTCGATGAGGTTATTGAACCTTCTCTCAGATTTGAGAGTAGCGCAGCACCGGAAGATGTTTCTGTGCCGCCTGCACCAATTGGAGAGGAAGCTAATGATAATGATCATGAAACTTCAAATGAAGTTACTGCTGAACCTCGCAGGTCAACAAGGGTTCGTACCACTCCTGATTGGTATGACTCTGCCTTGAACGTCATGTTGGTGGACAACGCTGATGACCCTGCGACGTATGAAGAAGCTATGGTGAGCCCAGATTCCGACAAATGGCTAGAAGCCATGAAATCCGAAATGGGATCCATGTATGAAAACCAAGTGTGGACTTTGGTGGACTTACCGGATGGCCATAAGGCTGTCGAGAACAAATGGATTTTTAAGAGAAAAACAGATGTTGATGGTAATGTTACCGTCTATAAAGCTCGACTTGTCGCGAAAGGGTTCCAACAAATTCAAGGAGTTGACTATGATGAGACTTTCTCACCAGTAGCGAAGCTAAAGACTGTGAGGATTTTGTTAGCAATTGTTGCATATTTCGATTATGAGATTTGGCAGATGGATGTCAAAACGGCGTTCCTTAATGGTGAAATTGAGGAAGAGTTGTATATGGTACAACCCAAGGGTTTTGTCGATCCTAAAGATGCTAACAAGGTATGCAAACTTCAGCGCTCAATTTATGGACTGAAGCAAGCATCCCGGAGTTGGAATCAACGTTTTGATAAAGTAATCAAAAACTTTGGATTTATACAAACTTATGGAGAAGCTTGTATTTACAAGAAAGTGAGTGGGAGCTCTGTAGCATTCCTAGTACTATATGTAGATGACATATTGTTGATTGGGAATGATATAGAACTTCTTAATAGCGTCAAAACCTATTTGAATAATAGTTTTTCAATGAAGGATCTTGGCGAAGCGGCATACATTCTAGGCATCAAGATTTATAGAGATAGATCAAGACGCCTAATAGCGCTTTCACAAAGTACATACTTGGACAAAGTTCTAAAGAAGTTTAGAATGGAAGATAGCAAGAAAGGGTTCGTGCCCATGTTGTCAGGTAAGACCTTGAGTAAACTCAAAGTCCAGCTACGACAGAAGATAGAGAGAAAGTGAATAATATTCCATATGCCTCAGCCATAGGTTCTATCATGTATGCCACGCTGTGTACAAGACCGGATATAGCACATGCTGTTAGTTTGACTAGCAGATATCAAAGTGATCCTAGAATGGAGCACTGGACAGCGGTCAAGAATATCCTAAAGTACCTAAATAGGACTAAGGATATGGTTCTTTCTTATGGAGGTAATATACCGATGCTAGTTGGAACACCGATCCGGATGACTCAAAGTCACAGCCGGGATACGTATTTATTTTGAATGGTGCTGTAGTAAGCTGGAGGAGTGCGAAGCAAAGCGTTGTGGCGAAATCTTCAACTGAATCGGAATGCATAGCTGCTTCAGAGGCTGCACAAGAAGCCGTTTGGATGAAGGAATTCATTACTGAACTTGGCGTGGTTCCCAATGCGTTGGACCCGTTGGCCATCTACTGTGACAACACAGGTGCCATAGCTAATGCACAGGAGCCAAGGTCACATAGCAAGCTGAAGCACATCAAGCTACGTTTCCACGCTATTCGCGAGTATGTCCGAGATGGTGACATAAAGATTTGCAAAGTACACACTGATCTGAATGTGGCGGATCCGTTGACTAAACCTCTCCCTAGGGCAAAGCATGACCAACACCAGAACGCCATGGGTGTTCGGTATATTACCATGTAATCTAGATTATTGACTCTAGTGCAAGTGGGAGACTGTTGGAGATATGCCCAAGAGGCAATAATAAAAGTGATTATTATTATATATTTGTGTTTATGATGAATGTTTACATCCCATGCTATAATTGTATTATTAGGAAACACTAATACTTGTGTGTTTTGTAAACATAAGAGAGTCCCTAGTAAGCCTCTTGTTGAACTAGCTTGTTGATTAATTGATGATCATGGTTTCCTGATCATGGACATTAGGATGTGATTAATAACAAGGTTATATCATTAGGAGAATGATGTGATGGACACACACCCATAGTAAGCGTAGCATAAGATCAAGTCATTAAGTTCGTATTGCTGTAAGCTTTCAAATACATAGTAACCTAATCCTTCGACCATGAGGTTATGTTAATCACCATCACCGGATGGATACTTTGATGACATCAAACGCCGCTTCATAACTGGGTGGTTATAAAAGTGTCATTGGGTATTTTGAAAGTATGTGTTGAAGCGCATGAACTAAGATTGGGATTTGTCCATCCATATGACGGATAGATATACTCTGGGCCCTCTCGGTGGAATGTCATCTAGTTAGCTTGCAAGCATGTGACTAGGTCATAAGGGATGACATATCACGGAACGACTAAAGAGTACTTATCAGTAACGAGGTAGAACTAGGTATGGAGATACCGACGATCAAACCTCGGATAAGTATAGTATCGCGAGACAAAGGGAATTAGTTTCGTATGTAAATGGTTCAATCGATCACGAAGTCATCGTTGAGTATGTGGGAGCCATTATGGATCTCCAGGTCCCGCTGATGGTTATTGATAGGAGATGTGTATCTGTCATGTCTGCATATTCACGAACCGTAGGGTGACACACTTAAGGTTCGAAGTTGTTTTAAGTAGATATGGAATACGCGTTGGAGACCGAATGTTGTTCGGAGTCTCGGATTGGATTCGGGACATCACGAGGAGATCCAGAATGGTCCGGAGAATAAGATTCATATATAGGGGATCATTTTCTGAGTTAGGAAATGTTCCGGAGTGTTTGTATGAGGATTCTAGAAGGTTTCGGAATGTTCTGGAAGGTTCTAGAAGATATCTTGGAGTTTTCTTGAAAATCAAGATAGGGATCAAGGAGTCCTGGTGGGTCAAGACAAGGAGTCGTGGGGGAGGAGGACTCCTCCCCCCACTCCCCAATCCGCCGGCCTAGAGGAGGGGAGTCCTACAAGGACTCCCCCTCCCCAAGGCGCCCTCCCCCCCTTAAATAGAAGGGCAGGGGCGCCCCTCCTCGCTTGCTCTCATAACTCCAATCTCTGACGCCTCTCTCCTCCACCTTTCTTCTACACAGGCATAGGCGAAGCCCTGCAGAATTCTCTACTCCACCACCACCACCACGCCGTCGTGCTGCTGGGATTCCGTGGAGAAGATCTACTACCTCCGCTGCTCGCTGGAATGGGGAGAGGAAGGTCTTCTTCGACTCCGCACGTGGGACCGACTGCGGAAGCGCTGCCGAAACGCGGCGCCGGAAGGATCGTCTACTTGACCGACGGCGGAAGCGCTGCCGGAACGCGACGCCAGAAGGATCGTCCACACGATCTTGAGATCGGCAAGTGATCGACTACATCAACCACGAGATCTAATCTCGTTAACGCCGGATTTGATTTGGTGGGGATTGTAGATCTAGATCTCCTCTCTCAAATCCCTCAAAGAGATGCAAGAATCATCGGAGGGAGAAGGGAAGAGGCCAAGATTTTGAAGGTCAACAATGAAAGAGAGAGAGTGGAAGAGCTAGCAAAAATGACCTCCAAAGTTGGGGAAACTTTTGGGAAGAGGGGGCCCTTAAATAGGGCAAGAGAAATCTGCCCGTTTGGGCCAGATTTGCGCCCCACCGGAACTACTGGTGCTCCACCGGTACTACCTATAAATAGAAACACAAGATACAGAAGAAAAACGAGATTTACCGGAACTTTGGCCGGAACTTGGGCCGGTACTACCGCTCCAGCAAAAAACGTTGGACAACATTGCACGAAAAGTTCAATAACTTTTGACTCCGGACTCCGATTTCGATGATCTTGGAATTGTTTTGAAGAGAACAAAAATCTCTACAATATTATGCAAAAAAAATCATAGTCCAATAAGATAGGATGAAAATAAAATGGAGAAAGGTATAACCTCTCAGAAGCGACGAACCGGTAAAACCTCTAGAACCCAAAACGCAAGAAGTTGAGCTTGGAAACTCTAAATGGGATGAAACCAATTTTGTTGGAAAGATAATAAAGAGTAGAATCCAACAAAAGGTGAAATATTGGGTATCACCAAAGGAGAAAATACCATAAATATATATGTGAGATACGTCCCAAGGTGTGGAGCCGGAAAAACGCGCAAGATCAAAAACGCAATAAGGTATGCAAGGAAAATCCGTTTTTGATGAACTAAAGCTTGTTATGGAGATAACCACAAGCTCTAGATCCTCACATGGACAAGAACCAAACAACAACCAAGAAATATGATGCTATGTATGCAAAGGTTTGAGCTCTCTCCGAAAGATACGAACGAGTCACCCACTCGAGAGCCCTCTTGATAGTACGGCTATCTATCCTAAACCCGGTCTCCCAACACTAGAAGAGACCGGTAAAGTAGAAACTCTATCAAGATCATACCTTTGCCTTGAGCATCCCACTTAAGCTTGATGTAGACGATCTTGACACCTTTAAGATGGAACACCTTTCTTGATTGCCCTTGCTTGCACTTGCTTGATGAAGTCTTGCGAATGGCTCCCCCATACTCCATGGGGAAACCACTTACTTGACCTTGTCTTCATCACTCCATGAACGCCGAGGATGGCAAGCTCCAAGCATGAGATCTTCTAGAGATGGTGCATCTTGAGCTTGCACAACATTTCTTGATGATGTCTTGAAGATAGCCAAGAGGAACTCCATCTTCTTCTTCTTCTTCTTCTTCAAGACATACTTGATCTTATTCTTCTTCTTGATTCCAATAGGCACAATGCCCTTGGACGATGCTTCTTATTTTTCATCCTTGAAACCAACACATGGTCCAAGCGGTGCCAACGGACAAACCTACAAGTGAAACTCAATTTGCACATTAATCTATAGGGATTGTCATTAATTACCAAAACCACACATGGGGCATACATGCCCTTTCAGCAACAAAGTCTAGAAACTCGTGGAGAGACCCAAAGATTTCCACAATGTTATCGGCACCAAGTGGATATTTAAAAACAAGCAAGATGAGAATGGCATTGTTGTGAGGAACAAGGCAAGACTTGTGGCACAAGGTTACTCCCAAGTTGAGGGCATTGACTTCGGCGAGACCTATGCTCCAGTGGCTCGCCTTGAGTCCATCCGTATCCTTCTTGCTTATGCTGCCCATAACAATTTTAAGTTGCAGCAAATGGACGTCAAGAGTGCCTTCCTTAATGGTCCTCTACATGAGTTGGTATATGTAAAGCAACCCCCGGGTTTTGAGGATCCTAACTTTCCAAACCATGTCTACAAACTCGATAAGGCACTCTATGGCCTTAAACAAGCCCCACGTGCGTGGTATGAGCACCTTAAAGAGCTTTTGTTAGATTGTGGCTTCGAAGTTGGGCAAATCGATCCCACTCTTTTTACTAAGAAGGTTAAGGGGGAGCTCTTCGTATGCCAACTATATGTAGACGATATCATCTTTGGTTCTACTAATCAAGCTTTTAATGATGAATTTTCAAAGCTTATGACTGACAGGTTTGAGATGTCTATGATGGGGGAATTATGGTTCTTTCTTGGATTCGAGATCAAGCAACTTAGAGAAGGAACTTCTATTAATCAAGCAAAGTACATCCAAGACATGCTCAAGAGATTCAAGATGACGGATCTAAATGCTGTCGCCACTCCGATGCAAACAAAATGTCATCTTGAACTTAACCCACATGGTAAAGATGTGGACCAAAAGGTATACCGGTCCATGGTTGGCTCTCTTCTTTACCTCTGCGCATCTAGACCCGATATCGTGTTAAGTGTGGGAGTGTGTGCAAGGTATCAAGCAGCTCCTAAAGAAAGCCACTTAGTGGCGGTCAAGAGGATCTTTCGATATTTGGTTCATTCCCCTAACTTTGGTCTCTGGTATCCCAAGGGCTCCAATTTCTCTTTATGTGGTTATACTGACTCAGATTGGGCTGGTGATGAGGATGATCGGAAATCCACTTCTGGAGCTTGTCAATTCTTGGGAAGGTCTCTCGTATGTTGGTCATCTAAAAAGCAGAATTGTATATCTCTCTCCACTGCTGAAGCTGAATATGTTGCTGCTGCCAGCGCTTGCACTCAATTATTGTGGATGAGGCAAACTTTAAAGTAATACGGTGTCAATTGTGACAAAGTGCCTCTTTTATGTGATAATGAAAGTGCAACCAAAATTGCGTACAATCTAGTTTAGCACACAAGGACGAAGCATATTGAGATTCAGAATCATTTTATTCGAGACCATGTTGCTCGTGGCGATATTGATCTATCCTTTGTGAGCACGAAGAACCAACTTGCGGATATTTTTACAAAGCCACTTGATGAAGCACGATTCTGCTACTTGAGGAATGAGCTAAATATCATTGATTCCAAGAGCTTGTCTTGATTACCCATGCACTCACTCGTACATCTCAATCCTTCTTCGGTCTAGGTGTGGGCATGGATATAGGGGGAGTGTGGTCCTAACTCATTGGGCTAACCCTCCCCCCATAATGCCAAAAGCAAGATAAATCATTTCACTTAATATCATTTTGTGATACTTATTAATGAGTAGTGGTTGTGAACCCAAAATATATCTTCGCGGTGTCACACCATACACTCCAACAAGGTGGCTTCGGCCACCGCCCTCTCCCTTGAGGAGAATTGGATCTTTTTGGCTATTTTTTTGCTCTCTCATGTTCTTATGGGAATCACACTCAATCTTGGCTTTTAGTTGATTTGGATCTTGCAATTTTGAGTGTCTAGTACCATCTCAGTTTGGTTATCTTAATCCTAAGCCTTTCCCTACCCCTAAGCCATATATTCTTGCACACAAGTCCCTTGTACACCTTGTGGGGGTGTTGTTTGGGGACGCACGGGCCTGATTCTATGTTTAACAGAATTCCAGATTTGAGGCCAGATAATCCGGCCCAAGTGTTGGCCGGATAATCCGGCCCTGGCGGATTTCGTCTTAAAGGGAAGGGATCGGGGGGAAGGGCTCATAACGAGCATCACTTCCCCCCCAACCCTCTCCTCCTCCTCAGCCGCCGCCTGCCGTCCCCCACCCTCCCCGAAGCCTCTCCGGCCACAGGATTTTCCGGGCCTCCCCGGATCTTCTTCTCCGCGCCTCCGGGTACCTTCTCCTCTGCGTTCTTCCTCCAATGAGTGAGGGTAACTCCCTATCTCCCCATCTTGGTTAGATGTGTTACTTGTTGGGTGGAACGTTGTCTAGAAGGATGTATTTTCGCATAGAAATCGTAGTCTTGCAGTTTCTAGGCCCGATCTACTTTTTTTGCATTCAATCTAGGTAGAATCGAAATTTTCTGCCAGGGCCGGATTATCCGCCCCTGGCCAGGCCGGATAATCTGGCCTGATAGATTCAATTCTGGTTCAGTTTCACTATGGAGTATGCACTGAGTAGATTTGTCCTATGAACTTTTTGACTACTTTTTCCATGCTCTCTCCTAGACTTGTGTGTATGCTTATCCCCTTGCTATCGCCCTTATTCTCCTCACAGGTGGTTCCAGTGTTCCCAAGACCTACAAGTGCCGCCCTCACGCTAAATACTTTCGGGACGACGGGCAGGGTAACTTAGTGGATGAGAATGAAGACGAGGACGAGGAGCTTGAAGATGAAGATGAGGATGAGAATGAAGACGAGGACGAGGACGAGGACTACGAGTGATCCTGTGGGGCGCTAGCATCGCTCTTCTTCCTTTTTGGTGTCTCGATGCCAAAGGGGGAGAAGTAGTTCTATTAGGATATTCGTGGATTTGCATGCGTCGGGCATAAGCACTTGCATTTTTTCTATTCGTCGTTTTCTTGCTTATGCCCATTTAGCGTTGAACTTTAAATTTGTGGTTTGTGGTTGTTTGAGACTCTATGTGGTTGTCTGGATTATGCCTATGGATTTCATCTCATGGATTATGCCTATGGATCCATCTATTCATATCCTATTATGCTGGAAGTCTTTATCAAGGAAGGCGCTTATATTGGTTATCTCGATAATAATTGAGGCTTATGTCAAGGATGCCTTCCCTCTACCTCGGTGGTATAATTATGTTGCTCATATGTCTATGGAATAGATTCACCTATTTGTGTGCATTTGTATTCCAATGCAAAATTCTAATATGCACACATTGAGGGGGGGTTTCTTCCATGGTTATTGTTGTTTGTCTTGTGATTTTTTTTCCTGCAAATCCTGGTATTGTCATCTAACACCAAAAAGGGGGAGATTCAAAGAACATTTCATGTTTTCCTATGTTTAGTGTGTTAGATAACAATACTGTGGATATTATTCATGTGCGCTAAGTGTGCAGGAAGCTTTGAGGGGGGCCAGATTATCCGCCCCACCAAGGGCCGGATAATCCGGCCTACCTCATTGCTCAAAGGGAGCCAAGACGCGTCGCTCGGTATCAGGTCGGATTTTCTCCCAGAAAATCCGAACTGGGGCGGTTTTTCCTCCCTAGGCCGGATAATCCGGCTGTCGCATGGGCCGGATAATCCGGTCCCTAGTTTTTGAGCAAAGGGAGCCAAGACGCGTCGCTCGGTATCCGGTCGGATTTTCTTCCGGAAAATCCGAACTTGGGCGGTTTTTCCTCCCCAGGCCGGATAATTCGGGCTTCACATAGGACCGGATAATCCGGCCCCCAGAAGTTGATCAAGGGCAAGCTCGGCGCGATGCTCTAATAGGGGGGCGGATTATCTGTCGGATATTCCGAGTCTGGGGCGGAGTTTTTCCCAGGCCGGATAATCGGGCCCTCACTTGGGCCAGATAATCCGGCCCCCAAAGTGTCCAACGGCTGGTTTCGGAAGGCGGTATAAATACCCCTTCTTCCCCAACGTTCAGAACTCTTGATTCATTCGAAATTGACCAGACATTGTGCAAGAGCTCCCATTCTCGATCTCCCACTTCAACCACCCGAAGGCTTTGATCTTTGGGGAATTGAAGGAGGAGAGGATCATCATCATCATCACGAATCAAGCGCATCAACTCCTCTCCATTCACTTGGAGAAATCCCTAATCTAGCATTCTTGTCAATACCTAGATCTTGTTCATTGTATTTGATAACTTTGTTCTTGTGACAGCTTGTTGTCATTTTGGGAGCCTCCAAGTTGATTGTGGAGTTGTTGCCCCGCTAGTTGTGTAAAGGCGCTGGTACCCGCCTCGAAGGGTACCTATAGTGGAAAGGTGGATCAGGCCTTTAGTGGCGGGATCCATCGGAGAACAGGGTAAGGCCTATTGTGGCGTGGTGGTCTTAGTACCGCTCACCCCTCCAACGCAGATGTACTTCCCTTAACAAGGAAGGAACTACGGTCAAACAAATCCTGTGACTCTGCGTGCTTCACTACGGTTTACCCATTCCTCTTCCACTCGCTCTTTACTCACTAGTAGATAGGTTTGCATATAGGGAATTTCCACCTAATAGTTTATCTAGAGAATTTACCCTTTGTGCTAAGCCTAAAATTGAAAAAGTATTAAAATTTGGAGTAGCACCTATTCACCCCTCCCCCTCTAGGTGCCCATACGATTCATTTAAGTTACCCTATGGTTCGGAAACATCACAGACATGATCGAGACACCTCTCATATTAATGATCATTAGCGGGGCTGGGATGCCCATAATGACCCCTATGCATTCCACAATGTATTCTCATTCGAACCATAAACTCCGAGTTCCATTCCTTTTGTTACTTTGATACATAGTCTGAGATTTGATCATCAGTATCAACATACTAATCTCGTTATCGAAAAATCTACTTAACCTATTGTCGTTATATCGTATCATCATGATCTAGTCATTCGATGTAGCTTCTTGGATACAATCTCATTGAGTGGGTCCACTTTATCTTCCTGTCACATGGGATAAAAAATCCTGATCATGATGCATACGCCTCAACATATCCCTCTGGAATACCCAACACACACATTTATGATCACCTTATTACGGTGTGATGGTTGATGCAGTCTAAGCAGCCGCGGATGACAGTGATTAGATATGATCTCACGGTCTAAGAAGAAGGTCAATTCGTTTCTAACTACTACAATGATAAACCATGTGACTTGATCGCTTCGCAATACTTATTTGGGTAAGCATGTCCATCATATTATTCACTTATGCGGCCGATGCAGCCTCTAGCACCACCGCCGTGACGGTCGCCAGATGCCTTGGTCGTAGCTAGGGTTTTGTTTTAGTTATGTTTATTTTTATTTTCTAGTATGTAAATTAAGACTATTATGTAATATATCTAAGTTTTCAGTTTATTTTGTTTTTTAGTGTTTTGTATTTTGCAGGAAAAAATAGGTCAAACCTATTGGGCACCCCCGATCCAAACATATAGAGATCGGAATGATCTGTTTTTTTGTGTCCGCGGGCCCCAAACAGACAGATTCGGACACCTCATGTGTCTGTAATGAATCGGTCCAGTGGAGATGAGCTTAGCATGACTTGTATATTTGGTAGAGGAGTTACTCCAAGGATCGTTGCGTGTGCTAAAACCCATCTAGGGTTTCGTCCCCCTTGCCGGTGACATCGCCGGTCTGCTCCGCCTCCGGTGGCCCTAGGGTCTTGGAGGTGATGCGGACCACGGCTTCTCGTCGGCGGGAGGTTTTTCGATCTTTGTTTAGGCTATTTTTCAGTGTTTTCTTCGAGATGTTGAGGTGAAGGCTACGTTCTAAAGTTAGAATAAGGTCCTCCCCGCTCGATCCTCGCTCCAGTGGTGCATCTAGCACCGACGAAGGGCACGTGGAGTCGTTTGTCCGGTGGATCTTCTTGGATCTGGTTTGTTTTCATGTTCGTTGGTTTGTTCTCATGTCAGTCACTTCTGATCTATGGTTTTCATCATTGGCGATGATTGCTACTCTGGTACGTTGGTCCTTTATGGCCTTAACACGATGATTTTATGTCTGTCTACTACAACAAGCTCCATTATGACAAGCTTTGCCCAACTCTGGTTATGGAGGGGCAAGAATGGCGGCACGCGTTCGGCTCGCACTAGTGTTTGTAGTCGTCGGTAAGTGGGGCTAATGTTCTGTTTGTACTTTTGGGTCTCTTTATAGAGATATTGTTGAATATTAAATCGAATATTAAAGATCTGCGAAATTTTGTAAAAAAAGTATCGTTGCGTGTGATGCGCGGTCCAACCAGAGCCAGAAACATCTCACTCACAATACAGCTGTATGACGTACTACGTGCGTACATATCCGGTTCCAATTTCCGTTTCAGTGGGCGCGTTTTCTTTCCACTTTCCAGTGGCTAGCTAGCCTAGCTAGACACGCACAAAGGGGTCACGATAGGACAATACGACCTTTTACAATGGGTGTCTCTTGGCGTGATATCCTAGGTAATTTGTTTATGTGATATGTCATTTATTGAAGAAAGAGAGGGTTGTTGTATCTTAGCTAAGATTGCAAAAAAAATGGCTAATCCAATCATACTCATACATGAGACTAAAATCATTAAATGCAACTCCCCTAAGAAACACCAACTAAGAAACATTTCATTGTCATAATTGTTTCTTAAATTTTAACTGTTCATATGAAAAAGTGCCAAGATACACATCATTGTGAAAGGCCAAAGTTTTTTTTTTTGCTTGGAGTTAGACGAGATACATACTTCGCTCACACGCTTCAGGCCGGGCCGGGCGCACATGCCTTGGAGTATCAATTATGTCTAGCATATACTAGGTCCAAAACGTTCGCGCTCCTGGCTTATACTCGTAGTACACCCATCGAGGGGCCACGTACGTGCGCGAGTAATGCACTCATGGCCGTATAGCTGCCGTATAGGCGAGTGCAGGCCACGCACGCGTAGGTACAACCGGGGGCCAGGGATAGCTAGCGACCGCATGTACTCCCTCTATTTATAAATATAAGAAGTTTTAGCTTTCTAAAATATATGTATTTAAACGTCTTTTAGTATATAGATTTACAATACGAACCTATACATTAAAAGAGTCTAGATACATTTAATTCACAAAACTAAAACGTCTTATATTTCTGAATGTACGTACTACAGTCGATGACAAAGTTCGAGCGACCATAGCAGCCTCCAGCAGCCGCTGTAGAAGGGCCGCGCTAAAAAAACGGCGCCTCCGGATAAACTTTACAGCGTGCGCCCAAAAAAGAGAAAAGTCTAAAATAATAAGTCTTGAACTCGTAGACGTTAGCTAAATCAAATCCTGAACTTACAATCCTTAAAATCGGCACCCCCGAACTACTAAGTCCCGGTCCATCTCGGACCCTCGACCTATTTTTCATGTAATAAATAAATAATTTCTAAATAAAATGATTCATTGCTCTCACTGACAAATTAGGCCCACTTGTCATGTACATCTTCCATCTCCGTTTTCTCTCTCTTGAGTCTATCTCTCAAACCCCGTATCAAGCAGTTGGCCTAGTAGCAAGATTGATTCTGTCCTGCAGGCGCGCACGGTCCAAGTGCCCACAACCACTCACCGCCATTGTCCACACCTGTCAACTGCCATGTGGGCTTTGAAGAGGCCCCACACGCCCATGTTGCACCGGAGGAGCTAGCTGGTGCACACGAGGTACTCGACAAATGCGCACGAGAGATAGCCTCCCATTCCGACCACCACCGGCGGCGCATGCCCCCGTTCAAAGCAACAACACCCACAGCGGAGGACCCTTTATCGAGGTGCAGCGCGAGGAGGTCCGAGAGATCGATTCCAGAAGATGGCCACCATTGACGTATGGGCAAGATCTAGAGCAGCTCGCAGAAGCCGTCTCCGTCCGAGCCAGTACCCTAACAGAACACGACGGGTTTAGGAGATTTCACCTCGGTCGTCGGCCTGCCTCGGCCTGCTGCCTACCGCCGGCGGCGAGTCTTCCCACAGCATCCGGTGCGCTGGACCGAGGTAGATGACGAAGCCGTTGGTATTGATCAAATCCCTGACTTGTGGGTCTGTGTTGTCAGTGAGAGCTGAGTGTTATCCTAGTCTGGTTTTTTACTTTCTTAGCATGCCAAATAGAAGTGGGTTGAAAATATACCGGGATTTGATAGTTTGGTGTGTCAATTTCAGGGATTCTAAGTTCAGGGTTTGAGTTTAAGGTTTGCTTTGGTTTGGCTCTATCTGAAATTTTATTTTTATTTCCAATTTATTTGTTTGGTCTTGTTCGATCTTCTTTTGATGTACACATGTGAAAAAAGGTGTTTTTGGCGCTTTATTTTACAGCTCCCTGTGAATGACTGTTTTTCGCCGCTTTCCACCCGCCGTAAATTAGAGCCTCTCGTGAATGTCGCGCTAACACCAGACGCTCTATTCGTATACAACAGCGCCGAATTATAGCGTGACCGCTGGAGAGCTCTAATAATTCCTCCACTGACGGAACATAAACGGGAGTCCAGGCCAGGGACCGGCTGATCCGCCCGTGCGTACGTTACATAACGCATGTGCGGACAAAATGTGATCTACGGGATTAGGGGAACGCTCGCCTGCTCTGGCTGCCACAGACTGCTCTATCATATCAGTACACGATGAAGATAAGACACACTGATATATACTACTACTCCCGTAACTGCTCCCTCCCAGGAGAGCTAAATCAGTTTGTGGTTTGATTTCTGGTGTTCTTGTTATATATGGCGGGGACAAGACTTTGTGTAAGCACCAGATGAACCAAAACTAATCTATTCATCCGACCGATGAGGTCTTTTTGTTGACTTGCATGGGAGCCCCATGCACGAGAGTATCCCAACTGACCGGTCAACACAAGAAAAAGGTACGTACGTACCCAACTCAAGGCCTCCATTGTTGGGTGGAGGGTTTTACCAACTTTGCCAGCTCCGGTCTGTTTAAAGGATGAAAACAAGAATCTCCAGCGGTTAGGGTGTCCCCAATGCTTAAGTTTTATTTAGGCCATAAGCTGGGTCCCACCATACATGCTATAGCGAAACAAAATTCTCGTAATGCTTAAGGACGATCTGGGTCTTAAGCTGGAGCCCACCAGCCATGTTTCTTTTTCTTATCCAGCCGGTTTGTTCTTCTCTTTGCGCGGAAGGAAATCGAAGAACCGCTGGGTGACAGAGGGAAGAGAGAGGAAGTATTGTTGTCTACTCCCTGCGTTTTAAAATATAAGATATTTTAACTTTGTAAAAAGAATGTATCTAAACCCCTTTTAGTATCTAGATTCACTCCAAACCTAGATGAACCTAGACACTAAAAGAGGTCTAGATACATTTCATTCACAAATCTAAATCATCTTATATTTTAAAACGGAGGGAGTACTTCTTATGGCCGGGCCTTACCGCTATGGGCGACCTCAAGTTTTGCTAGCTTAGGACCGGGGCTCACAATGTGTAACGTTGCCTAAGGTCGACCTTAGAGACCTTATGGCTGACCTTATTTCAACATTGGTGACGCCCTTATGGCGTCCATCTAGCTTCCAATGTGGCCTCCCATTCGGCTCCTTTATCACCATGCTCCCCCGACCACCCATCCCAGTTCGAATTTTGAATATCCAGCGTCCTCCCGTAGTTCGAATCCCTTACATTGCCTTGTATACTTTCATCTCCTTGGCCGCACCAGTTGTTAATAATTCGTATAGCGACATCGTACTTGATTCCACTAGCTATCTATGTGATCGATCTAGAGCTAACTCTGATTCTCCGATCTATATATCTGTGCATGCACGAGAACCAAGTACCGACTTGGTGGCTTGACCTTACAATGGTGAGCTCGCTCACTCAGATTCGAGTCACACGTCTGACCGAATTAAATAGGATGTTATCTAGCGCGTATTAATCTGCAACTGAAGATGTCTCATGTATCTAACAGAAGAGCCTCAAGAGATTCTTCCCCGTTAGTCAATATTTTTTATATCTGTACATTCATATGAGGGTGAGATGGTGTCCGGTCGATGACGTGGGAACAACTCAACACATACGAACTTTCAGGTAAAGTGACCATGCAGAGCTGCAAGAGAGTCGTTTTTTTTGTTTGACTGCTTTAATTCTTTTATCATAGGAAGGAAATATACTTAGCAAGCAAATGATGAATCGAACTAAGAGAAAATCGTTCTAAAAAAATTAAGAGAAACTCTAAGCGTAACCCCAAATTCTCTCCACAAATTGGTTTTCCTGGTCACGTGTTCCCCGATTTCTGTTTGGTGCTCATCATATTCGTTTTACTCATTTTCTTGTTTATATTTTGCACAGACCATATACATTCACCATAATCTATGGTACATGCATCTCATATAATTCGACAATATTTATTTGGAAGTCACAATTCAGATTTAATTCCTAAACTTAAAGCATGGTACTCATGCCTCATGTTCAATACTTCAAACACGTAAAGTAGTTCGAAGACATTCAAAGAAGCCTACATTGTGCTACGGTGTTGCCACATATTCTCAATTATATCATCTCAAATTTGCAACTGGACCTCCTTGCCCCAACTATGACAATGCGTGCCAAGAAACGTCTCGAGTCGACTTAGAACCCACTGTGGTACGACTGTCTGCCCCGACATCTGTAACATATTCATCTTGACCTCGCTCATTCTTGATGAACATGATGTGCATGATCATACGAGTTATCATGATTTCTGCAGGGGTTTGTGCTTTCAAAATCCCATCAGCCCAGAAACAATTCAAACCCAGCTTGGAACTCGTGTTGCTTGCCTTGCCTCCTTTCTAGCATATTCTTGTGCAGTGGTGAATAATTTATTTTGTTACCATGCGGATCTGTATTTGCCTTCGCAAATGTTGCCCATTGAAGATACGTACCAACGGCAAGGTAGTTCGCCATGGTGTAGACGCAACCTCTGGCGCCAAAGTCAACCGTAGAGCAGAGCATGTCCTTCGGTTAGTGTTACGAACAACTGGGATCTCTGAAGCACGTCAATGTCATTTTGAGAGCCCGACGAGCAGAAAAAGGTGTGCCAAACCAACAGATCATGTGGCTAAGGATGCAAACGGGTAACCCTTAGGGTACCCTCTACCCTCTTTAGTATAAAAAAATGAACTACATTTTCACAAATCATCACTTTTTAAGAAAACTAGTTTATTTGTTTGAACTAGACTAAAATAGAGGGTACCCTAATGGTTCTAAACTTGCATCTCTACATGTGGTGCCATGACTTCAATTGTTCACTATGGAATTTTGGGTATGTGGACAGAGCTGTCGATGCCATGCCTTGGAGCAATTGTGCGGCATACGTTCTATACACCTCTACAACAGTACAAGCCCCATTCCTTTTGCATATGACCATCGGGCAAGCTTTGTAGTATTACGGTGAGTACATTCAACTAGTAGTACAATATGTGTGTGGCCCTACCCAAGCGACCGTTATGGAATGGGAAGCTTTGGAAGGTGCACCTCAACCGAAAGCTTCCTTGGAGAGCAGTAGCATGCATGACGGTTAATGTTTTACCAACTTTGCGAGCGCCCGTCCAAAGCATCCATCCCTGCGTAGCGATTCTCCCGATCTCGGATGCGCAAAATTTAGGTTATGTTCGTTAAGGCCCCATGCTCTCGGTTTACACGTCTTAATTTGCTCTGTGCTTGCGTAGACATCGGGCGTACCAGGCACGTGGAGTACCGCGTAGGTACTGCTAAAGTCAGTTGTTCACGAGAAGAAGCAGGCCAGTCTCAGGTACCACGACCTGTGTATACACAAACGGCAGAGGAGTTGAGCTGGCACGCACCGCACTAGAAGAATTGAAGCCTCCGTCCGAGTACGCGCCTTGCACTCATGTCTCTCGCCACGCATCGTTGCGCTCGCCCCGGCACCAGAACGGATCGTTGTTGCGTGTGACCTGTGAGACGCGCGGTCCATCCTGAACCAGAAGCATCTCACTCACTCACACTACAGCTGTATGTATGACGTACACTACGTGCGTGCGCACATCTCCGGTTCCAGTTTCCGTCTCAGTGCGCGCAGCCGCCTTCTTTCCATAGTGGCTAGCTAGCCTAGCCTAGGCACGCACAAACGCGTGAGAGCTAGTAGTAGAATACTTATACTCTAAACAAGGTGGTTTTTGCCTTGGAGCTATACGAAATATATATATGCATATATACTTGGCTCACGCGCTTCAGGCCGCCTGGCGCACATGGCCTGCACTACTATCTCAAGCACAGGTCCAAAACGATCGCGCTCCTGGCTCCCACCTACGTACGCGAGTAATGCACGCCGGGCCGTATAGCTGCCGTATAGGCTAGTGCAGGCCATCGCACGTAGTACGTACGAGCGGGGGCCAGGGACCCTAATAATTCTCCGGGGACCGGGGGACGGGACATAAATCAGAGTCCAGGCCAGCCAGGGACCAGCTGACCGGCCCGTGCGTACGTTACATAACGCATGTGCGGACAAAATGTCATCTACGGTAGAGCTCGCCTGCTGCTCTCACGCTGCCACACACGGCTCTATCATCACTAGGCTGAAGCCAAGAAAGACGCTGTACATACATACGTACATGCATGCAGAGAGGAGGGTCGCGCACGGATGTGCAGCGGTTTCTTGCAGGCAGAGGAGCACGCTGTACATAGACGATGCTTGATTATATGTGCTGAATTCAGCCAAGACGAGATCGTTCAAGACTAGTACAGCTTTTTTACGTTCATCCTTTTGACGGCACACAGTTAGCCACATCATATGTGGCTGGCCCTACGCATCCGGCCGTTGAGGTCTTTGCTGAGTGCTGACTTGCATGGGAGCCCATACAGCACGAGAGTACCCAAACTGACCGGTCAACACATGAAAAAGGCAACGAAACCCAAAGTATCCCATCGTAGCGTGGAGGGTTTTACCAACTTTGCCAGCTCCGGTCTGTCCAAACAACCTCATATGTGCAGTTTTTGGGCGCATGCACCAGGCTGATTAATGAGACCGAACAGGTTAGCAAAGATCGATTACGTACAGAAACTGGCAGTTCGATCAGCAAATAGTAACTTAGCCGATCGATTTCTTTTGTTCTTGCCAAGACACGGTGGGCGTCGTATCCGCAGACCGGAGCAGCGAGTAAACTGCTTAAGTTTTTATTTATTTTTTGAACTAAGGCGCCGAAGGACAAGGAAATTGCATGATAACGGCGATGATACAACTTTACGGAAAGACCCTGAGTTGAACCCGAATATTTGAACTAGCGTGGGAAACACCGGTAGGATCCGAATCAGAAAGGCTCCTCGGTCGCCCCGCGGGCGGCTAGGGGGAACCCTAGCTTCCCTGCCTCCCCCCCCCCCCCCCCCCCCCCTATTCCCCCTCTCCCACCAGTAGAAAATGGGCCTTTGGTTCGAGCCACTAGTCTCGGCCGTGGCTGGCGCCGAGACTAATGGTCCGAACCAGACGGTCCGAGGAGGCCAAGGTACTTTGTCCCGATCCGTAAGAAACCATTAGTCCCGGTTTGAGATACAAACCGGAACAAATGGGTCTGGGCACGCGCGCGTGTTCCTGACAGAACCTTTAGTCCTGGTTTGTATCGGGCCCTATATATATGCACCCAGCCCTCCACTCTCTCCTTTTTTTTCCTATGTGTGAGGTGGGTATAACTTTGTGCTAACTTTTTTTCTTCATATGCACTAGAGGTGTTCGGTGAAATGCCTGTTAGAGCGATGCCACTTGAGATCACACAAGACAAAATATGATATGAGGTGCCAGAGCGACACTTAATGTTTCTCCTCTTTATTTTGAAGTGTCCTAAAAGGTTAGCAACTATTTTCTCGTTTTGACCGCGCGGTACTAATTTAAGCATCGTGATTGCGTTTGATATATATGCATGGTTGTATGATGCAGATGAGCCACCCATGGATGTACGGTGATCGACGCTCTGACGCTTACAGAGAAGGCGTGCGTTCTTTTTGCCTTGTGGCCGAGGCGAACAAGCGGCGGGATGGTTTTATGTGTTGTCCATGTGTTGAATGTCGGAATGAGTAGGCTCACACTTCCTCAAGAGTCATTCAGAGCCACCTGCTTCGGTCCGGTTTCATGTCCGGCTATAATGTTTGGACCAAGTACGGAGAAAGAGGGATTATGATGGAAGACGACGATGAAGAAGAGAACGATGATGACAACTACCGATCTATGTTTCCTGAATACGATGATACCGCAGTTGAAGATAATGAAGAAGAAGGGGGTGAAGAACGGGAACCAGATGAGCCCGTTGATGATTTTGGTCGGGTCATTAGTGATGCAAGGCGAGACTGCGACACAGAAAAGGAGAGGCTGTAGTTCGAGCAGATGTTACAGGACCACAACACATTGTTGTATCCAACTTGTGAAGATGGCCAGAAGAAGCTGGGTAGCACACTGGAATTGTTGAAGTGGAAGGCAGAGACCGGTATGATTGACTCGGGATTTGAAAAGTTGCTGGTAATAATGAAGAATCTTCTTCCAAAAAATAACCAATTGCCCTCCAGTACGTACGAAGAAAAGAAACTTGTCTTCCCTCTAGGATTAGGCGTGCAGAAGATACATGCATGCCCTAATGACTGCATCCTCTACCGCAGTGAGAAGTACGAGAATATGGATAAATGCCCGGTATGCACTGCATTGCGGTATAAGATCAGAAAAGATGACCCTGGTGATGTTGAGGGCGAGCCACCCAGGAAGAGGGTTCCTGCCAAGGTGATGTGGTATGCTCCTATAATACCACGGTTGAAACGTTTGTTCAGAAATAAAGAGCATGCCAAGTTGTTGCGATGGCACATGGAAGACCGTAAGAAAGACAGGATGTTGAGGCACCCTGCTGATGGTCGGCAGTGGAGAAAAATCGAGAGAGACTTCCCGGATTTTGCTGGTGACGCAAGGAACTTATGGTTTGGTCTAAGTACCGATGGCATGAATCCTTTTGGGGAGCAGAACTGCAGTCACAGCACCTGGCCCGTGACTCTATGTATCTACAACCTTCCTCCTTGGTTGTGCATGAAGCGAAAGTTCATTATGATGCCAGTGCTCATCCAAGGTCCGAAGCAACCCGGCAACGACATTGATGTGTACCTAAGGCCATTAGTTGATGAACTTCTACAGTTGTGGGCCAAACTAGGTGTACGTGTGTGGGATGAGCACAAACAGCAGGAATTTGACCTACAAGCGTTGCTATTCGTAACCATCAATGATTGGCCTGCTCTTAGTAACATTTTAGGACAGACGAACAAAGGATACAATGCATGCACGCACTGTTTAGATGAGACTGAAAGTATATATCTGGATAAATGTAGAAAGAATGTGTACCCATACAATCGTCGTTTTCTTCCGCCCAGTCATCCCTTAAAGAAGAAAGGCAAGCATTTCAATGGCAAGGCAGAAACCCGGACGAAGCCTGTCCCCCGTAGTGGTGCTAATGTATTTGGTATGGTCAAGGATTTGGATGTAATCTTTGGAAAGGGTCTTGGAGGACAACCTGTTCCGAAAGACCCCATTACCGGACACGCACTCATGTGGAAGAAGAAATCTATATTTTGGGAGCTACCCTATTGGAAAGTGCATGAGGTCCGCTCTGCAATCGACGTGATGCACCTGACAAAGAATCTTTGCATGAATATTCTAGGCTTTTTGGGCTTGTATGGGAAGTCAAAAGATACCCCGGCAGCACGGGAGGACCAGCAACATCATAAAGGACGAGACGGCAAGCATCCAGGGCAGTTTCAAGGGCTTGCCAGCTACGCTCTTACCAAAGAAGAGAAGGAATTCTTTTTTGAAGTCCTTTTCAGTATCAAGGTCCCGTCTGTCTTCTCGTCGAATACAAAGGGAATAGTAAATATAAAAGAGAAAAAATTTCAAAACCTAAAGTCTCATGACTGCCATGTGCTTATGACGCAATTGCTTCCGGTTGCATTGAGGGGAATTTTACCAGAAAATGTTCGACTAGCCATTGTGAATGTATGTGCATTCCTCAATGCAATTTCTCAGAAGGTAATCAATCGAGAAAGTCTATCAGGGTTACAGATTGATGTGGTCCAATGTCTGGTCAGCTTCGATTTGTTGTTCCCGCCATCCTTCTTCAATATTATGACGCACCTCCTAGTTCACCTAGTCGAAGAGATTAGAATTCTCGTTCCTGTGTTTCTACACAATATGTTCCCCTTCGAGAGGTTCATGGGAGTCTTAAAGAAATATGTTCATAACCGTGCTAGGCCAGAAGGAAGCATCTCCAAGGGCTATGGAACAGAGGAGGTCATTGAGTTTTGTGTTGACTTTCTTCCTGACCTTAAGCCGATTGGTGTTCCTGAATCTCGGTATGAGGGGAGGATGACTGGAAAAGGCACACTAGGAAGGAAATCAATGGTATGTAGGGACGGGAATTCTTTCACTCAAGTACACTACATAGTTCTACACAATTCCACCGTGGTGGCTCCGTATATCGAGAAACACAAGAATATTTTACGCTCCGAAAACCCGGGGAAGCCTGAAACCTTGATTAAAGGGGAACACGAGAAGAATTTTGGCAATTGGTTGCAGACACATCTCATGAATAACACCACTGTTGGAGATGATTTGTACTCGTTGGCCAGGTTACCATCTTCGACTATATGTACTTTCCAAGGGTACGAGATAAATGAGAATAAATTTTACACGATCGCCCAAGATAAAAAAGAGCACCAACCAAAACAGTGGTGTCCGCTTTAATGCAACAGATGACAATGGGCAAAAGGACACATATTATGGGTACATAGAGGAGATATGGGAACTTGACTATGGACCTACTTTTAAGGTCCCTTTGTTTTGGTGCAAATGGGTCAAGCTGACAGGAAGCGGGATACATGTAGACCAAAAGTACGGCATGACAACAGTGGATCTCAACAATCTTGTGTACATGGATGAACCATTTGTCCTAGCCAACGATGTGGCTCAGGTTTTCTATGTGAAGGACATGTCTACCATGTTGAAATATAGGGTGGGCTCTAGGCTCATCTAACAATTTCTGAAAAATCCCTAAGGGCCCATTCATACTTGGCAAGGCAAGTGGGAGGGAGTTTAGTCCCACATTGCTAGTGGAGAGACATGAGCACCAACATATAGGTGAGCTCTTCTACCATTTGCATGTGGTGTGAGAATAAGAAGAGGAGCTCCACACGCGCGCTCCTCCTCCGACGCACGCACGCCCGCCTCGCCACGCCACGCCTCGCGACGCGACGCGACGCGACGCGCGCGCGCGCGCCGCGGGTTGCGGGAATCTCGCCGAGCCGATGTGTTCTTTTTGTCACACGGAAACGGGATACAAACGGTTATAACTGAAATGCTAATGAGGCTTAAACGTTTTGTCTTAAGTGCTGGGGTTAACGTTTGTCTTAAGTGCTGGCGTTACTAGTACTTTATTACAGGCGTTTCAGTCTTTCATTGCGGGCGTTTCTTTCCGTTGAACCGTCCTGGCATGTGCCTATATACGGAGGAGGTCGTCCTCTCCGGGATATACAGAACAGAACCATCTGCCTCCGCCCCTTGTCGTTCCTCTCACTGCTGCTGCCTCCGGTGATCCCACCCCGTCCGCTGCGTACACGGCTGACGGGTGAGCAGGCCTCCGAAACCACGCCCTCTCGAGATCCTGTACGGGAGAGGGGCGATTAGGTTTTTGGGGAGCGTCTCCTACGCGACTGCTCGCCAACCTTCGTCTGTTTCCACTACATCAACGCTTTCTTCATCGCCATGGCTACCATTGGTGATCCGGCTGCAACTGAGAACAGGGTAGCCGACGAGGCTACCGCTTCTGCTGCCGTGACCGCTACTGCTTCGGCCAATTGGCCTACTGGAGGGTACTACAGGCTTATCCCTCTTCTGCTAATTTCGATGTGCATAGTACTAGTGATTTCTGTAGATGTTTCTACGATTTTCCTAGTACTGCATAGTTACATAATCAAGTATCAGCGTGTCCACATCATGTTCATGATTTATTCCTGGATTAATATAATCAGAAAAATGCCTAGATTCCTAACAATCCAAAAACCTAATATGTGTAGGCATTTTTCGATTCAAGGTTTTGTTGCTGCACTGAAACCTGCCCCGTTTACGGGGACGTACTTTAAGCGTTGGCAGACCAAAACCACCTTATGGCTCACGGCGATGAACGTGTTCTGGGTCGCCGGTGTCACTCCCACTGGAACGATTGCTCCTGATCAGGAGAAGGCGTTTACGGAGGCCACCGTCGTCTTTGTTGGAGCCGTTCTGAGCGTGATTGGAGATAAGTTGGTTGATGCATATTTACATGTGCGGGTCGCCAAGGACTTGTGGGAGGCACTCGAATCCAAATTCGGTGCAACTGATGCTGGGAGCGAGATGTATATTATTGAGCAGTTCCACGATTAAAAAATGGTTGAAAACCGTTCAGTATTGGAACATGCTCATGAAATACAATGCATCGCAAAGGAGCTTGAGCTCCTGAAGTGCGAGTTACCGGGCAAATTTGTTGCGGGATGCATAATCGCTAAGCTCCCTAATTCCTGGAGGAACTTTGCCACCACTCTGAAACATCAGAGGCGTGAATTCTCAGTAGAGGATGTCATCGGCCATCTGAGTGTTGAGAAGAATTCCAGGGCATAGGACTCGCATGGAAAAGGAGAAGGGATCTCAGTTGCCAATGTGGTACAGAAAAACTTCAACTCCAACAAGTCAAAAGGGAAGATGGGTGTCCAACAGAATACCGACTTCAAGAAGAAGGGTAACAAGACCTTCAAGAAGGATAAGAAGAAGAGTGGCTATTTCACTTGTGGTTCGGAGGAACACTGGGCTAACAAGTGCCCACACAAGTTCAAGAAGCCAGGGCAGGACTCTAAGACTGCCAACATGATCGTGAGCAACAATGAAAGTGGAGCATCTGGGTATGGTAATCTATTTACTGTATTTTCAGTTAGCCAGTCTACCGATTGGTGGATTGACACAGGTGCAAATATTCATGTGTGTGCTGACATCTCATTGTTTTCTTCTTATTAGGTCACAGGGAAAGGCTCCGTACTGATGGGGAACGGTGCGGATGCTTCTGTTCATGGTGTTGGCACGGTCGATCTGAAGTTTACTTCGGGAAGGATCGTGCAGCTCAAGAATGTGCAGCATGTCCCCGCCATCAAGAAGAACCTCGTTAGTAGCTCCCTTCTCTGCAGAGAAGATTTTAAGTTGGTCTTTGAGTCTAATAAAGTAGTTGTTACGAAATATGGACTGTTTGTTGGAAAAGGTTATGAATGCGGAGGTCTGTTCCGCTTTTCCCTTGCGGATTTTTGTAATAAAGTCGTGAACAATATTCATTCGAATGTTAATGAGACAGAAGTTTGGCATTCACGTCTTTGTCACATTGGTTTCGGTTCTATGACGCGGTTAGCAAAACTGAATTTAATCCCAAGTTTCACTTTAGCCAAAGGTTCTAAGTGCCATTCGTGTGTGTAAGCAAAACAACCTCGCAAGCCCCATAAAGCTGCGGAGGAGAGACACTTGGCACCGTTAGAACTCATACATTCTGATCTGTGTGAGATGAATGGTGTGTTGACTAAAGCTGGAAAAAGATACTTCATGACACTAATAGATGATTCCACCAGATTTTGTTGTGTATATCTGTTAAACACTAAAAGTGAGGCTCTACACTACTTTAAAATCTATAAAGCAGAAGTTGAGAATCAACTTGAAAAGAAGATTAAACGAATCTGGTCAGATCGTGGTGGAGAGTATTTCTCTAATGAGTTTGACTCTTTTTGTGCGGAACACGGTATTATTCATGAGAGGACGCCTCCCTATTCACCTCAGTCAAATGGGGTTGCCGAACGGAAAAACCGTACTCTAACAGATTTGGTTAACGCCATGTTAGATACATCGGGTTTATCCAAGGCATGGTGGGGGGAGGCTATATTGACATCATGTCATGTCCTGAATAAAGTTCCGACAAAAGATAATGAGATTACTCCCTATGAGCAATGGGAGAAGAGAAGAACAACACTCTCATACTTACACACATGGGGTTGTTTGGCGAAAGTCAATGTGCCGATCCCCAAAAAGCGTAAGCTTGGACCAAAGACTGTGGATTGTGTTAATTTGGGTTACGCTAAGAAAAGCGTCGGCTATAGATTTCTAGTAGTGAAATCTGAGGTACCTGATGTGGAGGTCGGTATAATTATAGAGTTTAAAGATTACATTCTTTGAGGATATTTTTCCTATGAGAGATATGCCAAGCACTTCTAGACAGGAATCAAAAGAGACTCCTGAGCCTGCCATTCCAATGGAATATTATGAAGAAACACCTGATGAAAATCTTGAGGAGGACAACGAGGAAACCCTTGGTAGGGGCAAGAGACAAAGGACTACAAAGTCCTTTGGTGATGATTTTCTCGTATACCTCGTGGATGATACTCCCACTTCCATTTCGGAAGCCTATGCATCTCCAGATGCTGACTACTGGAAAGAAGCGGTCCGTAGTGAGATGGATTCCATCATGGCTAACGGAACATGGGAAATCACTGATCGTCCCTATGGCTGTAAACCATTGGGATGTAAGTGGGTGTTTAAAAAGAAACTTAGGCCGGATGGTACTATTGAAAAGTACAAGGCTAGACTTGTGGCTAAGGGTTATTCCCAGAAAGAAGAGGAAGATTTCTTCGATACTTATTCACCTGTGGCCAGACTGACCACCATTCGAGTGTTACTCTCATTGGCGGCCTCGCATGGTCTTCTTGTCCACCAGATGGATGTTAAGACGGCTTTTCTAAACGGAGAGCTAGACGAGGAAATCTATATGCAACAGCCCGATGGCTTTGTGATAGATGGTCAGGAAGGAAAAGTGTGTAAGTTACTGAAATCTTTATATGGCCTGAAACAAGCACCTAAGCAATGGCATGAGAAGTTCAACATAACTTTAACATCTGCCGGCTTTGTTGCTAATGAAGCCGACAAATGTGTATATTATCGCTATGGTGGGGGCGAAGGAGTTATACTGTGCTTGTATGTCGACGACATACTGATACTTGGGACAAACCTCCAAGTCATTGAGGAGGTTAAGTCATTTCTATCTCAGAATTTTGAGATGAAGGATCTTGGTGTGGCTGATGTTATCTTAAACATTAAGCTACTGAGAGATAATGAGGGTGGGATTACGCTTCTGCAATCCCATTATGTTGAAAAAGTTTTGAGTCGTTTTGGATATTCGGACCGCAAAATTTCTCCAACACCATATGATCCTAGTGTGCGGATTCGAAAGTTTGAAGGCACAGGTAAGGATCAGCTGAGATACTCTCAGATCATTGGTTCACTCATGTATCTAGCTAGCGCTACAAGGCCTGACATCACGTTTGCTGTGTGCAAACTGAGCCGGTTTGTTTCTAATCCGGGTGATGATCATTGGCATGCTGTTGAAAGAATTATGCGCTATCTGAAAGGTACTATGAACTACAGACTTCACTATACCGGGCAACCGTCAGTACTTGAAGGGTATTGTGATGCGAATTGGATCTCTGATGCTGATGAGATGAAAGCCACAACGGGGTATGTGTTTACTCTTGGAGGTGGTGCTGTTTCCTGGAAGTCTTGCAAGCGAACGATCCTAACGAGATTGACAATGGAAGCAGAACTAACAGCATTAGACACATCTGGTGTCGAAGCAGGATGGCTTCGAGATCTTTTGATGGACCTGCCAGTGGTTGAAAAGCCAGTACCGGCTATTCTTATGAACTGTGACAATCAAACTGTAATTGTCAAGGTAAAAAGTTCAAAGAACAACAAGCAGTCCAACAAACACATAAGAATGAGATTAAAAGCTGTCAGAACTTTAAGAAACTCCGGAGTGATAGCATTGGATTATATCCAGTCGGCTAAGAATCTAGCAGATCCCTTTACTAAAGGGCTATCACGTGTTGTGATAGAAAATGCATCGAGGGAGATGGGAATGAGACCCACATGAGTTGCCATGGTAGTAACCCAACCTATGTGATCGGAGATCCCGTGAAGTAGGATCTGGGAAAACAAGCTAGTGGTTAACTGAGGAGAGTAGTTTACTAACCCACTCCGCTGGATATACAATACTCTCAGAAACTGTATGGCAGGTTGACTTTTGTCTTAATGTGTTCCAAAGCTTCTATAAGCAAGATGCTATCCTACAGAGCGATCTTTGGAGGAACACACCTATGTGAGCCCGACTGCTGGTCACAGTCTATGAGATTGGGGTGATCTCTAGTAAGCTCATGAATAGGCCAGGAGTATGACTAATATGCTCCACCCGAGGGGTCATCCTTCGGCAGTCTAGTACTGGTAAGATTTTTAGTGAAACTCCTTTACGCCAAACTGACAATTCAAGGCATAGTCCATTGCTCAGTTGTAAAGAAGTGTAGCTATTTGTTCTAGGTGGATGTTCAACCCTAACAGGTCTCCACTGAAAATACCGGTATATCAAAACAGTGTTGGGAACAGAGGACAATACCATGGGCCTTAGGGATCTGGTGGGGGATTGTTGAAATATAGGGTGGGCTCTAGGCCCATCTAACAATTTCTGAAAAATCCCTAAGGGCCCATTCATGCTTGGCAAGGCAAGTGGGAGGGAGTTTAGTCCCACATTGCTAGTGGAGAGACATGAGCACCAACATATAAGGTGAGCTCTTCTACCATTTGCATGTGGTGTGAGAAGAAGAAGAGGAGCTCCACACGTGCGCTCCTCCTCCTCCGACGCACGCCCGCCTCGCCACGCCACGCCTCGTCACGACGCGACGCGACGCGCGCGCGCCGCGGGTTGCGGGAATCTCGCCGAGCCGATGTGTTCTTTTTGTCGCACGGAAACGGGATACAAACGGTTATAACTGAAATGCTAATGAGGCTTAAACGTTTTGTCTTAAGTGCTGGGGCTAACGTTTTGTCTTAAGTGCTGGCGTTACTAGTACTTTATTACAGGCGTTTCAGTCTTTCATTGCGGGCGTTTCTTTCCGTTGAACCGTCCTGGCATGTGCCTATATACGGAGGAGGTCGTCCTCTCCGGGATATACAGAACAGAACCATCTGCCTCCGCCCCTTGTCGTTCCTCTCACTGCTGCTGCCTCCGGTGATCCCACCCCGTCCGCTGCGTACACGGCTGACGGGTGAGCAGGCCTCCGAAACCACGCCCTCTCGAGATCCTGTACGGGAGAGGGGCGATTAGGTTTTTGGGGAGCGTCTCCTACGCGACCGCTCGCCAACCTTCGTCTGCTTCCACTACATCAACGCTTTCTTCATCGCCATGGCTACCATTGGTGATCCGGCTGCCACTGAGAACAGGGCAGCCGACGAGGCTACCGCTTCTGCTGCCGTGACCGCTGCTGCTTCGGCCAATTGGCCTACTGGAGGGTACTACATGCTTATCCCTCTTCTGCTAATTTCGATGTGCATAGTACTACTGATTTCTGTAGATGTCTCTACGATTTTCCTAGTACTGCATAGTTACATAATCAAGTATCAGCGTGTCCACATCATGTTCATGATTTATTCCTAGATTAATATAATCAGAAAAATGCCTAGATTCCTAACATACCAAACCGAGAAAAAGGAAAGATAAGCAAAAGAGTACAGAATACGATGAGCCAAAGCGCCACATAGTTCTTTCAGGGAAAAGAAACATCGTGGGAGTGGATGACAAGACAGACATGTCAGAAAATTACAATAAGTTTCATGAAATTGTGCCCTTCAAAGTGAAAACTGACCCAAGCATCCTGTTAAATGATGAAGATTCTCCATGGCTACGGTGCAGAAGAAAACCAAAACACTAGATGTTGGTGATGTGTAATAATGTATTAAACCTTTTGTTTGAGACATAAATCTATGTAATGTATTAAACCTTTTATTTGAGACATAAAGGTCCCCTTTCATGTAATACATCTTGCTCAATCAAACTAGACGTTGACGACCGGATTCTGAGCCGCGGGAGGTGATCACCCAAAGAGAAGGAACCATCACAAGAGAAGGAACCCACAAAAACTAAGGATACATAGCACAACTAAAAATTAAGATACATAGCACAACTAAAAATTAAGAAACATGCCTAATGTTGGAGTGATTCAGTCATGCTCCTACCTAGCCCTGTAATACGTGCCACTGTAGTCGTCGTAGTCGCCGGCGCCGTCGTCGCTGTCGTCGTCGAGGTCGCCGTAGTCGAACATTGTAGGTTGGGCACGCGTGGGCTGGATTTGAGGGTACCGCAGGCGGGGGTTATTACCGGTCGTGTTGTAGGCCATGGCACTCTGGAGAGTCCGGCCGCGCCACCACAGCCGACGGCCGGCCTCGTTGAAGTTTGAAGGAGGCGGGTCGTCCTCCTCGTGCCTGGCGAGCGCCCTCTCACGCCGATTGATGAAGAAGACTTCCCAAGTCGGGAAATAGTCGGGATGCCAGTTGGGATTCCTCCGCTGCTCTGGCGTGAGCTCGAGGTAGTAGTGGTTCGTGATGGCCATCCGGCGCTCCACACGTAGAGGGACAAGAGGGACCGGCACGCCTCCGCCTCCCGGGTGGTTAGAGATACGATGGAAGCCATGGGAAGAGAATGATGAGCCTAGATGTGATATGTAAATGAAGGCCAATCGTACATATATATACTGAAAAAATGGCGGGAAGACAGAGGTGGGAACCGGTGGAAAGCGCGGGAACGAAGTGGCGCGGGAAACTTTCATCCCGGGTGGGGGCTCAAACCGGGACAAAAGATGGGGGGACCTTATCTGGGGGAGGCTTATCTGGGAGGGCCTTATCTGGGGGGTGGCTAACCTTTAGTACTGGCTGGTGGGTGCAACCGGGACTAAAGGTGGTTTTTGAGTCATCTAACAAAACTATCGGTGGGATAAGGACGCGTGGGTAACCTTTAGTACCGGCTGGTGGGTGCAACCGGGACTAAAGCTGTCGGCAGGATAAGGACGCGTGGGTGGACGCACTGCTCGATGAGATAAAGCATGTAGCCCACGACGCCCTGTCGGAGGAAGAAGACAAAATAGAAGCGGCGCCGTGCCTATAAAAGGAGCATCGATACGCCATGGCAAGCAACTCAAAAAGCCAACATGGATGGAGAGTTTCATCCCCATGGATGGAGAAAAGGGTTGGGAAATCTCCCGTGGCGGAACTTCTCGAAGATGCCCTTGGTGCACACGCCCTATGGCATCTTCGAAAGTTCCGCCTCGGAAAATATTTTCCTGCTAGGCCGTGAAAGACTACATCTCTGCCTCCCTGGGGTTAGAGGTATGGTGGAAGCCATAGGATAGAGTGGAGAGAGGCGGCAGATATGAGTCTAGATGTGCTATGGCAATGACCAAGCCTACATATATATAGTGAGAAATGGCGGGAAGTCAGAGGAGGGAAGCCTAAACCCTAAACCCTAAACCCTAAAGGGGTTACCCTCATATGGAGAAAGCTATAGGGGTAGACGATCCGGGGCCCCGGTCTAGGGTTTCGCCGGAGGAAGACCACCGGAGCGTCGGAATCACATGAAAATGGCAAAATGGTTAATAGTTTGACTAGTTAGAATAATTATTTTATAAAACAAAAAATGGATTTGAATCTCTTATTCAAATTCAAGCACTTTTTATGTTAAAATTTTAGTGAGATTCAAAAATATGCAAAATATAATAGTTAATGCATTTTTAAATTGGAAATGGCAAAATGGTTATTAGTTTCACTAGTTAGAATAATTATTTTATAAAACAGAAAATAGATTTGGATTACTTATTCAAATTCAAAAACTTTTCATGTTGAAAATTTTCTTAAATTCATAAGTATGCAAAAACTGTATAATTCAAATGTTTAAAAAATCTAATAGTTACAAATTGTAATATTTGAAAAAACAGGCGCCAACTTAGACCTAGCGCGTGCAAATTTGGGCCTTTAGTCCCGGCCCAGAACACCATCTAGGACTAAAGGCTCTGCAGGCGAAAAGGCATCAAAAGCCTTTAGTCCCGGTGCGTGGCTGGACCGGAGCGAGGAGTAGCACTACGCCGCCAGGCTGCCGAAATTTACCTCGTTACCTCGCCGCCTCTCCGCCCGTCCGCGTAGCCACCCCGCCGTGTTGCCGTGCCGCGCCGCCGCCTCTCGAGACGCGCGCACGTCCGCCCCGCTGCTGGGAGGTAATCCCTCCCCCCACCGCGCGCTCTGCCTCCTCGCCGTCCCTGACCCCAGCGAGCCCGGGAGGCACCCACACCGCCGGCCACTTTTTTAATAATTATAAGTACTATATGTTAATAATTATTAGTAGTATATGTAGATATAGTATATATATATTAACTTCTTGTATTTTTTGTATATTAATTAAGAATTATTACTAGTAATAGATAGAATTATTACTAGTATTACTAGTATAGTATATATTAATTTCTAGTGTATCTTTTTTATATTTCTAGTGTATGTTTTTTTTATTAATTTCTAGTATAGTATATATTTCTAGTATATTCTATATTAATTTCTAGTGTATGTTTTTTTATTTCTTGTATATTTTTATATTGTAATATTTATTACTAGTATATAAATATAGTATATATATATTTGTGTATATATATTTATTACTAGTAATAATATATATAGTAGTATATTATATAATATGTAGTATTATAGTGTCGATTGAGATAGACAAGCATTAGTGCTAAATAAAGATAAGCTAAAGAAATAACTATCCTAAGTCCGGTAGTGCTCGCGGGCCCCCGGACTTAGGGTTAGGGTGGTGGTGCTCGCGAGCCCCCAGACTTAGGGTTAGGGTGGTAGTGCTCGCGGGCACCCGGACTTAGGGTTAATGTGGTAATGCTCGCGGGCCCCCGGACTTAGGGTTAGGGTGGTGGTGCTCGCGGGCCACCGGACTTAGGGTTAGGGTGGTAGTGCTCACGAGCCCCCAGACTTAGGGTTAATGTGATAGTGCTCACGGGCCCCCGGACTTAGGGTTAGGGTGGTGGTGCTCGCGGGCTCCCGGACTTAGGGTTAATGTGGTAGTGCTCGCGGGCCCCCGGACTTAGGGTTAGGGTGGTAGTGCTCTTATGACACTCCCTAGCAGGATATGGAAGAAGCTAAGAAGCTTGCGGCCGCTATGAATGTGACTGTTGAGGAATTGCTAGGTGCCCAGGACGACAAGTTACCCAAGGCTCAGGTAGTCCCTACATATGTCCCAGGGAAGCCTCTGGTCAGCTTTGAGCAGTTCCAACAACTGCCAACACAAATGCGGAGTTTACATAAATGGTACTTGAAAGCCGTAAATCAGGAGAGAATAATGATCGTGGTGAAAGTCCCACATGACTACTACTTCCGAGAAGAAGAGATCCATGTTGAGTTTCTAAAACTCTTCCAGTTATACAGTTTCGACGCCCTCAACAAAAGTCTCATGAGTTGCTATTGTCTGTAAGTTGTTGAATTCATTGTCTATATATAAGTTGTTCATTTTTTTAGTTGTTCAGTTCATTGCATGTAATTATCCTAATTATATCCTTTCGTACTCTATTATTATGCAGAATGAAGATTGTGGAATGTAAAATAAGGTCAATCTTTAGTGTTGGGTTCATTGACCCGGATAAAATACATGTAAAGACGCTAACGACAAAACCCGAGGAGACGCAGGAAAACCTTCTAAGGTTTCTAACGGAGCAAAAATTTTGTGACCACATACTGTTTCCTTACAATTTCGCGTGAGGGTCTTACTCTATTGTACACATTCTCTTTTGCTTACTCGATGTTAAGTGCAATTGATGAGTTACTGATGTATATATAAACGTGTACAGTTTCCACTGGATTCTCATGGACATTCAACTTGATAAGGGAAGAGTTGAAGTCATGGACCCATTAAAGAGACCCCTGGAAATGTTTAGGGCCATGCAGGACATGCTCTAGAGGTAATTTTTGCGCTGCATCGGTCTCTTTCGTTGATTTTCTGAGATATCACGTAATAAATAACTCATTCATTTTCTTTACCGGGTAGGGTTTGGAACCAGTTCAAGAGTGTGGTTACGGGTGACTTTAGTGAGAATCTGACGTTTAAGCCGGTCTCGGTAAGTAGTACGCGCATCTCTTTACTTCTAGTTTCAATACAATTATGATGCTAGATTATTATTTTGATTGAATTCTATTCTCGTAAAGTGCGTGAGGCAGCCACCGAAGACGAATCTATGTTGATTCTACGTTTGCAAGTTCATTCGCATGTTTACCAGTGAGCTGAATGATTATAGAGTCGATGTAAGCAATATATTTATAACATTATTTTATTACCGTCACTTTTTGTTATCATGATTGATATTCATATTAATCTCCTTTTCTTATATAGTTCGAGAAAATGCGGGATCAGCTCCTACCAGAGCAACGCGTAGTAGCAATTGCTGAAGAACTGGCAGGATTCTTGATGAACGAGATGATAGATGACGCCGGAGAATTTAGTGTGAATAGGCGCCGATGATCCTCGACCGTGTAATTGAATAGACGGGCTCTAATCCCGATAATTGTGATCTCCATGTGTAACTATCATGTATATATTTGTATGCTCGATCTTAAGAGAAGTTATCTTATGTATGCACGGACATGTACGGTATGTGGTAGCGTAGAAAACTATTTTAAAATGAAAAAAGATACAAATTGAATTCTCTGCCGTGGCAGAGAAAGTGCCTAAAATTCTGCCGCGGCAGAGAACCATTTGTCCCGGTTCGTAATACGAACCGGGACTAATGGGGGGGCACCCAGCGCCCGTAGAGACGGCCACGTGGATGCCCATTGGTCCGGGCTGGTAAGAGGGCCGGGACTAGTGGGTGGGCCTTTAGTCCCGCCCCTCCAGTCCCGGTTACCAGGACCGGGACTAAAGCCCCTTACGAGCCGGGACTGGAGGCCCGTTTTCCACTAGTGTCCCCATCGCCGCCGCTGGGCAAAGCCTGTGCGGTGCCGGCGGCGGCGGAGCTCCCAGGTCCCTGCTCGCTAGGAAGGACGGTGCGGTCATCTCCAATCTGGCGACAGGACTGCAGCGACGGGCCACCTTTCTCCTGCGCGGTTGGCCGGCGTGCCGCGGCGGTGGAGGCCCCTCGTGGTTGAGGCGGCGGAGTGCGGCAGAGCGCGCGTCTGCCTTGCGTGGGTGACGCATGTCGCTACCGACTTCTTCAGGGATCTACGCGGGGTGGAGCTCTGCGGCGCGTGGCCTCTTCGGCGGTGGCTGGCATGATCCGGCGTGGCCACGGCCGACGCTGGAGCGGCCTACTGCAGATTGAGGCAGCGGCCGTGGGTGAGGGTGCTCTTCCGCTCCCCGGAAGATCTGAGTTGACCCGCGTGCAGTGTGGTGGCCTGTGGCGGTGCTGGTCGGGAGGTGCAGGTTTGGCAGGCGGCCGAGTTTCAACGATGCCATGCCGTTGCCGGAGCTACGGTGACATTGGGGTGAAACAGATATAGCAGGGCTGTGCCCACTCGTCCTAGATCCGGGCCCTACGGGGCCCCATCTGGGGGCGGCGGACCGACCTGTTTGTCTACGGAGCTCTCTGGAGAAGGTGGTGCGGGTGAAGTTTGAGGTTGGGGATGGTGACACAGGCGGCCGGCCTGTTGCAATGCGGCGACGGGTTTTATGGGCCCATCCTGGGCCCGACCGGACCCTCATGGGACTGGTGTGTCCTGTGGGGGCTTTAGGGGCCGTTGGGCCTGACTGGACCCATCTAGGACTGCTATGCCCCTGCCGTGTCCGGTTGACTACCGCCCTCGGCGGTGGAGGTTGTTCCCTCCCGCACGGCCATGGTGTTGCTGCCCCCGAGTCAAGCCGTGCCTTTTTCCCCTTCTTGCAGGCCTCGTGGCGGTTGCTTCAGGGAGACGACAATGGGGACTTCCTGACTGTGGTGGCGCATGCTCGTGGGCGGCGAGTTTGGTGGGGGCGGATTCCTCCTCCTTGGGCTCCTAAGCAACGTTTTGTTTCAGGGTCATGGATGGGTGTTTCGGGAGAAATCCTTGTCGGTTGGTCCGACACCGACATGGTGCCGCCTGTGGGTGGCACCATTCCTTCTTGGAAGGCGTCGTGGCTACTTTTGTTCCACTTCCTTCGGTGTACCGGGGGAAGCCTTAGGACCAATGGGCTGGTCCGGACAACAGCGGCGTCGACGCCGTCTCCCTTCTTGAAGGTGCTGCTTGGTACTTGGCGCCTCGTTGCTAGGGGCGTGGTGTTACATCTTTGGAGGGCGCAATGATTGAGGGTCCCCGTCGCTTAGTCGATCAGCCTTAGCCTCCATTTTTTTTTTCTTTCTTTTGGGCATGTCCTTGCTGTTGCCCCAGCATTGTCTTTGTTTTGGAACTGTTGTTGGTTGTATGGTGTGGTGCTATATTAATATAGTGGGCCGAAAGGCTGTTTCGAGGAGAACCCG
This sequence comes from Avena eriantha, assembly GCA_910589775.1. Lineage (NCBI taxonomy): Eukaryota > Viridiplantae > Streptophyta > Magnoliopsida > Poales > Poaceae > Avena > Avena eriantha. Next base: position 466,199,611 of record OU342740.1, read on the forward strand.
AATATTTACACGGAAAACCCTGATTTTTAATCGCATCCTGAAACGCGATCGAGTCCTTGAACTCGGATCCATCCGCTCCTAACGCCGTCAAGAACAAAACAATTTGGGACGCCAGATGTTATATGTTGATCCAAATTCTACAAAATAAATGCCAGCTTCCGACGGAGCGGAGCGAGGCCCGTCGCCGGCTGGGATAAGTTGCATCTGTAAAATCCCCGGCGTTGTGTAAACCCTCCTCGTATAGTGAAGTTCTGTTGGCTAGCGCCCGTGGTTTTTCCCTCTCTTTATTGGAGAGGGTTTTCCACGTTAAATCTGTGTCCCCCTTGCTGCGATTTTATTTCCATTCTTTGTTATTTGATTGTCGCAAAACTAACACCAGAGATAGCAGACTCTACCACACTGATGCTGAAGAAGATCCTCTCTCGAGGACAAACGAACTCCAACCGACCTCTTGCTCGAGCACAGCTAGACCAAGCTTATGGTCGATGATAGCGGCCGCCACATAGCGCCGCATGGGATTCACTATAGTGGAGACAATATCCATCAAAGCCAGTGGCCATGAGGCCAATCCCAACCTCTCCCTCGTCGCCCCGGCCGGCTAAGAGGAGGAGAATGGCGAAGACACTAATGTGAAGGCGATAGACGCCCTTCTATTTAGGAGGCTCACCATCCTGAAGTAGAACGCCGCCCTCCTCCATGGAGGCTCGGTGGACCTACCCTTCAGTGCCCAAATGGTGCCGCATCGAAGCACCTTAATAAGGATGCCACCCCGACCACCTCCCAAACTGCGTGCTACCTTGCATCTCACCTTCTCTCCCTGCCTCCACAGTGGGCCAAACTTAGGAGGCGAAGCAGCAGAGCAACCGCAACAACAAGGAGGACGCAAACGACCTTAGGGGAGTTCCCGACACTGGATCAACTTGCCGTCCTCTCTGCCACCGGAGCACGACGCCCCTGCAGGTCCCTCGCTGGATGTACCATGCCCAGTCAAAATCCGATGCCCTACTCCCATCTACCAGCAAACAAACAACAAACCTACGACTACCCCTATCGGCTACTCCGACGCCTCCCTGGCGCCATGTCCAGCCATCCAAGCCACTGGAGAAATCAACGCGCAGACGCGAGGGATGAAAGGGGAGGGGACGGGAGAAGGTGTGGAGAGAAAAGGTCCTTTTCCTCGGCCGTTGCACAGTAAACTGCTCAAGTCAATTCTTTAAGAGAAGCAGACATCGTATGGGTTCCGATAGTTCTGACGACAGATCGAGTTTAGCTTTCATCACGAGGATGCATGCATGCCAGTCCGCAGAGGCAAAGCAGATGGAAATTGTTGTTGATACCGGCGGCGACCGTATGTTGGTATGGGTACGTACATTCTGTTGCACGGTTACACCATCAATAACCGTTGCACTCGTGACCTACTACTGACCTCATAGCTAGCACTGATGCCTTGACAGAACGCGGTATTAACGGCTGAGCCTAACGAAAGAGCCGATTTCAGCCGGCTTTAAATTACTAAAGCCATTTTGCAAACAAAAAATTACTAAAGCCCATCAGGAAAACAAGGACTCGATGTTGGTGTCACTGACTCACAACGAAGGCTTTACACAATGGAGAAGAAAAACAATACTCAACGCGAAAGAAACCGGCTCCTAAATGCAAAACACGTTCTAAAAAGCCAAAGATCATTTTTTTAATAATGACGCTTTATTACTTAGAGATTTAAGTATTACTAGGAAATATAGCGAGGCGTCATGTCGCACCCGTGATTGGACAATGCCATATGTAGTGTAGTATTGTTGTCTGAAATTATTCCGTAAGACAATATTTTTCTTGGAGAAAAGTGGCAACGGATGGTAAAATTATTGTTAAAGAACTTTTCTAAAACTCTGAAAACAACTTTCCATATATAGTTCTTTGTCTTCGGACCAATCTGGACGTCCTCATGATATCCTGGATCCCATCCGAAACTCCGAATCAATATTCGATCTCACCATCAAGTATATCCCATAACTATCCTAGAGTTACCGAATGTTAAGTTTGTGACCCTACGGGTTCGGGAATATGCAGACATGATCGAGACTCCTCTCTGATCAATAATCACCAGCGAGACCTGGATGTCCATAATGACTCCCACACATTTAATAAAGTTCATTATTTGTTGAAACATGATGTCAAAGGATTCCATTCCATTTATCTCGCGATATTTTACTGGCCCAAGATTCGACCATCAGTATCTCCATACCTAGCAAGCACTCCTTACTCGTTCTATAACGCACCATTCCTTGCGATCAAACTCATTGGGTTATGTGCTTGCAAGCGATATAGAATGTGTATGTGTTACCGACTGAGCCTAGAGAATATCTTTCTGTCATATGGATGAATAAATCCTGTCTTGATTCATGCAACTCAACAAGTACTTTTGAGATACGCGTCGCGGAAGTCATATTTATGATCACTCATTTACGAAGTGATGGCTGATTCCCCTAAAGTATTCTTCTAGTACTTGGAAGTAACATAATATTATGGTCTAAGCATACGACACTAGACTAATAACAACTATATTATGACATGATCTAATTGCTTGCTTAGTTTGGGTCTTTCCATCATGTCATTCTCCTAATGCCATGATCCCGTTATTAATCGAGAACTTATGTCTATGGTTAGAAAACCGTAACCATCATTAATCAACAAGCTAGCCTACTAGAGGCATGTTAGGGACTCAATGTTATTTATGAATCCATGCAAGTATTATGTTTCATGTTAATACAATTATAGCATGAAACATAAACATTTACCATGAACTAAAAATAGATAATTAAAACTTTATTATTTTCTGTAGGGCATATTTTCAACACCAAATTTTTATTAGTCCTAGGCGTTAATTGGACAAGATCCAAGCGCTGAAGCAAGGCGTTCCAAGAAGCAAGCGTGGACCCAAAAAAATCTCGCTTGAACGTCATATTCAGAGGAGAAGTCTCCAAAACCGTGGTGATTGAATCACCCTTATGATGAACAATATCATACAAAGCAGTATATTGTTTTCGGAGTATAGCATTACCTAGACACTTGTCCTCCCAGAAGAAAATCTCTAATCCATCCTTAATTGAAAATGTTCCAAAGCGGATGGAATATTTCTTCCTCACTATAAGAATAGACCATAAATGCGATCCTGTGGGTTTCCAATAAACTTGAGATAACACATTCAAGCCAACATATTTTAGTTCAAGGAGGGTTTGCCACATCCCTTCTTAAGTCAATAATTTGAATAGCCATTTACAAAGGAAGACTGTATTTTTTATATAAACATCATGAATACCTAGTCCCCCCTATTTTTGGGGGAAGGGAAGTAAATGCTACTTAGTCACTCGATACTTCTTTTTTCACTATCTTCTTATCAAAATAATCTTGATCGGAACGATACTTCTTTTTGCCGAAGAACACATGATATTGCCACGTCAAGCTAGCCCCAGCCATCACCTGATCCCCTGACTCACCTACTACACGGCACAATATCATGAACTAAAAAAATAAATCAAAATCAGCTTTTAACTAGCTAGAAGAATCGTTGCGGGACGAGGGCTCTAGCCTCTATAGGAACGCTGCCGTTTTGCCCGATTCAAAAAGATTCAAGGTTTTCATCCCAAGGCCATGATGAAAACCAAAGGTTTCTAGAAGTTTGAGTTCATATGGTTAACCTCTATTTAGATATTTTTTAAACGGTAAGGTTTATATATCTTTACTTCCTCTGTCTTTCATTACAAGATCACTTAGAAAAAAAATACTTTCACTATCCAAAAAGAATTGATTTAGTATCTCCCTCGTACAGTGATGTCTATTAATGTGAATGCTGCATGAAGCCAAATAGAAAGAGGCATTGGTTATTCCGGAAAATTAATAATGCATTTATTTATTGGTTGGTTTTTCTTTGGTATATACAAAAGAAATGGTGGCCTTGAAACATAGATACAGAGAGCAGTACATAGTTTAAGCAAGTGTTAAGAATAATTCAATGACGAGCCTTTATTAGCAAATACAATTCAGATTTAGCAAAATACAAGTGTATTTGAATATATAGCTTTCAATTTTATGTTCACCGATATGATTAGAAAGTATACAATTTCAGTATAAAGTTCTTGGATGCATTCTCCTCCTTGTCCAACTTTCACACCCGTCGGCATGCCTTAGGTTCAAGAATGTGACATCGATACTAGACGGCACAATACGGTGGCACCGTGTGGTGTGTGTGAGACATGTGTGTAAGCGTCGGTGAGTGTGGGCCTGAGTGACATCCAAGCGTGATGTGCATGTGTAGTGGGTTATAAGCAGTTGGGCTGTAACTGAATGTGTGCGTCTGAAGAAATAGAAAAGAAAACTCATCATGTCTCTCTCTTTTTCCGATCTGATTTTTGCCCAAAAATCAAGTTGAGATCGATCCGCCTCACGTCGGCAATCATATTAGTAAGGGGTAATACATTTGGTATCAGATTTGGGCGATTGTTAGGCTAGAGTTCGTCGCTAGCGTCTGTTTTCCCCTCCTAATTTTGAGTTGTAATTCTGATGTCGGGTCGTTCAGTTCTTCTTAATTATTGTAAATCCTCACGTCGGTAGACTCAATTGAGATTGGAACCATGATGACACCCACCAAACCTTCACAGCAGACCCATTTTGTCCTTGACGCGATGGTTGAAACTCCAGAGTAGACGGGCGCATCCCTCGCACGTCTCCAAGCAAGCCTTGATCTATTGCACGGCATCGTCGCCAGCGTTGACACCGCGCAACAGCTGGTGAGGGCACAGATGGAGAAACATGCTAGGGCGACTGCGGATGGCTCGAGCAAGCACAATGAGATGGTGCGTATCCTTCTCGTGTTGTCTAACAAGCTGGACATGCTCGACCTGGGTCCAACGACACACTTACCACACGAAGAAGATCGAGGACCTAGACCCGACGGACGACCATCTTGCGGGCACAAGCACCCTTCATTAGGTCATGCCACAGTGGTTGGACATGGAGCGAGATGAGGTACACCTATGTGGCTATGGCGCCATTCTTGGGATGTATTGGCTAGAACTCCACGGTCCTATGATCACAGATTGTCACAAGAAGTTCATCTCATTCCCCTACTACAATGGAAATCAAATCACTCTGCATGGCGTACCTCATGCTGACACCAAAATTATGGGAGAATTAACAGTGAAATAGTTAGCAAGGTGAACAAAAGGGAATGACGTATGGGCAGTTGAAGTGAGCATTCAGTTCCGAGAGTTACATAAGATAGTGTGGTCTTTGAATGAGTCTGAATTTGATTGTATTTATTGAACCCCCACTGCACTTCCACCATCTAGACAACATTACCATGCCATCACTTTGATGCCTCATGCCGCACCCTTCACCACACGCCCATACCACTATTATCCCGTGCACAAAGATAAGATCTCGACCGCCAAGTGGTTGACTTGCTTGAGGATAGCATCATCACTCCCAGCATGTCGCCATTTGTGTCTCCGGTGCTGCTATTACAGAAGAAGGATAGGTCATGGCACTTTTGCATGGATTACCATCGCCTCAACAAGCTAGTGAAGAACGTGTTTCCCATGCCGCTCATTGATGAGCTGCTCGACGAACTGGCAGGCTCAGAGCTCTTTTCAAAGCAGACACACATGTGTTCCGATGGCTCACGCGATAGAGGAAAAAGTCCATTTCAAATCCTAAACTTGTAGCAGTTTGGCTGTTTAAACCCTGAAATCGAAATCCTTTGCACCTTGAACTGTGGAACCACGGTCTAAATCGGACCCTGGACCTGGTTGACCAAGTTGATGGATGCCACGTAGGCAAACTTTTACAAAAGAGTCCCTCCATAATTATATATTTCAATTGCACGGTACCTGACAATATCACTTTGTTCTTCTCTGAACTCAAACCACCACATGCCCCTTGATTCCATCGAGCAGCGCGGCCATGGGAAGCCCCGCACCCTCCTTCGTGTCTAGACGCTACGCCGTATAGCCATCGTCGTCTACATGGAGGGAATCGAGCCAGGGAGCTTGGAATCCTCGCCGTGCACTTCTTCTACCTCGTCGGTCGGCAGCAACAAGTAGCAATAGAAAGCTTAGATTAGTCAATAATTTTGCTACTAATGGAGTACTAAATCCATTATTCTGTGGTCTCTACGTAGCCAGCTAGATTATCCAATAAATGAGAACAACCAGGAGAGCAAAATTGGATTAATCCATTGTTGAGAGCGAGACTCACAAATTGATACCACCCGTGCTTCGCGTAGGCTCTAGTGTGTTGGTTCTAGTGGGTCCGATTGTTGTCGTCGGAGGTCGTACACGTGACGCATGACGGGAAAATCTGGCCTCCAAGCTCCAAGCTGCTCGAAGAACCTTTAGTGGATCCCCTCTCCTCCCCTCTGCTACAGTACCTTCGTCTACCGCCGCCCGCCCCGGGTCGGTCCGTCGCCGATCTCGCCGGCGCCACCGGTGGAGAGAAGCTGAGGACCGATGCCGCCCCCCTATAAGTAGTAGGTTAGGGTCTGGGCTGTTTGCCCGGTTTCGGCTGCGTGCCGTGAAGGTGGCGATGGGATCCCTGGGCTGGGTTCCCTGCCGGTGGATGCTCCTCTTCCTAGCTATCTGCTCGGCGGTGAGGTGGTGGAGGAGGGCCACCAAAGCCTCCAATAAAGCCCGGCGGTGCCTTGCTCTGCAGATTTCGCCCCCTTCCTCGGCCGACCATGGTGGCGAGGGAGGATTGGGGGAAGTTGGTCGGCAGAGCTGCGGTCTCCGCCTCTTCGTGCCTTCTCCTCCTCGGGGTGGTTCCTCGTCAGCTTTCCCTCCTCCGACCAGCCGTGGCGGTGTGGGGAGGGGGGTTTCTGGCATGGCTGCGACCGAGAAAACAAGGGATGTCACAATCTCGAGTTACTCCGCGACATAGTGGAGCGGCGTCGGGAGGTCTCTGCTCCAACCCTCTGCTCAGGCTTCAATGGTGGAAGTTTGTGTACAGAGGCGAGGATCCAGAGGCTCGTTCATAAAGCTCCCGTGGGTTTCTGATTCAACAACGACGATGGCCTCTTCGCTTCTCCCTTGGCCGGACGTGGTGGCGAGGTGGGGATGGGGGATTTGGTCGCTACCGCCGATGTTGCAGAGCCCGGTTGAAGGTGCACCCACTTGCTCTTCTTTGTAGTGGCCCCTTTACAACGACGATGTTGTTGGGCCTCTGCCTGTTCTTGCTGAATGGCGGCTGAGGGTTCAAACCTCCATCGGAGTCCCTATTTCGAAGCATGGCACCGGAGCTCGACATCTCGGCGTTGACAAGTGGTTCGTCCCCATCGGCGTCATGATGGCTGGTTGCTATGCTTGTACTCCGGCTTCGAAGGCTTCACGAGCAAGAGACCTCACTGATCTCGCCGAGTTTCTCGGCTGGAGGTCACCGGAGTATGGTGGTGGAGGCGCCCAGGGACTCATTTTTTATTTTTTATTTTAGTTCCGAGGTGCTTTTTGTAACGTGGATACCCCTTTTTGTTTTTTCTAGATTTGCTAGGGTGCTAAATGTTAGGGGTTTCCTTAGTCTTTGTACCTGCCACGTCTTATAGTTGCAACTTCCAGGGTCTTTTAGACCCTTCATCGTTCAAAAAAAAACTCCAAGCTGCTCAATCGATCCACTAGCACAGCCGTATACCGGAAACTGGATTTGGATTGCTAGAGGCACGTCTCATGCCTGTCTTACTCTTTATTTCTTTGGTGATTTTCGTTGATACAAGGTGTAGCCCTATGGGGACTTTTATACACGACTACGCAAGGACTAAACAATTAGATTAGGACTAGAAATCCTAGTTCTACTAGGACTCAAACTTAACACTTACTTTAATCTAGTTCTTCTAGGACTCTACTTGGACTACGTAGCCCAACCAGGTTAACACCATCATCCAGCTCCTTAATCTGGTTGCTTTGCTTCCACCGCTTGTACTCCGATTTTCTTCCTCATCTCGATGAAATTTCGTTTTCCGAGGGACTTGGTAAGAATGTCAGCAAGCTGGTCGTTGGTGTTCATGTGTTGAAGTTCGATCATCCCCTCCTCAATGCACTCCCGGATGTAGCGAAAACGGGTGTCTATGTGCTTACTCCTCTCATGATGAACCGGGTTTTTGCACAATGAGATTACAGCTTGGTTGTGGATCTTTAGTGACACCTTCTGCACCTCCCTCTTTGCAATATCACCTAGGAGCCTTCTTAGCCACACACCTTGACAAGCCGCCGAGCTTACCGCAATGTACTTTGCCTCCAATGAAGACAGTGCCACCACCTTCTGTTTTTGAGAATTCCAACTGATAGGATTCTGACCTAGGTAGAATAGCATGCCCGATGTGCTCTTCCGATCATCAACATCACCTGCCATGTCGTTGTCTGAATATCCGTGAAGGATCAATCCTTCTTTTCCCTTTTTGTACATGCAGCCAAGATTGATAGTGTCTTTCACATAGCGCAGGATTTGCTTGACAACGCTCATGTGTTCGGTCATAGGGTTCTCCATGAAATGACTCACGATCCCGACTGAATATGCTAAGACCGGTCGGGTATGCACCAAATATCTTAGTCTGCCCACAATGCTTCGATATATTGTGGTGTCCACCGGCGGATTTGAGCTGATCTTGCTCAACTTGTGGCGTTGGTCCATTGGAACTTGTACGGTGTTGCAATCTGCCATGCCACACTTGTCCAACAACTTAACCACGTAAGCCGATTAACATAGGGAAATTTCTCTGAAGTTTTGCTTGACTTCAATGCCTAAGTAATATCTTAATAATCCCAGATCACTCATGCTAAACTTCTTCTTCATCCGTGCCTTGAAACTTTCAATTTCTTGCGTGCTATCTCCGGTTATAATAAGATCATCGACATAAACTCCAACTAGCAGGTTTGAGCCTTTGGAGTTCCTTGTATAGACTGCGTGCTCGAGGCGACATATCTTGAATCCGAGAGAGACCATACATTGGTCCAACTTTGAGTTCCAAGCTCTTGGCGCTTGCTTCAGCCCGTATAGTGCCTTCTTGAGCTTCTCAATCTTTTCTTTTTTGCCTTTCTTCTCGTAGCCGAGGGGCTGTTCCACGTACACTTATTCCGTGAGATCACCGTTGAGGAAAGCCGATTTAACATCCATATGATGAACCTTCCACTCCTCTTGTGCTGCCAAAGCTAGGAGCATTCTCACGGTTTCGAGTCGAGCCACCGGTGCAAACACCTCCTCATAGTCAACTCCTTGACGTTGCACGTAGCCCTTTGCAACGAGTCTTGCCTTATACTTCACAACAACGCCCTTCGTGTCCTTTTTAAACTTGTATACCCACTTCAAACCAATAGGCTTATGGTTTGGAGGTCGGGTTACCAAAGTCCACGTGTTGTTGATGTCAATCGCCTTCAACTCCTCATCCATGGCGTGCTTCTAACTTGGATCTTTGCTCGCCTCTACAAAATTCACCGGCTCCTCAACTCCAAGCAAACATAGTCCGGAGTACTCGAGCGTAAATGGCTTGGCGTTCTTGTAGACTTTCTTGAGGGTCTTATTGCAACGTGGACTTGAGGGGTCCACCATGTCGTGCGAAGGAGGAGACATAGATTGTGTCATAGTCCATACACTTGAGGAATATGGATACATTCTTGGTAAGCTTGGTGCCAGGTCGTCGGCATCTGTGTCATCGGCGTAGTCGTCATGATCGTGACCATCATCTTGATTGTCGTTATCACTTTGCTCCTCTTGGTGATCTTCCTCACTGTATGCCACATCATGTACATCATCATTGCCAAGATCTTCACCTGTGTCCTCGTCATCGGCCCTGATTGTGGTGATCTTGATCACCTTGGTCACCATCGTCGAGGTTGTACCCCGGTAGCTTTGGTGATACCTTCTTATCTTGAAGTAGCACATTGCAGTTTGGTTTCACAACCATCGTTTGATCGAGATCGCAAACTTTGGCCATTAGAAGAGTTGGTTCGTCATCTTCCTGCTTCGCCAAATTTGCCTTCATCTCCCTTTTGTTAGGCTCTGGACATTTCTTTGCATAGTGACCCATAGTATTTCAGTTGTAGCACTTGACCTTGGACATATCCAAGTTCCGTGTCTTCTGCTTGTCATATTGATCACCTTTGATGTGCCCTTGTGGCTTGCCTTTTTCTTTGCCTTTTTCTTCGTTCCAATTGCGCTTTGAGTTGCTTGATCCTTCGCCATCATGCTTTCCTTTGCTGCTTGGTGCTTTCCAGTCAGCGCGTGGGTAGAGCAATTGATCGCTGCCTCCTCCTTGGCCCTTCTGACATCCATGAGAATTTTCTTCCCACGTCCGTAAGCGTCCGATCGCCTCCGTTATGGTCATGTTCTCGATGTCGGTAAGCTGCTCAAGCGTGCCGATTATGTACGTGAATTTATCAGTCACCGAGCTGAAAAACTTTTCCACGACATCGACTTCCTCGAGCTTTGCACCGAGCGCGTGGATCTCTCCCACCAAGGTGGTGAGACGCATGGCGTAGTCATTCATCGATTCCGTTTCCTCCATCTGGAACTTGTGAAGTTGACGCTTTAGCAGTTGTGCCCGAGCCTTCGTGACGCGATCTTCTCCAATCCTCATTTCCTTGAGTGTGTCCCATGCCTCTCTTGCCATCTTAAACTCCGCCAATGTCATCAACATGGAATCCGGTATAGGCTAGGCTATGGCGGCCATGGCACCTTGGTCGCACTCGTCGTCGGTGATTGCCTGCCACACTTGAAGTGTTCGGAGAATAATCTTCATCTTCACCGCCCAAACACCGTAGTTGGTATCGGCGAGCTACGGGTACTGCACGGAGATGTTGCGCTGCACCATGACTTTGGCACCAGTCGCCCCGCTCATTGCCGTTGTCACCTTTTTCTTCAACTTGCCGTCACCCTTGTTCGCCTTGGAGCCGTTATTCTTGTTGGACTTCGAGTCATTGACGGAGCTATCTCCATCGTTTCCGTCCATTGTTACGACAAGAACCTTGGCTCTGATACCAAATGTTGGTTCTAGTGGGTACAATTGTTGTCGTTGGAGGTCGTACACGCGACGCTTGACGTGAAAAGATGGCCTCCAAGCTCCAAGCTGCTCAATCGATCCACACAGCCGTTATGAACCAGTTTAGCTAGCAAGCTCACGTGATCGATTAGCTCGGCGACTTCTGCTAGAACATGGCGACAGAAACAAATACGCAGACCGGAAACTAGATTTGGATTGCCGTCTCATGCGTGTCTTACTCTTCTTTATTTCTTTAATGGTTTTCATTGATACAAGGTGTATCTCTATGAAGACTTTTATACACGTCCACGCAGGGACTAAACAATTAGAATAGGACTAGAAATCCTAGTTCTACTACGCACTCAAACTTAACCACTTTCTTTAATTTATTAGTTCTTCTAAGACTCTACTTGGACTACGTAACCGAATCCAACCAAGTTAACACCATCATGGTGCGCGCATGGCCACGACTGCAGCAGCGCTACAGCTACACCTTCGAGCACACGTTGTGGCGCCTGGCGGTCTGGCGGAGTCTACCTAGAATTAGCCTACGGTGGCCGACGACCAGCACGCCATGTGAGCCCTTTGATTGCGCCCACTCCAAGCGCGGTGGGCTGGATGAGCTCCGTGGCCCTAGCCATCGGCGACAGGTTCAACACCCCCTCTACAAGCTCCAGCAGGCCGGTGGCCCGGCTCTTCCCTATCCCGGTTGTCCTTGACGAGTCTGATATGGTCCCTACCTTTTTTCAGACGGGGAGAGACAGGAGATGAATATGACGAGTGGGCCCTTATGGTCAGTGAGACAACATGAATTCCCGGTCGGGATCTCTTTTTGGGTGCGTCAAACAGGTCTAGGGTTCAATTTAGACGGGGATTTGGTAGTCCAGGGTACAAATAACAGAGATTTTGATATTAGGGTTTAAACCGTCGAACCCTACGACTTCAGGGTTTGAAATAGACTTTTTCCCGCGACAGATGAGTCTAGTAGCTGTCACCGTACCACGAGGATGCATGCATGCATGCCAGTCCGCGGAAGCAAAGCAGATGGGAATTGTTGATACCGGCGACGACCGTATGTCGGTATGGGTATGTACGTCTGTTGCACGGTTGCGCCATCAATAACCGTAGCACTCGTGACCTTACTGACCTCATAGCTAGCACTGAGCCAGTGAGCCTGACGGAACGCGGTATTAACGGCTGAGCCTGACGAAACAGTCGATTTCAGCCGGCTTTAAAGTAACCAGGACTCGATGTTGGTGATACTGACTTACAACGAAGGCTTTACACAAGGGAGAAGAAAAACAATGAGATACCCCAACACGAAAGAAAAAAGGCCGCTAAATGCAACACGTCCTAAAAAAAACGAAGAACACGTGATATTATCGCATCATCAAGCTAGCCCCAGCCATCAATCACCGGATCCCGGACTCACGTACTACACGACAAAATATATTCATCAACTAAAAGGAAAATTCAGCATAAAACTAGAAGCATCGTGTTGCCTCATCAAGCTAGCCCCAGCCATCGTGCACTTAGGTCTCTAGAAGTTTCAGTTGATATGATTAACCTCCATTACTTAGATTTTTTGTAGGTCGTGATATTTAGATAACTTTACTTCCTCTGTCTTTGACTACATGGTCACTTGAAAAACGAATTTTTACTATCCAAAAAGAATTGATTTAGTTTCTCCTTTGTACAACGATGTCTATCAATGTGAATGTTGCATGAAGCCGGCATTGAGTATATAGAAATGAAATGGTGGCCTTGAATACATAGATAGAGGGAGTACCTGTTAGAAATAATGGGCTAAATAAATAAGCCTATATAGATTTTAGATTTTCCGTAAATCTCAAAGCCCATGTGTGATTTGGCCCAATTTGATGGCAGCTCACATATGAGTGGAGTGGGAGCTAAAGTTTAGTCCCACATGGAAAGTTGGAGGAGAGTTACACCACCTTATAAGGTGGAGTGGTTCACCACTTCGTAAAGTGAGTGAGAAGAGGAGAACTACACGCGCACTCCTCCGACGACGACGCCGCCGCCCGCCCGCCCGTCACGACACGCGCGCGCCGCGGGTTGCGGGAATCTCGCCGAGTTTTGTCAGACGTGTCAACAGTTAGCCTATTCGGGTCGCTCCCGGATCGTGGGCTATCTGTAGCCGACCCGAACGTGCGCAACGTGGGCTTGGTCCACGACGTGCAAGTTGTTAAAATCTTTATATGGCATGAAGCAAGCACATAAGCAATGGCATGAGAAGTTTGACAGAACATTAACTTCTGTTGGCTTTGTCGTTAATGAGGCTGACAAGTGCGTCTACTATCGCCATGGTGGGGGCGAAGGTGTTATATTATGTTTGTACGTGGATGATATCCTTATCTTTGGTACAAACATGAATGTGATAAACGAAGTTAAGTCCTTTCTGTCAAAGAGCTTTGATATGAAAGATATGGGAGAAGCTGATGTTATTCTGAATATCAAGCTGATTAAGCACGAGAGTGGGATTACTTGACGCAATCACACTATGTTGAGAAGATCTTGAGCCGTTTCGGTTTCGTTGATGGCAAGTCTTCCCCAACACCTTATGATCTCAGTGTGACATTACGGAAAAACAAGAAAGAGCCGAAAGAACAATTGAGATACTCTCAAATCGTTGGCTCACTCATGTACTTAGCTAGCGCGACAAGACCCGGCATCTCTTTTGCTATGAGCAAGTTGAGTAGGTTCATGTCTAACCCGGGTACTGAACATTGGTGTGCACTTGAAAGGGTCATGCACTATCTATGTGGTACAATGAGTTATAGGATACACTATTCGGGGCATCCAGCGGTGCTCGAAGGATATAGTGATGTGAACTGGATCTCGGATGTAGATGAACTCTATGCCACTAGCGGATATGTATTTACCTTTGGAGGTGGCGCGATATCATGGAGATCTTGCAAACAAACCATATTGACAAGGTCGACTATGGAAGCAGAACTTGCTGCTTTAAACACATCCACTGTAGAGTCAGAATGGCTGCGTGAACTCTTGATGGACTTGCCGGTGGTTGAGAAACCTATACCGGCCATCCTCTTGAATTGTGATAATCAAACTGTTATTGTCAAAGTGAACAATTCTAAGGATAACGCGAATTCATCAAGACACGTCAAGAGACGTTTGAAGTCTGTCAGGAAATTGAGAAACTCCAGAGTAATTACTGTTACGTATATTCAAACTGACAAAAACCTGGCAGATCCCTTTACAAAGGGACTATCACGAAACGTGATAGAAAGTGCATCGAGAGAGATGGGTTTGAGACCCATGGATGTTACACAGTAGCGGTAACCCAACCTTTTTGATCGGAGATCCCGTGAATTAGGACCTGGGAAAAACAAGCTAGTGGTGTGACGGAGGAGAGTATTAGATAACCCTCTCTATGTGAAGATGTACAACTCTCAAAAGCTGTAAGGCAGGTTGGCAACATGTCTTAATGTGTTTCTGTTGGCTATGATTAGCAAAGATGCTGTCCTACAGAGCATTCTGAAAGAACACACCTATACGAGTTCCGATTGTTAAACGTCGCAATCTATGAGATTTTGGTGATCTCTAGTAAACTCATGAAGAGACCAAGTAGTATGACGCATATGCTACACCCGCAGGGTAGGCTACTGGCAGCCAGGTACTAGTTATGACTTTGTGTGAAATCTAAAAGCACCAAACTTGCAATTCAAGGTTCGTCCATTGTTCAAGTGCTGATAGACGTAGCTCAAGGTTCTAGGCGGAAGTTCAACTTAACAGTCTCTGCTGAAACACTGGTATATAAACAAGTAGCGAGAATTGGCAAATCTTCAAATGGGCATTTGAGATCTGGTGGGGGATTGTTAGAAATAATGGGCTAAATAAATAAGCCCATATAGATTTCAGATTTTCCTTAAATCTCAAAGCCCATGTGTGATTTGACCCAATTTGGTGGCAGCTCACATATGAGTAGAGTGGGAGCTAAAGTTTAGTCCCACATGGAAAGTTGGAGGAGAGTTACACCACCTTATAAGGTGGAGGGGTTCACCACTTAGTAAAGTGAGTGAGAAGAGGAGAACTACACGCGCACTCCTCCTCCGACGACGCCGCTCGCCCGCCCGCCCGCCCGCCCGCCCGTCCGTCTCGTCACGACGTGCGCGCGCGGCGCGGGTTGCGGGAATCGAGCCGAGCTTTATTTTTGCTGCTTGGGAAAACTTGTGCGGTTTTGACAGACGTGTCAACAGTTAGCCTATTCGGGTCGCTTCCGGATCGTGGGCTATCTGTAACCGACCCGAACGTGCGCAACGTGGGCTTGGTCCACGACGTGCCCTATGCGGGACTCCCGAGCCGCTCTATATAAACTCCAGTGCGGCTTCCACCACGTACACACAGAAAACCAATCTAGGGTTTGCCAACCTCTCTGCTTGCGTCGCCACCGTAATCTACTCCATCCCGCTTGCCGGCGTGTACCGGCGGACGGGAGATCAGGTATCCGGAACCACTTGCCTTTGCGATCCTATACGGGAGAGGGCGAATAAGGTTTTTGGGAAGCGCCCTGCGCGACTGCTCAAGTTCTGCACCACGGCTCGTCTTCCATCCAAGTCGGGCGGTGTTGCCTATCGTCGTCTTCGCCGCCGTCTGCTTCGACCAATCTTCCCCAAGGCTACTGCTGTGATTACTGCAATCGAACGGTACATGCGACGTGATGCTGTCTGGTTATTAATCATGTTCTGCGAGTACATGTTTAACTGCTGCCTGTTTCCGTTCATCTTGTTGTTTAGTACATCTAGTATGTTCGAGTTATATGTGCGAGTAACCATAAATTATAGTACATAGTTTATGTAAGTGTTAAGAATAATTAAATGATATTGTCAAAACGAATAATTCTATGAAGAACCTTTATTATTAAATACAATTCAAATTTAGCAAAACGCAAGTGTATTTGAATATATATGTATACCTTTCAATTGTATGTTTACCAATGAGGTTAGAAAGTATAAATAAAAGTTCTTGGATGCCTTCTCCTCCTTATCCAACACCCAAAAAGAAGATCTCCAGCAGGTATCCAAGCCGATCGTTTCTGCGGAGAAAACAAAATTAACCAGTAGTCCAGAGGTGAGGTGGATAAGACCCCAGGTGAAACCTGACCACCCCAGATCCCGTCCAACAGGCGTCCAGCCTCCACGCAGCCGCCATCCCCGCCCTGTCCCACGCCGGCCCCCATCGCCTCCAGCCTTTCCGCAGCACGATGTCGCTGTCTCATCCTCCTTCCTCCCTATTCCGACGGTCTGCAGGAGTTCCAGACCACGAGCTGTGACAGATCGCCGTCGCTGCCTCCCCCGTCCCGCGGGTCGGCCACGACCCCAAACCCGATCCCCACCGTGTCCGCCCTCGACCCCTAGCCCTGTTGGAGCTCCACCCCATCTCTGATCTAGAGGAGTTGGAGCCATATCTTGTTTATAATTGGATTTTTGCTTGATTTTTATCGGACTTTTTGGATCCAGTTCATGTTAAGACCTTTGTAATAAAGTGGCCAGATCTTTCTAAAAATGTGTGAAAAACTTTGTTTTCTTTGTTTTTCTTTGAATTATGTGTGATTCAAGTGAAGACCGTTGTACTCAAGTGTGTTGATACTTATAAAACTGTGTGATGAAATTTATATTTGTTTCTGATATTTGTTACCAAAATCATGTAAATAACATAGTCCTTTACAAATACACAACAGATACTTATGAAAAAAGGTGAGGAACTTCACGTCGCATTGTACTCGGCTCATCAGAGTAGGGACTTGGTTACAACAAATTAACAAAGTACAGGGTCTTTTTCGCAAAAAAATCACCAATCTTAAAGTAAACATACGGTAATAGATACCTGCTGGGTGCCCAGACTACCGGAGAAAATGCGGGTCGGTCCAACACCCTCCTGCCAGAGCACCGAAGCATGGTCTTCAGGAACCTCACCGCTGACCTAGCATGAGTAGGATCCTTGCCCCTGGCCTCGACACCGTCAATGACATGAAATGGAGGATGTACGTTGAGACGGTGTCATTCAGTCTTGACATAATTTTTCTTAATCTAACCTGCCCATTCTCCCCGAGTCACTCCAGATGGGCCGCATCAACCCGCTCGATCGCCACCTGGTTTGCCACACGCCGACGTCTCCAATCACAAATGGAGGACTCTCTATTAAAATGTTAATGTTTAGCATAGTTATGGGACATTTCATACGAGTTTAAGACCGTATGAAGTTTGTTTTCATTTCTTATGTACTTATTTGATTGTAATGTCCTTTCAATAACATTGGTGCATTGAGGACAACATTCTCACCATCACCATCATATCTTTGTTGATTAAATTGTGTGAAATTTGTCACCGGCGAGCTTTCACTGTGTATTTTACACTGATGTAGATCATCTAGCATGCTATATGGCCTGTTACGGCTTGCTAGTCCCGTTACAGTTTCCTATCCTCGAGAGCTTATTGAAACTTGCCATCGCCGGCTCCACGGCTAGACTGAGCGGGGCGACAGGGAGCATGCTGGGCAGGCAGCCAGAGGCATCCGGAGGAGGTTAACATCAAAATCGAATCATCCTCTTCCCATCCGGCAACTCAAGTACACTTTCATCTCCTTGGCCGCACCAGTTTACATACGAACGGATGCCTAGTAATTAATTTGTATAGCGACATCATACTTGGGAGAGTATACGGCATCCTCGTTTTATGTGTTTTTTCTTTAAAAGTGTCCTTGTTTTACATGTTTTTTGACCAAGAACTCGGAAATTCACTTTCGAACTCAAGTGCATATTCTCCTGCCACCCAAAAAATATATTAAAATTTCAAAAAAAATTCCAAACATTTTCTTTTCATATGCACCTTGATATTCTATGTGCGCACGACAAGTTTCGTGGAAAACCGATATTTTTGTATCATGTGTAAAAAAGATGAAAAAATGTCTCATGAAGAGCTTTTTTTAATACCAAATTTTGTCTTTTTTACACACGACACAAAACATATCAATTTTCTGTGAAGCAACTTTACGAACACAAAGAACGTCGAGATGCATGTGTAACATTTTTTGTCGGAATTTTCGAGCACGTTAAAATACGTTTAAAATTCAATTTTAAAAATAGGAGCATGCTCCTGGGAGCAAAAATGCCTCATCCCCAAGAATTCGTCTAAATATATAAATAATATTGATATAAAATTAGCCTCGTTGGAAAAAGTTTTTTAATACAAATCCAACAATACTAATTATGTATAATATAATCAAAATATTGTTATTCAATTTTTCCGATCAAACTTTATCTTAGAATACGCGTGCGCCTTATTTCTTTGAACGGGTAGTAGTAGTATGGAACTGTATACTCCTATAGACAAATGAGTCCCACTAGATATCTAGGTCTGCAAGGTCAAAGCTTGGTTGATAGAGCTAGCCCTGATTCATGGATCTATATATCTGTGCAAGCACGAGAACCAAGTACTGGTTTAGTGGCTTGAGACATGTATTGGGAACATGGGATGAAAACCATTTATTTGCAATAAAGTGACTGCTTGAGAGATGCATGTTCGTGCCCTAAGTTTTTTTTTCTGTGAGCAAAGAAATGTTTAAAGGAATACAAACTGCGTAGGTGAATGAGGCTGGTTCTAGTGGGAGTATCATAGCTTGTACTCTCTCTGTACGGGATTATTAGGCCGGAGGCCATTTCCCTAGGACCAAGAAAATTCTGGCGGCTGTTTCAACTTTCCCATTAATGCCTCTGTAACTCCTGTTGGGGATATATTTTTCGGGTATCCTCACAGTTTCTCACTGACCAGGGTGGCCCACTTCGGGTTAGAGCTTTGCTTCACGGGCGGCCCAGTCAGGGAGAGAAGACGGAGTCCAATCCGGCTACGGGAAGGCCCAGAAGACTTACCAACTTAGGCACATAATGTTACTTGTAGTTTAAGATGTACTCTGTAACCGACTCTTAGTCGTAGCCGAATAGATCTCTATTGTAAACCCTAGGCCAGATATCTATATAAGCCGTCCTAGGGAGAGCCTTTAGGGCAACACTTTTAGACCCTCAATAGTCTACAATCTTAACTCGCACAGGCGAACCCTTGTAACCCATATTCCGGCTCTGCCGTATTATTGGATTGCTAGCAGGAGTAGGATCCGTCCAAAGCCGGCGGATTCGAACCTGGGTAAACTTGTGTGCTCACCGTCCTGGAACACCATACGTCTCATACCCCTCTCTTCCGCACGCCTCGAGGACCCCCTCATGGCGTACTTGTCCTCAATCCGACGACAGTTGGTGCCCACCGTGGGGAAAGTGAGCTTCGGATCTGCGTTCTGAGCGGAATCTGCAAGAATCAGAATCGGTGAGACTATCGCCGTCGGTCGCATCCTCTACGCCAGCGACGTCCCTCTAATCATTCTCGACGAGACTTGGATTCCGGCTAGGGAGGCCGTGACTGCCTACACAATCATGTCTTTTGGCGAGATCGATGTTTACATCGGTTTCGCTGAACCTGCCCCACCCACCCCAGCGGTGATGATAGAGGCAGAAGAATCTTCTGGGTCCCCTTTGTCCGCGGAGGCGATAGAGTTCCGGATCTCAGAAAACCCTAATCCCACCCAGCCTGCACCAGTTGCGGAGATAGTGGAGAAATCCGAGCCTGAAGAAGACCTAGCGGTCGAAGTCGAATCTGGAGTGGATCTCCCTAGAGAAGCCGGATCCCAGATCGACCCACCCGTGGAAGTCGAAATTTAGGAGGAACATATCAACGACACTGATTCCGGCTCTGATGACGCCGGGACAGACAGACCTTTCCTGAGGTACACACTGCGACGTATGATACTACAAGGCGAAAGCGCGGATGCAATTCTTGAGACCATCAAAAGTTTCGACATGGCTGATCGTGAAAGCCGCAGGTACCTCAGGAAGCACACGTCGCACTTCGTCGGATACGTGGGATCCGGATCCGACTCTGCCGATGCTAGAGAAAACACCGACTCTGTGCTGGAGGCAATTGGAACAAACGCCAACGTATCTGCATCCTCGGATGAATCGATGACGTAAGCAGATTTCCGAAAGTTCTCCACGGAATATGAAGTGGAGTATAACTCCAAAGCTGCAGAAGAAGGAGAAGCCATGGACGAAGGATCCGGGGAACACTCTCCCAAAGCGCAGGATGACATGGACGTCGGAGATAATCCCGAACTCCAGATGTCCGAAAGTACCGATCAGAGCTTGACTCCGAGAAACGGACCCAAAGCCGTCTTTGCTACCGACGCTGCCAAGAAGGCAAAGAAGAATAAGAAGAACAAGACCCCGGAAAAAGACCCTCTAGCAGAAGAGGTGATTGCCGAGGAATACGAAGAAGACTCGAATGGAGCACTTATCCCAGAAGAGCCGAAAAAAGAAGAATCGGTGGATGGACACGTGATCACCGAAGGTGCGCGTAAACTCATCGATGCTGCATTAACCACACCTATCCCTACAGCAGCAGAACTTACTGCTGAAGAGCTGGACGAAAGGGCCCAAGCCCTAGAAGCGCGTCGTCAACAACTCCTGGATGAAGCCAAAAACATCGAGGAGGAGAAGAAACGCATGATAACTAAGGATTACATGTCTCGGTTGCATCAGAAGACACGGAAGCGTCACACCAATGACGACCAATTCCCACATATCCATGCCGTCCTTTTCGGAGATGAGATAGGGAAGCCACGGAAAGATAGCAAAGGATATTGGGTATATCCAACCCCAGTACAGAATACCATGGCGGCCCAAGAAATTTTATCGGCTAATCCAGGACCAGAAGAGATCCGTTTGGGTATCAAACTACTCAACAAGGGACTGGAGCAGCAAAAGGTCGCCCTATCCAGAAGTCAAAAACTGGTCTTGGATTCCAACCAATGTCGCACAGATCCGGCATGGGCTGACATAAGACCCCATCGCGTCCCAGAGCAGTATCATCGCCCCGAACGCCGGGAAGACAATTATTCAAGAACCGGATCGTCAGGACAGCATCACAGAACTGCGCGTGACTAGAGCAAAGTCGCCCCAGCGGCCGAAAAAGAGGCCATTACTGCACTAAATCCGAGAAACCCTCCCCGACGAGAGTCTAACGGTCGAAGGGAAGAAGATAACGAGAAACATCGGGAGGAGGATCGTCAAAAAATGCCACCTCCTAGACATGCAAGCCGTCCGGCTGACCCTCACCGTGGTGGGAGCAACGGACGAAGGAACGACGGAAACCATGCTGGCACGAGCCGGCAGGGGGCTCGTGAAGACCCTCCACGGAACCGGAATAATGACGCTCCGTACGGAGGCCGGCGATCAGCCGGAATCAATTCAGCTGCCCCACCCTCTCCACCAAGCAGTCATCACAACGGCTCCCAAGGGGGACAAGGAGGACGACATGGCGGAGGAGGTGGTGGCAGAAGCCGAAGTCCGGCTCCAAGGCGCCGCAGCCACAGCCGACATTCGGGACGATCTCTATCCCCGAACGACGTAAGGCACAAGATCAACTCCAATATAGAGGCGCGGTGCTATGAAAACGATGATATCTACGTGGGTCCAAAATGCTCCGGACCACGCATTAGAGCTACAAGATTCCCGGAAGGATTTGCCATCTCAAGACATATCCAAGCCTACGATGGCATTTCTCGGCCAGATACCTGGCTACAGGATTTTTTCCAAGCTTGCTGCATCTCTAAAGGCGGAAACAGCCTAGTCGCAACCCGATATCTCCCACTTATGTTGCGGAAGACGGCACGGTCATGGCTCAGTGAACTTCCGGAGAACACCATCCATAACTGGTATGACATGCAAAGTGCATTCTTTCAGAATTTCTAAGGCACATATCGGAGGCCCTGTACGGTCGGAGACCTACAGCGTTGCACCTAGAAAGCCAGAGAAACTTGCCAGGATTACCTCGGATGATGGATCGACACCAAGAACTCCTGTGAAGGAGTAAACGATCAAACTGCGGTTGAAGCTTTCATCGCAGGACTCCCAATTGGTCTACTACGTCACCGCTTGAAGTGTGACAAGGTCACTGACTTGGGAGAGATGATAGAAACAGCGAGCAAGTATGCAGATGCTGACGACGATGCAGAAGGATTACTCAATGCCCTAGCTGTGCCTCAGTCGGCAAAACAACCAAAGCAATAAGCTCATAAGCGCAAAAATACCTCGGAAGAGAAACCCAACGCGGAAACAGCGGTGGTTACTGCTACTTTCGGGTCTGGAGGACGAGGAGGACGCGGCGGAGGCCACGGGCGTGGCCGTGGGACACCAAGGGTCCAAGGTAGAGGAGACCAGCAACCAGGAAAAACCTACTCTTGGGCCGACATTGCCAATAACCCATGTGTGCATCATCTAGACGCCAATGGGGGCTCGTCCCACACCAACGCTGAGTGTCGTTTCAATGATGACATCAAAAGAGATGACACCGCGGGCTACAAAGCTAAGCGGAAGAAGGGAAAGAAAAATCCCGAAAAAGGCAAAGAGACCAAGGAAGATTCCGACATGGAGGAAGCTGATGATTCAAATCCCAAGCCTGAAGGGAAGAAAACTTTTCCCACCAAGAAGGACACTTACGTCACTTTCCTCGGATCTCAACCAGCAAAGGTCAAGAAAGCAGTTCTACACGAGCTCAACGCAACAGTTCCGGCTGTCCCCCAATACTTGGACTGGTCGTAAGTGGCAATCACATTTGACCGTGCTGATCATCCGCCTAAGTTGCACAGGCGAGGAAAATACGCCTTAATTGTCAACCCACTTATTGACGGTTATGGTTTCTCCAAGACCCTCATGGACGGTGGTAGCAGCATCAATATTCTCTATGTCGAAACGCTACGCCGGATGAAGATCTTGGAAACCCAGCTGAACCATAGCTCTGTGATCTTTCATGGAGTTGTCTGAGGAAGTCAAGCTAATTCCCTGGGAGAGATTACTTTGGATGTCACCTTTGGAACTCCAAAGAATTATCGGACGGAGGCACTTTCCTTCGAAGTGGTCCCGTTCAAGAGCGCGTACCACGCTATATTCGGACGTCCGGCTTACTGGGCTTTTATGGCTCGGCCGTGTTATATTTACAATATGATGAAAATTTCAGGTCCCAACGGCGTAATCACTATCAGGGGAGACCCGAAGAAAGCGCGAGAGTGCGAGGATGGAAATGCCGCCTTTGTTGAAGCCGTGCTGCACGCCTAGGAGAACCAGGAGATCAAGAAGAGCATAGATCCGTCCGAGATGCCCGCAACGAAGAAGGAGGTGACAAAGCCAAATCCGGAGTTCAAGGCATCAGAAGAGACGAAGAAGACGCCATTGAAGGATGATGACCCCTCCAAGGTGACCCAGATAGGCGTAGGCCTAGGTAGCGCATTGAAAAGCGCGCTCGTCAAGTTCCTCCAAGCAAATCAAGATATCTTCGCATGGCAGCCATCTAACATGACTGGAGTACCTAGGGAACTTGCCGAGCACTGTTTAAATGTAAACCCGAACGCTAAACCCGTCAAACAGTCCCTACTATGTTTCGGTGATGAAAAGCGTAAGGCAATAGCTAAGGAACTAGCACGACTCGAGTTAGCTGGATTCATAGAAGAGGTCATCCACACTGAGTGGTCGGCCAATCCTATAATGGTCCCTAAAAAGGACACAATTGATTTAAGGATGTGCGTTGATTATACTACCTTGAACAAGGCTTGTCCAAAAGATCCGTTCGCTCTGCCTAGAATTGATCAAGTTATCGATTCTACAGCAGGTTCAGAACTCCTCTGTTTTCTTGACGCATATTCCGGTTATCACCAAATCCTGATGAAGGAATCTGACAAAGTCAAATCTTCATTTATAACCCCTTTCGAAACCTTCTATTTTGTTACGATGCCCTTTGGGCTGAAGAACGCAGGAGCTACGTACCAGCGCACGATGCAGCGTTGCCTCCATGACCAACTCGGACGCAACGTACATGCATACGTGGATGATATTGCGGTGATGTCCAAAAAGAAGGAAACGCTGATTTCCGACTTGGAGGAAACATTCGCCAATCTACGAAAATACAACATCATGCTTAACCCCAAGAAATGCTTCTTTGGAATACCAGCCGGAAAATTGTTAGGTTTCATCGTGTCTCAAAGAGGCATAGAGGTGAACCGAGATAAAATCAAGGCTATACTCAATATTTCCAGGCCAACTCGCCTAAAGGACGTACAAAGATTAACTGGTTGCATCACTGCGGTCAGTCGATTTGTAAGCCAGCTTGGTGAAAGAGCCGCACCATTATATAAACTCCTGAAAAAGACCAAGGATTTTGTTTGGACTGACGAAGCTGAAGCTGCACTACAAGACTTGAAGAAAGTACTCTCATCTTCTCCTATCCTTGCACCGCCGGAACCCCTGGTGCAGCGTCCGACTTACTTTGTCAGCGAGGTCCTGACAGAATCAAAATAGCGGTATCCGCACTATCAAAAGTTGGCTTACGGTGTTTTTCTAGCATCTCGTAAGTTATGACACTACTTTCAGGAGCATCCAATTACCGTGGTGAGCACAGCTCCCATGAGAGATATAATCAACAACAGTGACGCCACAGGACGCGTCGCCAAATGGGGTATAGAGCTTTCAGCTTTCGATATTGAGTATAAACCCCGGACATCAATTAAATCCCAAATCCTTGCTGACTTTGTCGCTGATTGGACATAGACGAAGGAAAATATGACCCTCCCTGAGTCGGAATATTGGACCCTCTACTTTGATGGGTCTAAGTCTCGCGGGGGCTCGGGGGCTGGCGTGGTGCTCAAATCACCCCAAGGAGATAAACTGTTATACGTGTTGCAGATCCACTTCACAGTGACAAACAATATTGCCGAGTATGAAGCACTGCTGCATGGAATCCGGATTGCTAAGGATATTGACATCCGGCGTTTGATGTGTTATGGAGATTCGGATCTTGTTGCTCAATAAGTGTCGGATATTTGTAATGCAAATAAATACATGGCAGCATATAAAGTTGTCGTGGATGATCTATCTAAATCATTCGAAGGGTTTGAGGTTCAACACATCCCTCGAGCAGAAAACGAGGAAGCAGATGCACTATCTCGGATAGGCTCTGCGCAGAAAGAAGTCCTGAATGGCGCTTTTTTAGAGCACCTCAAAGTTCCCTCAATAAAGGGAGTAGATGAGGAATATCCGACCAAATACGATTCACCTCTAATAGCAGTTCTGGCTGTAATTCCCAGCTGGACTCAACCCTACCTAGATTATCTGGTAGATGGTAAATTACCCGAAGACGAGGTTCTAAGCCGGCAGATTATCCGATGAGCAAAATCCTATACTATTGTTAAAGGTGAGCTCCATAGACGGAGTGTTTCTAGGGTTTTTCAGTGCTGCGTATCTCCGGAAGAAGGAGTGGAAATCTTAAGAGAAATCCACGAAGGCGAGTGTGGTCACCACGCTGCAGCCAAATCTTTAGTGGCAAAAGCTTTTAGACACGGATTTTTCTGGCTTACAGCTCAGGCAGATACCGAACGATTAGTCAAGACGTGCAAAGGCTGCCAAAAGTACCCAAGCAAGCGAACAATACCTATAGCATGGTCCTTTGCGGTCTGGGGGCTTGATATGGTAGGACCATTTAAACGAGCTCCAAGTGGATTTACTCACCTCTTAGTGATGGTGGATAAATTCACAAAATAGATTGAGGCTAGACCTGTCACTAGTTGTGATGGAGCAACAGCCAGAAGATTTGTCGTGGATGTTATAATCCGGTATGGTTATCCACATAGCATTATTACGGACAACGGGAGTAACTTCTCTATGGGAGAATTGGCTGAATTCTGCAACAAGCAAAATATCCGTCTTGATATTGCGTCAGTCGCACATCCACAGGC
Source organism: Avena eriantha (assembly GCA_910589775.1). Classification (NCBI taxonomy): domain Eukaryota; kingdom Viridiplantae; phylum Streptophyta; class Magnoliopsida; order Poales; family Poaceae; genus Avena; species Avena eriantha. The sequence continues at coordinate 466,225,493 of OU342740.1, forward strand.
TAATGGACAAGTCGAAAGAGAAAATGGTTTAATCCTACAAGGCCTAAAACCGAGACTCGAAGCACCGCTACGACGTGTTGGGGGGGCTTGGGCGGAGGAATTACCCTCTGTGGTATGGAGTTTACGAACAACCCCAAATAGGTCAACCGGGTACACACCTTTCTTCTTGGTCTATGGCACAGAAGCAGTTCTTCCTAGTGATTTGATTCACACTTCTTCTAGAGTGGCCGCGTATATTGAAGAGGATGCCGAGATTTCTCGACAAAACGATCTCGACTTAGTCAAAGAAGTTCGCGTCGTTGCTGAAATGAGATCTACAGCCTATCAGCAGAAGTTACGCAAGTATCATAGCTAGAGAGTTCAAAATAGATCTTTTAATAAAGGTGATTTGGTTCTCCGGCTTGTGCAACAAAGAAAGAACAAACTTTCCCCAGTATAAGAAGGGCCCTTTTTAGTTAGTCGAGTATTACACAATGGTTCGTATTACTTAACTGACATAAGGCCAGTCAAAGAAAGACCTGCTACTAAGAAGAGAAAGAGAGCTGGAGGCAATACAAATCCAGCTGAATTAGATAGACCTTGGAATATTGCTCAGCTACGTCCCCTTTATTCTTTGTTTATCCTTCTTTGTAATCATATATATGTACATGCTCTGAGAGAAATAAAAATTTTGGTTGCTTCAAGTTTTTCTGAGAAGTTTTTACCATCTTATTTCCGAATGATCATGTCATAGTCGAAAATCCCAGAATGCTTGAATGTACTTTATGCTCATGTTCGTTCTAGTTTAGATTTCCGATTCTAAAAACTGCTACCCTCGGGTATAACTCTAAAGTTTCTAGTCTTTGCTTTGGTTATTTGTCTGATTGCTGGATGCGGGCATTTTCCGAGTAGTGAATTGTTGGTACTGGAAGCCGACTTTGTTTCCGAGTTTAAACTGGTTTAGCAATTGAGCTCCATTGCTCGGCAAAGTTTCCGGCAGAAGGTTTAGCCGGCTCACGAAAGGGACGAGGCGGAAAGCTAGATAAATGATAAGTACAGACGAAAAAATACAAGTGCTTATGTAAACATTTCAGGCACGCAATTTTTTTTTTAAAAAAGCTAAAAGTGCTGAATAGATCAAAAGCTTAGCACTAGCAAAATTATAGTAATTCATATTTACAGACGCATCATGTTTTTTCAGATAATACAAATGTTTCTAGCAATCTATGATGCAGGAGGACATGAAGGAGCTTCCGGCTCGCTGGATACTACGCCTTGATATCGTTCCGCGATGTCCACATCCGAGGTGGTGCGTTCATCGTCGGAAACTTCTGCTGTTTCTTCTGGAGGCAGATGCGGAGTGTCCATGCGGTTGAAGAATGGAGTATCATAGCTGGTCAAGTCAGCTACATGACACCCATATCCGGCACAGGAGTCCATAATGTCATTGATGTCCTGCTCCTGGCCATCTTTATCCACTATAGAGTACCCTCTGGTCACTTGTCATATCTCCATGCTTCCATGGTGGCTCATGACCATGGTGAGAGCGTTCTGCGCCGCGCTTCGCGCATAGGACATGTTCCAATCCTGGACAAGCTGCGGCATCTCCTTTGCCTTGTCCCGCACCTGAAAATCCGACATGCTATGCATGTACGGAATCTTGAGGGCTTCGCCAATATCCTTAAGGGATTGGCGGAAGTCATGAAGTAGGTCACCGACTTGGCTAAGTCGGTGGGTGCGAGGCTCAGCAGAGGTGGAGTCCGTCAAGTTCAGAGGACCTGTAAACAAAGACAGTTAAGTAAACTCCGACATCGAAATACGTCGAAGAAAATAGACAAGTCAGACAGATGGAACGTACCGAAAATGACATCGTCAATTTTGGTCTTGTCTTCCCGAAGACTCTGGAATTCAGCCCGGAGCGCCTCGGAAATGTCCCTCTCTCTGCAAAGCTCACTATTGAGGTCCGAGATTTTTTGATCCCGAGCAGCAATCATGCGATCATGCTCATCAGTAGCCATGGAGGAGGACTAAGGATTTGAGCAATGCTCTTTTCATAATCTGCCTTGAGTTGGTCCAGCTCTTGGTGAAGCTCCTTGTTCTCCACCACCAAAGTCTTGAGGTTCTCGGCCTCTTCAATCATAGCACAGGATTGTTTCACCAGTGCTATAAGTCAAAAAAGAACGACATTTCAGCAAAAAATTCGACTATGAAAACATGAAAGACAAGGTTTGAGTCCCGGAATGTTTACCTTTGGCCTCATCCTTGGCAACTTTTAGCTCAGCATTTTTAAGCCGGAGAGCTTTGATTTCTCTCTGCTTATCGCAAACATTCTTCAACAAATCCTGGTTATAGGAATATACTTTATGTAAGTCAGAATACCCAAAGTCAGAAAGCTACTAAAGACTCGGGCTAATATTTTTGCTAATATCAGCACAAGCCTTGGGGGCTAGACTAGTTCGTTCTTTGGCATCCTAAGGAAGCATAAACCCGGATTAATTATCCTACTTCATGCTTGGGGGCTAGAGGATATGATATGAAATAAAGGAAAAACAGGAGTTAGAATTCCGACTTACATATTGTTCGCGAGTAAGTTTGTCCAAACTCGCGTTCACTTCAACGGCAACCTTCTCAGCGAGAGTCAGAGGGGTCACAGGAGCAGTTGGAAGCTCCCCATACATGATCCTCTCATTGCAAAGACGCACTTGTTCAAGAAGATCAGAGTGCTTGACGTCCTCTGCTTCTTGTGCTTCTTTTTCGGCAGACAAGTTTCTTTTCTCCAGGCATTGCCTGGCCAGCCGCTGGATCTCTTCAGCAGATTTCTGGGACAAGCCAAACTTGGCAAGTCCCGGATTCCTGAGAAGGTTTTCGGCGAAGGTTTCTGCCGAGGGATCATTACCCAAAGAGGATTCACCCTTAAACCTGACTCACCCATGGAGACGTCAGTTGGCGATTCAAGGATCGTAGGCTCCGTGGAAGGAGCCGGATCTTCTGCGACAGCCGGAGAAGGAATTATCACCAGCGTTGCGGAAGGCTGAGGGGCAGGAGTCGGAGGAGCTACGGCAGGAGAAGCTATGGTAAGCTTCGTCTGTCGCAGGGGCTTCGAATAAATCCCCTTCCCCTTGCCCTTGATGAGCTGTTTAGCTCTAAGAATGTGATAAAGCCGGAAACGTTACATCTCGGAAGGAAATTTGAGTAAAGTGCAAAGGCGGAAGTTGTGATGGAAAGTTACCTCTTCACGACGGGCACCTCCTTTGTGCCAACGGCCACTGTCGAAGCTTTGCGCTTCTTGAGCGCAGCATCCAGCAATGGCACCACTTCTGTCTCCTGAGAAAACTCGGGAGGATATCCTTCGAGTGGAGCAAATTCCGACTCGGGGAGGTCAACAAGCTGAAAACAAGAAAACATATCAGTATTGCAATGTAACTTAAAAGATCGAAACATATAAAGACTTACTGATAGAAGCTTACCGGCACTACAGGGTTTTCCGCCGTATGCATATCCAGCGAAATCTCCGGGATCCTCCTCTCGATCCGCTCCCTTATCAACCATTTTATCTGGCTTCTGTAGCCTTGCGTCGATGAAAGCCGGCAAAGCAGTAGCCGGGAGCCGGAATATCCTTATGATAAAAGAATGTGGCTGGCCATTGTTTGACCGAGTCACTAGCTAGGATTTTGGGATATGCGCGCTCGTGTCTAAGTGAAAAACTAATAGTACCGGTGATGTAAGGAACACCGACAGTGATATAATTTCTCCGGACATGGAAATAGTACCGGAATAAGGTCAAACTTGGCCTAATGCCGACAAATCCCTCACACAAAGAAGCATAAGCGCTCATTTCTAAGAGAGAGTTGGGAGGAAGAGGTGGAGTTGAACACCAAAATGATCAATCACCTCGGAGAATAATTCCGAGGGAGGGAATGACAAACCTCTGTCGAGGTGGGTGCCGAAGTGGACCTGCTCGCCAGCGCGCGGGTTGGGGATGGTCTCTCCGATGCCGCTCCGCCAGTCGCCGGCACGGAGGAGCCCTTCTATCTCCACGCCACGGAGCTTCTCATCATCTAACACGCAGGGGATCCAGACCCCGCGGAAGCTTTCCTTCTCCATCGCCGCTTCCGTCGTCGCCGTCGCCGCCGCTGCCGCCAAGCCGGAAGAGGAAGAAGAAGCCATTTCTCTGGTGAGCAGTTGACCTAAGATGGCGGCATTGGGAGTAATTGGGGGAAAGCAGAGGAGCTCTATGCGCGCAGGGGAGATTTGGAGGAGAGGAAAAGGCAAAGGACAGGTGAAGAAAGGAGGAGGAGATCCTCACCCCTTATATCCACCTAACCGCGTCAAGATTCGTGCCAATGCTACAGTGTAACCGCCACGCTTCGTGGAAGGAACTGGGAAGGACCCACGCAATGATTACGTCGCTTCAATCTCCGCGCACGCATTGAAATGGCGCCTCGGTTCCGCGAACTGTGGACCCACCAACGGTCGTGCTGGCAGGATGTCTGTCAGATGTCGTGACTTGACCATGACTTGTGTCAGGTGGCGTTAGATACAAAGTTCCAGCTTAGTTTGAAATCAAGCTGGAAAATCTGAGTAACCTTTTGATAGGTCCGACTTATTTTAAGACCCGGATCGTATTTTTTGTTGTGAAGTTTCAGGAACCCTTCAAGTTTATGCAAGCCGAAGAACAAGCTAAACGATGATGAATCCGACTTTGGATCTTGGAGGCCTTCGAGGGCTGCTGTTGGGGATATACTTTCCGGGTATCCTCACAGTTTCTCACTAACCAGGGTGGCCCACTTCGGGTTAGAGCTTTTCTTCACGAGCGGTCCAGTCAGGGAGAGAAGACGGAGTCCAATCCAGCTACGGGAAGGCCTAGAAGACTTACCGACTTAGGCCCATAATGTTACTTGTAGTTCAAGATGTACTCTGTAACCGACTCTTAGTCGTAGCCGGATAGATCTCTATTGTAAACCCTAGGCCAGATATCTATATAAGCCATCCTAGGGAGAGCCTTTAGGACAACACTTTTAGACCCTCAATAGTCTACAATCTTAACTCGCACAGGCGAACCCTTGTAACCCATATTCCGGCTCTGCCGTATTACTGGATTGCTAGCAGGAGTAGGATCCGTCCAAAGCCGGCGGATTCGAACCTGGGTAAACTTGTGTGCTCACTGTCCCGGAACACCGTATGTCTCACACCCCTCTCTTTCGCACGCCTCGAGGACCCCCTCATGGCGTACTTGTCCTCAATCCGACGACAACTCCCTCACCTTAATTTCTTTTTTTACTCACGCGGTGGAAGGAAAGAAGAGTAAGCACAGCGTGTGGTTGGGTCTAAGGGAAAAGGTGAACTCACGTCTAAAGAAATAAAAGAGCTCCACCGTTTAGGCTCACCTAGTGGGATATAGCCTGACCCACTTTTTCCCACTAATCTCGTCAACCTCCCCTGAACGAAGCCACCGTGGGTAAAAATAGGTTTTTTATTCGGCTGGACCCTGTGTCTAGTACTAGGCTCGTGGAGAATCTTTTTCTTAGCCACCCTATCTCCACCGGTTAGAAATAGGTCTAAGATTTCTTAGGCTCAATGTTTTCATCATGTTGTGCTTGCTCGAAGCGGCCAACCAACTCCATATTTAGCGCATGCACTGGGTCGTGACGCATCGCTAGAGTTATTATCCATAGGAAAAAGAGGTTGCGAGCCCTCAAAATTAGCGGCTGCAATAATTACGGCGCTGGAAAGTAGGAGAGTTAAATCTCCAGACTTATAATCTCGAAATATTTGGAAAAGCTCTCCGGACTTAAAATCCCAAATAGATGGAGTACTATCTTTGTTTGAGATTATTAGTCCCAAGGCTAGTCCTAGTGGGAGTATCATAGCTAGTATCATGCATGCCATGTTGGCAAAAATCTGATGTGGCACAACAATTAATGAAGAAAGAGATGCTTAGAGTATCATAGGTAGATATCGTATCATAACACGTAAAACTAGAAAATCCTCATGCAAATAAATCTTGTACACAATTTTGGATTGAGATTCTATAAATCATTAAATATAGTACTAGTATCGTACTACCATATGATACTATGCACTATGGAGATAGTATCATACACTAGTATCATGATACTAGTAGTATGATACTACCACTATGACCAGCCTAAGAGTTTTTCATATTGTTTCAGATTATAAGAGTCGCATTTATTAGTCTCTCTCGTCAATGATGTTCTCCATTTACCCCCACTTCTCTCATGCATGTAAAACTATTGGTGCATGCATATATTAATCAGAGAGAGTTATGAAATATCTTGGTATTAGCAACTTGACCCTTAGGACTAATAATCCCGAACAGAGGTAGTATCATGCATACCATGTTAGCAAAAATCTGATGTGACACAATAATTAATGAAGAAAGAGATGGTTAGAGTATCAAGGTAGATACCGTGTCATAGCACATAAAACTAGAAAATCCTCATACAAATAAATCTTGTACACAATTTTGCATTGAGATTTTACAAATCATTAAATATAGTACTAGTATGATATTACCATATGATACCATGCACTATAAAGATAATATCATAAACTAGTATCATATGCATGATACTAATAGTATTATACTACTCCGTCCGATCCATATTATTGTTTTCAACTTTGTCTAGATTCGGATGCATCTAGTCTAAATACTTAACTAGATTCATCCAAATCTAGATAAAGTTGAGAACAATAATATGAATCGGAGGAGTACTACCACTATAACTAGCCTGAACAAGCCAGGCATGACGACCGAAATCTAAATATGCTGAGCTACGAGCTAGGCCATGAGTTATTTCACTCCATCCGCTCGTGCCTGAACTCCACACAATTAAACTCACTCCTCGCCTTGATCGATCTGAACCGTCCCATATTTGCATTATCAATACTATTCACCACTTCAAGGCAATCAGATGAAATCCTGACGTTCTCTAGCTGCAGGTCTGCTGCCAGGGTGAGTGCCTCGCGGCACGCCACAGCCTCCAGAATACCTGGATCGCTAATGCGTTGTATAGATAGTGCAGAAGCTCCCAAGTACACGCCGTCTTCTCCCCGACACACCGCCGCAACTGCACCAGCATACTGTTGTTTCTGAACTGTTGCGTCGACATTAGTTTTGGCATAACCCACCGGCGGTGCTATCCATCTTGGAGCTGGCTCATCTCGTCTTCTTCTCTGTAAACCCTGCTGCACTGGCGCTGCTATCTCCAAGTCTCCGATGAAACTCTCCACGAAATTATATGTTGACAAAGGGCTCTGGAAGATATTTTCATGGATTACCTTCCTTTCCTCCGAGCGAACCAGATTGCCCACAGAGACACGAAGCACCGGATCAACTCACTATGGTTCAGAGTTGACATCATCTGAAAAATTCATTGTTTAGCATTCGGCTCCGTCGTTCTATCGTTCTGTCCATATGCTCTGTTATTTTCTCCGGCACCAATGCTCAGACACATCTATGTTCGAATGTTAGGCAATTTCTCCATAAAATTAATTATCGAAATTAACATTATGTAAGCACTAGCAAATCTAAACATATGCAACCAAATAACCACATCTAGTAGATCTGAAATCTAGTAAGAACTAGTGCATACAAAGAGAAGAATAGCACGTACAGGTTGACCAGGAAGGTTATCACCGTAGCATCACCTTGGTCATTATTGTTGTCGCCCATGGTGCTGATGAGGTCGTCGGTTGATAAAGAAGAACACGAACGGAGGCGAGCAGTCGCGCCGAGACGCTCCCCAAAAAACTTATCCCCCGTTTCCCGGTGCAGGATCTCAACGGACGGGGTTTTGGAGGCCTGCTCTCCCGGAAAACAGTACACGCAACCGCTGGGATGGGAAAGCCTAGAGAGCAGCGCAGCAAGAGGAACACACAGCGAAAAAGACTGAGAAAAGAACTGGATTCTCTAGATCTGTCTGTCTCTCGCTCTATAGCCTAGGAGGTGAGCCGACCGAGTCGGCACACGTTGGAAGACAAGGACACGCGTCAAACATGCACACAAATATTGACACGTACCCAACAACTGGTGCACCAAGCAAAAATTTAGTCTTCCACAAAACGAGTTTCTAACTCGAACTCGATTCACGAAACGCGACGCGACGCACGTGCGGGCGAGGCGAGGCGGGCGGCGGAGGAGGAGGAGTGCGCGTGGACTCTTTCTCTTCTCACTCACTTAGTGGGAGTGAAACAACTCACCTTATAAGCTGGTCCAACTCTCTCCCAACTAACAATGTGGGACTAAACTTTGTCTCCCACAGAACTCTCAAGCTGCCATAGTAGATGGGCCTTGAGATTTTAGGATTTATTAGACTAAATGGGCTGCTTACATGGGCCGCAACCCATATAAATCTAACAATCCCCCACCAGATCTCAGACGCACATCATATGGCACATTAGTTCCAATCACTGTTTAATATACCTGCAGTTCAGTGGAGACTGTTAAGTTGAACTTCCATCTAGACAAAGAGATGCACTTACTACAACCGAACAATGGACCATGCCTTGAATTTCTAGTCTTGCGCAACAAGTTTCACTCAATGCTATTACCGGTACTTGGCTGCCATAGGCTACCCCTCGGGTGGAGCTTATAAGTCATACTCCTCGGCCTTTGATGAGCTTCCTAGAGATTCACCCAAATCTCATGCACTGTGACCAGTAGTGTAGCTCATATAGGTGTGTTCTTTCAAGATCGCTCTGTAGGACAGCGTCTTTGCTCCCAAGGAGACCGTCAGAACACATTAAGATGTAATCAACCTTCCTTACAGAATACCATGAGAGAATTATCTGTAACGGAGTGGGAGTTTTAAAAGTTTCTCTCAACTCAGTTGTTTCGGTTTGTTTTCCCAGGTCCTAATTCACGGGATCTCCGATCACATAGGTTGGGTTACCCCCTTGACAACTCACGTGGGTCTCAAACCCATCTCCCTCGATGCATTTTCTATCAAATTTCTTGATAGTCCTTTTGTAAAAGGATCTGCCAGATTCTTAGCCGTTTGGACATAATCCAATGCTATAACTCCGGAGTTTCTCAGTTTTCTAACGTACTTCAGTCTTCTCTTGACATGTCTTGAACTCTTCATATTGTCCTTAGAACTGTTCACTTTGACAATCACATTTTGGTTGTCACAGTTCATAAGGATTGCCGGTATTGGTTTTTCAACCATGGGCAAATCTGTTAAGAGTTTACGAAGCCATTCTGCTTCGAAAGTAGCAGTATCTAATACTATGAGTTCTGCTTCCATAGTTGACTTTGTTAAGATGGTCTGCTTGCAAGACTTCCATGAAACAGTGCCACCACCAAGAGTGAATATATATCCACTTGTGGCCTTTATGTCATCAGCATCTGATATCCAATTTGAATCACTATACCCTTCAAGTACTCTAGGATACCCGGTATAATGAATTCCATAGCTCAGGGTTCCCTTTAGATAGCGCATTACGCTCTCAAGATCATGCCAATGATCATCTCCCGGGTTGGCCACAAATCGGCTGAGTTTGCTCACAGCAAATAAGATGCCAGGCCTCGTAGCACAAGATAAATACATAAGTGGGCCAATAATCTGAGAGTATCTCAATTGATCTCTAGCCGCCTTTTGATTTTTTCGAAGCAAAACACTAGGATCATAAGGTGTGAGAGAGGATTTGCAATCATCATATCCAAATCTGCTCAACACCTTCTCCAGATAATGTGATTGCACAAGTGTAATCCCATTATTCTCATCTCTCAACAGCTTGATGTTTAGGATAACATCAGCTTCTCCAAGATCCTTCATCTCAAAACATTGAGACAAGAAGGTTTTGACCTCATTAATCACTTTGAGACTTGTCCCAAAAATTAGTATGTCATCTACATACAGACATAGGACAACTCCCTCACCCCCATCATGGCGGTAGTACACACATTTGTCGACTTCATTTACAACAAAGCCCACAGATGTCAAAGTTCTTTCAAACTTCTCATGCCATTGTTTGGGAGCTTGTTTGAGGCCATACAAAGATTTCTTTAATTTACACACCTTTCTCTCTTGACCTTCTAGTACAAAACCATTAGGTCATCACCGCAACAACACCTTGGTCATTGTTGTTGTCGCCCATGGTGCTAATGAGGTCGTCGGTTGATGAAGAAGAACACAAACGGAGGCGAGCAGTCGCGCCGAGACGCTCCCCAAAAACCTTATCGCCCGTCTCCCGGTGCAGGATCTCAACGGATGGGGTTTCGGAGGCCTGCTCTCCCGGATAGCAGTGCATGCAACTGCCGGGATGGGGAAGCTTAGAGAGTAGCGCAGCAAGAGGAACACATAGCGAGAGAGACTGAGAAAAGAACTGGATTCTCTAGATCTGTCTGTCTCTCGCTCTATAGCCTGGGAGGTGAGCCGACCGAGTCGCCATGCGTTGGAAGACAAGGACACGCGTCAAACATGCACACGAATGTTGACACCTACCCCACAGCTGGTGCACCAAGCAAAAATTTAGTCTTCCACAAAACGAGTTTCTAACTCTCTATTTAGGAAAGCCATCTTAACATCCATTTGATGAACGAGAAGACTGTGAGAGGCAGCCAGTGACAGTAGTACTCGAATTGTGGTCAATCTAGCCACATGTGAGTAAGTATCAAAGAAATCTCCGCCTTCATTTTGGGTATAGCCTTTAGCCACAAGCCGAGCTTTGTACTTTTTAATAGTACCATCAGCCCTAAGCTTCTTTAAAAATACCCATTTACATCCTACAGGTTTACACCCATACGAACGTTTAGATATCTCCCACGTTCCATTAGCCAAGATGGAATCCATCTCGCTTTGAACCGCTTCCTTCCAGTAGTCTGCATCCGTAGATGCAAAAGCTTCTGAAATAGAAGTGGGAGTGTCATCCACTAGGTATACAATGAAATCATTACCAAAAGACCTTGCGGTCCTTTGTCTCTTGCTCCTTGTGGGAGCTATATTGTCACCCTCATCCGAATCTGAACTCTCATCATCTGATTGTTTATTAGTCTCTATGGGAGTTTCAGGTTCAGAAACTGGATCATATTCCTTATTAGATATGCTAGGAATATCTCTCATAGGAAATGTATCCTCAAAGAATGTAGCATCTCTTGATTCAAAAATGATACCGACATTCATGTCGTCCATTTCAGATTTCACCACAAGAAATCTGTAAGCAATGCTGTGAGAAGCATAGCCAAGAAAGACACAATCCACAGTTTTCGGTCCAAGCTTACGCTTCTTGTTGATTGGCACGTTGACCTTTGCCAAACAACCCCAAGTTCGTAAGTAGGAGAGTGTCAACCTTTTCTTTTCCTATTCTTCAAATGGAGTAATCTCTTTATTCTTAATTGGAACACGGTTTAGGACATGACACAAAGTCAATATAGCCTCCCCCACCATTCCTTGGATAAACCGGCAGTGTCTAACATGGCGTTAACCAAATCTGTTAGAGTCCGGTTTTTCCTCTCAGCAATCCCATTGGATTGAGGGGAATTGGGAGGCATCCTCTCATGTATAATACCATGTTCCGAACAGAATAAATTGAACTTATTAGAAAAGTACTCTCCACCACGATCAGACCGAATTCTTTTGATCTTTCTCTCAAATTTATTTTCAACTTCTGCCTTATAGATTTTAAAGAAATCTAAGGCCTCATCTTTTGTTTTCAAGAGATATACATAACAGTACCTAGTAGAATCATCAACCAAAGTCATGAAATATTTCTTTCCACTAATTATCAACACATCATTCATCTCACATAGATCTGAATGTATGACCTCTAGAGGTGCCAAGTTTGTCTCCTCTACAGGCTTGTGAGGCTGCTTTGCTTGCACACAAGCATGACACTTAGAGCCTTTGAAAATAGTAAATTTCAGAATTAAACTCATACCAGCAAGCCACGACATATAACCAAAATTAATATGACAAAGTCGTGAATGCCAAACATTAGTTTCATTACTGGTAGTGCAAACATGGTTTACTACATTATCACAGAAGTCCACCAATGAAAAACGAAACATCCCTCCGCATTCATAGCCTTTTCCAACAAAGGTTCCATACTTAGAAGTACAACTTTATTGGACTCAAATACCAACTTAAACCCATCTTTCAGAAGACAGGAACCACTAACGAGATTCTTATTTATAGAAGGGACATGCTGCACGTTCCTCAATTGCACGATCTTGCCCGAAGTAAACTTCAGATCTACCGTGCCAGCACCAAGAACAGTAGCATGTAACCCATTCCCCATCATGACTGAAGAATATCGAGCCTGATAAGAGGTGAACATGGAAATGTCAGCACCCACATGAACATTGGCACCCGTATCAACCCACCATTCTATGGGTTGAAATACTGAAAGAACAGTAGGTAATAAATTACCGTACCCAAAACCTGAAGTTCCTGTATCAGTATTGCCAATGATCATGTTGACAGATTTAGAACTTTGTCCAGCCTGACGCTTCTTGCCTTTCTTCTGTGGACAACGATGAGCCCAATGGCCAATATCGCCACACACCCAGCAAGGTTCTTTCTTTTCCTTGTTCTGCCCCTTCTTCTTCTTGAAGTTGGTAGTCTGGCAGACTTTGTTATTTCCCTTGGACTTGTGGGCATTTTTCTGCACCATATTGGCAGTAGAATGTCCCTCGGTTCCACTAGTGTGTTTGTCTTTTGCCCTCGCCTTCTCTTCAACATCCAGAGAACCAATTAGGTACTCAACAAAGAGCTCATGCCTCTGATGTTTCAGAGAAGTGGCAAAGTTCCTCCATGAAGGGGGAAGCTAAGCGACAATGCATCCCGCGACAAACTTGTCCGGAAGCACACACTTGAGGAGTTCGAGTTCCTTTTCCATGATCTGTAGCTCATGAGCTTGTTCTACTACAAATCGGTTTTCAGCCATCTTGTAGTCATTGAACTGCTCCATAGCATACAGTTCACCACCGGCATTGGCAGCACCGAACTTAGCGTCCAGCGCATCCCACAGTTCCTTGGCATCACGGATATGCAAATATGCATCAACCAACTTGTCTCCAAGCACACTGAGTACAGAGCCCACGAAAAGTACAGTGGCCTCCCTGAACGCTCTCTCTTCCTCGAGAGTAAGCGAACCTCTGGGAGTGCCATCTGCAACCTTTTCTATGCCCATTGCAGTGAGCCACAAGAGGGTTTTCCCTTGCCATCTCTTAAAATTAGCACCCGTAAAAGGGGTCGGTTTCAGCGACGCAGCAAAGGCAGATGACGAAAATTGCCTAAATATATAAGGTTTTTGGATTGTTGGAATATTAGGCAATTTCCCCATGAGATTAATTACCAAAATCAACATTATGTAAGCACTAGCAGATCTAAACACATGTAGCCAAACAACCACATCTAGTAGATCTGAAAATCTAGTAAGAACTAGTGCATACAAAGAGAAGAATAACACGTACAGGTTGACCGGGAAGGTCATCACCGCAACAACACCTTGGTCATTGTTGTTGTCGCCCATGGTGTTGATGAGGTCGTCGGTTGATGAAGAAGAACACAAACGGAGGCGTGCAGTCGCGCCGAGATGCTCCCCAAAAACCTTATCGCCCATCTCCCGGTGCAGGATCTCAACGGATGGGGTTTCGGAGGCCTGCTCTCCCGGACAGCAGTGCACGCAACCGCCGGGATGGGGAAGCCTAGAGAGCAGCGTAGCAAGAGGAACACATAGCGAGAGAGACCGAGAAAAGAACTGGATTCTCTAGATCTATCTGTCTCTCGCTCTATAGCCTGGGAGGTGAGCCGACCGAGTCGCCACACGTTGGAAGACAAGGACACGCGTCAAACATGCACACGAATGTTGACACGTACCCAACAGCTGGTGCACCAAGCAAAAATTTAGTCTTCCACAAAACGAGTTTCTAACTCAAACTCGATTCACGAAACGTGACGCGCGTGTGGACGAGGCGAGGCGGGCGGCGGAGGAGGAGGAGTGCGCGTGGACTCCTTCTCTTCTCACTCACTTAGTGGGAGTGAAACAGCTCACCTTATAAGCTGATCCAACTCTCTCCCAACTAGCAATGTGGGACTAAACTTTGTCTCCCACAGAGCTCCCAAGCTGCCATAGTAGATGGGCCTTGAGATTTCAGGATTTATTAGACTAAATGGGCTGCCTACATGGGCCGCAGCCCATATAAATCTAACAATCCCCCACCAGCTCTCAGAGGCACATCATATGGCACATTAGTTCCAATCACTGTTTAATACACCTGCAGTTCAGTGGAGAATGTTAAGTTGAACTTCCACCTAGACAAAGAGATACGCTTACTACAACTGAACAATGGACTATGCCTTGAATTGCCAGCCTTGCGCAACAAGTTTCACTCAATACCGTTACCGGTACTTGGCTGCCATAGGCTACCCCTCGGGTGGAGCTTATAAGTCATACTCCTCGGCCTTTGATGAGCTTCCTAGAGATTCACCCAAATATCATGCACTGTGACCAGTAGTGTAGCTCATATAGGTGTGTTCTTTCAAGATCACTCTGTAGGACAGCGTCTTTGCTCCCAAGGAGACAGTCAGAACACATTAAGATGTAATCAACCTTCCTTACAGAATACCATGAGAGAATTGCATCTGCAATGGAGTGGGAGTTTGGAAAGTTTCTCTCAACTCAATTGTTTCGGTTTGTTTTCCCAGGTCCTAATTCACGGGATCTACGATCACATAGGTTGGGTTACCCCCTTGACAACTCACGGGGTCTCAAACCCATCTCCCTCGATACATTTTCTATCAAATTTCTTGATAGTCCTTTTGTAAAAGGATCTGCCGGATTCTTAGCCGTTTGGACATAATCCAATGCTATAGCTCCGGAGTGTCTCAGTTTTCTGACAGACTTCAGTCTTCTCTTGACATGTCTTAAACTCTTCATATTTTCCTTAGAACTGTTCACTTTGACAATCACATTTTGGTTGTCACAGTTCATAAGGATTGTCGGTATTGGTTTTTCAACCATGGGAAAATCTGTTAAGAGTTCACGAAGCCATTCCGCTTCGACAGTCGCAGTATCTTATGCTGTGAGTTCTGCTTCCATAGTTGACCTCGTTAAGATGGTCTGCTTGCAAGACGTCCATGAAACAGCGCCACCACCAAGAGTGAATATATATCCACTTGTGGCCTTTATCTCATCAGCATCTGATATACAATTTGAATCACTATACCCTTCAAGTACTCTAGGATACCCGGTATAATGAATTCCATAGCTCAGGGTTCCCTTTAGATAGCGCATTACTCTCTCAAGAGCATGCCAATGATCATCTCCCGGGTTAGCCACAAACTGGTTGAGTTTGCTCATAGCAAATGAGATGTGAGGCCTCGTAGCGCAAGCTAAATACATAAGTGAGCCAATAATCTGAGAGTATCTCAATTGATCTCTAGCCGCCTTTTGATTCCTTCGAAGCAAAACACTAGGATCATAAGGTGTGGGAGAGGATTTGCAATCATCATATCCAAATCTGCTCAACACCTTCTCCACATAATATGATTGTACAAGTGTAATCCCATTATTCTCATCTCTCAGCAGCTTGATGTTTAGGATAACATCAGCTTCTACAAGATCCTTCATCTTAAAACATTGAGACAAGAAGGTTTTGACCTCATTAATCACTTTGAGACTTGTCCCAAAAATTAGTATGTCATCTACATACAAACATAGGACAACTCCCTCACCCCCACCATGGTGGTAGTACACACATTTGTCGGCTTCATTTACAACAAAGCCCATAGATGTCAAAGTTCTTTCAAACTTCTCATGCCATTGTTTGGGAGCTTGTTTGAGGCCATACAAATATTTCTTTAATTTACACACCTTTCTCTCTTGACCTTCTAGAACAAAACCATCAGGCTGTTCCATGTAAATTTCCTCGTCCAACTCTCCATTTAGGAAAGCCGTCTTAACATCCATTTGATGAATGAGAAGATCGTGAGAGGCAGCCAATGATAGTAGTACTCGAATTGTGGTCAATCTAGCCACATGTGAGTAAGTATCAAAGAAATCTTCGCCTTCCTTTTGGGTATAGCCTTTAGCCACAAGCCGAGCTTTGTACTTTTCAATAGTACCATCAGCCCTAAGCTTCTTTTTAAATACCCATTTACATCCTACAGGTTTACACCTAGACGGACATTTAGATATCTCCCACATTCCATTAGCCAAGATGGAATCCATCTCGCTTTGAACCGCTTCCTTCCAATAGTCTGCATCCGCAGATGCAAAAGCTTCTGAAATAGAAGTGGGAGTGTCATCCAATAGGTACACAATGAAATCATACCAAAAGACCTTGCGGTCCTTTGTCTCTTGCTCCTTGTGGGAGCTTCATTGTCACCCTCATCAGAATTTGAACTCTCATCATATGATTGTTCATCAGGCTCTATGGGAGTTTCAGGTTCAGAAACTGGATCATATTCCTTATTAGATATGGTAGGCATATCTCTCATAGGAAATATATCCTCAAAGAATGTAGCATCTCTTGATTCAAAAATGGTACCTACTTTCATGTCGTCCATTTCAGATTTCACCACAAGAAATCTGTAAGCAATGCTGTGAGAAGCATAGCCAAGAAAGACACAATCCATAGTTTTCGGTCCAAGCTTACGCTTCTTGTTGATTGGCACGTTGACCTTTGCCAAAAAACCCCAAGTTCGTAAGTAGGAGAGTGTCAACCTTTTCTTTTCCCATTCTTCAAATGGAGTAATCTCTTTATTCTTAATTGGAACACGGTTTAGGACATGACATGCAGTCAATATAGCCTCCCCCACCATTCCTTGGATAAACCGGTAGTGTCTAACATGGCGTTAACCAAATCTGTTAGAGTCCGGTTTTTCCTCTCAGCAATCCCATTGGATTGAGGGGAATTGGGAGGCGTCCTCTCATGTATAATACCATGTTCCGAACAGAATAAATTGAACTCATTAGAAAAGTACTCTCCACCACGATCAGACCAAATTCTTTTGATCTTTCTCTCAAGTTGATTTTCAACTTCTGCATTATAGATTTTAAAGAAATCTAAGGCTTCATCTTTTGTTTTCAAGATATATACATAACAGTACCTAGTAGAATCATCAATCAAAGTTATGAAATATTTCTTTCCACTAATTGTCAACACATCATTCATCTCACATAGATCTGAATGTATGAGCTCTAGAGGTGCCAAGTTTCTCTCCTCTGCATGCTTGTGAGGGTTGCGAGGCTGCTTTGCTTGCACATAAACATGACAGTTAGAGCCTTTGACAATAGTAAATTTCGGAATTAAACTCATACCAGCATGCCGCGACATACAACGAAAATTAATAAGACAAAGTCGTGAATGCCAGACATTAGTTTCATTACTGGTAGTGCAAACATGGTTCACTACATCATCACAGAAGTCTACCAATGAAAAAAGAACATCCCTCCGCATTCATAGCCTTTTCCAACAAAGGTTCCATACTTAGATAGTACAACTTTATTGGACTCAAATACCAACTTAAACCCATCTTTCAGAAGACGGGAACCACTAACGAGATTCTTATTTATAGAAGGGACATGCTACACGTTCCTCAATTGCACGATCTTGCCCGAAGTAAACTTTAGATCTACCGTGCCAGCACCAAGAACAGTAGCATGTAACCCATTCCCGATCATGACTGAGGAATATCGAGCCTGATAAGAGGGGAACATGGAAATGTCAGCACACACATGAACATTGGCACCCATATCAACCCACCATTCCGTGGGTTGAAATACTGAAAGAACACTAGGTAATAAATTACCATACCCAAAACCTGAAGTTCCTGCATCAGTATTGCCAATGATCATGTTGACAGATTTAGAACTCTGTCCAGCCTGACCCTTCTTGCCTTTCTACTGTGGACAACGATGAGCCCAATGGCCAATCTCGCCACATACCCAGCAAGGTTCGTTCTTTTCCTTGTTCTGCCCCTTCTTCTTCTTGAAGTTGGTAGTCTGACAGACTTTGTTATTTCCCTTGGACTTGTGGGCATTTTTTTGTACCATATTGGCAGCAGAATGTCCCTCGGTTCCACTAGTGTGTTTGTCTTTTGCCCTCGCCTTCTCTTCAACATCCAGAGAACCAATTAGGTACTCAACAGAGAGCTCATGCCTCTGATGTTTCAGAGAAGTGGCAAAGTTCCTCCACGAAAGGGGAAGCTTAGCGATAATGCATCCCGCGATAAACTTGTCCGGAAGCACACACTTGAGGAGTTCGAGTTTCTTTGCCATGATCTGTAGCTCATGAGCTTGTTCTACTACAGATCGGTTTTCAACCATCTTGTAGTCATTGAACTGCTCCATAGCATACAGTTCACCACCGGCATCGACAGCACCGAACTTAACGTACAGCGCATCCCACAGTTCCTTGGCATCACGGATATGCAAATATGCATCAACGAACTTGTCTCCAAGAACACTGAATACAAAGCCCACGTAAAGTACAGTGGCCTCCCTGAATGCTCTCTCTTCCTCGAGAGTAAGCGGACCTCTGGGAGTGCCATCTGCAACCTTTTCTATGCCCATTGCAGTGAGCCACAAGAGGGTTTTCCCTTGCCATCTCTTAAAATTAGCACCCGTAAAAGGGGTTGGTTTCAGCGACTCAGCAAAGACAGATGACGAAAATTGCCTAAATATATAAGGTTTTTGGATTGTTGGAATATTAGGCAATTTCCCCATGAGATTAATTACCAAAATCAACATTATGTAGGCACTAGCAGATCTAAACACATGCAGCTAAACAACCACATCTAGTAGATCTGAAAATCTAGTAAGAACTAATGCATACAAAGAGAAGAATAACACGTATATGTTGACCGGGAAGGTTATCACCGTAGCAGCACCTTGGTCATTGTTGTTGTCGCCCATGGGTGCTGATGAGGTCGACGGTTGATGAAGAAGAACACGAACGGAGGCGAATAGTCGCGCCGAGACGCTCCCCAAAAGCCTTATCGCCCGTCTCCCGGTGCAGAATCTCAACGGATGGGGTTTCGGAGGCCTGCTCTCCCGGACAGCAGTGCACGCAACCACCGGGATGGGGAAGCCTAGAGAGCAGCGCAGCAAGAGGAACACATAGCGAGAGAGACTGAGAAAAGAACTGGATTCTCTAAATCTGTCTGTCTCTCGCTCTATAGCCTGGGAGGTGAGCCGACCGAGTCGTCACGCGTTGGAAGATAAGTACACACGTCAAACATGCACACGAATATTGACACGTACCCAACAGCTGGTGCCCTAAGCAAAAATTTAGTCTTTCACAAAACGAGTTTCTAACTCGATTCACGAAACGTGACGCGCGTGCGGGCGAGGCGAGGCGAGCGGTGGAGGAGGAGTGCGCGTGGACTCCTCTTCTCACTCACTTAGTGGGAGTGAAACAACTCACCTTATAAGCTGATCCAACTCTCTCCCAACTAGCAATGTGGGACTAAACTTTGTCTTCCACAGAGCTACCAAGCTGCCATAGTAGATGGGCCTTAAGATTTTAGGATTTATTAGACTAAATGGGCTGCCTACATAAGCCACAACCCATATAAATTTAACAATCTATACACTCAAACAAGGAATACCGCCCAGAGTCCGCAGCACCATAGATCCCACAAGAGGAATCAGGCGCCATATTGCGCCGGCGACGAACATCCCCGGTAGGAATAGACTGTTTTGCTAATCTCTATATAAGCACCCGTAGTTTATACATGATTTTTACCTTCCACAACGAGGTCCAACAATCCTCATCCTTCTGATCAGAGCTTGTATCCGTGTCATTCAACCAGGCTTCTCAGCGTTTCTTGATATTGACAATCATCTTATACGCTGATATCACTGAGAACATGCCCGTGCGCTCAAAATTCCATGACCAAAAGTCATCATGTCTCCTCGTGCTTAGGGGTATTCCCCTGATTATTTCGATATCCATAGGTAGGAAGAACTGTTGTAGCTTCTCCACCTTCCAGCATGCTGTTGTCTCATCAATAAAGTCTGCTACACGCATAGGAGGGTCAACTTTTAGAGAAGCCATAGGTCTCATTGATGTATATCTCGGCAGCCAATTATCATTCCAAGCATGGTTGGTTTCTCCCGTGTCTATTCTACGTATAAGACCCACATTGAGTATATCCCTTCCCTCCACTATTGCACGTCAAATCTGAGATGGATGTGAACCAACTTCTGCCTTAGAAAATCCCACGCAGGGTAGTAAACTGCCTTCAGAATCTTAGCGCTTAAAGTATCGGGATTTTGGAGGAAGCGCCATGCTTGTCGAGCGAGCAAAGCGAGATTGAAAAGTTCTATATCCCTAAACCTCATTCCGCCAGCATACTTGGGTGTGGTCATATGTTCCCACGACACCCAACGAGTTTTCCGGTGTCCATCTCGGCTCCCCCACCAAAAATTTCGGATCAGGAAGTTGATAGCCTCACATAGTCCACGAGTCAATTTGAAACAAGACATTGAATATGTTGGAATTGCTTGGACTGTAGCCTTTATGAGTAGTGTCTCTTTACCTCTTGCCAAAAAATAAGATCTCCAACCATCCTCGGATTCTCTTCCAAACCCAGTCTTTCAAGTATTTGAAAGCTCCGTTTGTTGCTCGTGCCACATCTGAGGGAATTCCAAGGTACTTGTCATTGAGAGATTCATTATGTATATTAAGTCTCTCCTTCTTAATATTGCATACTGATTTCGGGCATCCTTTGCTAAAGAAGGCCGAGGATTTATCCATATTGATCCTTTGTTCAGAAGCTTGACAATAAACCTCCAGAACCTAGGACACTTCATAAGCTCCCTCTATACTCGCTTTCACAAATAGAAGGCTATCATCCACGAAAAGTAAATGGTTGACCGCAGGAGCAGTACTAGCCACTTTGATTCCTTCAAGCTTCGATGATGGTACAACACTCCTTGATTTTAAGAGGCACGAGAGGCCCTCTGCTGCAAGCAAAAACAAATAGAAGGATGTGGGATGACCTTGATGAATTCCATGAGAAGGTCTGAAAGACTCCAAAGGTGCCCCATTAAATAAAACCGAGAATGATCTTCTCATCACCAACTTAACCCACTCCACATCAAAGCCAAGTCGCAGCATAATAGCTTCCAAATATTCCCACTCGACTTGGTCATATGACTTCCGCATATCCAGCTTCAACATGCAATGCCTATGCTTCTTTGCTTTGTTTCTCTTCATGAAATGGAGGCTCTCATAAGCTATAATGATATTATCCGTGATTAATCTTCCCGGTACAAACGCTGATTGCTCCTGTGAGATACTATCCGGTAACAACTTCTTTAACCTATTGGCAACAACTTTGGATGCAATTTTATATATCACACTACACAGACTAATGTGCCTAAACTATCCAAGTTCGGTAGGGCTAGCCACTTTTGGTATCAAAACAATAAATTTATTATTTATCTCCTCTGGACTATCTATCCCTCTCAATATCCAAAGGACCGCTGCCGTCAAATCACCACCACATAATTCCCAATTGCGTTGGAAAAAATGGATAGGATATCCATCAGGACTTGGGGCCTTCGTCGGGTACATCTGAAAATGTGCGGTCTTCACCTCCTCCTCACAGTAAGGGGCTGTGATCTCCTCATTCATCAACGGTGTGATGCTCCTCGGTACTGTATTTAAAACCTCTTCCATCCCGTGTACTCCCTCGGATTCGTACATGTTACCAAGAAATTGTTTGTCATTGTTACTAAGCTCCTGCGGATCCTCGGTCATCCCTCCATCCAACCTTGAAAGGCTGGTAATATGATTCTTATTTTTTCCTTCGGCTGGCACGCTGGTGGAAGAAGTGTGTGTTGCGGTCGCCCTCCGATAGCCATGGTATCCTCGAGCATTGCCGCCACATTATCTCCTCCCTGTTGCAGCTCCACAATTCGGTCCATTGTTTTAATTTCAGCATAAGAAGGCCATTGCCTACCTGGTACCGATCGCATTTGCTCTAGATCCGCTCTCAGCGTTTTTAGCTGTCTTCTGACATTGCCAAAGGCTCTCGCATTCCACCATTTCAATTCACCTGGAAGATGATTCAGCTTGCCTTTAATCTTCCCAACCGTAGTGCCCTTCCCTCCAGCCTGCCATGCTTGCTCAAGGATAGGATTAAATGCCTCATGAGACTCCCACATCACCTCATAATGAAACGGTCTTGTCGCTGCCTGATTTTGCTCTCTTTCCCGTTCACAATGGAGCAATATTGGTGGGTGGTCTGACGTTGCTGTAGTGAGATGTTTCAAAATAGCCAGGGGGAAGCGGGAGCTCCAACTTGGCGAGGCCAAAGCCCGATCCAAGCGAGTCCGACAATAGGATCCTCGAGCCACTTTTTTCTCGAACATCCATGGAACACCAGTGTAACCAAGATCCATCAAGCCACAAACATCCACAAGTTTCCGTGAACGCTGCAATCTGGGAATTACTTCTCTCATTTACTCCCTTGTGTTCACTTCTATGGAGGACCTCATTGAAGTTTCCAATGCATAACCATGGGAGGTCGGACGACGAACGAATAAACTTCACCATGTCCTATGTCTTGTGTCTCTCACTGACACATGATTCGCCATATACACATGTTAGACGCCACAGTTCCATGTTGACCGATGAGATGTGTTGCGAGTAAGGTAAAATTTTGATATTTATATCACTTTTCCAAAAGATCCCAATCCCACCGCTACGACCGGTACTGCTGATAGCAAAACTTCGATCATAACCTAGCGTGCTTGCTAGTATTTCTACTCTACTCTTATGAAGCTGAGTTTCAACAACACACGGTATAGACGGGGCATGTTCTCGCGCAAATTGCGGAGCACATGGATGGTCGAGACCATGCCCAAACCTCTACCATTCTAGCTTGCACTACATGAATAGATAGCTACGCCGATGGCCGGGAGCTACGCTGACGGCCAAACGTCGGGGCCATCGGCGTAGGTCACGAGTTGGGCGCCCCAGGAAGCTGGCCGTCGGCGTAGAATTGCCCTCGGCGTACGAGATCTACGCCGACGGCTGCCCTCGGCGCAACGGCTGCCCTCGGCATAACTATTTTCCCTTTTACCTCATTAACTTTGAAAAATCATAACTAAATCATTCTAATTCAGAAAAATACAAATAATATATCAAAATTTGCAAAAAAAATAAGATCTATCTATCTAGACCCAAATATTACACATTTGTCAATAAAAATTAAGTAAAGCATAAAACATTACATATAGTTTGAAACGAGCATAAAAAATTCAAAAACGATCCAAACAATGTGAAACCTTCACACGGGGTCATATTATGTGATATAGTTACAAGGAAAAATATCAAACTTAGTATATTGATTATGTCTCAAAAACACCTTCACAAAATGACCTATCTCATTCGAGGTTTATTGACTTTCGGGTCAAATGACCAATGTTACGGCTAGAATCAAGCATAGTTTGTAATAATGTGCCCATATTGTGCATGAATGTGAATCATGGGATGACGAACAGTGTTGCAGGAGGAAGTTTTCCTTTTCATCACATCAAAAAGCCATTTTTCATTTCCCGAGCGCAAAAAACGGGGGGTTTTGTGAAGCAACCACCAAATGGCTAGTTCAAAATGCTTACACCCTATTTTTCAAAAATACTAGACCACCTTACTTGGATAATGTTCTAACAGGGGGATCTCAAACCTTTCCGTCCATCTCTGGTGAAAAAGACAAATTTCTACCGAATCGGTAGGAAGTGGGTCAGATATGAACTACAGGTACATAATCTGATGCTCATTATTTTTTACAAAAATCATTTTGAGGTTCATAATATGCTATTTCATCAGAGATCCACTTCAATTTTAGCGAGGCTCAGCCCCGAGCTAAGAATCTTAATGCCCGCCGTTCGACAAAGTTTAACGATAGTTTGAAACGGGCATAAAAGATTCAAAAAGGATCCAAAAAATGTGAAACCTTCGTGTGGTGTCATATTATGTGATATAGTTGCAAGAAAAAATATCAAACTTGGTATATTGATTATGTCTCCAAAAAACCTTCACAAAATGACCTATCTCATTCGAGGTTTATTGACTTTCGGGTCAGATGACCAATGTTATGGATAAAATCAATGCATAGTTTGTGACAATATGCCCATATTGTGCATGAATGTGAATCATGGGATGGCGAACAATATTGTAGGAGAAAGTTTTCCTTTTCATGGCACCAAAAAGCTATTTTCCATTTTCCGAGCGCAAAAAATGGGGGGTTTTGTGAAGCAACCACCAAATGGCTAATTCAAAATGCTACCACCCCATTTTAAAAAAATACTAGACCACCTTACATGGATAATGTCCTAACAGGGGGATCTCAAACTTTTCCGTCCATCCCTAGTGAAAAAGACAAATTTCTGCCGAATCGGTAAGAAGTGGGTGAGATATGAACTACAAGTACATGATCTGATGCTCATTATTTTTTACAAAAATCATTTTTAGATTCATAATATGCTATTTCATTAGAGACCCACTTTAAGTTTAGCGAGGCTCGGTCCCGAGCTAAGAATCTTCATGCCCGCCGTTCGACAAAGTTTGACGATAGTTTGAAACGGACATAAAAAATTCAAAAAGGATCCAAACAATGCGAAACATTCGGGTGGTGTCATATTATGTGATATAGTTGCAAGGAAAAATATCAAACTTGGTATATTGATTACGTCTCAAAAAACCTTCACAAAATGACCTATCTCATTCGAGGTTTATTGACTTTCGGGTCAAATGACCAATGTTATGGATAGAATCAAGGCGTAGTTTGTGATAATGTGCCCATATTGTGCATGAATGTGCATCATAGGATGGCGACCAATGTTGCAGGAGGAACTTTTCCTTTTTATCGCACCAAAAAGCCATTTTCCATTTTCCGAGCGAAAAAATGGGGGGTTTTGTTAAGCAACCACCAAATGGCTAATTCAAAATGCTACCACCCCATTTTTCAAAAATACTAGACCACCTTACATGGATCATGTCCTAACAGGGGGATCTCAAACCTTTCCGTCCATCCGTGATAAAAAGACAAATTTTACCGAATCAGTAGGAAATGGGCGAGATATGAACTACATGTACATGTTTTGATGCTCATGATTTTTTACAAAAATCATTTTTAGGTTCACAATATGCTATTTCATCAGATCCACTTCAAGTTTAGCGAGACTCAGCCCCGAGCTAAAAATCTTTATGTCTGCCGTTTTAAACGGGAAAATGAAATTATGGCTAGAAACACGTCATAATTAGTTATAAGTTGATATGGATATCATATTTGGATTCCTATCATTTTTTTGATTAATTTAGACATATTATTTGTCGAATTCCGATTTACGGATTTAGAGATATTAATTATTCCATATTAAATAGGAAAATACAAAATAAATAAAATCATTATATTTTTATTTGAATTCAATAATATTTTTACTTATTCATTGTTGTTTACTTAAATAATTGTTTGTAATTTCAAAAAATACAAACATGTGACATGATGATATAAGAGTTAATAGGATTGATATCATAGTATTGATAACAATGTATAAACTGCTTTGCGGGAACAGATTCCTGAAGGAACAGAGAAGTTAAGCGTGCTGGGGGCGGAGTAGTGCTAGGTTGGGTGTTCGACCGGGAAGTTTCATCATAAGTGCAATTTGACCTAAGATTAAGTGTAATTAGTGTAAAAATTGTTCCAAGTGAGAGATCAACGAGTCAAACAATTCAAACATTAAAAAAATAGAAAAAAATTAATTTTTTTGAATTTTTTTTAAAATTATTTTTGCAACCGGTCGTTAGGCTATGCCGACGGTAGCTACGCCGAGGGCTGCCGTCGGCGTAGCCTACGCCGACGGTTTTTCCATACGCCGACGGCCTCCTCGCGCTGCGCCGAGGGAGATCGTTGCCGAGGAGCTACGCCGAGGGCAGCCCTCGGCGTAGCCTACGCCGACGGGGATCGGGGCTACGCCGACGGCTTTTGGCCCTCGGCATAGCTTGCGATTCCTGTAGTGTTGACGCACTCATTGCCGATGACAGTACTCCTCAAGGGAGCCCGTCGATCCTTCAGAGTTCTTGTCCTTCCCTTCTTTATATCCCGACGTACTTGCTCTTGCCCTTTTGTTCTTGAGTAGGTCTCCAACATCCACGTTCCACCCTCCTGCCGTCGTCGATCCAGCATTTGATGACTCAGCCGCCATTACATCAGACTCCACAGATCACCACCGTCCAGCCACGAAAACCCAGACCCTCCCCAGCCGCCAAGGCTTGGAGCTAGACAAGCTGGCCCTTTGGTTAGCCCGAATGTGAGGGAGAGCGGGAGATGATTGCCGACGGTGCTAGACCTGGTATCGTTATCCTCCTACGGTGAATGTCGTCGCAGTCGCCAACCCTCTCGTCAACACCTGTCGATTGGATAGTTTGTGCCCTAATGGCGTGTTTGGTTGGTCAGGCCCAAATTTCATGTTTCCCCTGCTTGGCCCGCTGGGTTATGCATGAGGGGAGATTGGGCTTGGTCTAACTTGGTATTTTGTTTGTCTTCCTGCATTCATGTTTACGGCAAATTGGCCCAATTGTTTGGTTTCACAACTTCAAGACTTTTTTCCCTGCTAATGCATTTCACAGATGTTTGATATGGTGTTTTGCACCTGATCACATGGGTTATGATCACCCATAAATTGGGTGATCTTACCACACACAGTACCCACCAACACATGATCACAATAACAGACATATGCACACACAATATTACGAGCTACAACATATATATATATATATATATATACTACCATGCGGGCAACAATTAGGGGTTCTAAAGTACACCCCTGATCAAAAGAACCATCAGCAGGGGCATCGCGTGCCCCTCAACCACCAGGGGTTTAACCCCTGATGAAATGAACCATCAATAGGGGCATCGCATGCCCCTGAACCACATGGGAATTTAACCCCTGATCAAAAGAGATCATCCTAGTTCACTGTCACAAGTTGTCCATCAGCAACTACTACTACTACTTACAAACTATAACATGAAGGCCATCGACGTCTAGCCGTGGTCAGGAAAGGTGTACTGCCTGGCGGTGGAGGAGCCCTCCTTGAGCTTGAACTTCATGACATCGTCACACTCCAGGTCATACCTGTACACCAGCTCGGGCCAGTTCTTCCTGAAATCGACCTGGCCAGCGAACCAGTCCACCTGCACCCACTCATCGCACCAGTGGTAGGCTGTGACTAGCACGACGCGCTATAGCGGGGCCCTGATCCAGTTCCTCAGGCCAAGATGGAACGTCAGGGGATCACCCGCATGTGGAGGTCAGTAGCGTCCAGCTGGATGATGAACCGGCAAGGGACCTCGTCGATTTGGTGGTGGCCAAGCTTTAGCTGCCGACCCTTCTTGCTTTGTGTCTGCAAAGCCGCCTCCACCCTGCCGATGATCACATGCTTCATTGCCTAGCGGTTGATTGGGAACATGTCTTCAAAATCCGGTGGGGGTACCAGCACCTCCCCACAGTTTCACACTCAAACTTAACCACCTTGGCATGAAGCAAAACAAGGTCAGCACAAAAGTACAATCGGACAGTGGACATGATAGAAACATGGACAAAGTAACAAGGACTAGAACTACTACCATTGCCCAATTAGGCAATGAACATGATAGAAACATTGCCAGTTGGGTAATGGACATGATAGAAACATGGGCAAAGTAACAAGGGCTAAAACTACTAGTATTGCCCAATCGGGCAATGCATTATAGCAGATTGGATATGTATCCCAATCGGGTTAAGTACCAGGACAACAACCAATTTGAGGATTTAGGTAAATTAAATCCCCAAATGTGACAACATATTATGAAATCTGTAACTACGTATTGCGAAAAAAGCCCAAAATCGCTCGTTCACATCTCTAACTATCTTGATCGAGTCCTAACTGTTATAGATTTAGTACCAAACTCTAACCGCTACGTAGATCGGGAACTTACCCTGGTCGGCGGTGGCGCCATCGATGAAGCTGGAGCAGTAGCAGGTGCCACCGGAGCGAAAGAAGAGGCGCTGGGCGCGTGGGATGGGGCCGCCGACACCGGCGAAAAACCCTATCCAACTCGTTAAGGTAACCCCGACAATGGCGGGGGCTTTTTCGACCGCCTTTGCCACAGATGCGGCTTCCTTCGTAGATGTAGAAGATGTTGTCGCCCGAGTTACACGCGCGCAGAAGGGTGTGGGAGCCCTGAGCACCCTCGCCAAGGCCGCCTCGCCGTCGGCAGCGAGCTTCTCAATTTGGATGGCCGCCCACCGCCCATGCGCACTCACCTTGTCGATGTTGGATCCGTGGAACGGGGGGGGGAGGAGGAGGAGGAGGAGCGACAACTATGGTTGTGAATCGGGGTGAGGGACAGAGGGAGTAAAGTGGGCGGTGAGCGGAGTGACCTAGGAGTTAAGTCGAAAACGTCCTTCCCGCCGCGTGCAAGGGGTCGACACACGGCGCTCGGTAGGGCCTGGCTACATGGAAACGGTCGATTTCGACGTTTCCAGCCGGCCAACTTTTGGCCTGCTTTAAATATCGTGCAGTGTAGAAATTCCATTCGACCTAGCAAGCCAAACAGGGTTATTTCTTCGCGTCGGATGGGAGAAACGACGATGGCCCGACCAAACGAGCGCCCTTAGGTTGTCCGGTGTCCCAAGCCTAGACACAAGTTTTCCTCGGCATGTGTGGCCTGGCCTGCCTGTAGCCGCACATGCAAGATTTCCTTCCTCTCCTGGGTCTGGCCTGTAACACGGATTTTAATGCAAACATGTAACGCAGTGGTTCGAAGAATCGCCTAGTAGCTTCAGACTGTTTATCTGTCATTCATCGCATCAATTCTCCTTCGATGGATCGGACTGGCATCGGTGTCGTGGTACAGGATGTCAAGGCTATGGTGACAAATTTCTCGTCTGTGAAGTTCATTCACATTAGTCGTTTGCTTAATGTTTCAGCACATATTCTTACTCGTCGAGCCGAGACTCTTAGTTTCTCTACTTTTCGTGATGGGGGTCCGGAGTGTATCCGTGAAGCCCTGCGTAATGATTTGCGTTAATCAATAAAGTGTTGTTATCCTCAAAAAAAAAAAAGGAAAGAACGATCGAGGCTGATCTAGTGGGCTGTATGGGCTATGGGCCAGCAGACTACCTATAATTTCCTTGTTTTTTTTTTCGTGTAAACATGCGTGTGTGCAAAGTGGTCAATCTATATATAGAAATACGGTCAACCCCCTTGTTGCAAGCCAAGAACGCAACGACCAATCTGCAAACATAGCTTAGCCCGGCTTCACTTGTCAACCAAATCGATGATCAGATGCTAGTGCCAGAGCCTCAGCTCCAAGTCCACCTCCTCGTTCCTGCCAAGGGTGAGGCCCAGGTTCACTTGATCCCCACCGTAGGGCCGCGAGCCACCGGCGCCGCCAGCATCGTGCTGACCGCCGGCCGGCGGCGCAGCTCCGCCACCGCGCAACGACGATCTGCGGCCGCCGCCGCGCTCCTTGCGGTGGATGTTCATGTGGCCGCCGAGCGCCTGCGCGTTGGTGAAGCCCCTCTTGCAGAAGCTGCACTCGTGGTGCTCCCGCGCCCGCCTCGTCCCGGCCTCCTCCGGCGAGCCCGCCTTGTTCAAGCCACCGCCTCCCTCCATTGAACCTTGTCCGAAGCTGCTTGCGTGTGTGTGTGTGCTGTTTGCTAGCAAGTGTGCAGGAACTTGTTGTTGTGTGTGGATGGAGGTTCGGAGCGCAACAATGGCAGCGCTATATATACAGTGGCACCATGCGTGGGCGGTGGGCGGTGGACAGACACTACGTGCTGCCGGAGTGCATGTTGTTAGCTTCCTGGAGGGGGGGTGATGAGTGGGCACGGTTTTGGCTTGGGACGCGGAGACGCCGGCCGACCTTTGCCGTCCTAGTTGCCAAATTGAGAGTGGCGTAGGGAGCGGAAGAATGATCCACGGTTATATATGGGTCTGAGGTATTTTATCCAACAGGTTGGTGCGCTATGTGAGAGACTGGTAAGGCCAACCGGCCACCTGAATTTGAACATAACGTACATGCTCTCACTGCATCCAATTCCTTTTCCAACAAAATCCTTTGAAAATCCAGAAACAAAAATCAAGAAATTATTTATTTTGTTGTGACATCATATGGGTGAAGGGAGCGACATGGCGTGTCTGCACAGGAGGCAGCATGACGACGCCCCGTGTGACTGCAGAGGGGGCACGCTCCCTCCCCTCCCAATTTTTTCTGGGTTTCGTTGAACCGATCCACTTTTGCGTTAAGTTTGAGTTTTATCCTCCTTTGTAGCAGTGGAGCTGCCTTACAGATCTTCATAGAGCAACTTTCTGTTACGAAACGCAAGTTTCTTAGTATATAAACTTTTTTTTTCTAGTATGAACCAGTAAGTTGACAATTGTTTGAGAAAAACAAGTTTCTAGTATACAGCTGTTTTTTCTTTTCATAAAAAATGGTATTTAAAACTGTATTTTACAATTTTGAGAGCACATTGTTATAGTTTAAAATCAATAGTGTCATGGAAACAAGTTTGTGCTTTACACGTCCAGGACAAACGTCTATTCACAAAAAGCAATAGTGTCATGGAGTATTGTATAGTTGTTTGTATATGATTAAATTGCTTGCAAGCATTTTATAGGATGTACAAGTTTCCTAAAACCAAGTAAGTACGATAAAATGCAAGTTTGTATTACAAACTTGTTTTCTCATCATGTTTGTAGTTGTAGTTGACGTGGGGTGGCCACAGCAATGTCCATGGTTGATGGACTCGGGTTTTCGGGAATAAGGAGTACGCTGGTGATTTCGTCGGCTAGCAAACAATAGGGTGACATCATTTACCTAGGTTCATAGCCTTGGAGGTAATACTCTACTTACTGTTTGTCTGCTCTTGATTGATATGATGATGATGAAGGTTACAATATCATGGAGATGGCAATGAATGCACACATGAGATCTGGCCTAAGCTACGGTGTTGTGTTCTATCCTCCTTGATGGTCCCTCTATAGCTCCACTATTCAAGAACCGGTTTCTGAATAACTATTCAGAAACTCCCTGTTTCCTTTCACGCGAATAGCAGGAACCCCCTTGTTAACTTTCACGTGAACACGAGTTAACTTCCAGTCTATAGCAGTAATAATAAATGTTAACATCCGTATGTGCAAGTTAACTTCTGCGAACTTCTTAACTCCCTATGTTTGTACAAGTTAACTCCCACTTCTATGCTAGTTAACTTCCTGACGGGCCACATATTTTCTTCCACGCAAACACACAGGAACACCTTATTAACTTTCACGCAAACACGAGTTAACTTTTTTTTCTTTTCAAGTTAACTTCAAGTCTGTAGTAGTAATAATAAATGTTAACCTCCACATGTGCAAGTTAACTTCCGTGAACTTTTTAACTGTCCCTTGTGTACAAGTTAACTCCCTCTTTCTATGCTAGTTAACCTCCTAACGGAGCACCGTTTTTTTGCTTTTTTCGCGGACTGAATATTAACTTCCGCATGTGCAATTTAACTTCCGCGACCCTTCTTAACTTCCCTGTATGTACAAGTTAACTCCCGCTTTTTCTATGCTAGTTAACTTCTTGAAGGAGCACTGAAGAGGGGGCCTGATGACAGGGAGAGGAGGAAGAAGGTCCTTAGGTGGGGAGGAGGGCACGACGGTGGGCAGGCCGGAGGGCACGCGAGGAGGAGGAGGCCGGCGGCGCGCGGGGAGGAAGGTGGCTGGCGGCACGCGGGAAGGAAGGTGGCTGGCGGTGTGTAGGATGGAGGGCGCCCGGGGCGGAGGAGGCCGACGGCGCGCGGGGAGGAGGGTGGCCAGTGGCGCGAGGCGGAGGAGATCTACGGGGAGGAGGGCGTGGCGACGCCCGGGGTGGAGGAGGCCGGCGGCGAGCGGGGAGGAGGCCTGCGGCGCGCGGATCAAAGGAGGTAGGTGGCACGCGGGGTAGGAGGAGGGGGCCTGACGACGCGGGAAAGAAGGAGGAGGAAGAAGGTAGTTGTAGCATCCCATCTGTCTAACATCTGTAATGTTACATGTTCTAATAATAAAATGCTACTTCCTACATATATTTATTGCATCATAATTATATCATGCTCATGTCATCACGCCACATTGCATTTGAGCATCATATAAAACCCTTCTTTCATTTGGTTCTTATCTCATATGCACTATTAATTGTATTTGCCTCTTGATACATTGTATTTGGTTCATGATAAATGCTTGATGCCCAAGTTGAGTTGGGGGCATATCTTTTATTAACTCCACCACCTTTCTTGTCACCACCCATAATTCCACCATCCAACTATATGTGAGCCTTACACTTTATTTGGTTTTTACCTCTAGCTCATGTGGGTTGGGATGGATCCACTTACAATTCCACATGCTCCCATATATGCATCATGGTGTTCTCACAATATTGATATGTGGAGAGCCACATGGCCACCTTGCATGCTATGTGAGTAGAATCCTTTTATTAGGCTTCCATATGGATTTAGTTAATATATGCTCATGTGTGAAACTATTTTTGGCTACAAGATGATCTAGTAGGAATATACCCCATAATGGCCATTTAGCTTCACATGTATGTATATGCTATCTATATTCATGTGAGCACAAGCTTGTTGTTTGTGGGGCCAAAAAGTCAACCTTTTTGAATGCATGCAAGGTTA
Source organism: Avena eriantha (assembly GCA_910589775.1). Taxonomy (NCBI): domain Eukaryota; kingdom Viridiplantae; phylum Streptophyta; class Magnoliopsida; order Poales; family Poaceae; genus Avena; species Avena eriantha. Next base: position 466,258,154 of record OU342740.1, read on the forward strand.
AACATGCCCATTTGGAATTCTAGTGTTTTCACTACTAGTGGTGGCACATATATACCACATGCATGGCCCATGCAAAGTCACTCCTATCCCCTTTTATTTATCTTGGGTATTTTTGAGAAGAAGCTTGTATGAATTAAATTCATATAATTTGGCATTTTTTTAGTGCAATCTTTCTACTCACCTCCTTTCTACTTTGGTTTGTGTTCCTTTTTGTTTATTTATTGGAAGCTGATCAAATATTTTGGTTTGAAACAAACTTTTTGAACCTTATGTTTTTCTTCTGTTTTTCCTCTTTTCCATCTGCTAACCTAGCCCTTCCCAGCCGGGCGTTTTGCCTTGTCCCGTGTGGAGCCGACCGCAGTAGCAGCAGCTTGCCCATTGCTAGCTGCGCGCCTGATGCCTCTCTCTCACCCAGCCGGTGTCCGGTGCACAGCCGCAGCCAGCCCGGCGCCCCCTCGCAAAACCTGGTGCAGCCGCACCCTCTCCGCAGTAGCTACGCGCACATCCCCTCCTCCTGTTTCTCTCCCTCGGAAGCACGTGCACCACGCCGAGCCCGTGTCCGTCCTTCCTTCTCTCTGGCCACAAAAGCAAACCCTGCCAGCCCAGCAATCCCTATCCTACCCCACCCCCGGAGAGCACCAGATCGAGATCTGGGGGACGCTCAAGCCACCTCTTCTTCCCTCCTTCAAGCTGTGGCCATAGAGCCCAAAACCCTAGCTAGCCCATACCTTCCTCGAGTTCGTCAAGCTCTGGTGGACGCCAAGGCCGCGCGAAGTGAACCAGACGCCCATCTGCTTCCTCTTCGAGGCCCTATAGACGGAGCGGCGACCGGAGATCGCCGGTCCACCTCGAGCCGTCTTTCTGTACCTATCAGTCGCTGGTGAGGTCCTCAACCCTCTTGACATGGCCTCTCCCTCTCTCTCGCTTTGCGTCGCTGTTGTGGGTCGTCGAACACCCTATGCGCCGCCGACATCGTCGTGGAGTCCTCTGCTAACAGTTCGTCGCTGCGGTTCTGGCCAAACCTTCGCCGCAAGCGTGCCTCGAGTACAGTCAGTCCTAGCCCGAGCTTTTGACACCCCGGCATAGCCCTGTCCATCCTCTTTCCAGCGAGCCCACCCACGCCTATTCCGGTTCACCACCGCCACCGCCAGCGTCGACACAAGTCACCGTCACGGTTCGGTTCTGTTAGACAGATCGTCCTCTGCGGACAACCTTTTCTTCGTCAGTTAGTAGCGGCAGAGTTCGCTTCTTGTTGCGCGATCATCCACTTTGGACACCAACCGATGACCGGCCCGGTGGTAGCACCCCGTGCTGTTCTCCTCCCAGAGGAAAGGTCACGGGTTCGAACCCCAGGTCGCCTCTTTCTTTTTCTCACACGCTGACACCACGGCCCCACCAGTCAGCCTCTCTCTGCCACATCACCAGTGCTTTCCAATCAGCTTCTCCCTGTCCCACACTTTAGTGGGTGTATCTAGGTTTTCCTCGGTATAGATGTCTGTGAACTTTTCTGTTAATAAAATATAATTCCAAATTTGTTTAATATGTTTTAATATCCAAAATCTAATACCTTTTTATTGATAAATCCAAATAACACAAATGATATATGTTTTCGAATCATAAAAATGTGAGGAATTCAAATCTGCCCTCCACAATAATGTTTGGCTAAATTAAATTTTAGAAATTGCTTAATTGCAATAAAAATGCCTTTTCTTAATTAATTAATAACTTTAATTCTATAACTCCAAATTTGACAAATAATATGTCTAAATCGATCAGCGCGACGAGCCCATTCTGTTTATGCATTCCATGATATGAGTTGAAGCATGCATCATATCAATATTAAAAATCAGAACTATTTATGGTAATAAAACTTGGCCAAATAATTAATAAAATGAGTTATTCTTGTCCCCACATCTCACCCCTGCCATGCTACATTACTGCCATGTAAATTGTGCACCATTCATCATGGCATGCTTGTTTGCTTGTCGCATTTTATTCATATGCTTGTGCACTTTATTTATGTTGGTCCCTTGTTTGTTTGGTTCTTCTTTCGAATAGACGCCGAGCAGGGGAAATATCAGGAATCCCAGGAGTACTACCCAGATCCATCTCTCGCTTCAACTGAGCTGCCAGGCAAGCACTACCACATGCTTGCATACATATAGTACCTATTGCCTCTGTCTTATTCTTGTATCATTGAGTCGCGATTGCATTAAATTGAATCCCAAGTACTGCATAGCCTTTACTTTTAAACCCCACCGAGCTTGTTCCTCCATCCCATTAGCCATTACTACAGGAGTTGTTTGAGCCATGCGAGTCGTAGCACAACATGTGTAGGGTATGTGAGTGTCTGATGGATAACGAGGTACCTAAACGACTTAACCTGAGTAGTAATGGGATAACTAATGAAAGAGGCACCGGTGGGCAATATCTGTTATTTGGTTTTCATGCTCACTTGTGTCCCGTAGGACCCCGAGTACTTGATACCTGTTCCTTTAATATTCGCACTATCCACATTTGGCTAATATTTTTTGGGGCCACAAAGTAGTTTGGGGTTTTATTTACTATCCTGTACTTATGTCATGTTACTGCTTTATTAAGATTGTGCGTGGAGCACCTGTACTGTTTTGGATGCGGAGTGTTTTCGCGGTATCGACAAGCCCAGTCACATTTTCGGGTTCCTAGTCATTTACACCAATTGGCGCAAACCTTGGGTCCATCTTGGAGCCGGCCAACTTCGTTGCCGGTAGCTTAATGGGGTGGCCCCCTGAAATATTTTAGGAATCCGGTGATTGCTTTGTCATGAAAGCCTCATTGGGTTTTGATTTGGTTTTTCCGAGGTCGATCGTGTGTGTGTTGCTATTTGTGCACCCCTGCAGGGTAAATCTTTCTGAAAGCCGTGTCCGCGGTTATGGACGACTTGGAGCATAGTTTCTCGATCATAGACAAGTATAACTAAAGTACCGCTTTTAATTTGACTAAATACCTGACTAGTAAATAGTGCAATACTCATGGAATGGTTAATAAAACTGCCAACAGATGGGTTGTTCGTCCGCTTTCTCGTTGGTAAGCGAGAAGGAGGATGGATCTGTTATTTTATACTGTTATAACTGTTGTTCCTAATTAACGGACATCCGTGTATCATTGGTTAGGCGGATGGTTAGCGAGTATCTATAGACTTGTTAGTTATTATATTTTGCTGCAATTGCGTCACCCCAGGTTATGTCCCCTTTAGAGGCATAAAGACTTGATGAGTACCCCTAGGGTCTCACACGATAAATTGTTTGATTCAGATGAACAGGTGTATTCGCAAGATGGATACTGGGTGGAGGAGACAGATGATGTTGGAAACGATCACTCGGTGTAGAGATTCCGGGGATGGGGATCCGTGAGATCTGTGGGCGGGATGTGCTTATTTATGTGGCATCTTATGCCGATTTGCTTCTTATCCGTACTCGGATCTTGTTTCCCACTTCCGCTTGATACTCTGTTGATTGATGTATGAGGAGCTATCCTACACTATTAACTCTATCTAGGATATTTGGATCTTGCCGTATAGCGTTGCAATATTTCTATTTCTTTAGATGGTATGGCTCTGAGAACTGTTGTAAGGTAGCTTGCATACATACTCACTTGTGTATGTATTTGATCTCTTCGCCTGTTGCCTACGCCGCTTGCTCTTGTCCTAATGTTCTTGGAAGTGGTTAGGGCGGCCGACGGGCCTACACATGGGTGGCCCTGGGCCTTCGCTGTAAAACCCTTAACCACTTTTGGCTCATCGAGGCTTGAACTTAGAGTGTAGGGTCCGAGGTTGTTACAATTGGTATCAGAGCCATCCCGCCCTTCAGGGTCTTAGTCAAATGGTCGTTGTCAGTCTAGCAAATATTTTGGTAGTTATGTATACTAGGGAAAAACAAAACATGAGAGTAGGACTGCTTCCACTTTTCTTCTTACCCACCCACCCACCTTTTTTCTGGTAAGGAAGTGTAACGTTTTCAATCCTCTTCTAAAAATTCAAACTAGGATTCACGTGTTCTGGGTTCCATAGTACCATAGGTTGTGTGAGTGTGTGTGTGTGTAATTCCTTGTCTATCTGTTGCATCCAACTTGTTGTCGCTATCTACCTTTTGGTTATAAACTGTTGGTACATTCCATACCGACAGGCTTTTGTAAACCGACGCGATCTATCTGATTCGTTGTAAACCGACGCGATCTGTCTTACTCTTTGTTATCCGACGCTATCTTGTTTGGGGTGTTTGTTTTCCGTAGTTGCTATTCTTTAGGTTCATCTTAAGAAGGAAGAGAGTTGGGATATGTGTTTTACTTATTCATGTGCGGAGTAATGATTTGAGTGCGGGATGGAGTCGCGATCATACCACTACTTTTGTCATTCGCTCTTGTATATTGAATTGGTAGAGTTACTAATCTTGATTCGTTAAGTGGTTTTGCGCATATAGTGGTATTTTAATGCCGAAAATTGCGGAATTTTTTTCTTTGATAGCTTTGTGTACCACACTCCTTGTTCAGTCGTGTGCGATATGCTTAATATCTTCTAGGTGCTTTGAACTTTGTTGATATTTTAATATCATCTTAGTAATTTGTATCCTTTAATCTTGGTTAATTCCATTTTGGTACTATTTGGATTATTATTATTCTCCATTATGGTACTGACTTGAGTTTTATATCAATCCCAGGATGGCACCACCACGCCGCAATGAGGAGGACATACCACCTGAACTGGTGGCTGCGTTGGCAAGTATTGCTAATGCCTTGGGAACAATGCAATAGAACTAGCAACGATTTGAAGAAAGTGTTAGGAGGAATGAGTTTGTTCCGCTACCTCCACCTCCCAAGCGAGGAGACATCAAGGGTTTTCTGAAGTTTAACCCACGGCACTTTGAGGTGTCTGATCAGCCACTGGATGCTGATGATTGGCTGCGTGAGATGTCAAGGTTGCTGATGACTGCTGATGTTCCTGAGCAAGAATGGGTAAAATGTGCCACTCACCTTCTCAAGGGAGACGCAACTCTATGGTGGGAGAATTACCTGAAGGCATACCACTCTGGTTTTCAGCCTACTTGGGAGCAGTTCACTGGGGCTTTCAAAGAGTAATACTTGTCAGAAATTGTCATGGAAAGGATGAAGGAAGTGTTTCTCAACCTCAAGCAGGGCAATGATAATGTCAACACCTATATCAAAAAGTTCATGAATCTTTCTCGGTGTGGTGGCGATGAGATCTCTGATGACAAGAAGAAGCAAAAGAGGTTCAGGCAAGGGCTCAATGCATCTATCAAATATGCAATCACTCATGCAAGGCCGGGGTCTTTTCTGGAACTCCAACATACAGCTCTACAGGAAGAAGCCAGTAGGCAAGTGTTCGAGGAGTCTAAGAAACACAGTCGTGACGCAGCAAGCTCTTCAGCTATGACAGCTCCTTCTAAGCGCCGCGTGTGGGTTCCTAATACCGCACCGCCGCTCCCGGCTCAACCAAGACTTTCAAGCTACGCGGCAAGGCCACCAAACTCCTTCACCGCTGCTCCTAGGGGCTACAACCACAACTACCCTGGAGCGCCTGGCGGAGTCCCTGGCTACGCTGCTCCACGTCCACCTGGTGCTTGTTACACTTGTGGGAACACTGGGCATCAACACTGGAGTTGTCCCATGAACAACAAAGCTCTTCCACCACCACCTCCAAGACCTGCAGCAAGTTCTTCTATGGTTTGTGCACCTCCACCTCGGGCTCTCAACATCAACACCAAGCCCGGGTCCACTGTTGCTCGTGCCAACTGTGTCAACGTCGCTCAAGCTGAACATGCACCTAGAGTTGTGATGGGTACGCTTCCCGTTAACTCAGTCCCTGCACGAGTTTTATTTGATTCTAGTGCATCGCATTCTTTTGTCTCTACAAGTTTTGCTGATGAGAATGGGTTACCTATGGATCCTCTCCCTAAATGTTTAATGGTTCTCTCGCCCGGAGCAACTATGGCATCTTCCAAGATCAGCCATGGCAATCAAATTGAGATTGGTGGTTCTTCGTTCCCGGCTTCCTTAATTATTCTAGGCAATTCTGACATTGATGTTATCTTGGGCATGGATTGGTTAACAGCAAATGCAGCTGTGATTGATTATGCTGAACGCTCGGTTTCTCGGAAAATTCCTAAAGGCCATATAGTCTATTCTCCAAGTCTGACTCCTGCAATTCAGCTTTTCTCTTTGGCGGCTCTAAATGATTATGCTATGGAGGCTATTCAGAGTGTTCCGGTGGTCTGTGAGTTCCCAGATGTTTTTCCTGAAGAATTACCAGGTATGCCTCCTGACCGAGAGGTCGAGTTTGTGATTGAGCTTGAACCTGGAACCGCTCCTATCTCCAAGCGGCCTTATAAGCTCAGTTGGCTGAACTCAAACGTCAGCTTGATGAACAAGAGAAGTTGGGTTTCATTCAGCATAGCACTTCCTCTTGGGGCAGCCCAACAATCTTTATGAAGAAGCGAGACCGGACTGATAGACTTTGTGTTGACTATCAGGCTCTCAATGCTAAAACCATCAAGAATAAATATCCCCTTCTGCGGATTAATGATCTCTTCGATTAGCTAGCTGGAGTTGTGGTATTCTCTAAGCTTGACTTGAGAAGTGGATATCATCAAATCAAGATTCGCAAGGAAGATGTTCCCAAAACAGCTTTTACCATCCGCTATGGCCTGTATGAGTACACGGTCATGTCTTTCGGTCTCATCAATGCACCTGCCACCTTCTCGAGGCTTATGAACTCGGTTTTCATGGAGTATCTTGATAAGTTAGTCGTGGTCTATCTGGATGATATTCTAGTCCATTCTAATTCAAAGGAAGAACATGAAGAACACCTTCGGTGTGTCCTAAACAAGCTTCGTGAGAACCGGCTGTATGCAAAGTTCTCCAAGTGTGAATTTTGGCTTCCCGAAGTCACCTATCTTGGTCACGTCATCTCTGCCAAGGGCATTGCCGTTAACCCAGAAACTGTTCGGACAATTGTTGAGTGGCTTCCACCCAAAAATGTCAAAGAAGTCCGGAGTTTCCTTGGTTTGGCTAGTTACTGCCGTCGCTTCGTTCAGAACTTCTCGAAGATTGCGAAGCCTCTTACCGATCTCCTCAAGAAAGGCAAGAAATACCTTTGGTCTCCTGCATGTCAAGCAAGCTTTGAAACCCTCAAAGAGAAGCTCACTTCCACTCCAGTCTTGATTCCTCCAGATACATCAAAGCCTTTCCAGATATTCTGTGACGCCTCCTTGCAAGGATTGGGTGCGGTCCTTATGCAAGAAAAACAAGTTGTTGCTTATGCCTCTCAACAGTTGAAGACACATGAGATCAACTATCCTACACATGACCTCGAACTCGCAGCAGTTGTCTTTGCTTTGAAGGTATGGAGGCACTACTTGCTTGGCCACCGTTGTGAGATCTTTTATGATCACAAGAGTCTGAAGTATATCTTCACACAACCTGATCTCAACCTTCGTCAGAGGAGGTGGATTGAAGCAATTAATGATTTCGATTTGACCATCAACTACACTCCTAGCAAAGCTAATGTCATGGACGATGCTCTTAGCCGAAAAGCTTATGTCAACAACCTCATGGTGGAAGAACAACAACCTCTCTTGTGCGAGGAATTTCGCCAGCTCAACCTTGAAATTGTGGATCAAGGGTATCTTCTGAATCTTCTGGCAACCCCTCTCTTGGAAGAAAAAGTTTGCTCCATTCAACTTGGTGACCCTTACACCAAAAACATCATCTCCAACATTCAGCTGCCGAAGTATGAGTCCTTCCACATCGACGACCAAGGCACTCTATTCTTTGAGCATCGGATGTTCGTTTCGAAGTATAACTCCAATATGACCTAGACGGCAGTGCCACATATATGTAGATATATCATCATTAAGTTTAATCCTTTTAGCATCAACATTATGGATGTGCGTATGAGTACTATCAAGATTCAGCAGAAATAAACCATTCATCACGGGTGCATGACCATAAAAGATATTATACATATAAATCGAACAACCATTGTTTTCGGATTTAAACGAATAACCACATCGCATCAAACAAGATCCAGATATAATGTTCATGCTTAGTGCAGGCACCAAATAACAATTATTTAGGTTTATAACTAATCCCGATGGTAGGTGGAGAGGTAGCATTCCGATGACGATCACATCAACTCTTGATCCATTGCCGACACGCATCTTGACCTCACCCCTTGCTAGTGGTCTCTTGTTCCGCAACCCCTACTTCGAGTTACATATGTTAGCAACCGAACCGGTATCAAATACCCAGGTGTTACTGCGAGTACTAGTCAAGTACACATCAATAACATGTATATCTTATATACCTTTGTTTGCCTTGTCGGCTTTCTTGTCCGCCAAAAACTTGGGGCAGTTGCGCTTCCAATGGCCATTCCCCTTACAATAGTAGCACTTGGTATCAGACTTAGGGCCAGCCCGGGATTTCTTTTTAGGCGCAGCAACAGATTTGTCGCCCTTCTTTCCCTTCTGTTTACCCTTCTTGTCTTTTCTTGAAACTGGTGGTTCTATTGACCATCAACACTTGATGTTCTTTCCTAATCTCCACTTCTGTAGTCACTGTTGGGTTCGCAGCATAGAAAACAAAAAATTTCCTACGATGGGAACTATACGCCAAGATCTATCTACTAGATACAAGCAATGGGTGGATATACATCCATATAGAACTTATCCTCGAAGACAACAAAGGTTTGTTAAAGAGTTGGAACTCGTGGATGATGTAGTCGTACACTTGCCGATCTCAAGATCATGATGAAGTCCAGCAGGTCCGGCTCCAGCACGTCCATCAGATCCAGCTCCAGCAAGTCCAGCACCACCAAGTCCGGCACCGCAAAGCAGCGGTGCATCCGTGATCGCACACACGTTCGGTACCCCCGACAACCTCCATCCCTCGCTCCAGCAAAGCAGCGGAAGCAGCAACTCCTTTCCAGATAAAGCCACCGGGAACATGTATCTTGCTAATCCGAGACCATGGGGGAATAATACTAGAGGGGGAGAGAGATCCTTCATGATGAGGTGTGTGGAAGAAGGGTGAGAGGGGTGGCCTTTTATAGGAGGAGGGAGGTACCCCTCCCCATGGCCGGCACCCCATGGGGGTGACCCTTCACCTCCTCATTCATGTGGTGGTAACTCCCTCCACATAAATTTGCCCCTTCACATTCTCTTTTAAAGTCTCCACTTTAAATGCATTAAATTTCTCCAAATTTAATGCTCTCTCATTTAATAAAACTCTTTTATTAATTTTATTCAGAATTTTGTTAATTACTTTAATTAACAAACATTCACATAAAACCCCTGTAACATTTCAATATTACATGCAGAATCAATTTCAGCAATTTCACCTGAAACTGTTTCGGTGTCAATTGAAATAATTCCAGCGCTTTCTTAAATCTTTATCTTAAACATATTTGCTCCAAATGGTGTCGGTATCCCTTCAGCGTGTCACCCTACGGTTCGCGAATAATGCAGACACGATCGAGACGCCTCTCAAACTCAATAATCAGAAGCGGGACCTGGAGATCCATACTGACTCCTACACATTCAACGATGACTTCTGTGATTGTGAGAACCTTTAATGCTAGTAACTAAATCCCTTTGTCTCGCGATATATTACATGCCAGAGATTCGATCATCGGTATCTCCATACCTAGTTTGATCTCGTTACCGACATGTACTCTTTTCTCGTTCCCGTGATATAACATTCTAGTGATCACATCACTTGCTTGCAAACTATCTTAATGTGATATCACCGAGAGGGCCCAAAGTATATCTATCCGTCATCGGGATGGACAAATCCCACTCTTGATCCATGAGCCTCAACATAACACCTTCGTAGCACTAAACCCACCTTTATAGTCATCCTGTTACGGTGTGACGTTTGATGTTATCAAGATACTCTTCTGATGTTAGCAATTAACATTATCTCATGGTCTAAGGACTAAGATTTCTTCGTATGATGTTATAGCAATATAAACATAATGACTTTGATCATAATGCTATACTTCGGATGAATGTTCATCACATCATTCCACCAATGTTGTGACCTCGTTATTAACAACATCCAATGCCCATGATCAGGAAACCTTGATCATCTTGTTACTCAACGAGCTAGTTTACATGAGAGGCATTACTAGGAACTTTGTATTTTTTTATTAAACACATATGTATTAACGTTTCCAATTAATACAATTATAGCATGCAAAATAAACATTTATCATAAACATGGAATAAGATAATAAGAATTTTATTATTGCCTCTCGGGCATATTCCCTTCAGTTTTAAGCATTGACAGAAGCTCGGGGAGGGTCTTCTTCATGCCCTACATGTTATAGTTCATCACGAAGGTCTTGTAGCTAGGTGGCAGAGATTGGAGAACACGATGTATGCCTAAGTCAATGGGAATCTTTATTCCCAAGGACACAAGCTTATCGGTGTACCCAGACATTTTGAGTACATGCTCACTACGGAGCCGTTCTCTTCCATCATGCAGCTAAAGTGAAATGATATGGTTCTTGCATTTGATCACTATCATATGCATCATGGTATGATCTCTATGATTCCTTTGTGTGTAAGGCCAAGGTATATGGAACTTACACGTAAGTGTGTTGTAAGAGTATCAACTATACATCAACTTAGAACATTACCATATCATGACAGAAGCCCAACAACAATCTAAACTAGGCGCCTCTAATTTATCAATTGCAAGTTTTACGTGGCTTAGGGCTTTCGGAGATAGAACCCTTCTTACCTATGAACATGGAACCACAACGAGGATAACCAAGTTATTAGCAACTCGTTGTAAATCAGATATTGACTATCGTAGGAGAGATAGACACCCGCCAGCCACTTATGCAAAACTAGTTGCATGTCAGTCGTGGAACCGGTCTCATGTGCGATGACATGTAAGGTTGGTCCGGGCCGCTTCATCCCACTATGCCACCAATATGCAAAATACATGAAAGATACAATAACATGATCATCATCTCCCACATATAAACATATGTGTACTACCCGTGCAAAGCACCTACACATAGATCAGGCTCTGATACCACTAAAGGGTTCACAGCATAGAAAACAAAAAAAATCCTACGATGAGAACTATATGCCAAGATCTATCTACTAGATACAAGAAACGGGTGGATATACATCCATGGAGAACTTACCCTTGAAGACAACAAAGTTTTGTTAATGAGTAGGAACTCGTGGATGATGTAGTCGTACGCTTGCCGATCTCAAGATCGTGTGGAAGTCCTAGCGCCGCAAACCAGCAGCGCATCCGCACTCGCACACACGTTCATGGCACCGAACAACCTCCGCTTCCTCGCTCCAGCGATGTAGCAGAAGTAGCAACTCCTTCCATACGAAATGCCACCGAGAACATGTATCTCGCTAATCCAAGACCATGGGGGAATAATTCTAGAGGGGGAGAGAGATCCTTCACGAGGAGGTGTGAGGAAGAAGGGTGAGAGGGGTGGCCTTTTATAGGAGGAGGGGGTACCACTCCCCATGGCCGGTGCCCCATGGGGGGTGACCCCTCACCTCCCCCATTCATGTGGTGGTAACCCCCTCCACATAAAAGTGACCCTTAACATTCCTCTTTAAAGTCTCTACTTTAAATGCATTAAATTTCTCCAAATTTAATGCTCTCTCATTTAATAAAACTCTTTTATTAAATTTATTCAGAATTTTTTTAATTACTTTAATTAACAAACATTCACATAAACCCCCTGCAACATTTCAATATTACATGCAGAACCAATTTCTGCACTTTCACCCGAAACAGTTTCGGTGTCTATTGAAATAATTCCAGCGCTTTGCAATTCATTCGTCTAAAACACATTTGCTCAAAATGGTGTTGGTGTCCCTTAAGTTTGTCACCCTACGGTTCGTGAATAATGCTGACATGATCGATACCCCTCTCAGATCAATAATCAGAAGCGGGACCTAGAGATCCATACTGACTCCTACACATTCAACGATGACTTTTGTGATCGTGAGAACCTTTAACGCTAGTAACTAAATCCCTTTGTCTCGCGATATATTACATGTCCGAGATTCGATCATCGGTATCTCCATACCTAGTTTGATCTCGTTACCGACACGTACTCTTTTCTCGTTCCCGTGATATAACATTCTAGTGATCACATCACTTGCTTGCAAGCTATCTTAATGTGATATCACCGAGAGGGCCCAGAGTATATCTATCCGTCATCGGGATGGATAAATCCCACTCTTGACCCATGAGCTTCTACATAACACTTTCGTAGAACTGAACCCACCTTTATAATCATCCTTTCACGGTGTGACGTTTGATGTTATCAAGATACTCTTCCAGTATTCGTGATTAACATGATCTCATGGTCTAGGGACTAGGATTACTTTGTTAGATGTTATAACAATATAAACACAATGACTTTAATCGTAATGCTATACTCCGGATGAATGTTCATCACATCATTCCACTAATGTTGTGACCTCGTTATTAACAACATCCAATGTCCTTGTTCAGGAAACCTTGATCATCTTGTTAATCAACGAGCTAGTTTTTAAGAGAGGCATAACTAGGAACTTTATTTTTGTTTATTAAGCACACATGTATTAACGTTTCCAAATTAATACAATTATAGCATGCAAAATAAACATGTATCATATACTTGGAATATGTAAAATAACAAATTATTATTGCCTCTCAGGGCATATTCCCTTCAATCAGGTCATCAATTCTTTGTAGTTTTAGATGATCAATAATCGATGCCACATGCATAGTCGACGCGATAGAATTTATGCAGTTTTTAGCCAAAAGGATCTTATACTACAAACATAGCCTACACGGACGTTTCTGTCGGGTGCACGATAGCGCTCCTTATAGGAGTAGCCCCCGAGGCTATGATGGGTAACTTATTGCTAAGCATAGGCTCGTTCTTCTATGGCACCAAACGAGATAGCCTTCTGAGGAGGAGCTCGACTCGATTGACGCGTCTATGCACATAACTGGTTTCTTGTCAACTCATGTTGGAGGATCCATGAGTTAAAGGTGTGGCTGGCGTCATGGATGATGTCTGGTGCACTCAAGCGTCAGCCTGAGCAGCTGATAGGATGCAATAGTGTGACCCTACCGTAAGAACTGGCCAGATTTGAGTACACGACACACAGAAACCGGGATGTGACAATGGTCTCCTTGATTTTCCCGTCAGGTGGAGTCAAGGGCGACGGTTCACTCCTCGTGTCACCACGTGTCACAACGGATGCAAACCACGTGATGATGAAGTCCATATGAAGGCTACAGTCGGTTGTGGTGGTATTATACCAAAAGGGGAAAATGACGGTGTGGCCTTCTTCTCCCATTCTTCTTGCCATTATTGGCTTCTTCCTCGCGCTCTCCACCATATCCAGTGAGCTCACTGCTTTGGGTATTCTCAAAGTTTTTCCATGTGATTTCTGTTGGGAATATGCCCTATAGGCAATCATGTATGATGATATTCCCAATAAATTCATAAAGTTATTAAGGTGTCCTTCTATGAACATCTAATATATATCATTGAATATGTGATTCGGTTGTGGAACTATATTTTCATTTTGTTCATACTAGATTGTCCTTGGTCATTGAGGTTATGTCGGGGCACTCAACTTAGACCAATGTGCAAGTCAACTGATGACTAGGTTCCACTTGTCATGGCATGGTGATCCTAATCCAACTTACACTGATTTGGCTAAAGTGTTTAGCGAGTTGGACTGACCCATAATTGAGATGCAGCAAGCATGTTGTCATTTACAGCCTCAAGCAATGGAATCGTTAGACCTAAGGTGATTGCATGATCCGAGTTGTGGATCAGCTGACTTAGGTTCTATCAAACGGTGTTCTATAAAAGGGCAGTTATAAAGGTAGGGTTTGGGTTGGTTGTGAATCAATATGCATGACATGGATAATCAAGATGGAATTTACCCTTCTGTAATGGAGATAATTCTCCAGGCCCTCTAGTGTGATATGATTCGGAGGCATGTCCATGCGCGACTCACTTAAGTGTTGACTGAGGAGTCGAACTAAGTGTTAGTCATGTGAATTGTATATCACGGAACAAGAAGAGAGTTGAGCTATTAAAGGGATGGCAACTATTCGCCTATAGCTTGACAAGGTATATCGTGAGACAAAGGGACATGTATGAATGCCACATTGAAGGTTATCTTCTAGACTTTACGACACTTGGGAATTGACATGTCTTACTAGATGCCACTACCATCTATCGACATGATACCAAGTGTTCATGGGAGTGAGTTGTACTCAAATCCATGATGAAATATGGTGAGTTGTATCTCATGTCGTGTCCAGGTGTACGAGAACCTACAGGGTCACACACTTAAGTGATAGGGGCCTAGGTGCATTGGGTCTATATGGACATTGGGATACATCCTAGATGGACCTCAAGAGTTGGGCCCAACTAGGAGTGTATATAAGTGGAGTGACAAAAGAGGAAGAGTTCCTTAAGCCAGACCTACCCGTCACTTTCTCCACTCCCAAGTAAGGCTAGATGGGATCTCACAATCCTCTCATCGGTGCTCCTTCCTGCATGTGTGGATACCAGTAGAGGCACTACACTTGTGGCGTTGGAGGTGAAGAAGTTTTGTTTATCTCTGCGTGGCCCAACAATTTCTTGAGTGCTGCCATCAGGTAACCTCGGCAATGTCCAGGAAGAAGGACTTAGGGTTTTGCGGAAAAGAGAACGCTGAGGATTTCGTCAGATGTCAGGAGAACAATGGAGTCAAAGTCGCCTGAGTATTTGGTGAATCAAAATATTAAAAATCGCTTGGTGATTGCTCGGTCTCCTTTGCCTAAGCTTCTCCTGTCCTATATATAATAGGCCGGGTCTCAAATCTGTATGCGGATAGGTTATATATACGTGATTACAATACCAACACGATGTCGGTCCTTTTTCCTCTTTCCTAATACAACTACAGCCTTTGTCGGTTGCTCCTTTTGGGCCATCATCTTTGACTCTTCATGGGCCGTAGGCCTTTCTTTGAGCTTGGGTAGTAAATTATAGGTATCCAAGTAATCATACCTATGTCAGTAGCCCCCGAGACTCTACCTGAACCATAGATTCGGGTCGAATCTCAAAGATACATTTAGTTCTTTTCCTTTGTTTTTTCTATTTTTGATTTCATAGGGATTTGGTACAACGAGCCTGATGCATCCGACGGATCGGAAATCAGTTAATTGCTCCTAGGAAAAAGCAAAGTTGTCCTACATCAAAATCAAGTCCTCATGCCTGAACTCAGAATTTTTACTGGCATAATTCAGTTCAGGCCGCTGAGGTCTTACCGAATACTGAATCCCAGTTTTATTTTATCGGGTACCCAACACGTCCGTTCGGTTTTTTCATCGCATCGTAGATACGGATATATTGCTGGCAGAGCGCATTCTTGTGCGATTACCAGGCCACACATGATAGTTCCCGGGGTCTTACCCTTATGTTTTTTTGAACATGGCATTCAGAGTTTTGTCGCATTTGAGTGCGATCTGAGATTTTTTATACATTAATTTTTGTCGGGTGCCTGATTTTATAGACCCTCCTGATAGGAGTTTTTGTTTTTTCTTTATCAGGTCCACGTCAGCGCTCCTGATAGGAGTAGCCTTCGAGGCTATGTTTGGATGTATGCATCAGGACATATGCTCGAAAATCTTCAACTATGATGTCAGTGCTTCCTCAAATATTTTGCCGGGTGCACGACCAGTGCTCCCGATAGGAGTAACCCCCGAGGCTAAAGTCGAAATTTTTGTTTTTGATTGTAGGCTCAACCTTCTTTATGGAGGAATTTACTTCAACTCCTTATTTTTCTCCGGGTGTGTATCCTTTTCACTAAACGTTTTTGCTATGATGTCACTAATGACGAATTTTATACTGTTGGTCTTCAAAAGACATGCTTTTGACAAGATGTTTCGAACGTAGGACCATGCAACAGTAATGATGACGCGTGGTGGCATATTCAGTGCATTTTTCTGACTGCATGTCCCCCTTTTTGCGCAGAGATCGAGGCGGCATGCGCTATTCTCCTGTTTTTACCGCAGTAATAACTGCTAAAGATATTTTCCTTTACAGGATCCATTGATACGTGTCACCATCTCGTGTGTTTGTGACCGTTCGATTTTGCATCGAACGGTTTTAACTGCGTATCGTGGCTCTTTTTAAAGGGGAGGAATCCTTTTTACTGTTTTTTACCTCTCCTTCACTAGCTTCATCTTCTTCCTTGTGTTCTTTCCTTCATCTATCCTTCTCGTGAATTCCTCCTTCGTGCTAGTGTCGCTCCTTCGTCGCCATGGGCAAAATTAAGGTGGGGACTTCCGCCAAGGCCACCAAGAAGAGGGCCATCGGATGGGCCCCGT
Source organism: Avena eriantha (assembly GCA_910589775.1). NCBI lineage: Eukaryota > Viridiplantae > Streptophyta > Magnoliopsida > Poales > Poaceae > Avena > Avena eriantha. The sequence goes on from OU342740.1 coordinate 466,274,582, forward strand.
CCAAGTGTACAGCGCGGGAGCTTCGTGAGCGCGAAACTTCAGCCATCTAACGGAGGGTGCCTTCATGCTTTCTGGGGACGAAGCTGCTCCAATCCCCGAATCGAGTTGGAGGGTAATGTTTATCTCCTTTATTTTTCGCGGCCTTTCTGTGGTCTTCTTTTTTTCTATGGCGTGCAGCTTATCAGCTCAAGCCCAACTCTATCCTACATGTTGCTTGTTTTGTCACTCTCTGTGAATGCTTTCTCGGGATTCATCCCCATTGGGGCATGTGGAAGTATTTCTTTTATGTTCGCCATAACGCCACCGATACCATCGTCCATGATGTTGGTGGCGCCATTTTCTCCATTCGCTCTGATGTAGATTACTTTGATTTTAAGCCTGCTGATTCCGTCCAAGGATGGAAAGCCAAGTGGTTTCATATCAAGGATCAATCAGTCGAGGGTCAGTCTTTTGGGTTAGCCCCCTTTGACCCGAAGAAAACTTGTCGTAAACTTGACTCCTGGGATCGGTGTCCTACTACCGAAGAGATGGAGAAGATTAACCCTTTCTTGCATGTATTTCAAAGCTACGTCATGAAGTTGGCAAGGAATTGTTGGGTCTACAAATTCTAGCATACTTCTTGAGGATCTGGATGCAGCGCCTGTAGGCCCATCTCTCTGGTATGTGGGCATATACCGACAAGGAGGATCCCATGAGGATTTCTTCAAAAGGTTTATGAAAAAATGGTTCATAATTTCATAACTCTTACGGCGAAAAGTGCGGTTCCTTCTAATTGTCACATTGAGCCCTTTGGCAAAAAGAATCGTCTTCCTAAGGTAAATTCCTTATCTCTTTTGCTTCTTGCTCATCTCTCTTTTGCAATTGTTCCCCTTTCGTGATTGCTGATTTTTTGTTTTACGCAGGACCATGATCATCTATCTTGCCTTCCTCCTCTTCCTGAGGACGGTCAGCTTCCAGCCAGTCCTTCTGCTTCCGATGATCTTCCTTTGACTAGGACGGCTGCTGATGAGGAAATAGAGACATCTGCCGCAAAATCTTCATCGAGGATGCCGTCGCTTCCGTCGGCTCGCTCTGAGGATTTTCGCGTTGCGCCTATGGGCGAAAAACGGAAATGTCCTGACGCCGCAGAAACCATTGAAGACTTAGATGATTCTACAGCCTCGAAACCTTCGGGTGTCGTTCCATTATCGTCGGCTCCTCCCTAGAAGAATCTATTCCGCTTCGCGCATGACATATCTTCGTAAGTACTTATATCCTTTTTAATGCTTTGTCGGATGATTTAGTTGCTGATGCTTTCCTTTTTTTTTGTCCTTGCTCTTCTAGTGGCGATGATGCGGAAGACCCGCCCCTGTCTCCTCTTGGCACTTATTTTGCTCCTTCTTCTAAGGACCCGAAGGATTTGCTCGTGTCTTCTGTAGATCCACTTATCTAGAAGGCTGTTGCCGCTTTGCCGACACCACCGCCGCCCAAGAAAATAAAATCAGCTGGCAAAGGCGTGATGATATCTGAGAACCCCATCGAAGTGGATATGCAGGATGTAGGTATATCGCTATTTTTATTCACCATAGATCCTCCTTTCCTTGTCTTTCCTAATGTTTTTTCTTCACAGCCTGTGATGCGTGAGATGGTTAATATGGCCTCTCATTTCATCAATATCTGTAATGAAACCGAAGGTATGAAAAGTATATTTTCATCTTTTTGTGATTTCTGTGCTTCCTTTCCTTTTTATGAATTTTTGTGTTACTTTCTGGTTTCTTCAGCCACTGCCATGTTCTCCGAGGTCATCCGGGATGAGGCATTGAAGCGTGCCAACGAGCTGTAGGCCAAACTTCAGATTGCTGAAAAATCTTTGGAAGAGGCCAAACAAAAAGCCAGCACTAATGCCGAAGAAAAGGCCAAACAAGCCACCACCCGAGATGAAAATCTTTGGAAGTGCTTGGAGACCCTCAACGCTTCCTTGACTTAAGTTTCTTGTTTGGCAAGGGAGAATTTTGGTTTCGGTCCTCATAGTTTCTATGTTCTGACCGTCCTCCACTTTTGATATGTGTAGAGCTATCAGGCCAAAATTTGCTGCTTGACGAAGACAAAAAGGTTGATCCTTTATCAGATGCTGTTAGCACTTTCGAGGCTAACAGTGTTCGTGTGCGCAACCTTCTTGTTCACTCACCCATGCTTTAAAGAGCCTACATGCCGAAGTCTTTCCGTCGAAGGAGATGCATGCTGATTTGAACGACCTTGTCGCTATCTTTGGTGCTGATCCAAGCCCCCTGGTTGGCTATAGTGTGACGTAATCGAAGAGCAGCGTTGAAACTTCAATGGCTTTGGCGATGGCGCACGACGAGCAAGTCGACTGGGAGAAGGTTAGCTCCTCTGTCCCAGTCAACTTCAAAGGCCAAGCAGTTGATTTGAAGCCTTTCGTTAAGAGAGCTAGGAAATATTCTCGGCTGCTTCTAGGCATAAGCTCATGCCTGTAAAAACCGGCTACCCCTCTGTCAACTGGTGCTCCTTCTTCAGCTACTGCCCCTTCTATAACTAGTGCCCCTTCTACTAGTGCAACTTTGCCTTTGGAGAAATCAGCTCCATAGCTTTGCTCTATAGTTTCCCGTGTTTATTTTGATGCTATTGTAATTAATATTGAACCTGTCCAGGTGCTGGAATGCTTCCTTTTGATGAAAAGAAGATATATGTATATATGCATATGAATGTCTCTTTGTTTCCTGAAGTTTTTCTATTTTTCATGTGTTGGGTTCGTAGCATAGAAAACAAAAAATTCCTACGATGGGAACTATACGCCAAGATCTATCTACTAGATACAAGCAACGGGTGGATATACATCCATAGAGAACTTACCCTCGAAGACAACAAAGCTTTGTTAACAATTTGGAACTCGTGGATGATGTAGTCGTACACTTGCCGATCTCAAGATCATGATGAAGTCCAGCAGGTCCGGCTCCAGCACGTCCTTCAGATCCAGCTCCAGCAAGTCCAGCACCACCAAGTCCAGCACCGCAAAGCAGTGGTGCATCCGTGATCGCACACACGTCTGGTACCCCGACAACCTCCGTCCCTCGCTCCAGCAAAGCAGCGGAAGCAGCAACTCCTTTCTAGATAAAGCCACCGGGAACATGTATCTCGCTAATCCGAGACCATGGGGGAATAATACTAGGGAGGAGAGATCCTTCACGAGGAGGTGTGAGGAAGAAGGAGTGAGAGGGGCCTTTGATAGGAGGAGGGGAGGGTACCCCTCCCATGGCCGGAGCTCCATGGAGGGTGTCCCTTCACCTCCCCCATTCATGTGGTGGTAACCCCTCCACATTAATATGCCCCTTCACATTCTCTTTTAAAGTCTCCACTTTAAATGCATTAAATTTCTCCAAATTTAATGCTCTCTCATTAAATAAAACTATTTTATTAATTTTATTCAGAATTTTGTTAATTACTTTAATTAACAAACATTCACATCACCCTTCAACATTTCAATATTACATGCAGAACCAATTTCAGCAATTTCACCCGAAATAGTTTCGGTGTCTATTGAAATAATTCCAGCGCTTTCTTAAATATTTATCTGAAACATATTTGCTCCAAATGGTGTGGGTATCCCTTAAGTGTGTCACCCTACGGTTTGCAAATAATGCAGACATGATTGAGACCCCTCTCAGATCAATAATCAGAAGCGGGACCTGGAGATCCATACTGACTCCTACACATTGAACGATGACTTCTGTGATCATGAGAACCTTTAACGCTAGTAACTAAATCCCTTTGTATCGCGATATATTACATGTCCGAGATTCGATCATCGGTATCTCCATACCTAGTTTGATCTCGTTACCGACATGTACTCTTTTCTCGTTCCCGTGATATAACATTCTAGTGATCACATCACTTGCTTGCAAGCTATCTTAATGTGATATCACCGAGAGGGCCTAGAGTATATCTATCCGTCATCGGGATGGACAAATACCACTCTTGATCCATGAGCCTCAACATAACACCTTCATAGAACTGAACCCACCTTTATAGTCACCTTGTTACGGTGTGACGTTTGATGTTATCAAGATACTCTTCCGGTGTTAGCAATTAACATGATCTCATGGTCTAAGGACTAAGATTACTTTGTATGATGTTATAACAATATAAACATAATGACTTTGATCGTAATGCTATACTTCGGATGAATGTTCATCACATCATTCCACCAATGTTGCGACCTCATTATTAACAACACCCAATGTCCATGATTAGGAAACCTTGATCATCTTGTTAATCAACGAGCTAGTTTATATGAGAGGCATTACTAGGAACTTTGTATTTTGTTTATTAAACACATATGTATTAACGTTTCCAATTAATACAATTATAGCATGCAAAATAGACATTTACCATAAACATGGAATAAGATAATAACCACTTTATTATTGCCTCTCGGGCATATTCCCTTCAGTCTCCCACTTGCACTAGAGTCAATAATCTAGTTTGAAAAACTTTGCGTATTGAACACCTATGGCTTTCTGGTGTTGCATATACGCGATTGCTAGTGGTTAACAAAATCTCCAGATCTGACAGTTTCAGGTCCGTGTGTATTTGCATGTCTTTGCGTCTCTACGCATCACTTATTCTCAAATGAGATGGCATTGTATAAATTTGGTCCTTTGGTGAGACCTTTAGTTCGTTCTGGTTAAAATATGTTGATATTATTATCATACAATATATCTTCATAGTATTAGCCCACTTTGAACCACACCTAGTTTGATAACAAACTACTTAACACAAATGCCCTCCTTTCCTGCTACTATAGCAGTTATATACTTAGCCTTTTGTTGTAGTATCCGTCACAATGTCTCAACTTTGGAACTCATCCAAATCCATCATGGAACATCCTTTCCATTACATTGTGCCACCCATAGTATAAATTGAGATAAATTTAATTTGTATCTTGTGACAAAACTAGTATTAATGTAACACTTTACAATGAACTACCTTTAACTATTTGTCACTTATACATGATATATTCTTAGTTCTTCCAAAGCTCATAAGAATATCTTTACTATTGTCCAATGATCATCTTATGAATCATTCTGGTATGTGCTCATAACATTTAGAGCATAGGACATTCTGGATATATACATATCATGGTATAATCGATAAAAATCTTCATGTGCTTTTACTCACCAAGTGTTGAAACACTTGAATCTTGATACAATCCTTTCCATGCAACAAGAACCTTTCTTGTTGTTTCCATATTGAACCCTTTCAATATCTCATATATGTATGTCTGGCACAACCATATTAGCGCCTCAATCTATCCATATAGATATTGATGCCAAATATTCCGGGTTTGCCAAAGTCTTTCATCGAAATCTAATTTTAATGAAATTCTTAACTTGTGTCAATACAAGATACATCATTTCCAATCAACAATATGTTCTCTACATAATGTATTAGAAATATGTCTCAGAGCTCCCACTTAATTTCTTGCAAATGCAAGCATCTTCATCATCTCCGATGAATTTAAACTCTTTTAACACTTTCATCATGGTGAAGATTCCAACTCCGTTATGCTTACTTCAACTATTGAAGTTTGCATGCCCTTTTAGCACCCTTTGAATTAACAAAACCCTTCGGACCATGTATTGTACACGTCCTATGTAACCATTCTATTATAAGAACATTGTTTTGTTTGTTCAACTACCATACATCAAATTATATGTAGTGGTTTCTACATTAATCCGTCAAGACTAAATATTGCTATGAAAGATCAAACCTTGTCATAGTCAACTCCTTGAACATTGTCGTAAACTTCTTTCCGACATGTCGACTATTTCATAGATGTTAAATATCCATGTCTATTTCTTTATAGATCCAAACACGACCGATAGGCTTTACGCCTTTTTCAGAGGGTCTTCCAAGTTCAGAAACTTGAATTCTGGTGTATGGATACTATCACGGATTCTATGACTTCTAGTCATTTTATGGAGTCAGGGCCCATCATCGCTTCTTTGCATGTAGTCGGTTCATCATTGTCAAAACAATAACGACTTGCTTATCAAATCACACTCTTTGATTCTTACCGACCCACACGGTTCAATAGGAACTCTAATCTCTGAGATCACAACCTTTGTAATCAGGGAGCCATCGGCATTGTGGCCACCAACGGGACACTTTCGGCGCTGCGCTACTTAGCACATATAGCTAAGGTTCAACAACCTTATCAAAGTTCTACTATCCTCCCACTTAACTTTTCGCGAAAAATTCCTTCTCAAGAAACTTGACGTTCCAAGTAACAAACTCTTCTGTCCTCGGTGTTATGGAGAAATTCCCAACAAATTCTTTGGGATAACCTACAAAGACGTGCTTATCCAACTTTGGTTGTAAACATTTTACTTATGCATAGCATACCAAAATTTAAGATAAGACAATTCGGATTTTATCCCAAACCATAACTTATATGGTGTCATTTCAACGGATCACGATGGTGCTCTTTTCAGTGTAAAAGCGGTAGTCTCTAAAGCTTCAATCCTTAAAAAATAATGGCAGTTTTATAAATGACACCTTTGATCTTACCATGCCAAACATGGTTTGATTTCATCTCTCGAATATGCCATACTCATATGGTTTATCAAGAAACACAAATCATGGAACAATTCCTCAAATCTTAGGTGTTTTGCTAAACATGTAACTCAAATATCTTCCTTTATGATCAAATCATAAACTCTTTTATTTTCTTGTTACAATGATTTTCCACTTCACCTTGAAAGTTTTTGAACAATTTTCAAAATGTTTCATACTTCTTCCTTATTAAGTAAATATATAGATATATTCACTTAAATTTCTGGAGAAAGCATATGAAGCAAAAAAGATCCATCGCATATGGCTACACATAATGGACTATATACATCAACATGCATAATATCCAATAAGTTAGTCATCCGTTCCTTTTTGGCCTATGAACATAGTTTCAATTATCTCGAGGAAAGTTTCACAAGCGTCAATTGATCAAAATCAAAGACTCCAAAAATCCATCAACATGGAGTTTCTTCATGTTTTCTTTCCAATATAATTTAAAACGTCGATATCACTTCATAAGTGATCTTTCAATCATTTGTCTTGTGACATTTTAGCAATAGTGTTTATGGATGTGATTTCTCCCACTAAACTTGTAAAAGTTCATCCATCCTTTATGTAATACGGTAATTCTTTGAACAACCATTGTTCTCATAATACCGAAAAAAAATAACAATTATTAAAACAAATCTTGAAGGCTAGGTTTGACGACAACGAAAAACATAATAACACTTTATTTGTTTTTGATGAACATAATCACTTATTCTCTTGCTAGTTACTTAGGCCATTGCAGTTCATGAATTGCGTTGTCCTGTATGACACTTCATACCAACCAATTCGGTATCCAATACCTAAGAACCACATTGTTTAACAAGCAAGGAATACAACCATAACATGTATATCTTCTATATACCTAAGCTGGACATTCCCAACTTTTTCTTTTCTGCCAAATATTTTATAGATTCTCTTTCAACAATTCCTTTTCTTTTAAAAGAATCTATCAACATCAATAGTGGTGTCATTCACATGACACATAGTACAAAGTGTATATAGTCAAATACCTTTGGACTTGCACTTTGAAGTGGATCACCATCATCAAATGTTTGGTGTTCTTTCAAAAATCCATTCTTTAGTAATCTATTAGTGTAGTAAACATTTTACTTACATCTTCTATTCATCCTTATCATGACAACTTTCATGATCAAGCTACTATAGCCTGTAAGGAAGAATCGCGAGTATAATGTTAGTTCCCAAAAACCTTTTTGGGAGATCCGGATGCCTAACATCTCCATCCTTCACAAATTCTCATAATATGAGAACATGTATTTTGCTAAATTATACTCTATCATAATGCAACCAAAAACATTGTTTCAGATATCACAATATCTTTCAGACATGATGGTTTCTGAAACAATTTTCCAGCTCCTAGATAATCTTGATATTAAAACAACTTTTAAATATCAATAATCATGGAGGCAAACATGATACTTTAGATACTAACAATGGAATTATTACTCTTGATTTAATACTACTTATTAAACTTCATGGAATAAATACAGTTTGCTGAAATTTTTCAATAGGACTTATAAACTTTAAATTGACATTCAAAACAATACGATGACAGTTCATAAAGTAAATATCCAGAATTCTATAGTTCTATTATCTCAATTAAAACTAAGCATAAGGTAGTGAACATACGCCAATGACTACAACCTATTATGCAAATTCACTTTGATTTAGTTTATGACAAATTAAGTTCGACTAATGCAAATTAGAAATGAACTCCCACTCAAAAACGACATCCCTCGTGCCTTTTTGGTGATTACATGAACCAAATCCACTACACCAAGTCTGATCATCATGTGAGTCGGTGTAGCTTCAAAGGCGAGTATCAATATGGGCATCACATCAACTATATGATTCATGCTTAACCTTTCGGTCTGTGTTCCGAGGCCATGTCTGTACATGCTAGGCTAGCGAAGTAAGAACCTTAGTATTCGCGTGTGTAAAACTGTCTTACACCCGTTATATGAAAGCGTAGAGCCGAGTACACCTGATCATCACGTGATGTCTCAAAACACGATCCACAAAATGGTGCATACTTAAGGAAGAACACATTTTATCTTGATATCTAAATGAGGGATCATCTTACAATGCTACAAAAAGCACCAAATTAGCGGTATAAGATGCTAACATCTAATGTGTAAAGTGAGATGACATGGTCCATGCATTTGATCTCTATCATTTGCATCGTGGTATGATCTCTATCATTCCTTTGTGTGTAAGGCCAAGGTCTATGGAACTTACACGTTGAGTGTGTTATATGAGTATCTATCATACATCTACTTACAACAATACCATATAAGGACACTAGCCCATCAACGATCTAAATTAGACGCCTCTAATTTATCAATTGCAAGTTTTACGTGGCTTAGGGCTTTCGGAGATAGAACCGGTCTTGCCTACGAACATGAACCACAACTAGGATAACCAAGTTATTAGCAACTCGTTGTAAATCAGATATTGACTATAGTAGGAGATATAGACACCCTCCAACCACTTATGCAAAACAAGTTGCATGTCAGTCGTGGAACCGGTCTCATGTGCGATGACATTTAAGGTTGGTCCGGGCCGCTTCATCCCACTATGCCACCAATATCCAAAATACATAGAAGATGCAATAACATAATCATCATCGCCCACATATAAACATATGTGTACTACCCGTGCAAAGCACATACGCATAGATCAGGCTCTGATACCACTCTTGGGTTCGCAGCATAGAAAACAAAAAATTCCTACGATGGGAACTATACGCCAAGATCTATCTACTAGATACAAGCAACGGGTGGATATACATCCATAGAGAACTTACCCTCGAAGACAACAAAGCTTTGTTAACGAGTTGGAACTCGTGGATGATGTAGTCGTACACTTGCCGATCTCAAGATCTTGATGAAGCCCAGCAGGTCCGGCTCCAACACGTCCTTCAGATCCAGCTCCAGCAAGTCCAGCACCACCAAGTCCAGCACCGCAAAGCAGTGGTGCATCCGTGATCGCACACACGTCCGGTACCCCGACAACCTCCGTCCCTCGCTCCAGCAAAGCAGCACAAGCAGCAACTCCTTTCCAGATAAAGCCACCGGGAACATGTATCTCGCTAATCCGAGACCATGGGGGAATAATACTAGAGCGGGAGAGAGATCCTTCATGAGGAGGTGTGAGGAAGGAGTGAGAGGGGAGCCTTTTATAGGAGGAGGGGAGGGTACCCCTCCCATGGCTGGCGCCCCATGGCTCTTTTAAAGTCTCCACTTTAAATGCATTAAATTTCTCCAAATTTAATGCTCTCTCATTTAATAAAACTATTTTATTAATTTTATTAAGAATTTTGTTAATTACTTTAATTAACAAACATTCACATAAAACCCTCTGCAACATTTCAATATTACATGCAGAACCAATTTCAGCAATTTCACCCAAAACAGTTTCGGTGTCTATTGAAATAATTCTAGCGCTTTCTTAAATCTTTATCTTAAACATATTCGCTCCAAATGGTGTTGGTATCCCTTAAGTGTGTCACCCTACGGTTCGCGAATAATGCAGACATGATCGAGACCCCTCTCGGATCAATAATCAGAAGCGGGACCTGGAGATCCATACTGACTCCTACACATTCAACGATGACTTCTGTGATCATGAGAACCTTTAACGCTAGTAACTAAATCCCTTTGTCTCATGATATAATACATGTACGAGATTCGATCATCGGTATCCAAATACCTAGTTTGATCTCGTTACCGACATGCACTCTTTTCTTGTTCCCGTGATATAACATTCTAGTGATCTCATCACTTGCTTGCAAGCTATCTTAATGTGATATCACCGAGAGGACCCAGAGTATATCTATCCGTCATCGGGATGGACAAATCCCACTCTTGATCCATGAGCCTCAACATAACACCTTTGTAGCACTGAACCCACCTTTATAGTCATCTTGTTATGGTGTGACGTTTGATGTTATCAAGATACTCTTCTGGTGTTAGCAATTAACATGATCTCATGGTCTAAGGACTAAGATTACTTCGTATGATGTTATAGTAATATAAACATAATGACTTTGATCGTAATGCTATACTTCGGATGAATGTTCATCACATCATTCCACCAATGTTGTGACCTCGTTATTAACAACATCCAATGTCCATGATCAGGAAACCTTGATCATCTTGTTAATCAATGAGCTAGTTTATATCAGAGGCATTACTAGAAACTTTGTATTTTGTTTATTAAACACACATGTATTAACGTTTCCAATTAATACAATTATAGCATGCAAAATAAACATTTATCATAAACATGGAATAAGATAATAACCACTTTATTATTGCCTCTCGGGCATATTCCCTTCATCATGTGCCTTGCTAGATTTTTAGTAATTTGTCAGCTCCTCCTGCGCCTGCGTAGACATCGGATGTAGCCCCGTCCCCATCTGGGATGGGTGCAGCCGAGACTGCTATTGTAAGTACGGTGGATCCGCGATTATATGCTAAACAAATTGAGCAGGTGAAGAAGCTTTAGAAGAACCTTCGAGTTGTTCAATAAATGGTGGATGTTGCCTAGTCGAACACGTGCAAGGCCCTTGATCGTGAAGCATACTTTTTGGACAAGATATCCAGGGCGAGTGAAAAGATGCTATGTGAGTCCTTTTTACTTTTGCTTCCTTCAGCTCCCCTTTTTTGCCGGATGCCGATGTTTTCTCTATTTGGTTTTCTTAGGCATTCGATTGTGCGAGAGAGAAGAAACCCAACGTCTGCGCAACTGAATTCAAGCCCTCGTGTCCGCTTCCCAAAATTCCAAGACAGACTTTTGGATTGATCACCGCTGTGCCTATGTCGTAGCTCTACTTCAAGACTGTGTATTTGAGGTGGAGCAGTTTGTCGAGAGCTATCATAATTTGCTGGCCATTGTTACAATGCTATGTTTCCCCGGGATCCCCAGCCATAGACTTTGGCTAATTTGATGGCGAAGTTTCGATAGGGTGAATGGATTCATCATTTTGTAAAGCTCCAACTTGTAGAGGGTGACAATCTTGCGTTGTCTTAGGTACATGTGCATCCTCCGACGCTAGATTTGGATGTCATATCGTCGGAGCTGCCTTCTCCTGCTGATATGGCGCCTCACTACGCGGCCGCTCGTAGACCCGCGATTAGGATTGAACTTTACTATCTGACTGTTTCTGCTTTCATTGTGTAGCTTTGTGCTTTTAGAAGAAGTACTGTATGGAGTTACTTTATACTTGTCAAAAAGGTCGTATGCTTTATACGAGATTTTGAAGGTATACTGCACTCTTTTTGTTGAGGACCCGATGAACTGATGTCTTCTTGTGTAATTGCCTTCACGTGCTTTAGATATTTTTATGCCGAGAAGTACTTTCTTTATTCATTGATAAATATAAATGGATACATCGCATGGGCGTAATCGCCTGGTCGTTGGCCTTATTGAATATAAGAGTAATGATTTTTCCTAAAAAATGCGGCTTCTGTCTTGATGTGCTCCATCATGCTTCTTGTTGGCTTGAAGGTAAGTGTCATTTTTTCGACTGGAGGCACCGTGTTTACATAGTGGACCAGAGAGAAAAGTAGTTGGTTTATTGGATCGATTATACCGACGAGTGTGCCTTCTTATGCGGGATTGGAGGTGGAATCCGAACAAGTAGTTTTTGCAGGTGCACGGTACTTCTGAATTTCTGGGGTTCACTCGCTGCGTACTTCGTGTAGTAGTTCTTCATCCTCTATTTTTAGTTGGCCAAAGTGCATCTCCACCCCAAAGGATTCTGGTATTTTGTTGAATTCCCGATCACAGCTATCCGATCGGCTGAAGCTTCCTTTTACTATTATGACACCATTTGGGGGCTGGCATTTTTAGCACTAGGTATGCATAGTGGGGTAGTGCCATGAATCTAGCGAAAGCTGGTCGTCCCAGGATCACCTGGTATTGTGATGGCTAGTCATGACTTCGAACTCCAGTTTTTCATGCCTGAAGTTGCTTATTGGTTCGAAGACCATGTCGAGGTGCACTTTGCCCAAAGGGGTTTCGGCTTTGCCTGGAACTATGCCATGAAAAGTTGTATCCATTGGTGCTAGATTTGCCATGGACCAATTCATTGCCCGTAGAGTTTTGGCATAAATGAGATTGATGCTGCTCCCTACATCCAAGAAAACCTTGCTCATGTCGAACCCGCTGATTTGTGCCTCCACTATGAGTGCTGATTGACCAGGTCGTGGGACCCAAAGTGGGTGGTCAGCTCTGTTGAAGGTTATTTCTTGTTTTGACCAATGAAGATACTCCGGTGTAGGAGGTGGTGCTATTTCCGCCATGTTCTCTTGTCTAGTGATCAACTTCTATGTTCGATTGGATGGTCATCCCTTCTAGATCATCGATATTGCTCCCTTTGACTTGGGGTACTCATCTTCTTGGTTTGTTGTGTTTTGCGGTTGTCCTACTGGTGGATGCCCCGATGGTGGTGCACCGATAGAAAAAGTGCCAGGTGTAGTAACATAGCCTCGGTTTGCTGCTTCGGTTGCCCTTGCATTGCATAGCTCTTGCATTTTTAAGAATGTTCGGCAATCCTTTAGGAAGTGATTGAATCGCCTTTTACCTGTTGAGTCTACATAGAAGTGCATATTGCATGGCCCTTCCAACATTTGTCCTGCTGACATAGGTGGGTCTCGATTTGTTGGCTAGTACCGTTGCTGCGGCTGGATTCCACCAGCGTCGTCCCTGTTACTGCGATACCCATTGTTGTAGTCATCACTTCGTCGGTTGTCCCCTCCAGAAAAACTGGATGCCACATAACTTGGTGTACTATACCCGTTTTGTCGCCTTCTATTGTTGTTGCGCCTATTCCTGTCTTCTTCGGGTGAGCGGGCTCTTTTGTTGTGTAATGCATCTTCTCCATCAGCCCAGCGATTGGCTATGTCCATCAGCTGTGAAATTGCCTTTGGTTTGATTCATCCCAGTTCTTCAATAAATTCTTGCCGACGAAGTCCATCGTTGAAGCCATCGATTGCTCTTTCGTCGGATATGGATTTAGCCGAGTTTTTTTATAATGTTCCACCGCTAGACAAAGGCTCGTATTGATTCTCCTGGATTTTGCTTGTAGGCTTGCCATTGTTCCAGAGACGCGGGCTATTTGAATGTGGACTGGAAATTCCTGATAAATTTGTCCTCAAGGTCGTTACAAGTGCTGATAGAATCTTCAGGTAGTTTTTTTAGCCAGGAGCGGGTTGTGCCAGTTAGATGCAGCTGTAAGCTTTGCATTGCGGTGGCCTTGGAGCTGCCTTGTAGCTTGACTGTTGCCAAATAATATATTAACTAGGCTTCGGGCTCTTGGAGGCCATCATATTTCTGACAATCATGAGGTAGTTTGAAATCTTTTGGTACTGGAGTCTTGCGAACCCATAGGGTAAAGCAACTAGCTCCGCATAGTTCTTGATCTTCCTCGCTTTCATCGTCATAATATCTTCAGGTGCCATGCTCTTCCCTGGATCGATCGATCCTTCGTTGTGTAATATAGTTTCTTGCATCATTATGTGGCTCTAATCCTGAGAAGTAGACCCGATGTGGTGATCGTGATCGTCGGGTGTGACCTATTTACCGAGGACTGCTGTGACGACATGGGGATTTGTCAGGTTGCCGCATGGTTCCCTGTTTTGCCTGTGCGAGAGATGCTCCTACCAAGCCAAGGTTCATCAAGTAGTGGAGGGCCGCGCGAGGATCGTCGGGTGAGGGTTGAGTTATGATCAAATATGTGTGTGCTGCCACGATTGCTGCTTGGGCCGTTTTTGCCTTGATATTTCCTGCTTGATCTATTGACATAAACGATAGATCCAGGTCTCGGATCAGTTTGCTTCATTATGTTTCGCGGATGTTCTGTAGTCGAGATGTTCCCCTTCTTGGCGGTGCTCCTGCTGTTACGCTTCCTGATCCTCGGGTAGAGCTTAGTTGTGCCCGTCGTAGGCTGAATTTGTCGGCAAGCCTTTTCCTTTCATCGAGCTTCCTTTGCATCCTTAGCAGGTCTCTTTTTTTTATGATGAAGCAAATATTGATATGCCAATAGATCTTCACGTGTGGCGTCAGCTGTCATGGGGACTGCACCCGAAATTGCCGCTCTTGCTTTTTGCCATGCTTCGGTTGGTAGCCAGAGAATTTGCCTCTTGCCTCCATGTGGTTCTCCTCCTCCTGGGGTTACGCGGTTGTTTGTTGGGTCTTCCGTATTTCCGTGATTTCCTTTGTTTCCGTGGTTTCCTGCATTGTCGCTTGATAAGACATTGTTTGGATTAAAAATAGGATTACCGTTGGAGTCTTGTTGAGTCGAGGCGTCTCCGATGATCACGCGGACTTGGTGCTGGGTAATATATGAACTGGTGACATTGTTGTCTAAATTAAGGGAGACACTGTTGGGTGGATCAGTGAAGTCCATTAGTTTCTGTTCTGGGTAGATTTCTGCCATCCTTATCCCAAATTTAATTTCACTGCTTTCCTCGGGTTTGGAGTTTGCTGGGCTTGTTCCCTATGGTGGAGTTAGTGGGGCCCTGACCCAAAAGAGAGATTGTCGTAAAGACCATCAAGATCCCCCAGATCTATCTCATCTTGCTTGTTTTCTTCCGGTGCTTTGGTTTCCGCCGTGACCTCCATGGAGGATCCGACAGGCGATGCTGGAATCGCCGTAGGTGCGGCTTGTTTCACCGACGGTTTTGATGTAATCAGGGCCGAAGGGCGTGATTCTTGGGAGTCTTCTACTTGGAAGTGGAAGCTTCCGATGATTAGATCAGATCCGCCGTTAAATCTGGTGGGTACTATCTTAGGGGTGGGCGGGCGTGGTTCCGCTTTTGTTGGGTTGCTGCTTGGAGAAGACAATTCCGCCGAATCCATGGTTCCAGCTTTCAAGTTTCCCACAGACGGTGCCAATTGACGAGAGGTAACCTCGGGAATGTCCATGAAGAAGGACTTAGGGTTTTGCAGAAAAGAGAACGCTAGGGATTTCATCGGATGTCAGGAGAACAATGGAGTCAAAGTTGCCTGAGTATTTGGCGAACCGAACTATTGCAAATCGCTTGGTGATTGCTCGGTGTCCTTTGGCTAAGCTTCTCCCATCCTATATATAATAGGCCGGGTCTCAAAGCTGTATGCAGATAGGTTACATATACGTGATTACAATACCAACACGATGTCGGTCCTTTTTCCTCTTTCCTAATACAACTACAACCTTTGTCGGTTGCTCCTTTTGGGCCATCATCTTTAACTCTTCATGGGCCGTAGGCCTTTCTTCGGGCATGGGTAGCAAATAATAGTTATCCGAGTAATCATACCTATGTCACCAAGAAGGTCATGGGCACCACTTTCGGCACCGTCGCTACAAATAAGACCACCGGCATTATCATGATGAGGAAAACCTCCAGCGGTTGGCAGAGATCGACTAGCACTCTCCGGGATCTCTGACCTTTGAAGATTGCTGGATTCCTGCCTGACGACAACGACAAGGTCCATTTTCCCAAGGATGAGGTAATCCCTAGTCCCAAGCCTAGGTGGAGGCTAATGTTCCTCGCATATACCTTCTGAGGCCTTTCTCTTCCCACCCACGAATTCCTTCATGGGATTCTTTTTGTCTATGACGTGCAGCTGCATCAGGTGTCGCCTAACTTCATTCTGCACATTGCGTGTTTCATCACACCATGCAAATGCTTCCTGGGCGTTGAGCCTGAAGAGGCAGTCCAGAACCAAAGTTCCTTTTATTGTGGGATACATTGGCATCTCCATTCGAGGGGAAGTTGAGTACTTTGCCTTCAAGATCCTCGAGTCCGGCTAGGGCTAGAGGAAGAAGTGCTTGTACAGATGAGGCACGCCGAGTGCCGACCAGAAGTATGGGCTCATAGAGTTTGTCACCAACATGCCCATGAAGAAGAAGAAGTCTTGGAAGCATGAGATGACGCAGGTGGAGGTAGCCGAAGCCAAAGTATCTGGGAACTTCAGAACATTCCAGGCAAGAAGGTATCCGGAATTCATATTATATCGACCTTCATCCGATGCCAAATTCAGCCGCTCCAGGATAGGCTCCCCCTATGTGGAATTACACCGGGACCCCAGACCCGACGTGGACCCAGGTAGAAAATTGGTCGAAGGCTGAACTCGAGAAAAGCATCAGGAGCCTCACTACCCTGACCACCGAAGATGAGCTTCCAAGGGATCCACTAGTGGCACCTTATGAAGCAAGAAAGAAGCTTCCTAAGGTAAGAGTTGATGTGTGTATTGCCTTCATTTTCTTCTCAGTTATATTCTTGTATTTGAAATCTTAAATTGTTTATTTGGTTGTAGGTCCATAGGCACTTTCTGTAATATTCGCTGCTGTCAAAGGATTATGATGCGCCCAAAGATGATGAGATGGAGGCATCACACTCCGTGGTTCCTCTCGCTGAATTAAGTACAAGGTAAGCAACAATGCCACTTGCAAACGAGGTTGAACCTCTAAAGAGGCCGACAAGGGCGAAGCCTCCATTGCATCGACTGCATCCCAGCCCAAGGGATCAATCGAGGAGCCAATCAACGCAGTTCTGATCTGATCGGCTACTCCAACACCAATGATGTAGAAAACACAGATGTATCCATTTAACTTCTAGGCCATCATCTTGTAAGTTTTCTTTCTATCCAATACTTTCATGATCATGTTGCCTCATTTGCGCAACTAAGTAGCTTATATCCTCCAAGGGTGTCGAAGGCCAGAGAATCTTCCTCGGAGAAGGTGGAGAAATGAGTCGTGGACTCGAAGGCTGATGTGCCAGAACCGATTGAAGAGGTCATGAAGTCACCGATGCTAGCACCTCCGGATCCTTCCAATTAGATAAGAACAAGGAGGTTTCCCCACGGACAATTCCTAAGAAGCCATCGACTTCCACTGATGAGCACGTAAGTACCTGATACGTTGCAAACGTATCTATAATTTTTGATGTTCCATGCTTGTTTTATATCTACTTTCTTGTGTTTTGTCCACACTTTGGAATATTTTTACACATTTTCTAGAACTAACCTATTAACAAGATGCCATCGTGCTAGTTGCATGTTTTCTGCTGTTTTTGGTTTCAGAAAAGCTAGTGAGGAAATATTCTCGGAATTGGACCAGACAAAAGCCAAAGTCAATATTTTACCCAAAGCAACACGGAGTCTGGAGGGGAGACAAAGCGGGGAACCAGGGTGGCCACACCCTAGGGTGGCGCGCCTAGCCCTAGCCGCGCCACCACCAGGTGTGGGACTCCTGGTGCTCCACCGACCTAGCCCTTCTGCCTATAAAGACCCCTCGGGACGAAAACCCTAAGGACCCGATCAAAATTCCAGGAAAGAGTCTGTAGCCGCCGTCATCTCCATCCCTAGATCGAGAGGGATCTGAAGCTCTTCCTGGCACCCTGCCGGAGGGGAGAGATCACCCTGGAGGCCTTCTTCATAACCATGCCTGCCTCCAGTGTGCTGCGTGAGTAGTTCATCCCTGGACTACGGTCCATGTAGTTGCTAGATGGTTGGTTCTCCTCCTTTGTGCTACCATGTTTAGATCTTGTGAGCTCCGTTCATGATCAAGATCATCTATTTGTAATTTTACATGATGTGTTTGCGGGGATCCGATGGATATTGAGATGCTAGTTTAGATTGATTATTGGTTCTATCATGTCTATTTTATTTGTGATCTTGCATGCTTTCCGTTGTTAGTAGCTATCTTGGCCTAGTAGATGCTAGCAACTCCAAGAGGGAGTATTTATGCTCGATAGTTGGTTCATGCCTCTAGGAATCTAGGGAAGTGACAGAAATCTCTAAGGTACTAGATGTGATGTTGCTACTAGGGAGAAAACAGCAATCCATTGTTCATAGAACAATCGTATTGTTTACTTTACACAATTTGCTTAATGCAATTATTTGTTGATTACAACTTAATACTGGAGGGGGTTTGGATGATAACCTGAAGGTGGATTATTAGTCATAGATGCACTTGGGCTACGATCTATGTATAATGTTGTAATGCCCAATCAAATCTCATAGGAGTCAAGATGATTAGTATATGCATGTATGCTTTCTCGATTTTTGTCAATTGCCCCTCTATAATTTGTTCACCCAACATGTCATCTATCTTAAGGAGAATCACCACTAGTGAACTATGGACCCCGGTCCATTATTTTACCATCAATCTACAATCTACTATTTACTGTTTACTTTTTGCAAGCAATTACTATCTTCCACACAATACGTTTAATCCTTTGTTTTCAGCAAAACCGATGAGATTGAAAACCTCACTATAAGTTGGGGCCAAAGTTATGTACTTGTGTTGTGCAGGATTCCAAGTTGGAAACAACACCTTGGAGGTGTTTCCTTGCTCCTACTGGTTCGATAACCTTGGTTTCATAACCGAGGGAAAACTTGCTGATGTGCTCATCATACCTTCCTCTTGGGGTTCCCCAACGAGCTCGATACATTTTGAGCCATCAAGCAACTTTTTCTAGCGCCGTTGCCGGGGATTCAAGGACATCTTCACAAGGGGAGTCCCTCATAACCAATCTCTTTACTTGGTTTTATTTGTTTTGCTTAGTTTATTTCTGCTTTTTTGCCTTTTTCTTTATCAAAAACACACACAAAATAGTCGTACTAGTTTGCTTCCTTTATCAAAAATACACAAATAAAATAGTTCTTTCCATAGTTTTTACCGCGTTCTAGCTCACCATGATGATCCCGAAGTTCACCTTGAAAGATCTTTCAATAGGTAGTGGCTCGATAATTGGGAAAGATAATATTGAAGAATTCTTTAATCATGTTAGCAAGCATGAGGATATTAAGGATAGATCCCTAGTAGAACTTGCTCCAAATTATGAAATTGCTGCAGCTTCTCTAGTCCACATGTTGGAAGCTAGGTTTGTTAACCTTAACCCCATAATGCAAGTGATGTTTCTTAAACTTAAAGATATTGAGATATTGAAAAAAGAGATTTCATTCTAAAAACTTTGCTTAAGGAATTCTATGATGTTGCTAAAGAAGCTAGGAAAGTCTTCGATCGTTTTAATATGCTAGGCTCATGTGTAGATGTTATTGGTACACGAGAAAATATGGACAAATCCAAACCTAATGGGGAGGAAATTGAGATACCAATAGCTTTTAAACTTATAGGAATGCACGAAGCCTTAGAAAAGAATTTTGATTGGATTGTTCCTGAAAACCCGTTTGATGAAAATAGTGAACACAAGGGCATTGAGAGAGTATCCTATAGAACTTATTTGGATGAGATACCTTGCCTTGTTGAAGATATTTCTGGTATTGATCTTAATGCTTCTTCATTTGAGAATACTTGATTATTTTCTTGCTTCTTATGCCTAGCTCAAAGGAGTTAAAGAAAATCACTTATTGGGAGATAACCCAAATTACATTAGGAGTCTTTTGTTGAGTCTTGGAAGTTATTACCTCTGTAATAACCGCTCCTTATCCTTTTTGTGTGGTTTTTGTGCCAAGAGTAACCTCTAATGAGAGAGAAGTAAGACTTGGGAAAGTTGCTGTCCCGAAACAGATTTTTGTGCTTCGCTGTAAAAATCCTTGAAAAAACTCTGTACGCGGATTGAGCTATAATTATTTGTGCTTATGCCCCAGGTTGTTATCTAACTTTCGTTAGTTCAACACTTTTCTATTTGAGCAACAGAAGGTCTTCAAAAAAATTGGTTTTTACCTGCTGGTCTGTTTTGACAGATTTCTGCCATTATTTGCATTTACCTCTTAATCTCTTTCTCTTTGAGTTCTCTTTGATTACTTGAACTTTTTAAGGGAAGTGCTACAATAGCTTGTGTTTTAATGGAAGTTTTACTTATGTTATAACTGAACCAAAGACTTATTATCTTGAGTACACTAATGTTGCTAATGAAGATTGTGTGAAATTTTGTATGAAGGAAACTTTTAAGTGTAGGGAAGAATGATGTGATAAGATGAAGTATGGACAAAAGCTCAAGCTTGGGGATGCCACCCATGTCACCCCAAGAAATATTCAAGAAGTACAAGCGTCAAAGCTTGGGGATGCCCAAGGCATCCCCTTCTTCATCAATAAAAATCTCAGGTTTTCTTCCAAACACTTCATTTTTATTGTTTCATGCACAGTTGTGTTGTTCTTGGAGCGTATTCGTTTTTGTTCTTAGTTTTCGTTTGCTTGAATAAATTGGTTGGACCCCCGTATTCATACATTAGTTTTCAAATAAGTTGATTTGGATTGGAAAAGAGTAGGAAAAGTTCATGCTTAAGTGGTATAAAAGGAGTCTTGTTTTTGACTGTGGCTTAGGCTTTGTCATGGTATTCTCCTTTGATGCTTTATTTGGGTTGACTTGGCGCATGCTCACACCATGTTAAGGCTATACCAAGTCACCATAACCTTTATGATCATTTAGTTTTCGACTGTAATATCACTTTATGATTTAATTAATGATGTTTTGTCGTTTTGCATGATTATGGCCAGTATTGCTCTCTTAGTTGGTTGCTCCCAGTCTTTTGCTAGCCTCCATACTGAGTATGAGTTCCACTCATGCATCCAACTCCAAATAAAACCAAGCTATTCCAAAGAGTCCACCATACCTACCTATTATCATTTGCTATTCATAGTATATTCATGTTTTTATCTACCTTCCGAATTAAATTTGTTTTGCAAAAATTAGTGATTAAAGCTCTCACAAACTTGATGGCACACTTTAATTTTCTTGCACTTAATAAACTTGAATCATTGTGCCCATCTATGTTGTGTATATGCTTGCGCTTTATAAGTTGTGAATTAGCAGAACCATATTACCATGGAAAACGCTTTCAACATTGCACTTTATTTGGTTGATATCATGTTCTTTTGCTTATGGATCCCGGTGGTGTGAAATAAAAGGGGAGCTTGTAAGCTCATGGAGTTTGTATATGTGTTAGAGAAACGACTGGGCCGCTAGCCTAATCCATGCCTAATCATGGTGGAAACTTGCAGCATAACCATAGTGAGCAATCTATGAAGTATCCTCAATAAAAACCTATGCAAATAGCAAATAAAAAGATCGCTGAGATGTTCATTGTCTGCTTGCCTTGTCATTTTGATATGGGAAAGCTCCTGTATCATGGGACAAGGGGTACCCCATTGGAGGTTCTCCATGATACACATGTACTTACAATGACAAGAACTTACTCGTGACTAAAGTTGAGTAGCATGAGGTTCGGTCTTCTTAAGTAAGGGGCATGAGATTTCAACTTATAACTTGTCAAGCATATCCTCATATTTGTTCACTTTAACCTTAACCACCTAAAGATGCTTATGATAGGGGCAATGAGAGCTGAAAGCTAATAAGTACCATATTTTTTGGAAGCTCTTTATGAGACTTGAATCCCTGCTTCCTTCTATGAAGGGCCTTTCTTTTGCTTTTATGTTGAGTCTCCATATTCCATCTTTATGCACCTATTGAGAGAGCATAGTGGTCCTTCTTAGTTTAATGTGCATTGTCCCAAAACTTGTTGATTGATTCATAACTTTTATATTGCTTGTTCTTAAACTATTTGTATCTATTTACCCTTATGAACTTTGAAGGTGTCCTATGCATTTATGTTTTGCTACACTATGAGGGACAAGCTGAATACCATTCTCATTATGTTTTTTATATGTGAAACAAACAAATGTCTTTCAAAGTGTTGTTATTCATGAATATTTTGTTTGTACATTTTTATGTTACAACATAGTTGCTATGTCTTATTGTTAGAACTATATCTTTCATGCTATGTTAAAGTACTATGATCCCAGCTATCAATGTTTTTATAATACCTTGATCGAGATTGTGATGGTGCATGTCACCTCAAAAATTCTTCTTCTTTTTTATCACTTACCTACTCAAGGACGAGCAGGAGTTAAGCTTGGGGATGTTGATACGTTGCAAATGTATCTATAATTTTTGATGTTCCATGCTTGTTTTATATCTACTTTCTTATGTTTTGTCCACACTTTGGAGTATTTTTACACATTTTCTGAAACTAACCTATTAACAAGATGCCATAGTGCCAGTTGCCTGGTTTCTGCTATTTTTGGTTTCGGAAAATCTAGTAAGGAAATATTCTTGGAATTGGACCGGACAAAATCCAAAGTCAATATTTTACCCGAAGCAACACGGAGTCCGGAGGGGAGACGAAGCGGGGAACCAGGGCGGCCACACCCTAGGGTGGGGCGGCCAGCCCTAGCCGCGCCATCACCTGGTGTGGGCCCCCTGGTGCTCCACCAACCTAGCCCTTCCGCCTATAAAGACCCCTCAGGACGAAAACCCTAAGGACCTGATCAAAATTTCACGAAAGAGTCTGTAGCCGCCGTCATCTCCATCCCTAGATCAGGAGGGATCTGAAGCTCTTCCCGGCACCCTCTCTGTCAACACCTGGATTTTTAAGTCCAGATGCCTATTATGTCGTACATCGCAATCCTAGGATTAGAATTTTTACGATACGTAGCAGAAGTGGTACCACAGTACATCATCCATTACAAACCATAATAAGGTTCTTACAAACAAAGGATCTCATGATCTAGTCTTTAATACAATCAAAGCAACGGAAGGTAAACATAGCGGGACTTCATCTTCAGGGTCACATGCAATGCAGACGATGGGAGATGATCCTAGTTGTCATACACCTCCTGCTATCCATCTTCCGAGTAATCCTCCTCATAGTCTGGCCATGGGAATAGCTAGGGACAAAGCCATGAGTACTCTTTAAGTACTCGCAAACTAACACTAGTATAAGTAAGGTAAAAGCTAATAGGAATCTTAAGCTCTAGGTTGGTTTTGCAAAAAGCCAGATTTACTTCATAAGGGTTTCAGGAGTAAAGTCCTAATTTAGTTCTCTGTATCACTTAAGAGGCAAACTAGTTTTAATGTCCACAACTCTGTTGTGGTCAAGTCAAGGTCATCTCTTTCAAGTCACAATTCATTTTGAAAACATCTGACAACGAAATAGTATGGCCACTCCAACTGTCCATAACCGCGGACGCGGCTATTTGAATAGTTTGACACTCTGCAGAGATTGTACACTTTCACCACAAAATTTGATACATTCGTTAGGACTAACCCTGAATCATCATACTTGGTATGCGGATAATCAAACTTAACCTTTCAATTACACACCCTAGTATAGGCACCTCCCCTATGAGTTTGGCCTCCCAACCATGACCATCTGTCATCTTGGGTACTGCATAGGTGGACATTCATCATGACGTAGCCTCATCTCAACCTCTTCCGCAAGGGAACCCATAATAAGACATATAAACTTTCAGTCAAGCCCTACCCAACTCAGGTATTGTGGTTGTACGGTAAAATTTGGAATGGTATCGCATCCGAACCCAACCATCAGTTTTTTATAAAGGGTCAAGGCTCATGCCTCAACATTTTCATCATCAACCATTGTGTTTCTCAACACATGTCAAAACATTTCAATAGAATGAATCATCATTCCAAGGTTTTCATAATCATTTTCGCCAAGTATTCCCATCTAAAGTGATCAAGTTTTATGCTTAGCACTAGCCACTAAAGTTGAGGATATTCACTAACTGGGGGGGTGCTAATCTGGTACAAGTATCCAAGACTAATCCTAAGATCTTGATAGGATCCATTCTATTTTCCACTAGTCACAATTCATTAACTAAGTAAAAGCTGTAGTAAAAGGGGAAGTAAAGCTTGGAGTAAAAATTGGGAATTGGTAAAGTTGCATAACCAGGTATGCCTAGTGCATCTGGTATAAGGGCTTGCATATATAGTATTGATAGTTCTAGCTTGCACTTAGTGATGGCTTGTATAGTGGGCTTGCATAGATAGCTTGCCTTGAGTAGAGCAGTTGTTGCAGTCGTTGAAGTTTTCCTCCTCCTCCTCAAAGTACTCCTCTTCGTTGAATTCCGGGTCGGTACTAGCGTCTATAAATACATCCAATCTATACAACACTTCTATACTACTATTTAGCACACAAGGTTCATACTAGATGATCTAATATCATCTCAATCATTCCATGTTATAATGGCACATTTTTATTTCTCTTTAATGAGAAAAGTAATTTCTACTCATTGAAATTGTTTAAGATTTAATATTCTCTAACTAGAATATAGGTTCATATGAACCATGTCCTCACCATATATTCTCAAGCTTGGGAATGTGATTTAAAAAGGGTGGTCATGCATTACAAGATTTAATATTACTATTTAATAAGATTTAAATGACTAGAAAAGCCTATATGCCTTCTTTTAGTACTAGTTCAAGTTTAATATCTATAGAACCAAATGTTTTTACATATTCAGGTAGATCATGGAAAATGTGATTTTTGAGAGGTGGAATCATCTCAAAAGCATTTATAGTTTATTTTAGAAAATTGTTTGAAGTGCCAAAAGTCTATGTCTTGTTATTTTTGGTATAGGTGATATATAATTCCAATTGGTTTGAATCCAACGGGAGTGATTAGATAATTTCCATATCTTTCCAACCAAATTGGAATCATGCATTTTGGTTCAGTGAATCTCTTTGAATTGATTTTTGAATCTACTGACATAATCTAGTTTTAACTAAAATGGAAAAAGACTATTTGAATGGGTGGGCTCTGTGCAGGAAACTAAACGGGCCGGCCCAACTGCACAGTGCTGGCGCAGCTGGCTACTGACAGATGGGTCCTACTTGTCAGTGACTTAATATAACCGAAACAGTAAGTTTCAATCTTAGCCCTACGATTAGAACATGATCTAACGGCTGAGGTTCATCTTCTACGTCGAACAGCTCCGGCGAGAACTGAACCCTAACACGGCTGTGGGGGTTGCGTGAAGCTCACCTGGGCTCCAACTAAGGTCGGCGATAGGGGCGAACGGGGTTGTTGTCGATGGCGGTTCGAGGCATGGTCACGGCGGCTCTTGGGGTGGTCGCAACCAACGGGCTCCTTCCTCCTCTGCAGCGGCGGACTCCGATCAAATTCCGGCGGTGGGGTGCTCACCTTGCTCCGGGGAAGGGACGGTGAGGTTCTGTGGTGAGTGGGGAGTGGAATGGTGTGGAGATTGCGGGCTGGGGTGGTCTCTATTTATATACCCAGTGTGGCGGTTGGGTGGCATGGTCGGGATACTCCGGCGACGCTACTACAAGTTGCAATCATCACGGCGGAGGGCATGGATCAAAGCGGTGGACTATAGCGGTCGTCATAGAAGTGATGGCACGGCAAGGGGCGCTCTCAATTGTCCGGGGTACGTCGGTGCTCCAGGCGGGTACGCAGGCGTTCGTCACTTGGTACGGTGGTCACGGGGCACGCGATGGTGAACGGTCATGTCTAACAGCTCACTGGTGACACGGCGAACGCGGGTACAGGCAGAGAGAGTGAGGCGCTCCGTCGTGCTCTCGGCATGGCTAGGGGTTAAATGGACGCTGCTGGTCTGGCTCCTTCTTGCCTCGCCTATGATACTTTCTGATCCGGAGAGCTTTGTCTGAAGGGACTCGGGGCTACGCTCTCCTTCCCCTACTAGCATCGGTCTAGCGTGTTGTGTATCCTACCACAAACTGTGAGGAGAAGGCAACACCCCGTTCTACGAACTTTCTGATCCAGAGAGCTTTCTCTAAAGGGACTCGGGGCTACACTCTCCTTCCCCTACTAGCATCGGTCCAGCGTGTTGCGTATCCTACCACAGACTGTGGAGAGAAGGCAACACCCCGTTCTACGACACTTTCTCTAAAGGGACTCGGGGCTACGCTCTCCTTCCCCTACTAGCATCGGTCCAGCGTGTTGCGTATCCTACCGCAGACTGTGGAGAGAAGGCAACACACCGTTTTACGACACTTTCTGATCCAGAGAGCTTTTGGTCCAGGGGTGGTCAAGGGGTGGCGCTGAGGTCACACCTACCTCGTGGGGGTCGTGGTAGAGGGTGGCACGGCGCGCAGCGACTGGATCATGCTCGACCGTCATGGACGGCTCGGCATGGGCATGACACTTGTGCAACGGTGGGCAAAGGGCTCTCCACTGCACGGCAAAGTACCAAGGATGATCTAGGACAATTCACTAGGTTGATTTCAGTACATTTTGTGAGCAATTGACAACTCCAAATAGTGAATAGTTGGTGAGGTTGTACTATGCATGCCAGGTGTTCGACACAATGGCCTCATGAATTCATAATTCAAATTTTTCCAAGATTTTTGGTGAGTGATCTTGTTGTTTGCTTGGTACACTGTGGTTGCTGGGATTTGTCAAGTGGAATTGATTTGAGTGGTTTTTGAGAAAGTGTGATCTATACATATGATCTTGATTCAATTTTGTACTGCCTCTTAAATAGATTTAAATTTAGTTTCTGCCACTTTGTAAAGTTTGCTTGGATTCACTTTTACTTGATCTAGCAAGGGTGAAGAGAATTGGAATTGTTTTTGTTGAAAATTCTTTACTAGGAACACTCAAAATGGTCTAGTGGATTAGTTTGGCCAAAATGACCATTTTCTTATATATCTTATATTTGATTTTTCCTTTATTTGATTCTGCTTGGAAATGTTCTAGATGATGTAGTATTCATCTTTAAACCATTCCTCATCATTTGTAACCATCAAACATGGCAATTGTAATCATTCATACACTAATGCAATTCACACATACACTCTTATTAGGTTTAATAAGAAAAGTTTTTGTTAACCCTAAACTTGGGTGATTAGAGCTTGATAAGCTTGATTAATATTTTTGGGATGTTACACTGCCGGAGGGGAGAGATCACCCTGGAGGCCTTCTTGATCACCATGCCTGCCTCCGGTGTGATGCGTGAGTAGTTCATCCCTGGACTACCGATCCATGTAATAGCTAGATGGTTGGTTGTCCTCCTTTGTGCTAGCATGTTTAGATCTTGTGAGCTCCATTCATGATCAAGATCATCTATTTGTAATTCTACATGTTGTGTTTGTGGGGATACGATGGATATTGAGATGCTATTTCAGATTGATTATTGATTCTATCATGTCTATGTTATTTGTGATCTTGCATGATTTCCGTTGTTAGTAGCTTTCTTTGCCAAGTAGATGCTAGCAACCCCAAGAGGGAGTATTTATGCTCGATAGTGGGTTCATGCCTCTAGAAATCTGGAGAAGTGATAGAAATCTCTAAGGTACTAGATGTGATGTTGCTACTAGGGAGAAAACATCAATCCTTTGTTCATAGAACAATCGTATTGTTTACTTTACACACTTTGCTTAATGCAATTATCTGTTGCTCGCAACTTAATACTGGAGGGGGCTTGGATGATAACCTGAAGGTGGATTATTAGTCATAGATGTAGTTGGATTACGGTCTATGTAAAATGTTGTAATGCCCAATCAAATCTCATAGGAGTCAAGATGATTAGTATATGCATGTATGCTTTCTCGATGTTTGTCAATTGCCCCACTGTAATTTGTTCAACCAACATGTCATCTATCTTAAGGAGAATCACCACTAGTGAACTATGGACCCCGGTCCATTCTTTTACCATCAATCTACAATCTACTGTTTACTTTTTACTTTCTGCAAGCAATTACTATCTTCCACACAATACGTTTAATCCTTTGTTTTCAGCAAAACCGGTGAGATTGACAACCTCACTGTAAGTTGGGGGCAAAGTTCTGTGGTTGTGTTGTGCAGGATTCCAAGTTGGAAACAACACCTTGGAGGTGTTTCCTTGCTCCTACTAGTTCGATAACCTTGGTTTCATAACTGAGGGAAAACTTGATGATTTGCTCATTATACCTTCCTCTTAGGGTTCCCCAACAAGCTCGATACATTTTGAGCCATCAGTACCTCTATACCTTATTTACTTTTGTTGATTGTTTAGTATCACTTGAGTACCCCGAGCTATGTTTACCTGCTTGCAGCTAAGAACATCCTCAGTTGTAACCGACATTGTTTAACTCGAACTTGTGTCGTGCATAAGAGCATGTGTTCGAGTATGTAGAAAGGCCGACTCTATATTTAGGCCGAGTTTGAGTGTGACCAATTTTGTAGTAAGTGTCTTCGTGCATCTCCTGGTCTTCATAACTTCATAGTATTTGTCTTAATGTTGATGTATTGATGAAGCCGAGAGGGACGACACCCTGCGCCGAGTCAAAGAGCTGGAGAAGAGGATTGTGGACATTGAAAAAGAGGTCAAATACGCACTCGACCAAGCCAAGGCTGAGGCAGGGTAGCACGAGGAGGAACTCCTGGCCAAAGACATAGAACGTGAGAATGCGCTAAGTAGTCGGCTACTGATAATCCCTAAGATTAGGGAATTACGGTAGCACAATTCGGTAAGCTTTTGAGTGTCAAACCCATGAGGAGTTGAAGGTAAACTATCTATTCTCTAAAGACCTATATGTTGGAGATATGACCAAGAGGCAATAATAAAGTGGTTATTATTATATCTTTATGTTTATGATAAATGTTTACATCCCATGCTATAATTGTATTAACCGGAAACATTAATACTTGTGTGTTTTGTAAACATAAAAGAGTCCCTAGTAAGCCTCTTGTTAAACTAGCTTGTTGATTAATGAATGATCATGGTTTCCTGATCATGGACATTGGATGTCGTTAATAACAAGATCATATCATTAGGAGAATGATGTAATGGACACACACCCATAGTAAGCATAGCATAAGATCAAGTCATTAAGTTCGTTTTGCTACAAGCTTTTCAAATGCATAGTAACCTAATCCTTCGACCATGAGGTTATGTTAATCACCATCACCGGATGGGTACTTTGATGACATCAAATGCCGCTTAGTAACTAGGTGGTTATAAAGGTGACATTGGGTATTCTGAAAGTATGTGTTGAAGCGCATGGACCAAGATTGGGATTTGTCCATCCATATGACGGATAGATATGCTCTGGGCCCTCTCGGTGGAATGTCATCTAGTTAGCTTGCAAGCATGTGACTAGGTCACAAGGGATGACATATCATGGAACGAGTAAAGAGTACTTATCAGTAACGGGGTAGAACTAGGTATGGAGATACCGACGATCAAACCTCGGATAAGTAGAGTATCGCGAGACAAAGGGAATTGGTTTCGTATGTTAATGGTCCTATCGATCACGAAGTCATCGTTGAGTATGTGGGAGCCGTTATGGATCTCCAGATCCCGCTGATGGTTATTGATCGGAGAGGTGTCTCCATCATGTCTGCATATTCACGAACCGTAGGGTGACACACTTAAGGTTCGAAGTTGTTTTAAGTAGATATGGAATGTGCGTTGGAGACCGAATGTTGTTCGGAGTCTCGGATTGGATCCGGGACATCACGAGGAGCTCCGGAATTGTCCGGGGAGTAAGATTCATATAATGGGGATCTTTTTCTGAGGTAGGAAATGTTCCGGAGTATTTGTATGAGGATTCTAGAAGGTTTCGGAGTGTTCCGGAAGGTTCTAGAAGATTTCTTGGAGTTTGCTTGAAAACCAAGAAAGGATCAAGGAATCCTTGTAGGGCAAGACAAGGAGTCGTGGGGGAGGAGGACTCCTCCCCCTCCCAATCCGCCGGCCAAGGAAGGGAGGGGAGTCCTACTAGGACTCCCCCTCCCATGGCGCCTCCCTCCTTTAAATAGAGGGGTGGAGGCGCCACCCCCTTGCCCCCTCCACTCCAAACCCTAGCCGCCGCCTCTCTCCTCCTCCTTCCCTCTGCTCTGGCTTAGGCGAAGCCCTGCAGAATTCTCTACTCCACCACCACCACAACGCCATCGTGCTGCTGGGATTCCATGGAGAACATCTACTACCTCCGCTGCTCGCTGGAACGGGGAGAGGAAGGTCTGCTTCGACTCCGCACGTGTGACCGACTACGGAAGCGCTTCCGGAACGCGGCGCCGGAAGGATCGTCCACTCGATATTGAGATCGGCAAGTGATCGACTACATCAACCACGAGATCCAATCTCGTAACGCTTTCGGATCTACAAGGGTTAGTACAGATCTATATCGTTGCACATGTCTAATATATTAGATCTTGGCTTTTATCTAGATTAGATCTGGGTTTTGTTCGTTCTTGCGGTAGAATTTTTTTGTTTTCCATGCTACGAAGCCTTCACTATAACCCACTTATATGGCCTTTTATGCAATGCAATGAACTAGAGGTGTAATGTACTCCCTCTGTTCCACAATATAATCCTTTTTAGAAAGCTAAACGAGCTTGCTAAAAATGATTACATTGTGGAACGAAGGCAATACTTTTTATTTGTAACTAGAAAACAGTAAAGCGATGAAAGTAATAACAGGAAATAAACTACTATCAGTAAAAGTAAAACTCGTAAAAGTAAAAGAAAGTAAAGTAGAAGAAAGTAACTCAAGGGAGCAAGTGTTTTGGCAAATTGTTATTTCATTCGTTTGGTTATCACAATTAGTGAAGCACATGTATAGTCTTTTCTTCTAGAGAGGAGCCATAAGTAGGTGTAGCCAAGTTACTGAGTAATTACACCCCTAGTGATTGAT
The DNA here is from genome assembly GCA_910589775.1 of Avena eriantha. Lineage (NCBI taxonomy): Eukaryota > Viridiplantae > Streptophyta > Magnoliopsida > Poales > Poaceae > Avena > Avena eriantha. The sequence goes on from OU342740.1 coordinate 466,305,628, forward strand.
CCCAAATCCGGTTCCGAGCAAGCAAGGCAGTAATTAAGACATAAACTCTAACCACCGTTGTAAGTTTCAAGGTCCCCGTGACTTATGGCTTGTTAGTTAACCATGAATTAATACAACATGCAATTTAAGACTTGGGACACAGTTTCTGCCAATCTCCAGCCATCCCTCCTCCTATCAACATGCAACAGTGACAACCTTGTCATCCCTCCTCCTATCAACATGCAATAGTGACAACCTTATGCATCCCCCAACATATGTGTGAACTCATATATCAGTACATAAGACCATCATAGAAGATAACATATAGTTGTATGCAACCAACAAAGAACTATTTCACAATCATAAATAGATCACTACTCAAACATAAACATAAAGATACAATGGATCAAAGAAAAATAATAGATTGCATCACACATCATGTTTGCCAAGAGATTATAGTAGATGGATGGAGAGGATCTTGTTGTAGATGTTGATTATGACTACGCTAGAGAGGGTGGAGGCAACCGGAACATGGGTAATAACTACTAATATGATGCAAATACATGTGAATATGTGTCAATAAACTACAAAATTCATGTATGCATTTTACATGCATCAGCTACTCGTCACAACCGAAGCACTGCCGAGTAAGATTTTGCTGGTGCTTTTTCTTTCTATACCTTGCTTTTCCCAAACTAAGTACTTTGCTTTTTCTCATAGATGTTGTCGGGATCCCCTTGAACCGCACAACTCAGAACCGCGTCGACTCCTTGAATGGCGTCGTTGTAGAAGTCGAAGACCAAAGCATCCACCTATAAGAGTTTTTGGTCAAGGTGAAGGAGGTATAACTCCGCCCTTATGCTAGGAACACAAAGAAGTACACCAAGAAGCTGTCGGCTCTTATTGAAAAATATCATGCTGAAAAACATCACAAGTCCTCCAAGCCATCCGAGGATGTGGTGTAGGCTAGCTTTGTAGCTTAGTTGTTACTGCCTTTGTAATGAATTTGATGTTGATGACCGTGACCTTGTTTTAATATAAGCTTCTCCTTTTGCTTCAAGTCTTAATGTCTTTGTATTTTGCACGCATACCCTGAGCATACAACTCAAAGAGGGTGCCATGTGCTTGGGCAGTTTTGTTGTTTAACCTGCTTAAGTGGCGTTCCTCTTTGTTCCATAGGGTATGACTATTAGCCCGTCGAACGCTTCGGCTCCTGGGAGGAATCCAGTTCAGAAGCAGTCGACAGGCAGGGTGTTTGAAAGGGGGAATGTCCGTCCTCACGGGGGCAACGCTGCCACGCGCGACCTGACTTGCGGAAGCTTACTCCATCATGGTAGCCACCGCTATGATAAACGCTGCACGGTTCTCATCATCATGCTTTTCAGTGAACCCAACCACGACCATGTTGGCTCTATCATTATCCTCGTAGCCGTGCATCTTGCGTTTTTCCTAGCAGTCACGTCTACGCCCAGAGTCTGTTGGGTTCCTCTCATCTGCGTCATTATCATCTCGTGAGCATGTACGATTGTTATGAAAAGAATCCTCGCCATCCGCCCATTGGTTGGTGATGTCCATCATTAGTTGAGGGTCTTTGGTCTAGCGCGCCCTAGCTCCTCCTTGAGGTCTTTCTTGTGCAGGCCGGTCTTAAAGGCGTCGATTGCTTATTCCTCGGAGATATCCTCTATGGAGTTCTTGATGTTGGACCATCACTGGATGTATGAGCGTATTGACTCGCTTGACCTCTAAGTACATGCCCGAAGCTCCTCGATGGATGTGGATCCTTTGTAAGTGGTCTTGGAGTTTCGGACAAAGCTGTGGACTAGCTCCTTCCAGCTACCAATCGATTCCTCAAGGAGGCTTTGAAGCCAAGCATACATAAATTCCTTCGGCTGCAGCTGCAGACATTACATGGTGATGTTTTTCGACCCGACGTAACACCGTACTGATTGCAAGTGATCCTCCAACCAAGTTTTTGGCTCTTGGAGTATGTTGTATTTCGAGGCGTTAGAGGGTAGATTTAAACCTTTAAACATCCTTGATCATCAGATGAGGTGCCTAAAGCATCTTGCCCTGCATAACTCGATGTCTTCGTCATCATATTCACTGGAGTCGTCGTTAGCGCGTTCTGTCCAAGATTTGTTGATTTTGCACTACGTGATCTCGTCTTGGGCGTCATCCTCACTCGTCTTTCGAGTCTCCGGAAAAGGTCTAACGCCCGCGAACAAAAAATGTGGTGTGCTGGTTCTACTTACCGTCGGCGCACCACCTATGATGTGCACCGGTGCTACATCCATTGACACCGGCGAACAAGGAATTTCGTGCCCGCGAACAGAAAATGTGGTGCGTCGGGGCTACTTACCGTTGGCAAACCACCTATGATGTGCACTGGTGCTACATCCATTAACACTGGTGAAGGAGGAATGTCGTGCACCGATGGTATTGAGCGACACGTGCCCCAGTCCCATGCCCCACCCTTACCGCCGGCGCACCGGCATAGTGGTGCGCCATCGGTATATAACATACTTTTGGCGCACCACTATACTGGTATGTGGGTGGTAAGGGGGTTGATACCACCGGCACACCACTATAATGGTGCGCCAACGGTAAGTGTGGTCTCATCCCCCGCCCCCCCTAGCATCGCCTTTTTCAGTTTTAGAAAAAAATAAAACAAAATGATATAACTTTTAGGTTTGAAAATTCTTCGAGATGTAGTTATATTAAGTGATTTAATTGTTAGTAAATAACACACACAAATTTCGACATATTTTGCAAAAACCATTATGTTCCGGCAAAACAACCATAACTTTTGCAAACGACCTCAGATCAAAAAGATTTTTATATGTGAAATTATCTACGCGAAAATTTACATCTGAATTCAACCGCCTATGGCTATTTCTGTTTTTTTAGAATCCACTAATTCGAAATTGATTTTTATATGATTTTTTGAAGATTTTGATACTATTAAATGAATTTTATTTGGAAAACCTTGCAATACACTATTAAAAAGACATGATACATGATGCAAAAGATGATATGTATGTCATACCTGGATTCCTCTAATTTTCTGATCGATTTAGACATATTATTTGTCGAATTCCGATTTATAGATTCATAGATATGAATTTCCATATTAAATGAAAAGGGCTAAAAAGGTAAAATTCATTTTTTGCTATTTGAATTCAAGATTATTATTACTTATTCACTGTTATTTATTTAAATAATTGTATGGAATTCAAAAAATAAATGTGTGTGACATCATGGCCCAAGAGTTAATAGGATTAATAGGATATTGTTATCAACAAGATATAACTTGTTTATCAGAAGCTAATTTAGAAGGAACTTAAAAGTTAAGCATGCTAGGACCGAAGCAATGCGAGGATGGGTGACCGACCGAGATTTTTTACTATGATTGAGCAATTTGGGCTGAGATTAAAAGTGCTTGGAGATAAAGATATTTCCTGTGTGATTAAACGGTTAAATATTTTGAAAATTTGGAAATTTTGGGACGCTTCAGGGAATACCTACCCTAGGATCACCAGGGAATAGTGATGGTGCACCAGCGGTATACAAGGTGGTACATCGGTGATAAGCCAACTAGCACCAGCGTGAAGATCGTCGGTGCGTGCATGTGCGCCAGTGGTATGTTTTTTGGTGTGCCAGTGATAGGTCTTTTCCTAGTAGTGATCCCTCCACTAGCTACGATGATGATGTGGTGAATCTTCATTTCATGGTGGTGAACGATTGAATCTTCATGGCCGCTTCGGATCCGCCGTAAGCACGGATCCCACCAAGCTGAGGTTGGTGATGGTAGATATGTGGAGGGAAGCTCGAGGATCGCTCGACGAAGGCTGATTAGATAGTAGTTAAGTAGTGGCCACAATAGCGGTAGTTTGTGGTGTCTTGGGCATCATGGTACCCGATGAGTCCATAATCATGAAGAAGGAATCAAGGCTTCTAGATAACTCATGTCTTTCTCCTTCGTCCATGTACTGCATCTGAGAGTGTCGCTTGTGTGCTCTGGCGTCGTAGTTTTGCCATGATGAGGAGGTTGTGCCGATGGGGGATAACTATGCCACTGTAGACTCGACTCGTCAGCAAGTCGCCTACGCTCATCTAGTCGTATCTACTGCTCCTCATAGTGATCGAATTGCTAGTTAAGGAGATTTTGGTAAGCCATCAGCTCCTCTCGTGTTGCATCAGGCCAGAGGGGTACACCCCTTAGGGCTTGCCTCGCCCTCTCCCATTCTGCTATGGAGGGGTTGATAGTCTGTCTGTTGCCTCTTGCCCCAATTGTTCGTTTGGTTGCCTCTGTTGTCGGTTTGTGGCCCTTCGTCTGGGCTGGTTCCATTGTGGATTCCCCTTGTAGGGGTTGATGATGACACACAAGTAGCACATCAGGTACGTGTTGCTTCCACAGATCCGGAGACCGGAGCTAATGTGGTCACGATCCACGAGCTGAACATCGGGACCATCATCATGGTAGATGTCACAGTTGGTGCAATAGGCCGACGATGAGGTGGAGTTAGCCTTGCTGAAGGAGCTAAGGGGAGGCGGTGTCCACGATGCAGGGGCGATCGATGGTGGTGTTGACCCCACCAGAACTGAGCAGATCGGATCTGGGAGGCGAAGAGTGCCTACCTTGCCAATGTGGAAACGTAGGTCGGCAAACATTAGATCCATCTCAGCGTCGAGGGAGTCGAAGGCTGGGTGTGACGCTAGTGAGTGCAGGGTGAAGTTCAGGGAGCCGAGGTGGATCTTCTCCCTGAAAGCCGATGAATCGTAGATCAGTGATGATGAAACCGCTAAAGTCGTAACGTCGGCACACAGACTTCCCACATGCGACGCCAATTGACGTGGAGTGACCACGACAATGTCCATGATTGATGGATTTGGGTTTTCAGAAACAAGGAGTGTGCCGGTGATTTCGTTGGCTAGCAAACAACAGGGGGACATGATTTACCCAGGTTTAGGCCCCCGGAGGGTAATACCCTAATTTTTGCTTGTCTACTCTTAATTGATGATGATGAAGGTTACAACGTCATCGAGATGGCAATGGATGCACATATTAGATCTGGCGTAAGCTATAGGTGTTGTGTCCTGTTCTCCTCGGCGGCTCCTCCTAGCCTTTATATATGAAGGAGACTAGGTCTCAGGTACCGTTCGAGTCGATTACAAGCTGATTGTTATCTCTAGAGTTCTCTAATCAGGATCTTCTTCTGATTAGACACGCCGGGAGTAGGTATACTTATGGACCTCGCAGCAACCGAATTGTCTTAGGCTTCATGGACTTTAGTAGATCGCCATGTGGGCCTCCTGTTGGGCCAGGCCAGGTAGGCTAGAGGCAGATGCCCGCTGGGACATGCCTATGTTAGTTGCTACCAACAATCTATTTGTAACTTTTGTTACTTTTAGACATCTTTGCATTATTGTTGATGATTATTAATAGATTGGTGGCAAAAAAATTGCTTTTTATAATACTGGTGCGAAGTCTAAAAATACGTAAAAGCATATTTTGGACGACCAAACAATTATTTACTTGAAAAATTCCTTTTTACACATATACGTCTTACTTATGGTAAGCTAAACGGTTTATGAGCGAAAAACAAGTCTATCCTCTACAATTGCTTATAGTGACACATATTTGCTTTTCTACAAAAGCAAATTTTGTACCACAAATTGGTTGTACGTGACATAAAGTTGACTCTTAAAATAATTCTCAATCAACTGTGTAAACTTCCTTTTCACCAAAATAGTTCTCGACTTGTTGATCCATTATACAAAAGCAATATTTGTACCAGAAATTGGATTTTTTTCTTACAAAATGTGCTTTTGAAATTTTATTTTTTTGGAATATGCCCATGTGAGATTTAGATTTGAAGATATAGTCACGAGTAACATAATAGTGAATGGAAAACCATTTTGATTTGTATACTTGGTTTAAAATGATACATTTTAAAATTATTGGAATTCATTTTGCATGTCCCTGATGTCATCTAAATTGTGTCTTTTTTGATTTGTGTACTATGTTTGCATGTGGAGAAAGGCATCGAGGAGGTGAGATGACGAAGTTGTCCGTGCAATCGCTCCGGACGGGAATAGCGCATCGACACTCTCTAGTAGAGTTGAGGCAATTTATGCAAAGAAGAGGGTTGCCCACTTGCACCACGAACAACAGATGGGTATGCTAGCTACGATGTTTGGTGGGACCTGATCTTCAGTACCTTTTTTCTTAATCACGCCATTCATAATTCTTCGTGTTCAAGTAAACTAGTGTAATTGAGTGTTAATTTGTATTTATGTTCAATTTGTACTTAATGTTTGCATAATGAGATCAAACTAAGTCGTCATTTCCGTATGGGGTGGTCTGTGTATAACCACCGTTATTTCAGGACACTTGTTAACATCTAATGGAAAGCCGTTAAAGACAAGATGGGGAAAAACTTGGATGTTTGAAATTGAAATTACTAGATATTGCATCAAGATTGATATTCTTGAACTCACGTCAGACATCACTAATTTTTTATATGATGTTATTCTACATACTTCCAGTTGGAGCTAAGAAAAGGTGAATTTAGAAGTACCATCTAATAAACTAGAAGATATAATGTTCTCGTGAAGATTCTAGGTGGTTTGGGGGTTTTGAACTTCGATCCAATGAATATAAGACGTTTATGTAAATGGCTTTTGAAGTTGGAAAATGAGGATGAAGCATGTCAATCACTCTTGAAGAAAAAAATAGTTTTAAAAATACATATTGACTCAGACTAGGCTAAACGAGGGATATCACAACTTTGGGCACGATTACTGAATGTTAAATATATCACTCTTCTATAATTTCTACATAGGGTTCTGGTATCTAGGAATAAAACAATATTCTTGGAGGATGTGTGGTAAAATGGTAAATCATTGGAAAAAAGTTGTTTGATCTGTCTTTAAAAAAAGTTAAAGTGGAAAAGGTAGTGTAATCTAAAGGGGACTGCTTAGTTTGTAGAAGGTTTTTGTGGGGGTGATTTGGCTGTAAAATGGTCTAGGTTGTTAGGCATAAAATACAATGTTCAATTGGTACATGGAGATGAGAAAGTAATTTGGAAACTAGGGCACAAATATTTACAATGAGGCCATTGTATATTGTCCTTTAGACCGAGCCTTATGTCAAAAAAATAATACTCTGATAGTTGAAAGTCAGTCTGAAAAGACAATTTGAAAAAATAAATTCTATGGATAGTAAATTGGAGTAGAACTTTAACAAAAGGCAATTTTAAAAAGAGGGCATGGAAAGGATCTACTCAATGCATGTCTTGTGCCTCTCATGACATCATAGACCATATTTTCTTCCATCGCCCTATTGCAAGATATATTTGGTATGTTGTCCAAACTGTATTTAAATCTCTTGGGGAACCAAAATCTATTGATGAATTGGCAAATGGGTGCTTAACTTTTAGGGTACAGAGAAAGTGGCAGTAAATATTTGCTTAGCCTCCATTTTCTAGCCCCTATGGAAAACTGTGAATAGAACATGCTTTGATAATGTTATGCCTCGTGATTCTTGTGATATATTGTTTAAAATATGTCAATAATTGGGGTGTATGCCAAAAAGCAAGGCGCAAAAGAACGAAAGGTGTTACGTCGATGCACTAAGCTGTTCAAGATGGATATCTACAACACCTTCAATCAATCGAAGGATTGGGCGCCAACATGCTAAAGAAATAGATAGTAGATATGTTTTGTCGGAAACTGCATTTGGGCCTTGCTTAGACTAGCAAGGGGAGGAACTGGGGTGTGTTCATTTGCTCGGCTGTGTGTAAGCTTTGCTTCTTGGTTCATGATATTAGTTCATGTACACCACGAGTGTTGCATTGCATAAATAATATGTAAGAAACTATGTAGCCAAACTCAAGTATAGCATGCACATACACCATGCTATTCTGAGGAAATTGGGGAGACCGCCAACTTTGATGTCGTCGTTGCGCAAGCTACTCACTTTACATGTTTTTTGCACAGACCATCAACTATTTGTGTAATAGGTTGCACGCAAGTCCAAATATCATATAAGATGATTAACATATTTGATGATCGAGGCTCATAAGTTAGTGATGTTGTCGTGTTGTCTGTGTCCACGTGTCATCACCTTGCTGAAAAAAGTTCAATTTTTCACCAAATTTTGGTCTGACAAAAAGTGAAGAAACATTCAAATAGTTGGTCGAACTGTTTCAAACTTCCCATATTAGTTAGTCCATATTGTTTCAATTGCTGGATTTATTCATATTTTTAAAATTTTGAAAATATCACCAGATTTTGGTCGAATCTCACAAAAGCTGATAAAATTTCAAATGGCCGATACAAATTATTTTGGACTATCATACTTGATAGTGTACATTGTCAACCGATGACAAGTGGACAACAAGTCAAGCAATGCACATCATCACTTACTGGTGGGCTCCACTTGTTAAACTAGATTTAGGGGTGCGCCTTGGCGCACCGACCTGGTATACTCGAGCAGTGTATGCGATTTAAATTCCGAACGGTTAATGGCAACATGTTCATCTTTTATGATATCGATATATGAATAGACAACCAAAAAGGCGAGATATGGAATAAGTAACACATACTGCAAACTTAACAGGATAATACATCTTTCGTGAAACATGGTGGATTCATGAGATAATTACATAATTACGTGCATCCGAAGAGAAAAAGCATAACTGAGTTTCTTAGACGTCTCCGGTAGAGAAAACCACAGGCAGCTAAGAAGTGCTAATGTACATATAAAACCATCAAAAGCAGATGACCATGTGGCCGAAATCCATCTAAAAAAGTGCTAAGAGTGAAGATCTTTGAGGTTCACAACTTTGTGCGTTCACTTTTGGTGTTGTCATGAGAGGATGCATATTAACTTGTGTTGACCGGTGGTGCTGTGTGAAGATCCATTGCAGTGCAGGCTGGAAATGCTTTAGTTTGGAGTAGGTCGCTGGTTTCTAGTGGCATCAAACACTTGTAGACAGCACGCGTTAGTTAGCCACCTAACAGAGAAGAACCCCGTGGCAACACAATTCCCTCTCAGGTTTCAGTAGCAAAATGCTTTTCACGATAGGGCATGATTCTTATATAACTAAGAAACCTAGTGTTTTCTGAACCGAAAAGGCTTATCATTTATATAAGTCATATAACAAAAGATTGCTGAGAATGTCCTGTAAAAATAGGAGTGAAATTTCCCTACAATGTACTCTAGTAGTATGAAAAGGGCCAATGTACTCTAATAGTAATAAAGCTCTAAAGGATGTGCCTAATATCAGGAGCATGTGTAGCTAAATTGGTGAAGACGAGGTCCATTGCCAGATTAAGGATACGAAAATATAACGCTAAAATATAGCAGTGTCTAGGACATCATAATCTAGTGAATAAAGGTACATAAATAGTATGGAGAAACAGAAGAAAAAATGAGCTCACCCCAAGTGACAACCCCTGATATGGTAACCGTTTCATTTTCATTGCACATTTGTTCATTTTGATGCCATGGGCAGTACTTATAATCTTGCAAGTGAGATTGTCCTTTACTATTCCAGTATAGTCTGGCTTGGATCAATGCCTGCAAAAATAGACATAATCATACCTTGTAAAACTGATAAACGGCTTGTAAAACGATATATTGAACAGCTATAGAATCGATCATAGGCAAGCATCAATGTTTGTGTGGCTGTACTTAGATATAGCTCATTCGTTGAAATAGAACTCCATATTACCATAGTGCTTGTCATTGGATTAAATTATTAGCATATGCTGCAATTAGAAAACATAATATAAATAAAAATGGTACACTTCTATATTATACCTAGAACTGCAACAATTCATACACATAGGAAAAACCATCAGAAGTGCCCCAAAAGTAGTTTGCGATGCAAAGCTTTATCTTGTAAATAGAAAACCAACCTTCTCAAATAAAAAGGTCTCTGAACATCTCTTCAGGTATTTCTAGTCTGGACTATCCTCTTAATTATACTGCTGGCTTAATACCATCTTACTTACCACCTAAATACCAAACGGAGAAGAAAGGGGCACTTAAGGGTAATGTGTTACTTGGTACTACTCTCGTTGGAGTGGGTCTCAAACTTGAGTACATGGCTAGATGAGATGAGGGAGGTGAGCACACAAGTGCGAGGTATATGTTGTGTATTCACGATCCATTGCCTCTAGATGATCTGACCCAAAAGTCTAAAACTGAACCTACAACACTATCAGGTGTTTATATTAGGACTAAGGTGCGCCATAATGAAATACCAGGGGACAGTGCATCCATGCCAAGGTCACATCAACCCTCTCACGCTAGCAGGGACACCCTCAAACGGTGAATCCAGGCTCCCTTGGCTCTTTGGCGTTGACTCGTGGAGAAGAAAGACATATTGGTGGTAAGGGTGTGGCTTGGGATCCTATTCAAAGCTGAAAACAACCAAAATCAATTAGGATACTCAGTAACCATCATCTTGCAATTGCGATTGCCGCTGCTCAATGCTTCGTTTTGATGCTACACACAAAAGATAGATGCTAATTTCAACAGAAACCAACTTCTCTGATTAAGAATTTCAGCTAGCAAAAAGGTAAAAAACCATTTTGTCCATTTTGTCACTTCCCAAGGGAAAAAACAGATAGATAATCAGACAAAGAGCAAAGCTCGCCTTATAGAAGTAACCGTAAATAAATAGCTTAATAGCGTGCAGTTTTGATTCTTAAACTGATCTCCTTTAACACCTGTGAAACACCGGTTTCATCGACATTAGATGGAAACACCGGTTAACCAAGTGACTATGAATGGTGCTATTTCTGAAACTGGGGCTAATGTAATATGAATACCAGGGATAAGGCATACCATACGAGGTAGTCCCATTACACCGATCCTTCATACATGAAACAAAAACTGCATCACATTTAAGTTATATATTTATATAAACATTACACTGTTCGAGCGTGCTTAGTAAGAAAATCCTTAAATATTTAAAAAAAATTAGAAATAGGGACGGCCGGGAGAAGATCTGTGAGACGCACACATGAAAGCTGAATCCACCTATATATTATTTGCAAAACTATTAAGATGGCTATGGGCAAGAATTATAAATTATCTTACACTACTTCTGCATAACAATATTTATGCCTATGAATGGGCAGGGTTTGCAATGTAAATAAACCTGGGAGATACTATGAGAGAAGATACCTTTGAGAGGAGCATAATCTTCATCGCCTAAACTTTGGTATAACACAACTTGCATTTATAGGAACCTAAGTGAGGGTTGCTGTGCATCCACAACACTGCAACCAGACCGCGCAACCAAGGTCCAAGCATCTCCTATAAAGAAAAATATAAAACATGAAAAAATAGCAAATACAGTTTGTGGAGATAATTTAAAGAGCATGATTACACCAGTTTTTGCAGGCTGAAGTAGAAAAGCACAGTGGCATACATCTCTGAATAAACATTTGAAAATGGTAGGACAAAGGAAGATTGCAAGAACACATCAATCTATGAATTATGTTTGTCAACCCAGATTTCTTCGAGCATGCCGCCATGAAGTGAATGTGACAGACCTGAGAGAGTAGCTTCAGTAGCATGAGCAGATGATCCAGGAGACCGTCCTTGCTCATCCTTCTTGGACCTTTTCTGAACCACGAAATAAATCAATCTAGTACCAAAAAATCAAGATGACTTAATTTGAAGCTGCTGATTCAGAAGTCGTCGCAAGCACCCTCACGAACCTTAAGAGATTTTTCCGTTGTCGGTGCTAGCATTGGAGGCCTCGACGTTGTACCTCCAGGAGGTGTACCTGCAGGCGAGCGCCGCCTCTGCTTGTTGCCATGGAGCCAGGGACACGCCGACGAAGGAGGAGAACAGCGGCGACGACCTGGTGGAGGCTAGGGCTCTGTCAGATGGACCTCCGCCGGATCGATTCCCCCCTCGACCAAAATTGTGCTTAGAAGAAAACTAATTGATTAACGATGATAGGCCCTACAGAAAATGCTAGCAAGAATATTCCTAGTAATTAAAATCAGTAGAAAAGTCTACAGTACAAAAATTTAGCTCTAATATAGCCATATAGATACTAAGGACTGCAATCAAGAAAAAGCAAGAGCTCCCGTATATTGAAGGTGAACTGCTAGAAGGAAATTTATTGTACATGCAAGTCACCACTTCTGCTCCGGTGCTCCACCCCAAACTAAATACCCCTTTGTTAGGAGGGACATGATCGTCTTTTTTGATACGTATAGCCTTGGAGAAGCCTGTATGGCTGGTGTGCGAGTGTACACGTCTGCGTACGGTGACGACGGGTGTACCAAAACGGCATGAGATATCAACCGGCGTCGATCGGATCATGGCGGATCTGTAGTGGTGACGTGATCATCGGGGATTGCAACGAGCGGCGAGGAGCAGACGTAGGGGGAACCGATCCGTGCCGACAGAACAGCTGCATACGTCGGCGTCCTGATCTATGTGCCGGCAGAACGTACGGCGGGGCTGCGTACGCCCATGTCGATCATATCAAGCCACCAAGGAGAAGCCATTCCGCTGCGTTATTTCAAAATTCTTCGGCGAGCATGACATGGGTCGCGAATGACTGAGCTAAGATCATCCTGCGCGGATGTGTAATTCTATATTTTTTAGGATGTGCACAATACGTACGGCAAACATATCGCACAGGTTCCGGCAGGCCAAAGAAAAAAAAACTGACTGGACAAAAGTACCCCTTCAAACTTGGGTTAGGGGGAGCACTGAAGCACGGCTCGCAAGTCACATATCAGAGAGGTGATATAACATACATGGAAACAATGGTTGACTGTACCTACATTTTAGAAAAAACAAGCTTTGAATTAAGGACAGAGTTGTGACTCACACCTTCCTGCTGCAAGGTGTGAAGAAAAAACTAAAGGGAGGGAAGCTTACTTTTTGTGTTCATCTCAACTTGCAAAACATTGGCAGACACGGAGGCAATCACAGTCGGCGGAGCAGAAAACATAGCCGACCAGCCGGCCACGATCCCCCGACTGTCACACTGCATTGCATTTTGTGGAATGCAAATAAAAAGCATCTTAAGAAATCCTAACATTATAAGAAAATATAAGGAATAGTGAACTGCTAGATGGCTGTATAAATAGTTTAGCTGGGAATATCAATTGCCTAAATGACGCTCAAACAGTGGTATCTGACCAAAGCTTACACCAAGCTTAAATATTATTGTCTTGGGCATGTGTACATTTATCGAGGAGAGCTGAGGATTTCCATGGCTAGATTAAATTAATCAGAGGTAGTTTTCATGTAACATGTTACTTCTATAATCATCCTCCAGATAAAAACTCAGTTAGCACCGTCAAGCTTTAGAACAGGTAGCCATAACTATGAATCGTAACCGTCACTGTACAACATAATATATCAGTTTTGAACACATGCTTGCAAAAGCGAAAACCAGTGTCAAAAAGGATTTAACTGTAGAGCAGATTATCACAGCAAATTAATGTTCCTGTAATATACAAATAGGAAACGCCACTCTACTCGTATCTGTGTTTACTCTCTCATCAAGTCTGAGGCAGATATTTGTAATCAATGTGGTGTTCCTGTAATATACAAACTGTAAAAGACAGTGTCGAAAATAAAAAATTGCTCGTCCTTGTTGACCTCGTAATCGATGCGGTACATCTGGCCGACAAACACCTGCATAGTGGCTTCTATGACGTTTATATAAAATCTCAATTGAATATTTCAAATGTAATTCTGACCAGTACCAACAATCATGTACAAAAAGATGACCAAGCAAAAGTAAAAGGTCAATAAATGCTAAGTTGCACAATGCTAATGGGATAAATAGAAGTACAACAAGCATGTATATGTACAAACCTGGCAATACTGGCAATACAGGTATATGTACAAACCTGACAAGATCATATATGTCTGGCGCAAGAGTGGATTTAAAAGACTATGTTACATGGCATCAAACAATTATTGGCAGTGTCAAAAAGAAAAAAAGGGGTATGGTACCCGAGAAGTTGTGGTACATACCTTCCCAATCTGTGCAGGCAATAATAGCATTTGTGTTGTAGACAACCTAGCAAAAGATGTCAAGTTCTTTAGTTAATTAGTCTATCCACACAATGACAACTCACATACATTTTTAGTTGTTAATAGAAAATCCTCAAGCCACAGATAGTCCTAACAAATTCCAGTGCAGCATATATTCCTAAGATTCAAGTGCAACAAATATTACTAAAATCAAATATTAAAAATATTAAAAACTGAACAGTTCTGATGGCTTTAAGCCAACGCAGTTGTACATGAAACATAAATTCTATGGTAAGCTCCACATGAGCCTAAGTCACAACAATTAACTAAGGAGGTTAATGCCATCCGTCATATTGAATCCATGCTATACTCCACATACGCAATTAACTAAGGAAGGACCTTCTCTACCACGCCCTGGTGGCAGAGCTGGTCAAGAAGCTCCACTGAAAGAGTCTACAATGCTTATGAAGCAAGCCACAAACTTTTCCAGTACCTGCAAGATTATATAGCTGAAACATTAGCAGAGCACCAGATACATGTCTCAGGCAGGACCAGTTCAACTGTTGACGGAGAATACCATCTTGTCCTCGGACTGCAGCAGATTACACAGCGTTGGCACCGAATCAATCACAAACTGGAAGCACTCTGCGTGGATCTTCTTGCAGACATTTGCAATAGCTGAGACGGCAGCCCTCTGAAAAGTCCAGGCACGCATTGTGTTAGCAAATGCAGTACACATTGTCAGCAAAAGAAATAAGATGGAGTTTTTGCGATGGTAATCTTAATACTTGTAGTGAAGAAGTCAATGTACGCCAGCACATCGGTTATCATGCCCACATACAAGCACGGTGTCGTTTGCCTCCGTGATATCTTCTCAAAGGCCTGCAGGCACTGCTCGGACACAGGAAGAAAAGCATGATCAGGTGAATGCGATCGTTGGATTGGGGTTTGAGAGCTGCTGGGTCGATTGGGGTTACCTGCTCCGCCACATCGAGGTACTCGATGACGAGGAGCCTGGAGCAGAGCACGGGGAGAGGTAAGTGATTGCGCGCACAGCGAGTAGCATCTCGTCGGGGCTGGCCATCGCGCCGTGAAAGGATCGTATGGGCACCTAGAGGGGGGCTGAATAGATGCTACTTCAAATTTTACTCTTTTTCAATTTAGGATTTGACATGAAAGGTAAATTCTCTAGATTATGCAACTATGGTGGATTTACCTATATGACAAACAAGCACAAGCTAAGCAATAACTAGATAAGTAAAGTGCGGTAAAGGATACAGGTCACCAAAGTGAAGCACGCGGAGACACAAGGATTTGTTTCCCGTAGTTCCTTCCTTTTGAGGGAAAGTACGTCTACGTTTGGAGAGGGGGTGGTTTCAAACCACCAACGCCACGAGAGGCCTCCCTTGTTCTCCTATGAACCTCACCCCAATGGGTTTGATTCACCTCTTCCACTATACGGCAACCTTCGAGGTGGATGCCGGCACCTTTACAACGAGTTCGGGGCACACATCCACAACTTAATTGGAGGATCCCAAGTACAAGCTAGCTGTCAAACAATCAAAGACAAGCTAGTAAGAACCAAATCACAAGCTTGGGTTTCCAATGAAACACTAGAGCAAGGGGCCCTCAAGTGAATGAGGGGGAAATGAAGATCTCTCTTGGTGAAGATGTAGATCAAGGCCTCCTCCTTTGATTCTCCAAAGATCAATGAATTTGGATGGTTGAGTGAGGAGATCTTGTGGATTTGGTGGTTCTAATGGTGCTGGAGTTCTTGAGTTTGACGAGCAGCTTCCAAGGTAGAAGAAGGGGCCTTTATATAGGCCCCCCCGGAAATGGAGCCGTTGGGAGCCACTTGACCCGGACAGTCCGGCCAATGTCAACCGGACAGTCCGGCCTAGCCGGACACTCCGGGCGAGACCAGCCGGACACTCCGCCTTGGCCAAGTTTCCGGCTAGAATCCGGAAAGTGTCCGGAGAGTGTCCGAAAACCTGAACAGAATGTCCAGAGAAGTTGCCCACTTCTCATGGGCGGACAGTCCGGCCGAATCCCACCGGACAGTCCGGCCGAATCCCACCGGACAGTCCGGCCAGGCCGGACACTCCGGCCAGGATTAGCCAGACAGTCCGGCTGGGACAAGTCACTTGCAAAAACCTGACCCAGGGAAGCTCTTTTTCCCTTGATGCACCATACATGGGAGTTGGAAACTCCTGAAACATTTAACAGAGGATTAAACTAATCCAAGTGTTGTCACCAAACATCAAAATAATAGTAAGGGCATAAATGCCCTTTCACGCCGTCGTCCTTGTGGGGCACTATCCTTACCAGCGCCTTGGTCGCGGCCTCGGTGGGAAAGTATCCCCCGGCGTCCTCCGTGCAGAAGGAGAGCACCTCGTAGAGCTTCGTGCGCGCCGCCAACACCGTGTCTCCCCCCGCGCTGTCGGCCGCCACAGCCACCACCATCCGGCGGAACTTGCCACCCCCGCCGCCTGCCCTCCCGCTCCCGCTGCGTGCGAGGTGGTTTGTGGCAAGGTACTGGCTGCGGGGCGGAGGCAGACGAGGTGGAGGGCACCTCGGTGCTAGGAGTTTCGATTCCTCCCGTGCCGGTGAGAGGTGGTTTGTGGCGAGGTACTAGCGGCGGGTGATACGTCCAAAACATATCTACTTTCCTGAACACTTTTGCTATTGTTTCTTCTCTAATTTGTGTGATTTGGATACAACTAATGCGGACTAACGCTATTTTCAGCAGAATTGCTTTGGTGTCTCGTTTTTGTGCAGGAAATCAACTTTCAGGAAAAATCCCGGAAAATATCGCAAAACTCCTATTTTACCAGAAGACTCATGGAGCTACAAGACGAGACGAAGAAGGGCCACGAGGGGCCCACACCACCTGGCCGCGCGGGGCAGGCCAGGCCGCGCCAAGGTGGTGTGGCCGCCTCAGACTTCGCCTCGACCTCTCATTTCGCCTATATAAGCCCTCTGACCTAAAACAGATGGGGGTTCGACGTTTTTCCAGGTAGAGTTTCGATGCGCCTCCACCACCAGAAGCCGCGATTCGGAACCAGAAACTCCATTCTGGCACCCTGCCGGGACGGGGAATTGGAGGAGATCATCGTCATCATCATTAGCAACGCTTCTCCATCAACCATCCATGATTCTCCCATCCATGAGTGAGTAATCCCCCACAGTAGGCTATGGGGATGGTAGAGATTGGATGAGATCGTTCATGTAATTGCATCAGATTATTAGAACATGGTGCGTAGTAACTATTGTTAGTGATTTTTGACATTGTTACAACTTGTTATGCTTAATGCTTGTCACTAGGGCCCGAGTGCCATGATTTCAGATCTAAACATGTTATTGATTCATGAGGATATTATTGTTTATGATCTTACATGCAAGTTGTATATACATATTATTGTTGAAGCCCCGAAGTGACAAGAATCGGGATAACCGGACGGGATGGCTATGATATGAGGATCACGTGTGTTCACGGAGTGTTAATGCTTTGCTCCGGTGCTCTATTAAAAGGAGCACCTTAATTGTTAGTATATTTCCTTGAGGCCCCACTGCAATGGGCTGGCAGGACAAAAGATGTTATGCAAGTTCTCATTACGAGCACGTATGACTATATATGGAACACATGCCTATGATTATTTAGTACTTGGATGCTTTATCTTATTTATCTGCAAATGCCCTATGTCTTGATTATTACGTGAATTGTCTTGTCCATGCAATGTCCGTCCATCCATCCTTATGCCTATCGCGCTTTAATCCTACTATTTACTGCAATTGTTACTACTGTCTTTATTTTACTACTGCTATTACTTTGCTATTGCTACTACAAAACTGTTACTGCTGATAAAACTACTGCGAGCAAGATTGTTTCCAGGTGCAGCTGAATTGAGAACTCAGTTGTTAAGGCTTATAAATATTCTTTGGCTCCCCTTGTGTTGAACTAATAAATTGGGTTTTACTTCCCTCGAAGACTATTGCGATCTCCTATACTTGTGGGTCATCAGCGGGGCGGAGGCAAACGAGGTGGAGGGCGCCTCGGTGCTAGGAGCTTGTGGCGGCACACGGGTCAAGGTCGAGGAGGCTCGGGGCGGCAGCGAGGAAGGAGGCGACGCGGCATGAGCGGCGAAGGGCGGTGCGAGGCTCTGGTGAAGGAGGGCGGCCGGAGAATATCGAGGAGAGGGAGGGGACCGCCCTGCCCTGCTCTGCTATGGCGCAGCGGCTCACCACAAAGGAGGAGGAGGGACGTGACATGGTGACGGCGCGGTGGCGGTGGAAGCAAAGGCGTGGAGGGGGCGGTTAGGGTTCTCACCCACACCCACGTCTGTTAATTCGCCCAATCGGCGATTCCTTTGCCCCTCCCAGACACGGGGTACCCGAAAAATTCCCCTAAAAACATTAAAAATGAGGCTGACTAGCGGGCCTAGACGAGAGAACACAAGTCTTGTGTACGAAAGGGTGTGCAGTCAGCGTTTTTGTTCTTTACTGCACACGCAGGTAAAATCGTAACACCAGTGAACGGCCCAGATCTCGTTTTAGAGCCCGATTGGACGGTCCTCCCTAGGAGCCTCATGAGGGGCATCAATTACACCTTTGGATACACTAGTAAGTGTGTCCGTGCAACGCACGTCAATTCCAATCATAAACATTTGTCTTGCATCCAGATCGAGATGCGATCTTGCTTGAGGAAATGATGCAACTGACATACTTTGGTGAGGCTTGATTCGTGAACAGAGCTCATACATATTCAGAATATTACATTGGCCAGATGTGGACAATCATAATTCAAAATGAAAAAATCTTTTTCTTCTAGATGGTACCTGTGAATATCAGCTCACTCAGCTTGATCGAATAGTAGCATTTCTTAATAATGTCAAACTATTCTACAATACCTGTAAGATACAATTCCTGCTAGGTCATAACTTGGGCTCTTAAAACTTAGGCTCTCTGCAAGTGTGGCCATGATAAAAGAAAATACATCTTTTCAGAATGTGTGGCCATGCTAAGACTTGGGCTCAAACCAAGTGCATCTCTTGAGATGTACTCAACTCAGCAAGAATGAGATACCCAATAAAACCTAGAGAATAGGAATGCAAAGCGTTAGACGCAAAGGAGATATTTCAGTACGACTACAATGCCAGAACCATAGAGCACTACAAATAAGTCAATGTTTTCCTCAAATTAAATTTTTAACCAACAATTTCCATGTAAATGACAATCCATATCTATACCTAATAATAAAGTACGAAGTGTTTCTTACGGGTTCCGCTTTTTCTGAACGGTTTTACCCTCACGAGTTTGGATTTAATACCTGGTCTGCCACCGCCAATGTCATCTGAACTGAACAGTTCGGTGCCTTTCCATCCCGACCGTGCCCATGGTTGTCTCCCCTCCCCCTCTTCCTCGTGTGTGGCGGCCGCCGACCTAGACCGCTACACCTCGCGCGTGCGCTTCCTTCCCTGGGGACGGCTGCGAGAGCCGGAGCGGGACGAGAGAAGGGTAGGAGGAAGAATCGAAAGCAGAAAGCAGAAACGATGCTAGCCCCTTTCCCATGTCGACCCACGGGCGTGGCAGAGCACATGATCGCCACGTCTCAATCTCGACCACTACTTCGGCGGCGCAAGGTACATGCGCTGCTATTCTGTCGATGCCAGGGAGATATACCAACGGTAAAGAGATCTTAGAGGAGGAGGCCCCCACGGCCTGCCCTTCCTACTATGCTGCCGCCACGGTCCTCTCCTACTCGCCATGGTGGAAGCTGCTTGATGTGGCTGGCCGTTGTGGGCAGAGAAAATCAAGCCGCTCTCGGCAGTGCCACACGCCGACCCACCACGCCCGCTGCTCCCTTCGTGTCTCCTCTTGAAGGACAGGTCCATCCTAGCACGTTTGCCTCACTACTCGAATCTATTGCGGGAGGCTCTCTCGTTGCTACAGAGTGGATTGCGGGAATTTGTTCAGCCAGAACGAGGTAATTCGCCAGCAATCGAGTGCTTCCTCTAATTTGTTCTCTGTCACCTCTGATTTTGAAGAACACAGTTACAGTAGAAATTTGCCAGTTGGTTTGTTCTTTTTGCTAATTCTGAATCGCTGGCTTTGTTAGATTGGCCGATATGACTTGTGTGAAAAGAGGATGGGAAACTTCTTTGAGTTGGAAGTCTCCTCGGTTAGATATGCAATATAAGGCACATCTAGCCTTGACATTAGGTTGATAAAACATATAAATTTGCAGAGCGCTGCTACTTTGGTGGATGCACATGAGGTCCTGGCAAGTGACGGTCGATGTTGGACTTGGACATGGAAAAGTAGGCTTCAGAATGTCAGAACTGAAGTGGACAAAGAATTGATGTTTGTGTCAAAGTTAGACTAAGAATCAGTAATTCATTTTGTTTGTCTAAACTCTAATAGAGTGGACAAAAGAATTGATGTTTGTGTCAAAGTTAGACTAATATTTAGTCCTCTGGTGGGAGGTGCTGGGCCGCAGCATCACCGCGTTGCTCCCACGTGCTCCTCGAGTCCCTTGCCAGCGCCGGCAAGTCATTCTCCCTCCTATGCTCCTAGGCTTCGCCATCAGCGACACCCAGTAGCAGTAGGATATTCCCGGTACGCCTCCTTCCTTCCTTTCTCTATATACCCCTCTCCCGCTGGTTCTTGGATGGAG
The DNA here is from genome assembly GCA_910589775.1 of Avena eriantha. NCBI lineage: Eukaryota > Viridiplantae > Streptophyta > Magnoliopsida > Poales > Poaceae > Avena > Avena eriantha. Next base: position 466,326,315 of record OU342740.1, read on the forward strand.
AATGGGCCACTGCTCTTTATTGGTTACTCATTATCCTGTTAGATTCGTGAACTTTAGGCTTCCTGGAGAAGGCTGCCGAGAAGAAGAATGTGCCTACCATCTACTATGCAAATGTAAGATATGTGTTCCTCTGCATTGATCCCATGAGACAATCTTGATATGTTTCTTGGCTGGATGACTTGAATTGATTAATCTTGATTGACATCACTTCCGCTATTCCCTTGGAAAAAGCTTGATCAAATTCTTGGTTGGTTTGTTGTCTCTCTGCAGGAGGGCGGGCGCACTCGCAGATCAGCCAGGTGGTCCTGGAGCTCCGCAAGACGTCGTAGGGGGTGCGACCTGGCCATCTTGGTAACTAATGCTCCCATCTCAGAGTACTTGCCTACAATTTTACAGGATTAACTTCTAATTTCATAACGTCACTCAGTCAAATTTGAGATAGGGTCATCCTGATGGCTTTGACTGGACCGCACAATTTCATATGAGCAGAGTACCGTGGATTACAAATTTAGAATTTGATCACTTTTGGTGCGCTGATGCTAGAAATTTATCCCTTTTGGGACGGCAGACAGAGCAATCTGATATTGTCTTTTTTATTACGATGATATTTCCTGAAAAATTCGTACGACATACTTAGAGATGTTAAATGTAGGGTAAAATGCTGACATTTGTTGTCCCCATATTTAAGTCATTGCTTAATGGGCACACACTTAAATCAGAAGTACTGATTACGCCATGCCTCCGAGTGTTTTGGTTCTGCTATCTACCAGAGAGTTAGCTAATTAGGTATTGACGTACCTTTTACCATTCTATTTTTAAAACCTTCTCCATATGTATATCAGTAGCAGCATCATTAAAAAATAGTGTAGCCTTTGCATGCATATTTTTATATGTACTCTCTCCGACCTAAATTAGTTGACTTAGATTTGTCTAGATTGGATTGTATCTAGACATGATTTAGTATTAGATGCAGCCGTATCTTGACAAATTTGAGGCAACTAATTTGGGAGGAGGGAGTATAATAATTTGAATGCTTGCTTACTGTAATAGGATTTGGGACCAAGTGGAGAATGTACTTTATTTTTGCAGTGGCTTATCTCGTCATTTTTTGCCGTAATTTTTTGTATTACTGGGAAAAAAATTCAGATTTGCACCGTCCAGTGCTAATAAAGATATAGAAGCCGTTGCAACGCACGGGCATGTTTCCTAGTATATTAAAATATAGAATCTCATATGTTAGAACTACTGCCAAGCAGAAAATTATAATATACAAACTGTCCAAATGATTGTGAAGTTAATCTCTTATGATTCACTACTGGAAGATGTCACTATGACTTGAAGAAAAAAATGTAAGACCTAGAACAGTAACATTCACTTTAACATTATATAGATTTTGTCAAATATGAATAATTCATGTTCGCCGGCTAGAAGGAACTATCAAGCATAATGTTGCCGAAATGAGGTTAATAAGTGGTGCTAAGGAAACTGTTGGAGAATTTCTACCAATGAAATAAAAATGATATGAATAAGTAGAACACAATACACACATACTCATTTCATCTCCCACCAACCTCAGTTCACACTAACAGCATGTACCGAGAACTTAGTAAGCTAATAGTTTGTAGCATAAGAAGATGCAAGATAAAATTATGGTGGGGCGATAATATACTTTCAGCATTAGTAGAAACAAGATGTAGAAAAAAAGAGTGCATTTATCTTATTAAGTGAGACAGCTCAGCTTGAGCAAGAGTGGATTTGGGAGGGATTCTTCTCACTGTGGGGATCTGTAGTGCCGTGGGAGGCGTCAGCGCGTCACCTTGGAGGATGCTTTCGTGGGCTCTACTTAAAATTAGTGAAATAAAGATAGACACATTAAATTCAAGCTTTGCTTAACATGAGTCAAAAGAATATAGTCACATTCAAAATTTAAAACTAACCACTTTGAAAATTACATGTGACAATCAAGTAAATATGAGTTGAGAGAGTACCATATTCGGTTCTTTCAACTAAATTTCACCTGCAAAGTCTTAAGTGAGCAATTATTTCAATCTGAACTAAATATGAGTTGTCCCTGTAAAATCATAAAGTACCTCTAGTGGTTTCAAATACAAGGAGTGGTCAATTTGTGACCCTTGTTGAGTCGGTGCATGACCGGGTAAATCGCCAGTGCCAACAATTTCCATCCGAGCAGCACTTAGAACAATATTTTTCAAAATGATAAGGCTTGAAAGAAGTATATCAAATAACCAAGGCCCCCAAAATTGTATATTAACTCCTCCAAAGCAATATAACAGTGAATCGCATATGCAAGGGCATGGAGTTTCATGAGCACCTCCCGTCGAACATAGGATGCTTACTCACAAAGTGTCATGTTATGCCTAGAAAACCTGAAAGTGATATTTCTTCAAGGCAATCTACATTAACACAAAAATAAAAATAAAGAACAAATAGCATATTAGCAACATAAAAGATTCTAGATACAACAGTCTAATGCCTAGTCATATTTCAAAAGAAGTATATATCATCACTCAGGTTGCAATATAAATCACACCATAAACTTTGGTATTTTCAGGGACAGTAAAATGTACGTAACTGCATAAAGTATTTTTGAAGAATAATCGCAATGACATAATTTCCTAAACCTAGTTTGCATATATGTTGCTGTTGAGCGGCACACATAAGTGATTTAGGAAAATGTGTTGCACACAATAGTGATTTAGGAAGATAACAGAAGGGAAATATATGTTTGTAAAATGCTATAGCTCACATATCAATGCGGGAACAATAGCTTGTTTTCTGCTAGTGATGATATCCTTAATCCTGGTCTGGATAGATGAGTCTGCAAGAGCAACAAGCTCCTGCCATGCTTTACCCCTCACTGCTATTATTCCTGTCAAGCAGTACTCATCATAATGGCCCTCCACAAGCTCACTCACTGTTTGCTTATGCCTTAGAATATTAATCAAATAGAGAGAACAATTTTCTTCTTCCTCGTTTCAATCCATCGAGCCCACAACTACTCCATGATTATAGGGCACATCCAGAGTGGTTGGTGTAGTCACAGTGCACACAACGTCATTGGAAAGGATTCTCGTCAGGAAGTTTTCGAATATGGCTCATCATCATCATCAGTGGAGATCGACATTGGAGCACATGCAGTGTATAATCGTCAAACATCAACCATAATATTTTGACATCTTTGCGAACATGGACATTGATAGAGCACAGACGTTCTTAGTTAGAAACAAAATAGTAGATCACAAACAGTCAGCCAGACCAGACAGTCAGCAGCCACGATGTAGGTAAGGGGGCCGTGAGAGGAGTACCTCGAGGAAGCCCCAGTGTACGCTGCCAAACCCTGGAGAGCGTGATCCGCCTGATCAATCTGCAGGCGGCGCGAGCGGCGACGCCTCCGGTGATGACGCGATGACCGACGTGGTCGAAGGCGTCCATGGCGCGGTCGCGCACGTCTGCAGGGAGGCGGTCGGTCTCCACAACCACGCAGGGGGCGCGAGGCTCGACTCCTTGATGGTGCCTGCTCGCGCCTCATGAAGGGAGCCGCCCTGGGCGACGTGGAGGTGATGGAGAGGCAGAGGGGATAGGAGGAACGGGGCATGGCGAGGGAGCTGCAGTAGGGAGGCCAGACAGAGGCTGAGCTGGAGACCTAGATGGGGTTCAGGTGGGGCGGCGCGAGGAGGGTGCGAGTGCAACAAACCATCGGGATAGAGAGTAATTACCGGCTTTTTTGCGGGGCGAGTAATTAGCGGACTTGACCAGCTCAACATAGCGATTCAGGTGAGATCTGCTCCGTGAAATCAGGGTGTGCCGAGGCGGATGCGCGAGGTTTGGAATTTTCCTCCGCGGTGGAGTGCGTTCAGTCATTGTAAATTACTAAGTGCACACCAGGCAATGGATTAGACTAATGCTAGCCGTTAGATTAAGTTAGGGGGGCTAATCCAGCGGGAAAGAAGTCCACTTAACCCCCCCTAAGTATTGGGTTTGGGACCCCCCCCCCCCCCACAAGTTTATATTGGGACACTTAATCCCCCTATGTATCGAATACCAGGCATATTACCCCCTCATGTCTCTAATAGCTGTTTTGGTACCTGTTTTGATCCACGTGGACAAGTAGTTTTAGCCACGCTGGAAGTTAGCTGTTAATTGCTCCCTCCAGCATCCTCTGGACCAAAACAACAACAGCCTCCGAGTGGCAACTGGCACCCCGGTCAAAGCTGTCGACGACGGCGTCCGGCATGTGGCGTGCAGTGAGCAGGAGCTAACTGAGCGGCAGCGAGCCCGACCGACGAACGCTACATGCGTGGGCGCGGCAAGGCAGGCCGTCGCATTGCGGGACAGGAGCCTCGTAGTACGGAAAGAGCCACCTCAAGGCATGCCTCCGCGTCGGCGCAGAGCCGGACGAGCGTGACCACGTCGACGGGGATCGGCGGGACGTGTGTGGCCACGAGGACGGCGAACAGGACGTCAACCTCAGGAGACGGGGTCAGCGACGGCTGCTCCGAGCTCTCCCTGCACCGTAGAGGTCTCGGTCGAGCGCCGCTCCGTCCTCTCCTTCCGGTCGCCTCCGACCTCGCCAAGCCAACCAATGGATCATGGCGAGCTCCGCTTCGCTTGCTCCAGACTTTCCCGCCTCCATCTGTGGCCATGTCCACATTACCGTGTCCGGCCCGGCACGCACGCCATGGACGCGCCATGGTTGAGCATGTCCACGCCGCTGCGGCTCCCTGTGGCTTGCTTCTTGTCCACGTGCACGATGCGCCACACCGAGCACACGCACGTCCGCGAACAGCACGCCACACACCCAAGCTGCCGGCATGTAGAACACGTCCTCGATTCAAACAAGCTAACTAGTTTTGCACATAATCTTTTGATCCAGCCGGCCTGCCTGCTAGCTTTGTCTCTGTTCTGTTTAAAATAAGTTGTATCTCAATTCTCAACCTCTAATTTCCACCGTGGCTAAAACCACTATCCACATGGACCAAAACAGCTACCAAAACAGCCATCGGCAGCCGGAGGGGGTAATGTGCCTAGTATTTGATACTTAAGAGGGTTAAGTGCTCCAATCTAAACTTGTGGGGTAGCATCCCAAACCTAATACTTACGGGGTTAAGTGGACTTATTTCAATCCAGCGGTGGCAATGTATCCATGTATGATTTCTGGAATGCGTTTAGAAAAGACTAGGAAAACATACCCGTGCGTTGCACCGGGACAAAACAACTTTCAACGTAAAACGTCATCGGCCGAAATTTAAATTTAAATTGAAAGAATGTGGGATCCTACTATGCCACACTACTATGCATTCAGTTCTCTACACAATTCTAATTTAAATTGAAAGATTCTGGTAATGTATGAATCTAGATTTCAGTTATTCAAACACTTGGTATAGCGAATATGATAATGTACCTCGAATTAGGCTTTTGCCCGCTAATATGGTAATGTATGAATCTGGATTTCACTAATTCGGATGCATGTGACTGAATTGGCAAAGTTTCCCCACCTTGTCTAGATGTTTAATCCAATGAAGTGATGCCTAGCGCATATTGAACTTAGTGATACCTACCTCTGTATCAATCCTTGTGAATTCCGTGGAAAGTACGGATGACTTTACGTCTTGGGCCAAGTGGTTGGTATGCATTCATCATCCCACTCCATAAAATTCATGCTGGACGTACAACACCATGTTGGAGCAGGTTGCCTTCAGGTTCGGCACCCTTCAAGTTTTACTACTACATCGCCTCCTTTTCGGGATCTGGATGCGACAGGCGTAGCCGTGTAGCGAACCTTCTGCCCAGCCTGTGGCAGCTCCCGACCATCGGCAACCTCCACCAGGTGATCGTGTGCAGCCAACTCCTGCACCGCGCCATAGCCGAGTGATCGACCTCGCGCGTTGTCTCTATGCGCACCATGCACCTGAAACTCGGCGTGGTGCCCGACGTCTTCGTCTCGTCCCCGGATGCTCCATGCGAGATTACTAATACAAACGAAGGCCAGATTATCATGCAAAAGTGGTAGACTGATAACTCCATGTGTGGTTTGGACATTGTAAAAAGTGGTAGACTGATAGCTGAAACTGTATACACACAGTATCATCAAAATTACCAAGCAAAATTATCTACTGTCAAACATATGTAGTAGTGATGTCAGGTACTTGATTAGATAGGGTCGTATCATATTAACCATGGACAAAGTGATCTGCAATCGTGTGGACATAGATCGTATTTTAACACTACAGAATAGATGAAATCCACCAACAGAAGCTCGATCCAGAACATCCAGAACAACAAGAGGAGTTTTTAATCCCTGCTGCCTACTATGATATTGTCCCAAGCTGCCAGGCGCACGACGGTTGCCTTCCTTGGCACTTTGCCTAGGCACACTGCTGAGCACGTCTCGAGCGGCTTCAGTCATATCGAGTAGGGGAGGCCTGGGGCGGTGAGGTAGGGAAAGCCGTGGAGGCGAGATGGGAGGTGTGCGCACACGACACATACACACACACGGTCACGGCCTACCAAGGAAACACACTCACGCAACCACAGCCCAACACGATGCACAAGACACGCACGCAAACGCACCAAACCATCCTTCCTATCCTATCCCCACCAAACCCTATCGTCCTTATTCGGTCCCTAGTAACCGCCGCCTCTGCCAGCGAGCCCCCTCCTACCGCCGCCCGGCCTGCGCCCTGCCGCCAGACCCGCTCGAGCCCCGCGTCGCCTGGCTGCCTCATCTCTGCCTCGATCTGCGGCCGCCAGCCGGGCTCCTCCCTCTTAGCTCTGGTCGCGCCTTGCTCCGCCGCCGGCCTCCTCCTGTCCACAACTGTTGATGTGCATCCCCTTCTACACGACGCCGTATGCCACCTCCCCGCCTCGACCTCCGACCTTGGGTCGCGGCAAAGTCCTCCTGCACGTCCTCCTCCACCTCGCCTGATTCAAGGACGGCGCAGCTGCGGAGCTTCCTAGTCCAGAGCGCCACCTCGGCCTCCCTTCCGCCCTCTGCTCCCTTTCTGCGAGTACCCGCTCCACGTCAAGTTCGCCCCGCGCCGGCCGGCCGGCGGCAACCACGTCTCCCGGTTTGGTCGGGTAGTACTAAAGATGAAAAAGAAAAGGCCAACCGGTACCATGGCATAGTGCGTTATATGTATTTTTGTGGGAGGGTAAAACCGTCCAAATAAAAAGGTTGGTTGACAGAAGCGATCCTTGCTTTATTATTAGGTATAGACTAGCAAAAGTGCTCGTGCGTTGCACCGAAAGGACCGAATTCACTTATTGTTTTTTACTTTTATACATGTGTTTTTTATTACGGTAGAATGCTGGGCTACAAAGCCATGCACCTCCGTCATCGACGTGCCATGATGTGCATAGACAACAATAGAGCAAATCATTTTAGCTCCCTCTCCTTCGCTCTCTCATGGATCCATGACCTTAATTATATACTCCCTCCGTCTTGTAATAAGTGACTTGGATTTATCTACATTCAGATGTATCTAAATACGTTACGTTTTAGTTTATAGATACATTCGAATCTGGACAAATCAAAGTTAGTTATTTCTGAACAGATAGAGTACAATGGTGCTATTGCTTTTCAATTTTCGAGGCGACTTGTGGATATTTGAGTCAACCTTCGGATGTTTATAAACCGGCCAAACTTTTGTAAAAGAGCAAGGTGGGACTACCGAAAGACAAACTCTCTCGTCTATTCGCAAGCTTCTGTCGCGCTGGTAACTATTTTTGTTTTTATTCCCGTTAGTTTAAAAAGCCCAGTTGATTTTGTGGCTCGCAGCCCACGGCTGATAAGAGAAATTCATTTACGGATTTTTTATGTCCATTCGTTAAAACTATTTTTAAGCCCTTTAAACTCTCTTTTGATATGTAACTACAGGTCACCGTTTTAATTCACCCAGCCTAGCTGGGCCTACCCATCTGTACTAAAGACCACATACATTCTGCTAGATGGCTCGCATCTAAAAAGTCTAAGAAAATCGTCTTTCTCTTCTCTCCAGGTAGCCTCCTATACCAAATCGAGAGTTCTCACTAAATCCTTCCTTGCCATGATTTTGTATGCGATATCTAACCAACGCGGGGACCCTTTGATCTGACGGCCAGAGCTGGCGGCGGTGGAAAGGTGCCTGGATTTGGTCGGGGCGGATCTCGTTGCCGGCGAGCAAGAACAGACGGAGACCATATTTGGGGGAAGATGGAGGGTGGTGGCGGCGAGCAGGAACAGGCGGAGCCGATGTTTGGGGGAAGATGGAGGGATCAGGGCCTGGTCGTCGCCTCCATCCTCACGCCCTCTGTGTTCCTGTACTCCGTGCCGCCGGCCTTGTCCCGTCTGCCTGTACTCAGCGTTGCGCCCCGGCGCCATCCGCCTGCATACAATCGCCGCACGACGGTTCCCCCAGCGATGCTATCCATGCTGCCTCCCGCGACCAGATCAGCTCATTCCTCCCACCGAACCAAAAAAATCAAATCATTTCTTTAGCGGTGGCAACAGACGTCAAGCGCGCGGCCGCGTAGAGCCCCTGCTTCGTCGCCTCCTGCTCTGCTCTCCCGGTCGCAGCAACTCACAGAGCTCCCCGTCGCCTCTCTCCCACGACGCATGTGACTCCCCTCTGCTCGACTCCCATGTCCAAGGGTCCAACGTCGGTGGTCGCAGGCTCGGGTGATGGCGCGGCGGTGGAAGGCCCGGGTCGCGCTTGCTGGGAGTGGCAGCACGCCGTCAGCAGGGAAGAAGGAGGGGCGACACGACGGTGGATGTGGATGCCTCTCGCCAGCCTCATCACTGTCCTGGACGGAGACGAGATTTGGGGCGGCAAATGGTGGAGCGTCAGCGGTGGAGAACGATTGATGAACTGGGGGCGATCGATCGGTGCGAGGTAAAAAGAAAATAACATTTGAGTGGCATAGGTGTGTAATATGGGATTTGGTGGGAGAAACGGTCTAAAAAAAGGCTGGTTGACAGAAACGTTCCGTTCTTTATTATTAGGTATAGATAAAGTTTTCTTGTTTAATAGTAGTATAGATATTGTTAATCAACCCTTAAAAAAATCTATTGTTAATCACTTAATGTGAAATTTGGACCTATCTGCAACTTGCTGCCGAATAATTGGTGATATGTGTGAAAAAAGTAAGGTGAGAGTAGTTTACGGACGACGAGTTGCCACAAAATTCAAATTTCAAAAAAAAAATAGAACGAGCAAAGCAAACTGCCTTTTAAGTGTGGGCCCCGTTTCCTGCAAAATCACCAACGGGCAACGGATACTGCACTGCATTTCTCCGGAACTCTTGCTTTCAGGCAGTCACTTTCCTCGCCCACCGCCCAGTCATCACGAAATTCACTTGTTTGCTGGTTTCGTTCCTCGGCCCCTTCGAATTTCGAACTGCCCCAGCGGCAAAATCCTTGTTAGCGGCGGCGACGAACCCACCGCTGGTCGAGCTCGTGGTGCAACGCGAGAGTTTCCTGGTTTGGTTCCTCGGCGGATTTGAGGGGCGGATGGGGTCGGCGCGCGATGCGGTGGACATCAGCTCCGACGAGGAGGACTTCCGGAGGCTCTCCGCCGGGCCGCTTGGGTGGGTCTCCAAGCTTTTTGACAATGTCGTGGTGATCGACGAGTCGCCACCGCAGACGAAGAAGGTGGGCAAGTCCGCCGGCGCCCGCGAAGATGGCGGAGGAGATGATTGCGTGGTTCTCGAGAGAGACCCTGATGGGCCGGTTGCTGTTGCGGGCGTGAAGAGGGCTGAGGGGGATGTCGCCTCGGACGAGGTGGAGATTGTTGCGATGAAAGGCGAGGTATTTGTTGTTTCTGCCTCCATTTTGATCCACAGCATCTGTATTCTTTTGCGCACAGTAAAAGCTGTACCTTGAGATGATGTTTCTGCCTCCATTTTGATCCATAGCATCTGTATTCTTTTGCCTTCTGTAAAAGCTGTACCTTGCGGATGTTAGAGGCTGTGTGTAGAGATGATCGGGTTGCTGATTTTATTTGTGACTTTATAGCCGAATTGCATACGTGGATTACATAGTATAATAGACTGATTCAAGCAGCGTGGGTTCAGTGCTGCATAGTATACTTCTTGATTCGAATGATAATCTAAGTGGTTAAAGATCCTTCATTGGATCATCCAAAAAGATTCATTATTCATTACTCAAAGTGTAACATGAAAGTGCTCTGCTTTGGTACAACATGTACTGTTCCATTTCTACCTGCTCTTACTGTCCATGAATATCTGTGGTTAACTTCATGCAAAATATAAACAAAGTCAAGTTCGGAGAAAGCATACTAGTGTAGTTTATCTGCAGTAGCATTCCCTTGATCATATATTTACATTAGCATTGGCCATGTTTCTTTCAGATAGCATGCAAGGATTTCCCTCACTCGCGTCATTTGTGTTCTGTATTACCCTTCAGCACTACTTCTCACGTGAAGCATTGTAGCATGGTAAGTAACAAAAAGATTCACTACCTGATGCCGGTGCCAGTAGTACAACTATTACAGTAGCAGAGACAATGGAGGTTTGATGTGTGATTCTATTGCTGTTTTTCAAATGCAGTGCTACTGTTTTGTATGTGATGTTCCAGCTCCATGCAAGCATTGGGGCAGAGGTTACTCGATTGATGATCATTGTCATGCTACCGATAAGGAAACAAAGTGGAAAACTCTGAGGAAAGCACTCAAGTTCAAAAGTCTAGCAGCATCTCATCCAGAACGACACCCGAATGTTCTGTACCCACCAATGTCTTCACCCAGACAGCAGGGATATGATGAGGACAACATATCTGAGGAGTACACATCTGAGGAGTATACATCTGAGGAGTACACATCGAATGACGAGGGGGAGTACTTTGAGTCGGATGTTGAGGCCACAGTGTATGTTGGGAACCTGCCCTATGCCACTGACAGTGAGTGCCTTGCCCAGCTCTTCAAGCGTGCCGGAACCGTCGATTCGTCGGAGGTGAACCTTCTTATCTCTTCATTGTCTTTGTCTGGTCATGTGAAAATGGTGCCTCAAAATCCTGACTCCTTAATTATGTAGACACATCTATAATTGGACTGTTGCTACTGTCATGCAGTTCTGGACTTTCCTGTGATTCTAAGTTGTGATGTTCCTTTTTTTTCCAAAATGGGAAGCCCGGCCTATGCATCGATTGACGCATGTAGCCATATGATGTTTGCTGTTGAAAACCATAGGGTGGAGTAGCTAGAATCTAATTGGCTGCTTACTGAGATTCTTGTGCCATATGTTGGTTGCAATTGGTTGGTGATCTATTGTACTCCCTCGGTCCTAAAAAGGAGTACTGTTTTGAAGAGTGCTGTTTTTATGGGTTCAAATGATATTTTTCTATATGTTGAGGCTGTTGATTAGAAACTATTATCGGATTTACTTACGCCTTGCCACTTGGATTGGTTGCTACTCATTAATCTGTTGGGCGTGCAGTCATAGCGTCTTAGAATCTTAGTAAAATGCAAAATAATTTTGATATTTTTTATGAAGACTGTATGCATTGTTTATTCATCTTCGTTGTATTTTGCGATCTGTTTCATCAGTATTGTTGGGAGACCGTTAGTACAGTAATTGTGATATGTACGGATTTTCTATTTGTTCTTAAACGCGGTTTCTACTTTGAGGATATGCAGATCATTTACAACAGGGGAACAGGCCAGAGCCGTGGATTCGGGTTCGTCACCATGAGTACTGTTGAGCAGGCTGTGGAGATATTCCATCGCAGTGTGAGTATATATTTCATAAATGGTAGCTTGATGGGGCTAGTTTTCTTGAAGTTTCTGAACTTAGTTGAACTAGATTTTCTGTGAGGTGAATGGAATGAGCTGTTCCCAGTTTGCGTTTGCATTCCTTTCTTGGGATAGGTTCCTATCATCCTACGGTAATGTGATGTGAATTTGGTTTGTCTTCTTAATTATTTATTATATGCATGACAGTATCCTCACATCCTGGTTTGAGCATACCTTAATCTGAAGCCAGCCTAATCGGCCTCTTCATTCTGATAACTTTCATTATAGCCTATTCATTCTTGACAGTGTTCTTTGGAAATCCATTGATGTATTTTGTTGTTTCTGTTCCCTGGAAATCCCCTAGGGGATGTGTAACGCTGAACTCTCTCTTTTCAATGAAATGAAACGCAATAGTCTATTGCGTTTTCTCGAAAAAATTCTCGAGAGTGTTCTTTTGCGTAATTCATTTCTTCTACCTCTGATCCGAAGTAATTGTCGCAGATTTAACATGTGACAATTAATTCAGATCGGAGGAGGAGTTGTTTTTTACTACAGGAGGCCACTCTCATCTGTAATTCAAATGATATAAACTCTTGATTGATCTTTTTTTTGCGGGGTTTCCTGATTGATCTTTAATGTGGACATTCAGGAGCTGGATGGCAGGCTTCTGACTGTGAACAAGGCAGATGCTCCTACAACTTCCCGGGCAGGAGAAAGCCGATCACGCCATCGATCCGGGTCATCTTCGGTCAAAATCTACGTGGGCAATCTTCCCTTGGACGTGGACGACTCTAGGCTGAAGCGGCTATTCAGCGAGTACAGCGATGTCGTCGATGCCGAGGTTGTCTACCGCTACGGAAGAGGAGGCTGGCGCTCCCGGGGATTCGGTTTCGTCACAATGGCGTGGCGGAAGGAAGCGGATGACGCGATTTGGGACCTCGACGGACAGGTCAGTGCATAAGTTGATTTCCATGCCATTGGTTTATGTACCATGACTGATAAACAGATGGAGCAATCATGTTTTACTGTGATGATCGACGTCGCAGCGTGGGATGAGTATATGCTGACATGCTTGTGTTCTCATTTTGAATTATGCAGGATTGGAAGGGACGTGAACTGCGAGTGGAAGTTGCGAAAGAGGACGGGGCACGGCGAGGCAATTATTAGGCTTTGCCGCTTAGGGGTTGCCATGCTTCTTTATTTTCAACTGTCATTAGGTTCGTCATGAAAAACAAATTCGTAAGACTATAACTTGCCATCTTGGAGAATGTTTTAACGCCAAAACGTCATGTATTTGGATTGAAGGGAGTATTTTGCATCACAATTGGTTTTAACAAGATCTCAGTTCTGATGTCCATCCCGAACTAGCAACCTGCTACCCTGAATTTTCTGGTGGCGCCGCTGTTGGGCCTTCGTGATCACACCTTTTTTGGATGGCCTTGATCTTGGTGATCACTTACACACAGCCACACGGTGTATCAGCCTCAGAAACCACCTTTTTCCGCAATTTCCATTTTCCATCAACAAAATGGCAAGTTATACACATATAGCTCATAACTTGACGCGAAGTCCACATGTCTGTAGTTAAAGAGACACGGGAGTCTAATTGCTGCAGAACCTCTTGAAGATGTGTCTTATGTTTAGCAAACATACCGATGCAATCAAGTCTGATTGTTGTCCTAGATACCAACTGAAATGCAGGATTCAGACTATGCACAAATTTCCTAAATCCTTGGTACTCTACTATTCTGAATGGCAGCTCATGTAAGACTATCATCCTCACCAATTCAAAGTGAGCTCTCTCAGGGTCATACATCCATTTCTCTGAACTGTTTGGATCAGACTGTGACATAGTTGATTTCATGGAATCAAGAAATTCATTTACCTTAGCTCTTTCCTCGCAAACTAGCATATGCCTAAGGCAAGAACTGGTGCCAACTTCTCTTGCAGCCGCAAAAACCCTCTTACAATGTTTACATTTGGCTTCCATAAGTTTGTTGCCATCATACAAAGGATCAAAATCATTCCACATTTCAGATTTAAGTTTCCTTCTATTTGATCTACGTGTATGACCTATGAAATTTGAAATGAACAAAAAAATTATGCCAAGACATTTTCTATTTAAGATACACACACAATTGATATGAAAAGTTATATCCAGAGTAGACATGATAACTTACGAGGAGTCTGAGACGGTGTTGGTTGTGGCGCCCCGCTAAAACCACTACTAGAAAATTGCCTATTATTTCTACTTTGTGCATCATCATGACATCATAAGGCATCATCATCATGTTCATCATCTCACCTTGCATGGAACACCTTTTAATTGTTGCATTATAATTTGACTCTTACATTTGGTTCTTGATAATTAAAGTTGTCATTTCGGTTTGCCTCTTTCATTTTACCCTCACTCTATTCTAATGCTAGTGGGTGTCATTTGATATAGAACCATGATGTATAATTTCATCATTTAGAGTCTTTTTTTTCTATTTGACAGTAATGCCCAAATTGATTTGGGGCATCATCTTTTAAATCTATTCTATCACTAACTTGTGGTTTCAAATCTTGCCATATGATCTATTCTAATTCTACCACATATGAGATAGATGGGTTCTTTTTATTTTTGTCTTATGGATTTTAAATCAATCCCATTTGGAAATATGTGGATCCATTCAATCCTACAATCCTTCTTACTCTAGTGCCTATTCTCTAATTCTCTCCAATATACATGTGACCATTTTGTCATATCCATATCTATCTTTTTTTTTCTTTTTTTTCTTTTCTTATACTTTTCAAGTTGGTTATTCCTTTGTGCCACGTGAACTTCTCTCTAATGCTTCCATATGAAGCTCATGTGGTTTTTCTATTCGATCTTGCAAAATTACCTTGTCATCATCGTGCATTTTTTTGGTAAAATTTGAATTTATTAAATCCTATTTTGTTTTCTAATATACACGTATGGTTAATACATATAAAACCATTCTTCTCTCTTTAATTAAAATTGTAATATATACCGGACCGTTCTAAGAACATAAAAGGTTTCTTATTTTGCTAAAATAAAACTAGGCTAAAGACCCGTCTAAAATTTTAGCCCAAAACTAATCCCATCTAGTCTACTTTGAACTAGATAAATAGTCTATTTTCCTTCTTTCTCCTTGCAAACGTTAGCCCCAAATCTAGATCTAATAATCCCCAAATTTCCCACCTCTTGCTTTGTTTCCATTGCCTGCAGCTAGCCTCATCTTCACTCCCTCGATTCAGCACTTGGACAAGCAGCCGCGTGCCCCAGATTGACTGAGATAAGCTCCACACCACACGCCTCCAATCCATCTCGTGTCCCCTGCTCCTTTTCCTGGTGAATCACCCATATATCCAATGTGTGTCTCTATGGGCTCACCCTCTGGTTTTGTTCTGCCGACAGCAGCCGTAGCACACCACCTCGGGAGCCCCATCACCAAATCCCATCGCCCTTGGCAGCTGTCCCATGTCTACGTCCACTCCAAGCTTCATGTGCCAGCACCTGGGAGATGCCGGATCCACCATGGGTCTTCGCATCCGCAGCGTATCTAAATCATCACGATCCAGTCGACCAGCTCAAGCCCACACGAGGGGCACCTGACAGCGTGCCCGACCACTTTCTCGCCGCGCGTCTGCTCCCGCTTGATCGCCTTGTGTTCCGTGCTATCGGCAACCTATTCTGCCGCTCTGCTTGATGCATCTTTACTGTTCTCTTGTCTCCTGCCGTATGCATCAGTGCCTACAATTCATCCACGTGTTTGGGCGTCTCAGACCTATTCGATGAAATTCCTGTAAGAGCTTCTGATTTGAAATATTCTAGCCGGTGTTTTCGATGCCCTGCGGTATTGTGGGCGTTCTACTTCATCAGGTCTGGCTTCGTCTTGTCACGCCACACAGGAGTCAGTTGTGTGATGTTGCTACCTCTAGACAAGGTTTCTCCCTAACGTCTGCCCCTTTCACGAAGTCAGCTACCTCCGCTACTCCGAGCATATCCCAAATACTATCTCCTTGCCTCTCCGATCCAAACCGTAAGGCCCCGACCCTTATCCTATTTTGTATAAAGTGTCATATATCTTGTACGCATTTAATCATTCATGCTTGCATCGCATAACATGTGATTTGGATTAAATAGCCGATTCACCTAATAATTATATGCAGACTATACGAGGGCTTTTCTAGTCTTATATTCCATTTAAATTGGTGTAGCGAACCGATGCCATGTTTCGCCTTGTTATTACAACATTTAAATTGCGGGGGTTTTAAATAACTTGAACCGTTTAATTAAATGTCGGGACCCCGGTTCCGCTTAATACTGCCAAATTGCACCGCATCTGCATCATATCATAATCATGCCGGATCTTCTGCCGTAGTATTAAATATTGCATCCGGTGTTTCTTCTAGTGTTTGCTTCTTCGCAGATTAGGCCGATGAGTTGATGCGAGTTTCGACAAGTTCTCCGGATATGATCCTGCGGCAGTGTTTTCCCGGGCGAGCATTCTCCCCCTTTCTACCTATTTTGCATTTATAGTCTTTACTTTGCTATCCGTGTCGCGATGCTTTAGTTTCCGTGCACCAGTTATATCCCGTGCAGCCTCTATATTGCCTTGGACACCTCCTATTACCTGTGTTTGGTAGATAGCGGGCCTTGCGAGTCGTAGTTGCTTGCTCAGATGCGATCTTGTGTTGTTAAGTACCACAGTTGTTGGAATGATGGCAGATGTTTATTGGTGGAGATGCTTATTGGTGCAGATGATTATGACTTTAAATACAACCATTAAAATGCTAGATATAACTAATGTAGAGGCATCGGTGGGCAATAGATGTTATTTGGTTCTTCCACGCTCACTTGTGTCCCGTAGGACCCCGAGTACTTGATACCTGTTCCTTGATTTTTTTTCGCACAATCCACATCCGGGAGGCCTTATGGACCCCCCCTGAGCCAGAGCTTGATTCATTTCTATTTCTTGGGGCCACGAAGTAGTTTGGGGCTTTATTACTATCCTGTACCTATGCCATGCTTTACTGCTTTATTTAAGATTGTGCGTGGAGCACCTGTACTGTTTTGGATCGCGCCACGTTTTCGCGGTATCGACAAGCCTAGTCAAACTTTCGGGTTCTCAGTCGTTTATAGCCGTCGTCGCAAACCCTAGGTCCGTTCCGGAGCCGGCCAACTTTGTTGCGGATAGCTTAGTGGGGTGGCCCCCTGAAATATTTTATGAATCCTGTGATCGCTTTGTCGTGAATGCCTCGTTGGGTTTTGAGTTGGTTTTTCCGAGGTTGATCGAGTGTGTGTTGCTATTTGTGCACCCCTGCAGGGTAAAACTTTCTGAAAGCCGTGTCCGCAGTTATGGACGACTTGGAGCACAGTATCTCGATCATAGACAAGCATAACTAAAGTAGTGCTATAAATTTGACTTAATATATCTGACTAGTAACCATCTTCACTATAACGGAAAGGATATTAAAAATGCCAACCACTGCTAGATCTGGGATGTTTGTTATATCTGCCTAGTAAGTTTTGCAACTCCAAAGGAATGTGATAAAAGTGCCAACAACTGCTGGGTTTTGGGATTTCTCAGGACAATTATATCTGTCTAGTAAATATTCCAACTACCACAGAATGGTTAATTAAAATTGCCCACTAGTTATGCTTTAGGATGACTCATGCTATCTATATCTGATTAGTAACTGCTGCAACTATAACGGGATGAGTAAAATTGCCAACTGTGTGAGTTTCTTGGTCTGACTTCCTCGTTTGGTCTCGAGGGGGAAATACCAGGATGGGTTTGTTTGGTGTTAGTATCAGCTTGAATCCGAATAGGTCTTTCTTATCTCTCTCTAATAGTCGATAGTTGTACCGAGTCTCTATAGGTTGTTTAGTGCATGTTGTGCTGCCGCTTCAGTCCACCATACCTATGTAGGCGAGAGCCGCCGAATTCTAGCCTCGCCGTGTACTGGTCTCAGTACTGACGCTCCTCTTTTTCCTTTTCTGTTTGTTGGCACCCCTTTTGTTTTAGCAGGTTTGAGATCGACGTCGTTAGCAGGGTTACCCTTCCGGCTTGGCCTGGGCAGGGTTATGGACGCCATTGGTTATTCTTCAGGGCTCTTAGCCCCATTTGCATCTTGTCCGTAGTCGGACGCTCTATCGTTTCGGGGTGATTTGGATCTTTGTATATTATATCTGTATTCTTGACTCACGGAGTCGTTGTTGTATATATATCTGTTCTATGGGTCCCATCGAGGACTGTTGTGTAATGCTATTACTTCGTTTTCCACCCGCACGAAAGTGCCTGGTGGGCGTCCTTGAATTGTTTCTATGCGTGTTTGGCGGAAAGGGCTAAAACTTGCATAGGGCCGATTCGAGGGTGTTACAGAGTGGTATCAGAGCTCAGCAGTTGCGATACCCCACTGGTCTAGCCTGTAGGATAACCTAGCTAACGGACGATCTAGAGTGTCAAAACTATTTTGCAAAAATCGGTTGGATAGATCTGATTAGGTCTGATTTTACTCCTTACCCCTGCTATTCTCCTCTTACCTCTACGTGATTTGAATCTGCTCTCTCGTCTTTTCTTCGAGTCCAGGAATTCTTGTGGTTGGGTTTCTGTCGTACCTTCAGGGTTTCGCTTCCTCCTCTGGTAACGGTGCTTCTACATCTGGTCTTCGTGCTATCTGATGAATCCTTCATCTGTTGGATTTCTCTCTGTTCCTTGTTGTGCCTTCCGGTGCTTTCCGACGCGACGACATCATCTACGCCAGATCCAATGCAGAGCCTGCATCACTCCTTTGTTCCGAACCTCGTTTGTCGAGATCTTCAGTCTAATTCCGAGGATGGCTGCACGATTTCCACCGAATGCGCGGAGTAATAGTTTGGGTGCGTGATGGATTGGCCCCCATGCCGATTACTCAATCTATTTGCTCTCGTACATTGAAGTGGGTGAGAATGCGTCGTTTCTCTCTTTTTATCGAAGTTAGAGGTGGCTTTATTTGTTGATACCTCTACCTTCGCCCTTTGTTCCCGGAGTGTTCTCTCGGCCATCACGGACAACGACCTCTTGTTAGTGGTGTCGCGAGGATCCACACGAAGCAAGAAGATTCAGATCGCCGGCCTTCTTCCCTGTACCATGAGGCGGATCTCGAGGGCGAGATCCCTTGTTAGTGGTGTCGAATTGTGGCGCCCCGCTAAAACCACTACTAGAAAGTTGCCTATTATTTCTACTTTGTGCATCATCTGAAGGGAATATTCCCAAGAGGCAATAATAAAGTGGTTATTATCTTATTCCATGTTTATGATAAATGTTTATTTTACATGCTATAATTGTATTAATTGGAAACATTAATACATGTGTGTTTAATAAACAAATAAAAGGTTCCTAGTTATGCCTCTCTTATAGACTAGCTCGTTGATTAACAAGATGATCAAGGTTTCCTGATCATGGACATTGGATGTCGTTAATAACGAGGTCACAGCATTGGTGGAATGATGTGATGAACATTCATCCGAAGTATAGCATTACGATCAGAGTCATTATGTTTATATTGCTATAACATCATACGAAGTAATCTTAGTCCTTAGACCATGAGATCATATTAATTGCTAACACCGGAAGAGTATCTTGATAACATCAAACGTCACACCGTAACAGGGTGACTATAAAGGTGGGTTCAGTGCTACGAAGGTGTTATGTTGAGGCTCATGGGTCAAGAGTGGGATTTGTCCATCCCGATGACGGATAGATATACTCTGGGCCCCCTCGGTGATATCACATTGAAATAGCTTGCAAGCAAGTGATGTGATCACTAGAATGTTATATCACGGGAACGAGAAAAGAGTGCATGTCGGTAACGAGATCAAACTAGGTATTTGGATGCCAATGATCGAATCTCGGACATGTAATATATCGTGAGACAAAGGGATTTAGTTACGACGTTAAAGGTTCACACGATCACAAGAGTCATCGTTGAATATGTGGGAGTCAGTACGGATCTCCAGGTCCCGCTGCTGATTATTGATCGTGATGGGTTCGTAGCATGGAAAACAAAAAATTTCTACCGCAAGAACGAACAAAACCCAGATCTAATCTAGATAAAAGCCAAGATCTAATCTATTAGACATGAGCAACGAGATAGATAGGAACTAACCCTCGTAGATCCGAAAGCGTTAACGAGATTAGATCTCGTGGTTGATGTAGTCGATCACTTGCCGATCTCAAGATCGTGTGGACGATCCTTTCGGCGTCGCATTCCGGCAGCGCTTCCATAGTCGGTCAAGTGGACGATCCTTCCGGCGCCACGTTTCGGCAGCGCTTCCGTAGTCGGTCAAGTGGACGATCCTTCCGGCGCCGCGTTTCGGCAGCGCTTCCGCAGTCGGTCACACGTGCGGAGTCGAAGCAGACCTTCCTCTCCCCGTTCCAGCGAGCAGCGGAGGTAGTAGATCTTCTCCACGGAATCCCAGCAGCACGACGGCGTGGTGGTGGTGGTGGAGTAGAGAATTCTGCAGGGCTTCGCCTATGCCTGTGCAGAAGAAAGGTGGAGGAGAGAGGCGGCAGAGATTGGAGTTATGGGAGCGGGCTAGGAGGGGGCGCCCCTGCCCTTCTATTTAAGGGGGGAGGCGCGCCTGGGGAGGGAGAGTCCTAGTAGGACTCCCCTCCTATGGCCGGCGGTGGGAAGGGGGGAGGAGTCCTCCTCCCCCACGAATCCGTGTCTTGCCCCACTAGGTTTCCTTTGACCCTTTCTTGGTTTTCAAGCAAACTCCAAGAAATCCTCTAGAACCTTCCAGAACATTCCGAAACCTTCTAGAACCCTCATACAAATACTCCGGAACTTTTCCTAACTCAGAAAATGATCCCCTATATATGAATCTTATTCTCCGGACCATTCCGGATCTCCTCGTGATGTTCCAGATCCATTCCGAGACTCCGAACAACATTCGATCTCCAACGCACATTCCATATCTACTTAAAACAACTTCGAACCTTAAGTGTGTCACCCTACGGTTCGTGAATATGTAGACATGACAGAGACACATCTCCTATCAATAACCATCAGCGGGACCTGGAGATCCATAATGGCTCCCACATACTCAACGATGACATCGTGATCGATTGAACCATTTACATACGAAACCAATTCCCTTTGTCACGCGATAGTATACTTATCCGAGGTTTGATCGTCAGCATCTCCATACCTAGTTCTACCTCGTTACTGATAAGTACTCTTTACTCATTTCGTGATATGTCATCCCTTGTGACCTAGTCACATGCTTGCAAGCTGACTAGATGACATTCCACCGAGAGGGCCCAGAGCATATCTATCCGTCAAATGGATGGACAAATCCCAATCTTGGTCCATGCGCTTCAACACATACTTTCAGAATACCCAATGACACTTTTATAACCACCCAGTTACGAAGCGGCGTTTGATGTCATCAAAGTATCCATCCGGTGATGGTGATTAACATGACCTCATGGTCGAAGGATTAGGTTACTATGTATTTGAAAGCTTACAGCAATACGAACTTAATGACTTGATCTTATGCTACGCTTTCTATGGGTGTGTGTCCATCACATCATTCTCCTAATGATATAACCTTGTTATTAATCACATCCTAATGTCCATGATCAAGAAACCATGATCATTAATTAATCAACAAGCTAGTTCAACAAGAGGCTTACTAGGGACTCTCTTATGTTTACAAAACACACAAGTATTAGTGTTTTCTAATAATACAATTATAGCATGTGATGTAAACATTCATCATAAACACAAAGATATAATAATAATCACTTTTATTATTGCCTCTTGGGCATATCTCCAACAGTCTCCCACTTGCACTAGAGTCAATAATCTAGATTACATGGTAATATACCGAACACCCATGGCGTTCTGGTGTTGGTCATGCTTTGCCCTAGGGAGAGGTTTAGTCAACAGATCCGCCACATTCAGATCAGTGTGTACTTTGCAAATCTTTATGTCACCATCTCGGACATACTCGCGAATAGCGTGGAAACGTAGCTTGATGTGGTTCAGCTTGCTATGTGACCTTGGCTCCTGTGCATTAGCTATGGCACCTGTGTTGTCACAGTAGATGGCCATCGGGTCCAACGCACTGGGAACCACGCCAAGCTCAGTAATGAATTCCGTCATCCAAACGGCTTCTTGTGCAGCCTCCGAAGCAGCTATGTATTCCGATTCAGTTGAAGATTTCGCCACAACGCTTTGCTTCGCACTCCTCCAGCTCACTGCAGCACCATTCAAAATAAATACGTATCCCGACTGTGACTTTGAGTCATCCAGATCGGTGTTCCAACTAGCATCGGTGTAACCGTTTACAACAAGTTGTTCATCACCTCCATAAGAAAGAACCATATCCTTAGTCCTATTTAGGTACTTTAGGATATTTTTGACCGCTGTCCAGTGCTCCATTCTAGGATTACTTTGATATCTGCTAGTCAAACTAACAGCATGTGCTATATCCAGTCTTGTACACAGCATGGCATACATGATGGAACCTATGGCTGAGGCATAGGGAATATTATTCATTTTCTCTCTATCTTCTGCCGTAGCTGGACTTTGAGTTTTACTCAAGGTCTTACCTGACAACATGGGCACGAACCCTTTCTTGCTATCTTCCATTCTAAACTTCTTTAGAACTTTGTCCAAGTATGTACTTTGTGAAAGCGCTATTAGGCGTCTTGATCTATCTCTATAAATCTTGATGCCTAGAATGTATGCCGCTTCGCCAAGATCCTTCATTGAAAAACTATTATTCAAATAGGTTTTGACGCTATTAAGAAGTTCTATATCATTCCCAATCAACAATATGTCATCTACATATAGTACTAGGAATGCTACAGAGCTCCCACTCACTTTCTTGTAAATACAAGCTTCTCCATAAGTTTGTATAAATCCAAAGTTTTTGATTACTTTATCAAAACGTTGATTCCAACTCCGGGATGCTTGCTTCAGTCCATAAATGGAGCGTTGAACCTTGCATACCGTGTCAGCATCTTAAGGATCGACAAAACCCTTGGGTTGTACCATATACAATTCTTCCTCAATGTCACCATTAAGGAATGCCGTTTTGACATCCATCTGCCAAATCTCATAATCGAAATGTGCAGCAATTGCTAACAAAATCCTCACAGACTTTAGCTTCGCTACTGGTGAGAAAGTCTCATCATAGTCAACTCCTTGAATTTGTCGGAACCCTTTCGCGACAAGTCGAGCTTTATAGATGGTAACATTACCATCAGCATCAGTTTTTCTCTTGAAAATCCATTTGTTCTCGACAGCCTTACGGCCATCCGGTAAGTCCACCAAAGTCCACACTTGGTTTTCGTACATGGATCCCATTTCGGATTTCATGGCTTCTAGCCATTTGTCGGAATCTGGGCTCACCATAGCTTCTTCATACGTCGCAGGGTCATCAGCGTTGTCCACCAACATGACGTTCAAGGCAGAGTCATACCAATCAGGAGTGGTACGAACCCTCGTTGACCTGCGAGGTTCAGTAGTAACTTCGTTTGAAGTTTCATGATCATTATCATTAGCTTCCTCTCCAATTGGTGCAGGCGGCACAAAAACATCTTTCGGTGCTGCGCTACTCTCAAATCCGAGAGAAGGTTCAATAACCTCATCGAGTTCTACTTTCCTTCCAGTCACCTCCTTCGAGAGAAACTCCTTCTCAAGAAAGGATCCATTCTTTGCAACGAAATCTTTGCCTTCGGATCTATGATAGAAGGTATACCCAATTGTTTCTTTAGGGTATCCTATGAAGACGCATTTCTCCGCTTTGGGTTCTAGCTTATCAGGTTGTAACTTCTTTACATATGCCTCGCAACCCCAAACTTTAAGGAACGACAACTTAGGTTTCTTACCAAACCACAATTCATACGGTGTCGTTTCAACGGATTTAGATGGTGCCCTATTTAAAGTGAATGCGGCTGTCTCTAATGCATAGCCCCAAAATGATAACGGTAAATCTGTAAGAGACATCATAGATCAGACCATATCTAAGAGAGTTCGATTACGACATTCGGACACACCATTACGCTGTGGTGTTCCCGGCAGTGTCAACTGTGAAAGTATTCCACATTTCTTTAAATGCATGCCAAACTCATAACTCAGATATTCACCTCCACGATCAGAACGCAGAAATTTAATCTTCTTGTTATGATGATTTTCCACTTCACTTTGAAATTCCTTAAACTTCTCGAAAGTTTCGGACTTATGTTTCATAAAGTAGACATACCCATATCTACTCAAGTTATCCGTCAAAGTGAGAACATAACGATATCCACCACGCAATGCTACACTCATTGGACCGCACACATTGGTATGTATTATTTCCAATAAGTCTGTAGCTCGCTCCATTATTCTAGAGAATGGAGTCTTAGTCATTTTTCCCATTAGACATGCTTCGCATCTTTCAAGTGATTCAAGAAGTCCATCAGAATGGAGTTTCTTCATACGCTTCACTCCAATGTGACCAAGACGACAGTGCCACATGTATGTAGAATTATCATTCAATTTTATTCGTTTAGCATCTATGTTGTGAACATGTGTATCACTACTATCGAGATTCAGTAAGAATAAACCATTCATCTCAGGTGCATTACCATAAAAGATATTACTCATATAAATCGAACAACCTTTATTCTCGGACTTAAAAGAGTAACCGTCTCGCAATAAACAGGATCCAGATATAATATTCATGCTTAACGCAGGCACCAAATAACAATTATTCAAATTTAAAACTAATCCCGAAGGTAGATGTAGAGGGAGCGTGCCGACGGCGATCACATCAACCTTGGAGCCATTTCCAACGCGCATCGTCACCTCATCTCTTGCCAGTCTTCGCTTATTCCGCAGCTCCTGTTTCGAGTTACAAATATGAGCAACCGAACCAGTATCAAATACCCAGGCACTACTACGATTACTAGTAAGATACACATCTATAACACATATATCAAATATACCTTTCTTCTTGATGTTGCCGTTCTTCAGATCCGCCAGGTACTTGGGGCAGTTACGCTTCCAGTGACCAGCACCCTTGCAGCAGAAGCACTCAGTTTCAGGCTTAGGACCAGCCTTGGGCTTCTTAGCAGGTGCGGCAGCTTTCTTGCCGTCCTTCTTGAAGTTGCCCTTGTTCTTAGGCTTGCCCTGTCTCTTGAAATTGGTGGTCTTATTGACCATCAACACTTGGTGCTCCTTCTTGATCTCCACTTCAGCAGTTTTCAGCATGGACGACAGTTCAGGCAACGTCTTGTTCATGCAGTGCATGTTGTAGTTCATCACAAAGTTCTTGTAACTTGGTGGCAGTGATTGAAGGAGACGGTGAATCCCCAATTCATTAGGAATCGATATTCCCAACTCTTGGAGCTTCTTAGCGTACCCAGACATGGTGAGCACGTGCTCGCTAACGGAGCTTCCCTCTTCCATCTTACAGTTAAAGAATTTTTCGGAGGCCTCATAGCTCTCCATGGCCGCGCGAGTCTCAAAAATTAGCCTGAGCTCCTTAATGATCTCAAACGGGTCGTGGTGCTCAAAACGCTTCTAGAGCTCCGATTCTAAACCGTACAAGATGGCACACTGAACTGTGGAGTAATGATTTTTCCGAGTGGCAAAAACATTCTTTTCGTCATCGGTGGCATTATCTGCAGGTGGGTCACCTAGCGGTGCATCGAGCACATAGGTCAACTGACCAGCCCTGAGGACGATCTTCAGTCCACGGAACCAGTCCGTGAAATTGCTTCCATTGTTCTTAAGCTTTTCTTTCTCTAGGAACGCATTGAAATTGATGGAGGGGGTCGCCATAATCTACAACAATTTGCAAGTAGTTTAGACTAAGTTTATGACAAATTGAGTTCAAATTTAATTATTAAACTACCTAGGTGAACTCCCACTCAAAACAACATCCCTCACATTGTCTTAGTGATTACACGAACCAAGTCCACTACACCAAGTCCGATCTTCACGAGAGAAGATGTAGTTTCATCGGCGAACAATCTTCATGTTCATCATATCATTTATATGACTCATGCTCTACCTTTCGGTATTTCGTGTTCCGAGACCATGTCTATACATGCTAGGCTCGTCAAGACAACCTTAGTTTCCTCATGTGCAAATCTGGCTTGCACCCGTTGTATGCACACGTAGAATCTATCACATCCGATCATCACGAGATGCTTCGAAACGACGAGTCTTAGCAACGGTGCCAACTAAGGGTGAACACTTTATTACTTGATATTTAGTGAGAGGGATCATCTTATAATGCTACCGTCGCGATCTAAGCAATACAAGATGCATAAAGGATTAACATCACAGGCAATTCATAATTAGTGTGATATGATATGGCCTTTTCTTCTTGCGCCTTTGATCTCCATCTCCAAAGCACGAACATGATCTCCATCATCACCAGCATTGCGTCAAGGTCATTGGCGCCGCTTGATGGTTGTCCATCATCACCAGCAACTATTACAACTACTTGGAATAAAGCTATTACAAGATGAATAGACACGCAGGTCTTAACAGAATTAAAGACAACCATTAGGCTCCTGCCGGTTGCCATATTACAACAAGGATCATTGCATACATCAAATACAATCACAATCACATGATGGCCATATCACATCACAAAACCCCTGCAAAAACAAGTTAGACGCCTCTAATTTTCTTTGCAAGTTTTACGTGGTTTGGGGCTTTCGCATAAGACCGATCTTACCTACGAACAAGAACCACAATGTTGATACAAGTGTTGTCAAGATGCTCATTGTAAATTGAATCTTAACTATGGTGGGAGAGACAGACACCCGCAAAGCCACTTGTGCAAAGCAAGTTGCACGTCAAGCATGGAGCAAGTCTCATGTGTGATGACATGTAATGTTAGCCCGAGCCGCTTCATCCCACCATGCCGCAAGATGCAAAGTACACGCTAAGACACCGACAACAAAAGCATCAACGCCCACAAAAACATTGTGTTCTACTCGTGCAACAGATCTACGCATAGATACGGCTCTGATACCACTGATGGGTTCGTAGCATGGAAAACAAAAAAATTCTACCGCAAGAACGAACAAAACCCAGATCTAATCTAGATAAAAGCCAAATCTAATCTATTAAACATGAGCAACGAGATAGATAGGAACTAACCCTCGTAGATCCGAAAGCATTAACGAGATTAGATCTCATGGTTGATGTAGTCGATCACTTGCCGATCTCAAGATCGTGTGGACGATCCTTCCGGCGCCGCGTTCCGGCAGCGCTTCCGTAGTCGGTCAAGTGGACGATCCTTCCGGCGCCGCGTTTCGGCAGCGCTTCCACAGTCGGTCAAGTGGACGATCCTTCCAGCGCCGCGTTTCGGCAGCGCTTCCGCAGTCGGTCACACGTGCGGAGTCGAAGCAGACCTTCCTCTCCCCGTTCCAGCGAGCAGCAGAGGTAGTAGATCTTCTCCACGGAATCCCAGTAGCACGACGGCGTGGTGGTGGTGGTGGAGTAGAGAATTCTGCAGGGCTTCGCCTATGCCTGTGCAGAAGAAACATGGAGGAGAGAGGCAGCAGAGATTGGAGTTATGGGAGCGGGCTAGGAGGGGGCGCCCATGCCCTTCTATTTAAGGGAGGGAGGCGCACCTGGGGAGGGGGAGTCCTAGTAGGACTCCCCTCCTATGGCCGGCGGTGGGAAGGGGGGAGGAGTCCTCCTCCCCCACGAATCCGTGTCTTGCCCCACTAGGTTTCCTTTGACCCTTTCTTGGTTTTCAAGCAAACTCCAAAAATCCTCTAGAACCTTCCAGAACATTCCGAAACCTTCGAGAACCCTCATACAAATACTCCGGAACTTTTCCTAACTTAGAAAATGATCCCCTATATATGAATCTTATTCTCCGGACCATTCCGGATCTCCTCGTGATGTCCCG
Organism: Avena eriantha; assembly: GCA_910589775.1. NCBI lineage: Eukaryota > Viridiplantae > Streptophyta > Magnoliopsida > Poales > Poaceae > Avena > Avena eriantha. The sequence goes on from OU342740.1 coordinate 466,353,990, forward strand.
GATCCATTCCGAGACTCCAAACAACATTCGATCTCCAACGCACATTCCATATCTACTTAAAACAACTTCGAACCTTAAGTGTGTCACCCTACGGTTCGTGAATATGTAGACATGACAGAGACACATCTCCTATCAATAACCATCAGCGGGACCTGGAGATCCATAATGGCTCCCACATACTCAACGATGACATCGTGATCGATTGAACCATTTACATACGAAACCAATTCCCTTTGTCACGCGATACTATACTTATCCGAGGTTTGATCGTCAGCATCTCCATACCTAGTTCTACCCTTTTACTGATAAGTACTCTTTACTCGTTCCGTGATATGTCATCCCTTGTGACCTAGTCACATGCTTGCAAGCTGACTAGATGACATTCCACTGAGAGGGCCCAGAGCATATCTATCCGTCAAATGGATGGACAAATCCCAATCTTGGTCCATGCGCTTCAACACATACTTTCAGAATACCCAATGACACTTTTATAACAACCCAGTTATGAAGAGGCGTTTGATGTCATCAAAGTATCCATCCGGTGATGGTGATTAACATGACCTCATGGTCGAAGGATTAGGTTACTATGTATTTCAAAGCTTACAGCAATACGAACTTAATGACTTGATCTTATGCTACGCTTACTATGGTTGTGTGTCCATCACATCATTCTCCTAATGATATAACCTTGTTATTAATCACATCCTAATGTCCATGATCAGGAAACCATGATCATCAATTAATCAACAAGCTAGTTCAACAAGAGGCTTACTAGGGACTCTCTTATGTTTAAAAAACACACAAGTATTAGTGTTTCCTAATAATAAAATTATAGCATGTGATGTAAACATTCATCATAAACACAAAGATATAATAATAATCACTTTTATTATTGCCTCTTAGGCATATCTCCAACAGATCGGAGAGGGGTCTCGATCATGTCTGCATTATTCACGAACCGTAGGGTGACACACTTAAGGGATACCGACACCATTTAGGAGCAAATATGTTTCAGATAAAGATTTAAGAAAGCGCTGGAATCATTTCGATGGAAACCGGAATCGTTTCGGGTGAAATTGCAGAAACTGGTTATGCATGTGATATTGAAATGTTGCAGGGGGTTTTATGTGAATGTTTGTTAATTAATGTAATTGACAAAATTCTGAATAAAATAAATAAAAGTGTTTTATTTAATGAGAACTTGCATTAAATTTGGTGGAAATTTAATGGAGGTGAGTGGAATTTTGAGTGGGTGGCTAATTATGTGAGTGGGAGCTCCACCCACATGAATGTGGAAGAGGTGGGGGCACCTCCCTTGGCCGCCAGCCATGGTGAGGGGCTGCCCCCCCTCTCCCTTAAAAGGCCCCCCACTCCCTCCTCTCATCTCGCACCAGCTCCTCATGAAGGTTCTCTTCTCCCTCTAGTTATTCCCCATGGTCTCGGATTAGCGAGATACATGTTCCCGGTGGCTTTATCTAGAAAGGAGTTGCTACTTCTGCTGCATCGCTGGAGCGAGGAGGCGGAGGTTGTTCGGTGGACCGAACGTGTGTGCGATCACGGATGTACCGCTACTTTGCGGTGCTGGACTTGATGGTGCTGGACCTGATGGACCTGTCGGACTTCCACACGATCTTGAGATCGGCAAGCGTACGACTACATCAACCACGAGTTCCTACTCGTTAACAAAACTCGTTGTCTTCGAGGGTAAGTTCTCCATGGACGTATGTCCAACCGTTGCTCTGTATCTAGTAGATAGATCTTGGCCTATAGTTCTCATCGTAGGAATTTTTTGTTTTCTATGCTGCGAACCCAACAGTGGTATCAGAGCCTGATCTATGCGTAGGTGCTTTGCACGGGTAGTACACATATGTTTATATGTGGGCGATGATGATCGTGTTATTGCATCTTCTATGTACTTTGGATATTGGTGGCATAGTGGGATGAAGCGGCCCGGACCAACCTTACATGTCATCGTACATGAGACCGGTTCCACGACTGACATGCAACTAGTTTTGCATAAGTGGCTAGCGGGTGTCTGTCTCTCCTACTATAGTCAATATCTAATTTACAACGAGTTGCTAATAACTTGGTTATCCTCGTTGTGGTTCATGTTCGTAGGTAAGACCGGTTCTATCTCTGAAAGCCCTAAGCCACGTAAAACTTGCAATTGATAAATTAGAGGCGTCTAGTTTAGATCGTTGCTGGGCTAGTGTCTTGATATGGTATTGTTGTAAGTAGATGTATGGTAGATACTCTTACAACACACTTAACGTGTAAGTTCCATAGACCTTGGCCTTACACACAAAGGAATGATAGATATCATACCACGATGCAAATGATAGAGATCAAATGCATGGACCATATCATGTCACTTTACACATTAGATGTTTGCATCTTATATTGCTAGTTTGGCGCTTTTAGTAGCATTATAAGATGATCCCTCATTTAAATATCAAGATAAAATGTGTTCTTCCTTAAGTATGCACCGTTTTATGGATCGTGTTTCGAGACATCACGTGATGATCGGGTGTACTCAATTCTACGCTTTCATGCAACGGGTGTAAGACAGTTTTACACACGCGAATACTAAGATTCTTACTTGGCGAGCCTAGCATGTACAGACATGGCCTCGGAACACGGACCGAAAGGTTAAGCATGAGTCGTATAGTTGATGTGATGACCATATTGATGCTCCCCTTTGAAGCTACACCGACTCGCGTGATGATCGGACTTGGTGTAGTGGATTTGGTTCATGTAATCACCAAAAAGGCACGAGGGATGTCGTTTTTGAGTGGGAGTTCATTTCTAATTTGCATTAGTCGAACTTAATTTGTCATAAACTAAATCAAAGTGAATTTGCATAATTGGTTGTAGTCATTGGCGTATGTTCACTACCTTATGCTTAGTTTTAATTGAGATAATAGAACTATAGAATTCTGGATATTTACTTTATGAACTGTCATCGTATTGTTTTGAATGTCAATTTAAAGTTTATAAGTCCTATTGAAAAATTTCAGCAAACTATATTTACTCTATGAAGTTTAATAAGTAGTATTAAATAAACTGGTTCTGCATGTGATATTGAAATGTTGCAGGGGGTTTTATGTGAATGTTTGTTAATTAATGTAATTGAAAAAATTCTGAATAAAATAAATAAAAGTGTTTTATTTAATGAGAACTTGCATTAAATTTGGTGGAAATTTAATGGAGGTGAGTGGAATTTTGAGTGGGTGGCTAATTATGTGAGTGGGAGCTCCACCCACATGAATGTGGAAGAGGTGGGGGCACCTCCCTTGGCTGCCGGCCATGGTGAGGGGCTTCCCCCCCTCTCCCTATAAAAGGCCCCCCACTCCCTCCTCTCATCTCGCACCACCTCCTCGTGAAGGTTCTCTTCTCCCTCTAGTTATTCCCCATTGTCTCGGATTAGTGAGAAACATGTTCCCGGTGGCTTTATCTGGAAAGGAGTTGTTGCTTCCGCTGCATAGCTGGAGCGAGGAGGCGGAGGTTGTTCGGTGGACCGAACGTGTGTGCGATCACGGATGCATCGCTACTTTGCGGTGCTGGACTTGATGGTGCTGGACCTGATGGTGCTGGAGCTGCTGGACCTGTCGGACTTCCACACGATCTTGAGATCGGCAAGCGTACGACTACATCAACCACGAGTTCCTACTCGTTAACAAAACTCGTTGTCTTCGAGGGTAAGTTCTCCATGGATGTATATCCACCCGTTGCTCTGTATCTAGTAGATAGATCTTGGCCTATAGTTCTCATCGTAGGAAATTTTTTGTTTTCTATGCTGCGAACCAAACATCAGTGCCTATAGTTCTCATCGTAGATAGATCTTCGGGGTCCTGACAGCGTGCCGACCACTTTCTCGCCGCGCGTCTGCTCCCGCTTGATCGCCTTGTGTTCCGTGCTATCGGCAACCTATTCTGCCGCTCTGCTTGATGCATCTTTACTGTTCTCTTGTCTCCTGCCATATGCATCAGTGCCTACAATTCATCCAGGTGTTTGGGCGTCTGAGACCTGTTCGATGAAATTCCTGTAAGAGCTTCTGATTTGAAATATTGTAGCCGGTGTTTTTGATGCCCTGCAGTATTGTGGGCGTTCTACTTCATCAGGTCTGGCTTCGTCTTGTCACGCCACACAGGAGTCCGTTGTGTGATGTTGCTACCTCTAGACAAGGTTTCTCCCTAACGTCTGCCCCTTTCACGAAGTCAGCTACCTCCGCTACTCCGAGCATATCCCAAATACTATCTCCTTGCCTCTCCGATCCAAACCGTAAGGCCCCGACCCTTATCCTATTTTGTATAAAGTGTCATATACCTTGTACGCATTTAATCATTCATGCTTGCATCGCATAACATGTGATTTGGATTAAATAGCCGATTCACCTAATAATTAATATGGAGACTATATGAGGGCTTTTCTAGTCTTATATTCCATTTAAATTGGTGTAGCGAACCGATGCCATGTTTCGCCCTATTATTACAACATTTAAATTGCGGGGGTTTTAAATAACTTGAACCGTTTAATTAAATGTCGGGACCCCCGGTTCCGCTTAATACTGCCAAATTGCACCGCATCTGCATCATATTATAATCATGCCGGATCTTCTGTCGTAGTATTAAATATTGCATCTGGTGTTTCTTCTAGTGTTTGCTTCTTCGCGGATTAGGCTGATGTGTTGATGCGAGTTTCGACAAGTTCTCCGGATATGATCCTGCGGCAGTGTTTTCCCAGGCGAGCATTCTCCCCCTTTCTACCTATTTTGCATTTATAGTCTTTACTTCCTCCTGTTGATCTATTGCTATCCGTGTCGCGATGCTTTAGTTTCCGTGCACCAGTTATATCCCGTGCAACCTCTATATTGCCTTGGACACCTCCTATTACCTGTGTTTGGTAGATAGCGGGCCTTGCGAGTCGTAGTTGCTTGCTTAGGTGCGATCTTGTGTTGTCAAGTACCACAGTTGTTGGAATGATGGCATATGTTTATTGGTGGAGATGCTTATTGGTGGAGATGATTATGACTTTAAATACAACCATTAAAATGCTAGATATAACTAATGCAGAGGCATCGGTGGGCAATAGATGTTATTTGGTTTTTCCACGCTCACTTGTGTCCCGTAGGACCCCGAGTACTTGATACCTGTTCCTTGATTTTTTTTCGCACAATCCACATCCGGGAGGCCTTATGGACCATCCTAAGCCAGAGCTTGATTCATTTCTATTTCTTGGGGCCACGAAGTAGTTTGGGGCTTTATTACTATCATGTACCTATGCCATGCTTTACTGCTTTATTTAAGATTGTGCGTGGAGCACCTGTACTGTTTTGGATCGCGCCACGTTTTCGCGGTATCGACAGGTCCAATCAAACTTTCAGGTTCTCAGTCGTTTACAACCGTTGTCGCAAACCCTGGGTCCGTTCCAGAGCCGGCCAACTTCGTTGCGGGTAGCGTAGTGGGGTGGCCCCCTGAAATATTTTATGAATCCTGTGATCGCTTTGTCGTGAATGCCTCGTTGGGTTTTGAGTTGGTTTTTCCGAGGTTGATCGAGTGTGTGTTGCTATTTGTGCACCCCTGCAGGGTAAAACTTTCTGAAAGCCGTGTCCGCGGTTATGGACGACTTGGAGCACAGTATCTCGATCATAGACAAGCATAACTAAAGTAGTGCTATAAATTTGACTTAATATATCTGACTAGTAACCATCTTCACTATAACGGAAAGGATATTAAAAATGCCAACCACTGCTGGATCTGGGATGTTTGTTATATCTGCCTAGTAAGTTTTGTAACTCCAAAGGAATGTGATAAAAGTGCCAACAACTGCTGGGTTTTGGGATTTCTCAGGACAATTATATCTGTCTAGTAAATATTCCAACTACCACAGAATGGTTAATTAAAATTGCCCACTAGTTATGCTTCAGGATGACTCATGCTATCTATATCTGATTAGTAACTACTGCAACTATAACGGGATGAGTAAAATTGCCAACTGTGTGAGTTTCTTGGTCCGACTTCCTCGTTTGGTCTCGAGGGGGAAATACCAGGATGGGTTTGTTTGGTGTTAGTATCAGCTTGAATCCGAATAGGTCTTTCTTATCTCTCTCTAATAGTCGATAGTTGTACCGAGTCTCTATAGGTTGTTTAGTGCATGTTGTGCTGCCGCTTCAGTCCACCATACCTATGTAGGCGAGAGCCGCCGAATTCTAGCCTCGCCGTGTACTGGCCTCAGTACTGACGCTCCTCTTTTTCCTTTTCCCTTTGTCGGCACCCCTTTTGTTTTAGCAGGTTTGAGATCGACGTCGTTAGCTGGGTTACCCTTCCGGCTTGGCCTGGGCAGGGTTATGGACGCCATTGGTTATTCTTCAGGGCTCTTAGCCCCATTTGCATCTTGTCCGTAGTCGGACGCTCTATCGTTTCGGGGTGATTTGGATCTTTGTATATTATATCTGTATTCTTGACTCACGGAGTCGTTGTTGTATATATATCTGTTCTATGGGTCCCATCAAGGACTGTTGTGTAATGCTATTACTTCGTTTTCCACCCGCACGAAAGTGCCTGGTGGGCGTCCTTGAATCGTTTCTATGCGTGTTTGGCGGAAAGGGCTAAAACTTGCATAGGGCCGATTCGAGGGTGTTACATTGGTGATGGTCGTTTTACACCTATTGACTTTGGCGATGCCTGAGATAACATGATATTAACCCCTGGGGATCTCACAATAGGAATTACCGGTGACTTCAACCTCTTCTTTGAGAGAGCTTTTGGGGGTCTTATACTTTCTCCTAAACAAAGATAGCAGTCAGAACCACAAAAAATTGTTCAAATCAGAACAACGGTCTAAACAAATTACAAAGGAAACAATGTTTAGGACCAAAACCAGCAGTACTGCTTACACAAATTTGTACAACCTGACCACACCACACTACACCACTACTACAGTAGCACTCTCTCACTTAGTTTGTACAACCTGAGCACACCACACTACACCACTACTACAGTAGCACTCTCTCACTTAGCTGTTGCTAGCTGTCTCCTTTTCGCCCATCATGTAACCTCCATCCTTGTTCCTACCTAGCTGCTGCTGCTGCCTTCTTTATCGCTTTTTAAAATCTGTCAGACTTCTTCTAACTAACTAACTCAGACTAGTAGTTAGTTAAATGTCACCCTTAACATGGCCCCCTGAAGCTCTGCAGTGAGCAAGGTGAACATGCAACAATGTCATCTCATTTCTTGCAAGCAAGAGACCATACAACAATGCCATCTCATTTTTGTACAAGCAACAAAACATTTGTAGTATTACCAGGAGTTAATTACTAGCTAGCAAAGTTGGTGAAAATTTATGTGGCATTGATATGAAATGGAATTATTGCCATTGTACTGTACGTATTGCTACCACTAACTACCATATCTCTTGGATCTAATCTGATTAATGCGCAGTAGTAGTCCTGAACACATGCAGCATGATGCCACAAATATTGGCCATCAAATCACCAACTTACGGCCATTAAATTACGTGAGTGGCTGAAGCTAAATTAAGCGGCCACTTAGCTTAGCAAATCTGTGAGTGAGTTGTTGCAATGACCAAACTCTCACTTGGCAAGACACAACAAGGGGGAAACAAAATAGAACTCTTACACTGCTAGTCTCGGTCAGCGAGCATAGCCAAAAAAATACCTTGTGATACTGAAGAAATTTGCACTACAAACGATCATGAACACTATTGAATTTCTCATGGAGTAAAAATAGCAAATATCATAAAATATATATGAACATCTCTGGTCTGCACTCAGCACAAAGGGTGTGCAAGCATCTTCTTGATCTGGGAAGGTTTCTTGTACAGATTTTGAGTTCAGAATCTTGGGGGGGGGGGGGGGGGGGAGTGGTTACCTTGAGCGGCTAGGATAGGACAGGAGCATGGGTTGTGGCCGGAGCTGGAGCAGAAACCGGGACATGGGCACGCGCGGGGGCCGGACATGGATCGGCAGCCAGAGCAGCATCCAGGACAGGGGCATGGGCGGGCGGCGGAGGTTGAGCGGTGACGGCGAGTGACGGCGAGGGAATGGACGGAGGAACTCCAGCATGGGCAGGTGGCGGCCGTGCAGATGGCGGAGGCGGCGGTAGTGGAGATGGCGGAGGCGGCGGCGCCGTCGACCCCGGCATCACGACTCAGCTTCGACGACTCGCTAGGTTTTGCCTTATGCGGGTATGCGGGTTTGCAGAAAATGAGGTGGCAACGCGGGCTCGCCGCTTCGACCCACTCGCTACGACGCGGTCGGCCCAGCGGCACTTCGTGGGCCGTTTTTACGGGGCGGCGTAGCGGGAAGGCCCGCCCCACTTGCAGCCCTAGCCACACCGCTGGAACGCACGTATCTGATGCTTGCCTTCACTTTCAAGCCACTCGCTGACGCTGTTAGCCTGTTACGATTAGTCGGTTGGGTTTGCTTGCAGACGCATGGATCGACGGTGCGAATTACGGACGAGATTCGCTTTCGGAGATCAGTTCATGTTTCATGTTTGTTTCCGTCGTGGGCACCGGTGGTGGCGCTGTACTGATGTTAATGGCGCAGCAGCCAGCAGAGGCGGAGAGCGAAAGGGCGACGCGGCAGGGCAGACGAGGGAGTCCAGAGTCAGGAAGAGGATGACGCCGTGGCACAATAGCTGCGGCCGGTGGAGGCCAGTCGGCTGCAGCCTGCAGCCGGCGGAGGCAGGTCGTCAGGCGGCCAGCGCGTGCCTATGAGTTGCCGCTCAGTAGCTAGAGCTGACAAAGAGAAAGAACTGCTCCGGTGGGTATACGTGGAGTTCTCTTGGTTTTGTTTACTAGTAGCATTTTTATTGGAAAATGAAGTGTAATCATCCTTCTGTGCAGTTGTGTTGTAAATCAATGCAATGTGAAACTTCATGCAATCGTGTCCTCCCTTGTAGAATGAGCCGAATTGTATGTTTTCAGACATCCCCTTCTAGATCTGAACTTCTCAGACTTGAAATTGAGCGGGATGAAAAACAAATTGATTCTACAGTCATGTCTCCAGCCATAGTCTAGCATTGAAACTCAAGAAACAACTCAAGTCATACACGTAGGCATTGGTAGTCAGGAATCAACAAATAAAATTCAAAGTACTAACAGCCATGCAAGTCTCGTACTAGGAAACATAGGAAAATAATACTCACTCCGTCTCAGAACAGATGCCGCAAATTTGAATGATTTGGATGTATCTAGGATTTCGTATATAGATACATCTAAATTGAGACAAATTTTCGACATCTATTTTGAGACGGAGGGAATAGATTATCTTGCACTTGTTTCTTCGTCTTGTTCTTGTAGGCTTCCTCTTAACATTGTTGCTTGGCTCCAGGGATTTTGCAGTAGCGCTCCATAACTCATGTTCATTAGTGATGAAGAAGCTCGTCAGGACTGATCATGTGCATTCGAGTAGACAGAAGCAGGGCCAAGTTGAACTGACGTTTTGGGACTTGTTACTGCCCTCTCTGTCTCTTCTCCGGGTGTAACAAATGTTGCAAATTCAATAAGTGAGCATGAAAAACTCAACAATTCTACAAAAAAAAATTATTTTTCTTTCTTTGTATACAAGCTACGTTCAAGCTTTTTTTTTCGAAATTCCACCGATCTATTAATGATCATCAACAGTAGTACAAAGAGCCTTAAAAAGTAATAGGAATTACAAATAGGTCAATGGATCACCTAGCGACGACTACAAACACTAGCACGAGCCGAAGGCGCGCCGTCGTCCTCGCCCCTCCATCACCGGAGCCGGGCAAAGCTTGTCGTAGTAGAGCTTGTTGTACTAGACAGACAGGAAGTCGTCGTGCTAAGGCCCCATAGGACCAGCGCACAAGAGTAGCAACCATTGCCGAAGATGACAATCATAGATCGAAAGAGACTGACCTCAAACCACACCGACGAATACGGAAAACGATCGGATCCCAAGAGATCCGCCGGACACGACTCCACGCGCCCTCTGTTGGCACCAGATGCACCACTGCAGCGAGAATAGGGCGGGAAGGACTTTATTCTAACTTCAGGACCTAGCCGCCGTCTCAACATCGCTAAGAAGACAGTGAAAAAAGGCTAAACAAAAACGAAAACCCTTCCACCGACGAGAGGCCGTGGTCCACCACACCTCCAAGGCCCTAAGACCACCGGAGACAGAGCGAACCTGCGACATCGTTGGCGAGGGGACAAAACCCTAGATGGGTTTAGGTGATCGCTTGGCGGCTGCCTCTACTCCGTACCGGTTCGGTAACTAGCTAGGTTCAAGCTTACATGTCTTCTTTGATAAAGATTTGCTTGCTCTTGATGTATCACTTGTGACCGTCTGTAAGAATACAAACAAGTACGGACGCGGCGATTCCACACAGTGTAGGACGTATAGGTCTTATCCAACGGACTACAACAATTTAAGATCCGTGCAAGGCTATTTTACATAGACAACCTGCACATGTACACTTCTCCTCCCTATAGGAAACAAAGTAGACTTTGTACACCTTGGTCGACAGCACCCACCCCTGTTCTTCTTTGTCCCAGCAGCCCCATTCTTCCCTGGCCTCCATGAACTCTGGGCCGCCAGATCCCTCCGGCCACCCTGTACCCGCGTAGGCGGAGAGGATGATGAGTCGCCACTAGGAATCCCGCCAGCAACCACCATCGGAGCGCCCATCCTGCTATCCCTCTCCCGAGATCCTTGATGTACCTTTACGACCCCACCGCCACCACAGATCTGTGCTCCACCATGGCTGACCTCATTCTAGTGAAGAGTGAACGGGGAAGAAGCTTGCCAGCGCGTGGATCTTGCCTCGTTTCTTTCCCTGAACTGAATTTCTTGTTCTAGACGAATGATTTTTGTTCGGTTGGTTTTATTGGTTGCATTCTTTTGTGCTGCAAAGAAATTTCTCAAACTTTCCTTCCATGCGTGCCGTCCCCTTGACAAGTGATCATGGAATATTATTTTCCCAATGAAACTTTCCTTCCACATAGTACGGTGGCATTAATTAGTGCTATTAATCCAAATTCATGCGGGGAGTATTGCAGATTTGGGACTAATCCTGGGATTGTATTGGTGGAACCTTCCATGTATGGTTCAGATTTTGTTGAGAAGTAATGCTTCATGGGAGATTTGCTACACAGATTTTTTTACAGACGTTGTAACATGCCATAATGGTAACCTTAGGGTGTTTACAGACGTGAAAATGACACATACACGAAGCACCAAACTAACAAAATTAAATAGAACCTGGAACATATTTAGCTAATCATAAGCCTGAAACTATTATATTAGCTTCATTGTAACATGTATGGTGGAATGGTGACTCGATTGGTGCAGAATATAATAAAGTAGAAACATTGGTTATACTTTGCAAGATAGTAGGGGGCTGACGGATTAAAATTCAAGTAATTCGAGGGGCTTTCCGCGATGTCTAGATGTCAGTATGCAGATCTTAAAGCATATTTGGACGGTTCTAAATAAGACAGAGACCCCAGACACTGTGTGGGATTGGTTTTTCGAAACAAGTACCATATGATAAATCTTTTTGACTGAAAGGCAGTGCAGTGCTCGGAAATGTATTTTTGAACCCGGGTGCATTTGCATTTGGTACAAAAATAACATATTTTAAATGTTGAAAAATTTCAAAAAAAATATTCTCATGTGTAGCTTCATGTTTTAGGTTCACGTGAAGTCATTTCAGGAAAAAAAACGATATGTTTTGTGGGCTGTATAAAAAGACAAAAAATTGTCTTGTGTAGTATGTTACTTTAGCATCAATTTTTGTCTTTTTTGCACAAGTCATCTAAATTTTTTATTTTTCGCGAAACAACTTTGCGCGCATCTAGAACTTGAAGTTCTACGTGCATATTTTTTTTGAATTTTTTGACATTTCAAATTTTGACAAAAATTAAATTCAAATATAAGGTGCATATGCACCCGGGAGCCAAATAGCCACGTCCCGCGTGCAGTGCTGCATTTCATTAAATAATAGAGGGAGCAAAGTGCAGGTGACCAAAACGGTCACAAACTATAAACCAAAAAAAAAGAGCTAGACTAAGAAACAAAGTACAACAAACTATAAACGAAAAAAAAAGAGCTAGACTACGAAACAAAGTACAGGTGATCTCTAATCTGGCTCGTGCGGTCGATTGAGCAGGCCTGCAGCACGGTGCCTCCCTGCCAATGCCCAGCTATCGGCCTCTTTAACGGCACCCACAATATGTTGCCAAACGTTGGTTCCAAATTTTGGTTTAGACTTTTAGAACTAGTTCCTCACATTGGGAGGGTAGTTCTAAATTAGAAGAAAGAGGGAATCGGAGCATGTTCTTGCTCTGAATGCTAAATTGTGGCAAAGAATAGTTTAATGCTTTTTTTTAGGGAAAAGAGAGCTCTTATATATTCATCATAACATTGTAGTTCCTATCCTGTGTTACAAGGGATTCTATGTGATCAGGAAGATTAGATCTCCAAACGCTATGTCCAGAAGAACTGGGGAATCTAGACAAGGCGTCAGCGACCTTGTTACTCTCTCTTCTAGTGAGGATGATTTTGTGGTTTTTGAAACTCTTCAGCAGCTTCTTTGTTTGATCGTAGGTGGCCCAAAGTCTCGATCGGTCTGGAGCCTGGTAGGACAGCGCTTTGGCAACAGAGGCACAATCCACCTCCAGGATAATCTGTTCCTGTGATTGATCGCACATTAGCTTGACGCTGAGCAGAGCAGCTTTAGCTTCAGCTTCTTCAGCGTCGTAGCAACCAAGGATCGGGCTGTACATGGCTATGTAGGTCTTGCCGTGACAGCCCCTAACCACCGCGCCAACTCCGACGACTCTGTTCTTTGCGTTGAAGGAGGCCTCAGAGTTTCTTTTCGTCCATCCCGGGGGTGGAGCTGTCCAGCCAGAGGCCGAGCCTCTAGTTTTAGCTGTGACTGTAGCTGTAGTCTGTTTGTATTTGCTTGTTCCGCAGGCCGTAGACGACGAGATGGTCTCCGAGAAATATGACTCTAGGAAGGTGGTAGAGCCCAGTATCGATTCCTTTCCGTTGTTGTGGATGATGTCGTTCCGCAAATGCCAAGCACGCCAGAGGAGGAGGAGCACTTTAGCTCTGTCCTCATCGTTGATTTGGCTGAGGAGGATGGGGAGCCAGTCCTTCCCGGTCTTCCTGAACAGCTGCTCTTGCGGAAGGTTCCAATGGTCGCGCATAGCCAGGCGAAGGGCAGCAGCTTTGGGGCACACGATGGTGGCATGGTGTGCGTCTTCCATGTCCATGCCGCATATAGAGCATCGGTCAGTCACCTCCAGCGTTCTTCTGAATTTGTTCCTTTTCGTTGCAAGTGTGTCTGTGGCCACTCTCCATCCAAAGACCCGCACCTTAGGTGGAACCCTAGCCTTCCAAATAAGGTTCCACAACGATCTGGTCCCATCGGGTTTGGAGCTGAAGCTGGTCTCATTTGTTTGGTGTTTCAAGTTCAGCGCCAGCCGGTATGCGCTCTTAACCGAGAAGAAGCCATTGTTTTCATAGTGCCAAGCTACCCGGTCTTCAGTATCCTCCTCGGGTAGTTCTATGTTCAAAATGGCCGTCGCATCAAACTCATAGAACAATCATTGATCAGACCAGTGTTCCAAGAGTTGTTTGGAGTGATCAGCTGATGGACCCAACGTATGCGAGAGTTTTTCTTCAGTTTATCCACCTTCAGTCCTGTGTGTCTTGGAAGCCAATTGTCCCGAAGAAATTGGATCGATTTTCCATTGCCGACACGGTGAACAATTCCTTTTTTCAGAAGCTCCAGACCAAACTCAATGCCCTTCCAAGCAGGCGAGGAGTTCGAGGGGAAGGCTGTGTCCAGGATATTTCCGTTCGGGTAGTATTTTGCTTTCAGTACTCTAGCGCATAGGCTGTTGGGTTTTTGCACGAGATGCCAAGCTTGCCTTGCGAGCAGGGCTTGGTTGAAGAGGTGAATATCTCTGAAGCCCAGTCCTCCTTTTCCTTTCGGTTTGGTTAGATTTTCCCATGAGGTCCAGTGAACCTTGCGTTGGTTTTCCGCATCTCCCCACCAAAAGTCTCTGATCAATCTTTCATATTGGTCACAAAAGCCAAGCGACATCTTAAAAATGGACATGACGTAACCCGGGAGAGCATGTGCGACAGATCTTATAAGAGTGTCCTTGGCTCCCTGTGACATGAATCTCTCTGACCAAAATGTGAGTCTCTTTGTAAATCTTTTCATGATTGGTTGGAAGTCTTTGCTTTTCATCCGTCCTTCCGGACAAGGCAGTCCAAGGTATTTCTCTTCGAATGTGGAGGAGGAGACGCCCAGTACTGATTTAATCTCTTCCTGTGTGGCCAACGGACAAGCAAAGCTGAAAAGTAGAGAGCATTTGCTAGGGCTAAGAAGTTGACCCGTGCACCTCTGAAAGAGATTCAGAGTTTTTTCAACGGCCCTTGCCTCCTCGGTGTTGGCTTTGAAGAAGAGGAGGCTGTCGTCAGCGAACAGCAGGTTCGATATTCCTGGGGCTCCCCTCGCAATCTTGAGAGGTGTTATTCTGCCTTCAGTTGTGTCTTTTTTTAGTATGCAAGACAGAGCTTCTCCAACAAATAGGAATAAGTATGGGCTGAGAGGATCTCCTTGTCTGATGCCGCGTGAGGGGTAGAAAGGGTCGAGGGTGTGCCCATTAACCCTGACGGCAAAGCGCACGGAGCAGACGCAGGTCATCACCCAAGACACCCATTTGCTGTGGAAGCCCATTTTCTGAAGTGTCTTCTCCAAGAAAACCCAATCGACCCTATCATAAGCTTTGGATAGGTCAAGTTTGAACGCACAATGATTGTTGTTTGGGTTTCTGCTGCTTTGGATCTTGTGGAAGCTTTCAAATGCTATGATAGCATTGTCGGTGATCAGTCTTCCCGGGATGAATGCACTTTGTGTTTCCGAGATCAGGTCATCTAGAAGAGGTCGGAGCCGGTTAACTAGGCATTTGGAAATGACTTTGTAGATGACGTTGCACAGGCTGATTGGTCTGTAGTCTGCTAGCGTCTCTAGCATTGAGCTTTTTGGAATCAAAACGATCACAGTGTCATTTAGGCCTTCAGGGATGATGCCGCTCTCGAAAAAGCCCTTGACTGCCTTGGTCACTTCGGTTTTGAGCAGACCCCAATTGTGCTGGAAGAAGCGGGCTGGTAGTCCATCAGGACCTGGGGCCTTGAGCGGCCCAATTTGGAAGAGCGCGTCGGCGATTTCCTCATCGCTGAAATCCTTGCATAGACTGACGTTTATTTCTTCAGTGATTGGGCTATGGATGATGTTAATAAGCTCATCAGGGTACACGTTTGGGTCTCTGGTGTACAGGTGCTGAAAGAAATTGTCTGCAAGTACCTTAATTGCCTTTGGATCGTCGGTCCAGTTTCCATTCAGTCCTCTAATTCTTTTTATTCTGTTTTTTGCTTGTCTCCCATTTGCTTTTTTGTAGAAGTAGCTAGTGTTTCTGTCTCCTTCTCTGAGCCATTGCACCCTCGAGCGTTGTCTCCACATCATATCTTCCCTGTGCAGCAGTTCATCAAGTTCGGAGCAGATACTTTTCACTTGCTCATCTCGAGTATCAGTTTTGGCCTCTTTCCATAGTTCTTCAAGCTGTCTTCTCTTTTTGTGAATATTTTTGGTAACACTGCCAAACTTTTTCTTGCTCCAATCCTTTAAATGGTCTCTGGTGTTGCTTAGCTTCTTGATCAGGTCTGCTAAAGAGGTGCTCTCCGGGCTGTTAGACCAGGCGCTCTCAATTTCCTCAGATAAAGAGGCATCTCTTTCCCACATGTATTCATATCTCTGGTTTTTCATTGGTTTGTTGAGTTTAATCTGCTTCTCATATTCAAGCAGGAGAGGCAAGTGGTCTGAACGTGAGGAGCAGATGTGAGTAAGGCGAGCATCCGGGAATAGCTGAGACCAACAGTGAGAGGAGACCGCTCTATCAAGCCGTGCTCTCACATTCCTCTTTTCCTTTTGTTTGTTGTTGAAGGTCCAGGGAGGTCCCGAGAAGCCGATGTCGTGAAGGTTGCAGTATGCGAGAACTTTCCTAAAATCTGCCATCCTACTTTCAGACCTCTTTGTTTCAGAGAAGTGTTCGTGTTGCCACATGGTTTCATTGAAGTCACCGATCATTAGCCAAGGTTCAGAGGCGTTTGGCTTGATCCCGCGCAATGTTTTCCATATGTGGTGCCTCTCTGAACTTTTTGGCTCACCATAGACAAAGGTGGCCCGCCATTGGTGGCCAAAGGGGACTTCTTTGATCAACACATCGAAGTATCTCGAACTCGCTGATAGGATTTTTATTTCTAGTTGTTCATCCCAGTACAAAGCAATTCCCCCTCCTTTCCCTTTACCCGGCTGAGTGCTACAGAATTTGAAACCTAGTCTCTCCCTCAGGGCCTTCAATTTCTTTTCACTTTGTCTGGTATCGCTGATGAACATGATCTTGGGTCTGTATGTGCGGACGAGCAGCATGCTTTTTATTCCACTACCAACACTAAAGTGCATGCACATGAGAACACCCATTCTCTATGTGATTTTATTGAGTTGTGGAACCTGCTATATAAATGTTTGGAACTAGCTATATTGTGGAGTTGTTGCTAAATTTT
Source organism: Avena eriantha (assembly GCA_910589775.1). Classification (NCBI taxonomy): domain Eukaryota; kingdom Viridiplantae; phylum Streptophyta; class Magnoliopsida; order Poales; family Poaceae; genus Avena; species Avena eriantha. The sequence continues at coordinate 466,370,620 of OU342740.1, forward strand.
ACACCAATGCTAAATAGTACTTCATCAGAAATTTGGCTATGGCAACGCTGTGGATGCCCTAAGGATGGTTCAGCGTGCAGGCACGTCGCTGTACAGGTGCGTGTCGCGGGGCCGAACTGTGCGGCGTATGCCGAGGCTGTAGAGTAAACACCTTCCTGTCGTCCATCGCCAAGTCACTGTATCTGCCGTCCCAGCTGTGAGAGTGACGTCTTGTAGCATTGCCCATACCGTTGCGGCCTCTCTGATAGCCTGCAACGATAGATTCCTCTTAAGATGCCTGGTCTAGCGTTGTTCGTCCAGTGCCTGGCCAACCGTGAGCTTTCTCCTGGTGCACGCCTGGAACAGTTGCGGCGCGATGTCACAGAGACACCCTTTGGCAAGCCAGCGATCCGTCCAGAACAGAAGGCGTTGCCCGTTGCCTAAGTGGAAGTTGACAGAGGCCGCGAAGAGGTCTCGAACCTTGTTGTCCATGGGGAGAGGGAGGCCGTGCCATGGCTTGTCGGGTTCAGTCCAGGACTGCCATAACCACCGAGTTCGCAAAGCGATGCTCGTGTCCTGGATGTCTGGGATCCCGAGGCCACCAGGAGACATTGGCTGACACACCGTTTTCCACTTGACAAGGCACTTGCCGTCGGGCGCCACGTCATCTTGGGCCCATAGGAAGCCTCGCCCGATCTTGTCCATGGCTTTGGAGAGCCAAACTGGTGGCGCGATCGCGAGCATCTGAAAGATGGGCATGGCTGCGAGGACGTGCTTCACCAAGACAAGCCTCGCGTCGACGGCAAAGAGTCCGTGCTTCCATCCTTTAACCTTGCTCCTGAGCTTATCAATAGCAGGTTGTTGTAGGTCGTCTTTGCGCAGCCTTTTGTCCGACAGTGGCATGCCCAGGTAACGACATGGGAAGTTTACAACGGCACAGCCCAAAGCTGCCGCGAGATTGGAGGTGTCCAACTCGCTGTAGTGAATTGGCGTGACATTGCTCTGGGCGAAGTTTACAAAAAGTCCGGTCGTCTCTCCGAAGGTTTGCAGCAGAGTCTTGATGGCAGCGACCTCGTTCATAGCTGGATTGACAAAGAGGACGACGTCGTCCGCATAGAGGGATACAAGGTGAGGCAAGCGATGACGATCGATTTGTTGCAGCACTCTCATCCTATCAGCGGTGGTAACCAACTTGGCAAGCGGATCCATGACAATATCGAATAATAGAGGAGACAAGGGGTCTCCCTGGCGCAAGCCACGTCGATGTTGGATAGCATCGGTGAGGCTGCCATTGACCATGACTCTAGTGGATGCAGATGACATGAGAATTGCAATACTGCTAATATAACCAAACTAAATTTTAGTACTCCCTCCGATCCATATTAGTTGACTTGCATTTGTCAGATTCGAATGTATCTAGACATGTTTTAATACTAGATACATCCGAATCTAGATAAATCCAAGTCAAGTAATATGGGTCGGGAGAGAGTACCGATGTTTAGTCCACAATGTGTCATCTTATATAGCACAGTTCACATGCCACTTTGCCAGGGCACAAACTGTTCGGCGAAATGCGGGAGCGGTGGGCAGATGGCGGGTGTTACCTGGGTGCCGGCCTTGAGGACGGGGGCGTGGAAGAGCTCAGCGGGATCACAGGAGTAACATTTTTGTAGCATCTTCAAAGTCGAGTAATGATCATGCTTGTCTGAACAACAAGTAGGTAATGTGTAGAAGTGCAAGTCATTTGGCATTCAGTGTAAGTGCCGAGCATTCATGTAGAATCAGTAGTGGGAACTCACTATTGGTGACTGATTCATATGAGCATATATTATAGTACCGGTGGATCAAACTGGACTTGATAATGCAGATTGATGGGTTGCTTGCCTTTGCCGTATACTGATCTGTACTGGGACATGCCCTTGCTCAAACATTTCGTCATTGGAGGTTGCTTCAAGATGAAAAGAAAGGAAGTAAACATGTACAGAGTTATGTTAGGTAACTAATGGGAATCAATATGTTAATCATGATATTGCAACGATTTCAGTAATTAAAACCAAAAGCCTAAAACAGACAGCACATCATGTGGTGAGAAAAAATATAAATAAAGGAGTGATCTTTTTTGAAATGGGGAATACCCCAGCCTCTGCATCAATTGATGCACACAACATTTTATTACTCAGTTCAGAAATATCAAGGTTTACAACTCATGGTTCATATAGTGTTGATACAAAGATCAACCAAAGAAAAAAACAAAATGCTCAGCAATCTAAACATCTTGGATCCTATTAATCAGATGCCACGTAGCCTGGTAGAAAAATCCCGAGCGATCATATTGCGTCAAGAAACCATGTTTTCTCGTTGATATTCCAGAAGCATGAAGCGTCATAGCTGTATCCAATGAACAACCACGTGAATAACCTGCAAAAAGTTGGTAGATTTTTTTGTTCAACACAATGTTGTTTCTTTAATTCCTTATTGACCAAGCGACACTGGATATCCCAATGCGAATCCTAGTTTTAGTATCTTTGAATTCAACTAATTTCCAAAGAAATTTGTTATATTGGTTGGTGGTGGTATGTTATATGTAGAATGAACAATTCTCTAGATTAACCTGACAAAAGGACAAGAGAAAAAAGATGATCCCTGTTTCTTCTACATCAGAGTAATAACATGTCTTGCTCCTATTTTAATTTCTCTTAGACAGATTGTCTTTAGTTAATAGCAAAAAAAACATTTAGGAAACACACACACACAAATTATCTTCAGTGGGATTTTCAACTTCCATAAATATTTGCAAAGGAACCTTGTATGTCCATTAATAAGATCGGCATACATACTTTTAACTGTAAATTGTCTAGAGGGTGTTAATTTCTAAAAAGAGACAACCGGTTCATTATTTAAAGATACCCCATCAATCTTTGGCATAAATGTAACCATCTATTCCATTTGTTGCCCGTCAGTGACCTCCTCAAACCAATGTTTACCGGTGTCATTGACAAAACATTTGCAACAGTTACATGTTTCTGTTACACAATATTATATAACGAGGGATATTATTGAGCTAGTGGTGTTAAACCTGACCAAGTGTCTTCCCAATAACAAGCTAGAAACAATATTACAATAAAGGAGTGAATAGAAGTATGTTTTATTAAAATGAATAACAAGCTAGAAACAATATGCTATATGTAAGAAACCATCGCAAGGGGAACAACAAAGAACATCACCAAATCAATCTTCCATCTGTGAAGCATGTGGTGGAAAATAAGGAGTGGGGCAGCATCGTCATTAAACTATTAAGGAACCTAATTTAGTTTGACATCCGGAGTAGCCGGTAAATAAATTTATTCATGTATAACAGAGCAAGATGTGACCTCCTAGACTTAGATATTCCCTCATGTCGATCTGAACAGAAAGCAAGATTGACAATATTCCAATTATAAATTACAAATAGTAAGACAAGCCTATTTAAATTATGAACTAAGGTGCTAACTAAGCTTTCAATTTCAGTAAATGTGTGTTAGTGTCGACATGCCAAATTATTTTTGTGGATAGAAGCTGAGGCATGGAACTCAAGCTCAAAAAAGTACTTTAAAATAAAATACAAACGTATAAGAATATTCTACAACAACGATCACTGGGAACCACCTTTCTTGATGACATGCACACAAAGAAGGTCCAACTCCTTCCAAGGATGCACGCCCAAAAATGCATAGGAAGCATTGGAAGAAAAACACTTCGAGTCTCTTGTAGTGAAAACCCACAGGAAGGGTCATGACAACCCACATGGAGTTTCTTTTAGTGAAGTTATGACATAACCTATTGTTGGGTGACCTCCTCATGTCAACTATGCGGAGATGGTTTTTCTTAAGCCTTTCTGGCGTCCCAAATAGGTGAAAAAAATCCACCAACCTTTAGTGTTATGACCAAGGATCATTTTGGACATTGCATATTAGGGAAGGGATATGACAAGCCTCCCATCGGGCCACCACAAGGTGGAGTGACGAAAATCTAGGCTAGCCTCCATTGGAGAAAAAACAATAGAGAAGAGAAAGAGTAAAAGTTAAAGAAGAAGCTAAATCAAGCATCGGGCCCTTTGCACAGGGTTGTGAAGACCCAAATATACTACCTTGTCTCATTCAAGCTATAGTTCCACCATCTTTAGTAAGATTCTTCCAATACCTAACTCTTGTGCCCCAAATCTTGCTGTTGGCATCCAAGATCCGCGTGTATTAGATGTATGAGCTTCTCTAGTGCTCTCTAGAGAAGAACAAGTTGTATCCCTATTTGATAATAGTGGAAGAAGTTTTGAGTGACTTTGGCCCATGGTTTTTCCTCTCAAGTTGAGAGGCTTTCCATGTAAAAAGGATTGGTGTCCCTCTGTGTTAATTTTCTACTGCTGTCATTCTAAGAACCTCTCTCCCTACCATAGACGCTATCTAGGGTCAGGAGACAGCTTCTCATCAAAGGGGAGACACTGTTTATGGTTCGATGCGAGCCTTGAAGTGTCATGTTTTCTTCATATATATTTTGATGCATATGTTTCCTTCCGTGATTGAGAAATGATCCATGGAATTAGTACATGATTGGTGCTGAAGTTTAAAACTTATTCTGTTGCGTTTTTTTAGATCACGTTCAAGTATGCTGATTCCCTAGCAGAGTGGTATCAGAGCCCAAGTTCTTCCCAGAGGTTGCTGCTAGCTCCCAATGGCTTTGGAAGAAAGCGCCACGACAAGTGGTATGTTAAAACTTGATTATTCTAATTACTGATTATGGAAGCCCATGCTAGAAGACATACTTTATTTTAAGGATTTGTATGAGCCAATTGTGAAAGACAAGATACCGAGAACCGGTGTCACAGAAGAAGAATGGAGAGTGCTGAAACGAAAGGTAGTAGGTATGATTCGATTGTACATCAACCACAATATATTCCACCATGTTGCAAATGACACAAATGTGTATGCGGCATGGTAGAAGTTGGATTCAATATATGAGAGAAAGACAGCTATGAACAAGGCCTCGATAATCAAAATACTAGCCAAGCTTAAGTACCGGGCTGGTAGTAGTGTTATTGAACACTTGAATGTCTTCCAGTGTCATATAAATCAACTCTCAGACATGGAGATCAACTTTGAGGATGAGGTGCAAGCATTGTTGCTACTGAGTTCCATGCCTGATAGTTGGAACATGCTTGTTGTGTTAGTTAGCAATTCAGCTCGAGATGGGAAGTTGACGTTGGAGATGGTGCAAAATAGCATGTTGAATGAAGAATGATCCAGACCAGAGATCCAGAAGCACGATAGCGTGTGTATGGTGGAGAAACCCCTATCCCCATATGCACGTTCCTTCATGGGAACCACGTGTGAGGGAGAGAGGGAGAGATAAATAGGCAAAAGCCAATTGATGGGGTGAGATTTGGGAGAGGGGTCTCCCTTCTTATATAGGGGAAAGGGGAGCATCCCATTCCTCAAAGTCCCGATGTAGGACTAAACAAGGGACAGGGAAGAGGAAGCGGCAGCCATCGGTGGGATGGGCCCTACCCTTGCACGCGCATGGACCTAGGCCGATCGGCGGTGGGGAGGGCCCCCACCCCGCGTGCCCTCTTGCCCTTATGGGCCCTTCCCTCCGGGTAGGCCCATTAGGTGGGCTTTTGCTGATTTTATTAATTACTTTAATATTTATTCATTAATTCAAATAATTAATAATAAATACATATTATTAATTCCTTACACTTCAAAACTCCTTCGAACCCCTCTGAACAACTTTGGTTTCTCTCCGTAACACTTCTGGTGTCATCCTAGAACAATTACAATGTTCTTTCTCTTTTCTCATATGGTATCAGATCAATCCCTAAGCATCATCTACCCTTAAGAGTGGCACCCTACGGTTCGGGAATGCGTAGATATGATCAAGACATCTCTCCTATCAATGACCAAAATCGGTGTCTGGAACTCATGATGCACCCCATGCATTCCACGAATTTAATTTGACCGCTTGAACCTTGAACATCGAGTCCCATTCCCTTTGCTCACATGATACCTAGTTGTTCCAAGACATTATCTTCGGTATCTCTATACCTAGTTAGATCTTGTTACCGATAAACACATTTACTCGTTCTCATGATATTACATCCCCATGACCTAGTCACGTGTTTGCAAACTTGTAGATATAATCTCACTGAGTGGGCCTAGAGTATCTATCATGCGGATGGGCAAATACCGATCTTGATGCATACACCTCAACGCACCCCTCTGGAATACCCAATATACACCTTCATGATCACCCTATTACGGTGTGATGGTTTATGCAATCAAAGCAGTCTTGGGTGGTAGAGATTAAATATGATCTCACGGTCAAAGGAGTGAGTTACTTCGCTTTACTAGATACTGCAATGTTGAACTTTTTGGCTGGATCTCATTGCAATACTACAGTTGGGTGTGTGTCCATCACATCATTCATCCAATGACATGACCCCGTTGTCAGTTGACATAAATGTCCATGATCATGAAACCTCTATCATCAGCTGCCCAATGAGCTAGTCTTCTAGAGGATACTAGGAACTTGCATTGTTTATATACCACATGCTTACTAAAGTTTCTTCTTCGTACAATTATAGCATGGTATAAAAATTATCATGAACTAATGAAATATGATAGTAAAACACCTTTATTATTTGCCTCTAGAGCATATCTTCTTCATATTGTTGGCAAGGGCACTATATGCATTGATACAAACACAGGCTGCAAGTTGGTGATCGATGATGTGAGACATGTTCTCGACATACAGCTGAATTTGTTATCAGTTGGAAAGCTCGATGACATTCACCATGTAAGTTATTTTGGTGATGTGAAATGTAAACTCATCAAAGGCTCTTTGATTGTGGCTCGAGGAAGCAACAAGGCTGTCTTTATGTGACTAAAAGCAAGCTATGCACTTATGTGCTGAACATCATCGAGAATGACACTTTGGTTGAGTTGCGGCATATGAGTGAGAAGGGCATGCAGGCTCTTGCTTGCAAGGACTACCTCCCCGAGTTAAAATCTATAACTTTGAAACCATATGAACATTGTTTTGCTGGCAAACAACATAGGGTTGCATTTCATACACGCCTGCCACATCGTGTGGAGAATAATGCTCTTGACATTGTGCATAATTATGTTTTCTCCATGACCTAAAAAACCCCTCTATGGATCATTATACTTTGTGACATTCATTGATGACCATTCCAGAAACATATTTCTATATGTGTTGAAAAACAAGTGGCAGGTGCTCAACATCTTCAAGGAATTCCATGCCAGGGTTGAGAGAGAAACTGCAGGAAATTGAAGTGCGTGAGATTAGACAACGGTGGTGAATACCGTGGTCCCTTTAAGAGACATTGCATAAAGTTTTGCATCATACTTGAGAAGATTCCACCAAAGACAACCTAGCTCAATGGACTTGCAGAGAGAATAAACATGACTCTTACTGAGAGGGTCATAACTATGCTCTCTCATGCTAAGTTATCTAATTCATTTTGGGCTAAAGCATTGATTCATGGTATGTACTAAACATGTCCCCCTCAGTTCCTCTTGCAGGTGATATTTGATGATCTACTCTACACGTATCGAGCTCGTTGGGGAACCCCAAGAGGAAGGTATGATGAGTATAGCAACAAGCTTTCCCTCAGTTATGAAACCAAGGTTATCGAACCAGTAGGAGCAAGGAAACACCTCCAAGGTGTTATTTCCAACTTGGTATCCTGCACAACACAACCACAAAACTTTGCCCCCAACTTACAGTGAGGTTGTCAATCTCACCGGTTTTGCTGAAAACAAAGGATTAAACGTATTGTGTGAAAGATAGTAGTTGCTTGTAGAAAGTAAACCGAAAATAGTAAATAGTTGTAGATTGATGGTAAAAGAATGGACCGGGGTCCATACTTCACTAGAGGTGATTCTCTTTAAGATAGATGACATGTTGGGTGAACAAATTACAGCGGGGCAATTGACAGACACCAAGAAAGCATACATGCATATACTAATCATCTTGACTCCTATGAGATTTGATTGGGCATTACAACATTATACATAGACCGTAATCCAACTACATCTATGACTAATAATCCACCTTCAGGTTATCATCTGAACCCCCTCCAGTATTAAGTTGCAAGCAACAGATAATTGCATTAAGAAAAGTGTGTAAAGTAAACAATATGATTGTTCTATGAACAAAGGATTGCTGTTTTCTCCCTAGTAGCAACATCACATCTAGTACCTTAGAGATTTCTGTCACTTTCCTTGATTCCTAGAGGCATGAACCCACTATCGAGCATAAATACGACCTCTTGGAGTTGCTAGCGTCTACTCGGCCAAGATAGCTACTAACAACGGAATGCATGCAAGATCACAAATAACATAGACATGATAGAATCAATAATCAATCTGAAGTAGCATCTCAATATCCGTCGAATCCTCGCGAACACAACATGTAGGATTACAAATAGATGATCTTGATCATGAACGGAGCTCACAAGATCTAAACATGGTAGCACAAAGGAGAAGAACCAACCATCTAGCTACTACATGGACCCGTAGTCCAGGAATGAACTACTCACGCATCACACCGGAGGCAGTCATGGTGATGAAGAAGGCCTCCAGGGTGATCCCTCCCCTCCAGCAGGGTGCCAGGAAGAGCTTTAGATCCCTCCCAATCTAGGGATGGAGATGGCAGCGGCTATAGACTCTTTCGTAGATTTTTTATCGGGTACTTAGGGTTTTCATCCCGGAGGCAATATATAGGTGAAGGGGCAAGGTCGGTGGAGAGCCAGGGGACCCACACCCCTGGTGGCGCGGCTAGGGCTGGCCGCGCCACCACCAGGTGTGGCCGCCCTGGTTCCCCTCTTCGTCTCCCTTCCGGACTCCGTATTCCTTCTGGTGAAATATTGACTTGGGCTTTTGTCCGGTCCAATTTCGAGAATATTTCCTTACTAGCTTTTCTGAAACCAAAAACAGCAGAAAACATGCAACTGGCACTGTGGCATCTTGTAATTGGTTAGTTCCAGAAAATGTGTAAAAATACTCCAAAGTGTGGACAAAACATAAGAAAGTAGATATAAAACAAGCATGGAACATCAAAAATTATAGATACATTTGCAACGTATCAACATCCCCAAGCTTAACTCTTGCTCGTCCTCGAGTAGGTAAGTGATAAAAAGAAAAGAATAATCTTTGAGGTGACATGCACCATCATAAACTTGATCAAGGTATTTATAAAATTGATAGCTGAGATCATAGTACTTTAACATAGCATGAATAACAAACAAAAGATTCATGAATAACAATGCTTTGAAAGATGTTTGTTTGTTTCACATATAGAAAACATAATGAGAATGGTATTCAGCTTGTCCCTCATAGTGTAGCAAAACATAAATGCATAGGACACCTTCAAAGTTCATAAGGGTGACTAGATACAAATAGTTTAAGAACAAGCAATATCAAAGTTATGAATCAATCAACAAGTCTTGGGACAATGCACATTAAAATAAGAATGGACACTATGCTCTCTCAATAGGTGCATAAAGATAGAAGATGGAGACTCAACATAAAAGTAAAAGAAATGCCTTCATAGAAGGAAGCAGGGATTCAAGTCTCATAAAGAGCTTTCAAAAATTATGGTACTTATTAGCTTTCAGCTCGCATTGCTCCTATCATAAGCATCTTTAGGTGATTAAGGTTAAAGTGAACAAATATGAGGATATGCTTGACAAGTTATAAGATGAAAATCTCATGCTCCTTACTTACGAAGACCGTTCCTCATGCTACTCAAGTTTAGTCAGAAGTAAGTTCTTGTCATTGTAAGTACATGTGTATCATAGAGAACCGCCAACAGGGTACCCCTTGCCCGATGATACGGAAGAATCTCCATATCAAAATGACAACGCAAGAAGACAATGAGCATCTTAGCATCCTTTTATTTCCTATTTGCATAGGTATCCTTTTTTTTCTTTTTTTTCTTTTTTTTCTTTTTTTCTTTCCTATTTTCATAGGCTTTTTTATAGAGGATGCTTCATAGATTGCTCACTATGGTTACGCTGCAGGTTTCCACCATGATTAGGCATGGATTAGACCAACCGCCCAGGCGTTTCTCTAACACATATACGAAATCCATGAGCCTTACAAGCTCCACTTTCATTTCACACTGCCGGGATCCATAAGAAAAAGAACATGATATCAACTAAATAAAGTGCAATGTTGAAAGCGTTCCCCATGACAGCATGGTTCTGCTAATTCACAACTTACAAAACACAAGCATATACGCACCATAGATGGGCACAATGGTTTAAGTTTATTAAGTGCAAGAAAAGTAAAGTGTGCTATCAAGTTCGTGAGAGCTTTAATCACTAGTTTTCACATAATAAGTTTAATTTGGAAGGTAGATAAAAACATGAATATACTTGGAATAACAAATGCTAATAGGTAAGTATGGTGGACTCTTTGGAATAACTTGGTTTTATTTGGAGTTGGATGCATGAGTGGAACTCATACTTGGTATGGAGGCTAGCAAAAGACTGGGAGCGACCAACTAAGAGAGCAATAATGGCCATAATCATGCAAAGCGACAAAAAATTATTGATTAAAGCATAAAGTGATATTACAAGTCAAAAACTAAATGATCATTGAGGCTATGGTGACTTGGTATAGTCTTAACATAGTGTGATCATGCGCCAAGTCAACCCAAAGAAAGCATTAAAGGAGAATACCACAATATTATGCTTTTAATATGCTAAAACAACGCATGATTCTTTCAAGGCACATTAAGCAATCTCAATTATTTGTAACAAGTCATGCTATAGCAATAATCACTAAGCATAAAGCCAAAACAATATCAAGCATAACATGATAAAGTCTAAATCACAGTCAAAAACAAGCTCCTTTTATACCACTTAAGCATGAACTTTTCCTACTCTTTTCCAATCCAAACCAACTTATTTGAAAACTAATGAATGAATGAGGGGGTCCAACCAATTTATTCAAGAAAACTAAGCAAACTAAGCAAACGAAAACTAAGAACGAAAACGAAGACGCTCCAAGAAGAAACATAATTGTGCATGAAACAATAAAAATGAAGTGTTTGGAAGAAACCTGAGATTTTTATTGATGAAGAAGGGGATGCCTTGGGCATCCCCAAGATTTGACGCTTGTACTTCTTGAATATTTCTTGGGGTGACACGGGTGGCATCCCCAAGCTTGAGATTTTGTCCATACTTCATCTTATCACATTACTCTTCCCTACACTTTAAAATTTCCTTCATACAAAACTTCACACAATCTTCATTAGCAACATTAGTACACTCAAGATAACACGTCTTTTGGTTCAGTTTCAACACAAGTAAAACTTCTATTAAAACAAAAGCTACTGTAGCACTTCCTTTAAAAAGTTCAAATGATCAAAGAGAACTCAAAGAGAAAGAGATTAAGAGGCAAATGCAAATAATGGCAGAAATCTATCAAAACAGACCAGCAGGTAAAAACCTATTTTTTCGAAGATCTTATGTTGCTCAAATCGAAAGTGTTGAACTAACGAAAGTTGGATAACAACCTGGGGCAGAAGCACAAACAATAACAGCTCAAACTGACATATAGAGATTTTTCACGAATTTTTACAGCGAAGCACAAAAATCTGTTTCGGGACAGCAACTTTCCGAAGCATTACTTATCTCTCATTAGAGGTTACTCTTGACACAAAAACCACACAAAAAGGATAAGGAGTGGTTATTACAGAGGTAATAACTTCCAAGACGCAACAAAAAGGGTCCTAACAAAATTTGGGTTATCTCCCAATAAGTGCTTTCTTTAACGCCTTTGAGCTAGGCATGATAATTTCGATGATGCTCACATAAGAAATATAAATTGAAGTAAAAGAGAGCATCAAGAAGTAAGTTCAAAACACATTTAAGTCTAACCCACTTCCTATGCATAGGAATCTTATACGCAAATAAATTCACAAAGAACAAAGTGACAGGCATAGGAAGATAAAACAAGAGTAACTTCAAAAATTTCAGCACATAGAGAGGTGTTTCGGTACCATGAAAACTTTTACAACCATATTTTCCTCTCTCATAATAATTTTCAGTAGCCTCATGAATAAACTCAACAATATAACTATCACATAAAGCATGCTTTTCATGATCTACAAACACATAATTTTTATCAAGCTCAAAAATAGTGGGATTAAAACCTTCTTACCCACTTTTAACAATTTTATAACAAGATGACTGATCAATCTCATTTTTAATAGTAGTACAATTAATATTATCAACCAATATAGGACCGTCATCTAGAGCTTTATTATATAAAAATTCAAAAGAATCCACAGGAAGATAACATTCATCCTCCTTTGGTAAGCATGGAGGACAATCAAATAATGTAAGGGGTAAAGACTTACTATCATTAGAAGATAGGCATGGGTAGATCCATTCTTCCTCCTCTAGATCATCACTCTCCTCCTCTTTTTCATCCAATGAGCTTCCAGTTTCAGCAATTTCTTCTTCCATAGGCTCCTGCAAGGCATTAGCCTCTTCTGTTGGTGGAAAGCATCTATTAAGATATTCAAGAATATATCCATTCTCTACCTTGTAATTATCAAAGCAAAATTTAAGTGTATCATAAACCTCATATTTATAAGGTGCATCATCAGTATTTTCAAGCAAATAAGCAAGTTCGAATGCACCCTTCCAAGCAATAAATTTTTCAATTTGTTCCACATCATAAAAGTCATAATTTCCCTTAACATAAGAGGATATGGTAACATCATCATTATACTCACATTGAAAAGGAAGGTGTTTATACCTCCTATAGTAACAAGATTTATCAAAGCAATAAGTAACATTATAAGTAGAGCATATGTTTCTAGCAATGGTACACAATTTATCAATTTGTTCCCATAAGAGTTTCCCTTTTTGTGACAAGCGGTGTTCCTCATAATATTTTTGTTGTTCCATGAACCCATCTTGCCAATAAGAAATAGTTTCAAAGAAACCCACCATTGATAGAAAGCATGATAAAGCAAGACAATAACAGATCAACAGAAATAACAACTATAGCAGGAACAAATTTTTTGTGTGTGTTTTTGATAGAAAGAAGCAAGCAAACAAAGCAGAAATAAACTAAGCAAAACAAAAAAAAGTAAAGAGATTGGTTATGAAGGATTCCCCTTGTGAAGTTGTCCTTGACTCTCCAGCAACGACGCCAGAAAAAGCTTGATGATCTGCTCTACACGTATCGAGCTCGTTGGGGAACCCCAAGAGGAAGGTATGATGAGTACATCAGCAAGTTTTCCCTCAGTTATGAAACCAAGGTTATCGAACCAGTAGGAGCAAGGAAACACCTCCAAGGTGTTGTTTCCAACTTGGAATCCTGCACAACACAACCACAGAACTATGCCCCCAACTTACAGTGAGGTTGTCAATTTCACCGGTTTTGCTGAAAACAAAGGATTAAACGTATTGTGTGGAAGAAAGTAGTTGCTTGCAAAAAGTAAACAGAAAACAGTAAATTGTTGTAGATTGATGGTAAAAGAATGGACCAGGGTCCATAGTTCACTAGAGCTGATTCTCCTTAAGATAGATGACATGTTGGGTGAACAAATTACAGCAGGGCAATTGACATACACCGAGAAAGCATACATGCATATACTAATCATCTTGACTCTTATGAGATTTGATTGGGCATTACAACATTATACATAGACCGTAATCCAACTACATCTATGACTAATAATCCACCTTCAGGTTATCATCCGAACCCCCTCAAGTATTAAGTTGCAAGCAACAGATAATTGCATTAAGCAAAGTGTGTAAAGTAAATAATATGATTGTTCTATGAACAAAGGATTGATGTTTTCTCCCTAGTAGCAACAACACATCTAGTACCTTAGAGATTTCTGTCACTTCCCCAGATTCCTAGAGGCATGAACCCACTATCGAGCATAAATACTCCCTCTTGGAGTTGCTAGCATCTACTCGGCCAAGATAGCTACTAACAACGGAAATCATGCAAGATCACAAATAACATAGACATGATAGAATCAATAATCAATCTGAAATAGCATCTCAATATCCATCGGATCCTCGCAAACACAACATATAGGATTACAAATAGATGATCTTGATCATGAACGGAGCTCACAAGATCTAAACATGGTAGCACAAAGGAGAAGAACCAACCATCTAGCTACTACATGGCCCCGTTGTAACACCCCAAAAATATTAATCAATTCTATCAAGTTCTAGTCACCCAAGATTAGGGTTAACAAAAACTTTTATTACTAAATTGAATATGGATGCATGTGTGTTTTGCATTAATATATGATTGAGTGCAATTGCCATGTTCTTTTGCTACAAATGATAAGAAATGGTTTAAAGATGAATACTACATCATCTAGGATAATTACAAACAAAATCCAAAGAAAAGAAATTCAAATATGCACCATATGATCAAATGGTCATTTTGACCAAAATTAACCACTAGACCACTTTGAGTGTTCCTAGTAAAGAATTTCTAATATAAACTTTATAAATTATTTTCACCCTTGCTAGACCAAGTAAAAGAGAATCCAAGCCCACTTTACAAACCCACAGAAACTATTTTCAAATCTATTTATAGAACAATTCAAAATTGAATCAAGTGTATGTACTAAGATTACCATTTTGCAAAAACCACTCAAATCAATTCACCTTAGCAAACCCAAGCAACCCTAGACATTCAAGCATAAGATCAAAACACTCACCAACTTTCATTCAAAAATTTCAAAGTTAAATTATTGCAGCCATTTGATCAAACACCTTGCAGACACTAAATAAACTCTGCCTAACCTCATTGTTTTGAGCAGTGAGCACTCACCCCACTGTCCCCTCTTCACTCCCCTGTCTCCCCAGCATCTAGCAGTGCAAGACACGCACCCCTTCTTTGCCGTTGTGCAAGTGCAGCGCCGCCCAAAGATTGCCATGTCGGCCGACCATGGACCGCTCGTCAGAGACCACGCCGCCCTCGTCCAGGATGTCCAGCAGGCAGGCCACCGTCCACCGCCACCCCTGTCCAGCCCTTGACCGCAGCCAGGCCATGGACCACCAGAAAACCGCCGTGTCCACTTTCTTTACGACGTGCCGAGAGCGCGCCAGAGTGCTGCAGCCGACCAGCTCGCACGCTCCGCGCCTCGCCCCCTCCGCGCGTGCACACACTCGCCATAACACAAGCTATCTCCCAGACACCCCCGTTCGCCGCCCCGCGACCTATAGCTCCCGTGCGCCATCTCAAACGTCGTCGGTTCCACGCAGAGCACCGCCCGTGCCCGACCAACCTAGACCGCCTCGTGCCGCACCTTTATGCCTGTGATGACCGCCAGGGAGCACCGCACCACCCCCTACCCTTAGCCATGACGCTAGCTCGCCGGAGGAGCCAGTCCATCCCGCCATGTCAACCTCGCCGGTGTATAAATAGAGGCCCTCTCTGCCTCCATTCACCACACCATCTCCCTCCCCACTCCTCAAAGAACCTCCCACGCCCTTCCCCGGAGCAAGGCGAGCAATACATCACCGGAATTTCACCATAGCCCGCTGCTGTTGAGGAAGAAGAGAGCCGTTGATGGGAGCCGCCCCAGGAGCCGCCGTGACCACCATTTGAATCGCCGTCATTGACAACGTCGTTCGCCCCCATCGCAACCCTAGCTGGAGCCCTGGTGATCTTCACACGACCCCCACCGCCGCGTTAGGGTTTAGACCTCACCGGTGTTGTTCGACGTAGGAGATAAATATCAGCCGTTAGATCAGGTTCTAATCGTAGGGCTTAGATTGAAAGATACCGTTTCAGTTAGATAGAGTCACTGACTAGTGGGACCGTCCTGTCAACATCCCGAAGCGCCGCACTGTGTAGATTGGACCGGCCCGTTTAGTTTCCCGCGCAGAGCCGAGTGATTCAAATAGGATTTTTCTATTTTAGTTAAAACCAGATTCTATTAGTAAATTCAAAAATCAATTCAAAGAGATTCACTGAACCAAATTGCATGATTCCAATTTTGTTAGAAAGGTATTTAAATTATCTATCCAAACCCGTTGGATTCAAACCAATTGGAGTTAGAGATCATATCTAGTAAAAATAACAAGACAGAGACTTTTCCAACTTCAAACATTTTTCAAAAATCAACCATAAATTCTTTTGAGTTGATTCCAACTCTCAAAAATCACATTTGACAAGATCTATATGAATATATAAAATATTTAGGTTTACATGCAGAGACATTTGACTAGTACCAAAAGAAGGCTATATAACCATTTCTAGTCACTTTAATTGTATTAAATGATAATCTTAAACTTTATAAAATATGACCAACACTTTAAATCACATTCCCAAGTATTAGGATATGTGGTGATGACATGTGTCAACATGATCCCATATTTTAAGTGGAGAATATTAAATCTTAAGTATTTTCAATAAGTAGAAATTACTTTTCTAAAATAAAATAAATAAGACTAAATCTTTATTTCATGTGATGATTGTGATGATGCTAGATCATCTAGTGTGAACCTTAGTGTGCTAGATAGAAATAGTTAAGTATTGTTTGGTGATTGTGTACCTCGTATTTATTTATAGACACTAGTACCGACCAAGGACACGAAGAGGAGGAGTACTACGAAGAAGAAGAAGAAGAATAAAACTTCAACCACTTCACCAATCAAGGCAAGCTAACACTTGCAAGTTTCATAACAATGCAAGCCATCACTAATTCCAAGCCTAACACTACAAGTTAACTATGCAAGTTATCACTTTCCAACCTTATAACCTATGCAAGATGCATTAGGCATGCTTGGTTATCCAACTTTGATTATACCAATCCCAAGTTTTACTTGCAAGCTTTATTCTTTTACTTTTACCAGAGTTCTTTACCTTTAACTAGTGACTTTTGAGTATTGGACAAATAGGATAGATACCATAAAGAGTATAAAACTAGGCCTAGCTAGTTATACTTAGATGTCATCAAAAGGCATAACCCTAGAGTTGGATATTTACACTTGATTAACACCCCTCATTAGTGAATACCCTCAACTTTAGTGGCTAGTGCTAAGCATAAAAGTTGATCACTTTAGATGAATACTTGGTGAAAATGATTATGAAAACCTTGGAATGATGATTCATTCTATTGAAATGTTTTGACATGTGTTGAGAAACACAATGATTGATGATGAAAATGTTGAGGCATGAGCCTTATCCCTTTATAAAAACTGATGGTTGGGTTTGGATGCGATACCATTCCAATTTTACCATACAACCACAATACCTGAATTGGGTCGGGCTTAGCTGGAAGTTTATATGCCTTAGTATGGGTTCCCTTGTGGAAGAGGTTGAGCTGAGGCTACCCCGTGATGATTGTCCACCTATGCAGTGCCCAGGATGGCAGGTGGCCATGGCTGGGAGGCCAAGCTCATAGGGAAGGTGCCTATACTAGAGTGTGTAATTGAAAGGCTATATCCGCATACTAAGTATGATTGATTCAGGGTTATCCCTGACGGATGTATCGAATTTTGTGGTGAAAGTGTACCACCTCTGCAGAGTGTCAAACTATTTGAATAGCCGCGTCCGTGGTCATGGACAGTTGGAGTGGCCATACTGTTCCGTCGTCAGATGTTTTCAAAAATGACTTGTGAATTGAACTATGACTTTAACGTGACCACACCGGAGTGTGGACATGAAAACTAGGTTCCCACTTAAAGTGATGTAGAACATTAACTTAGTTTTCTTTACTTCTAAACTCAGCTTGAGATAAACCTGACTTTTTTCAAATAAACCTAGAGCTTAAGATTCCTACTAGAAATACCTTACTTGTTAGTGATAGTTTCCGAGTACTTAAAGAGTACTCATGGCTCTGTCACTGGCTATTTCCGTGGCCAGACTATGAGGAGGACTACCAGGATGATGGACAGTAGGAGGTCTACGACAACTAGGATCATCTCCCATCGCCAGCATTGCATGTGACCCTGAAGATGGAGCCCCTACTGCGTTTAATTTCCGCTGCTTGATTTGTATTAAGACTGGATCATGAGATCCTTTATTTGTAAGACCTTTATTATGGTTTATAATGGATGATGTACTGGGGTACCAATTCTATTATGTCTCACAAAAATGGTAATCCTGGGATTGCGAGGTATGGCATAACAGGCATCTGGGATTAAAAATCCGGGTGTTGACAAGTTGGTACCAGAGCCATCCTGACAATAAGAGACCCTAGTTAGAATGGACGTCCGAACCAAAAACTTAGTTTCAAAACAAAAGAAGTGAGTATTTATGAAAACCTATTTCCACTCTTATCCTTGAGACTCTTTCATAAAAGTTCATGTTACTCAAAAAAATTCTTGAATTCTACATAAAATTTGACACACTTGATCACCCCACTAACTTGCTCACCCTACGTTCTTATAGATGGAGGTCTAGTATTGCAAGTTCTACCAGTTGGGCAACGGAGGCCACCTGATCTTTGAGAGGGATCTAGATGCACTGTCAGAGTATCTGGAATGCCCGCACCCAGAATTCTTCAGGGCACAACTCAATGATCATGTAGGAGGAGATCTACAATGGCTGATAGTTGCAGATATCAGAGGCAAGATGGAAGAACCCACTTGAGAGAAGATCCAATTCATCTTGAGGGAGAACAACTGGCTAGATGGATTAGCCAGGGCTATGCATGAAGCTCTTGCCCGTCTGTGTGGACAAAACATCATCCAGATCTAGGGAACTCGCTTTGCTCACTACACAAGGCGTGATTCTATGGGAATGCCCTTGGAGATGCCAGGACACCCAGAGCTGAAGCACCAGGTGGACAATCTTGACTTCATGTTGTATGATAGACACAAGGAATTGGACAACGCTCGTGCTTACGCCAACCACAACCATGCCATTACAGTCAAGAAGGACCAGACCCTCGTCGTTCTCGCCAAGGAGCGCCATTCTCTTTGTTGTCAGCGTGACAAAAAGGATCGCATCATCGATCGTCTTTGCAAGAAGGTGGCCACTCTCGAGAAGACGATTCGTGAACAGGAGATCTAGCTTGAAGCGAAGGAGGAGGAAGGTGAAGATATCCAAGGAGATCTCTTCTCTTACCTCAGCGATGATAACGACTACCTAGAGGACGATGCCATGGAGTTCCACACTGATGATGATTCCGCCTTCATTGATGATGATTAGATGCACTTGAGCACTACCATAGGAATGAGTTATACTCGGTCCCACTGTATCGCAGTTTCACAGAATGGTTCTTAAAACCATCTATTTTCCATTTGTGCGGTGGTGTGTGTTTGTATCGTGTGCTTTGAATGAATGAATGAATGAATGAGAGGAAGTTGTTAGTTTGCAAAACCTGAGTCAAACTCAAAGTTTAAAGCCTTTGAAACAAAACCATGAACCTTAAACATTTCCCGCTTATCTCATTATCTATCTCAATCTTCAGATGACTCACGGAAACCCCGGAGGAAGCAGTTCGTCTCAGGACCCAATGCTGCAGATTCTGCAATTGCTAGTTTCTGACCGTGAAGCTAGTAGATCCGAACGCCAAGCCAACCTAGCCACTCTGCAATAGATAGCTCAGATGGCCCACAATAATCAAGGCCATGGAAACCAGGATCACCATGGATCCAAGCTCAAAACCTTTTAGAATACCAATCCCCCTATCTTTAGTAAGTCCGAGGATCCCTTAGATGTTGATGACTGGTTGCAAACCATGGAGAACAATCTAGAAGTAGCAGGAGTTGAAGCCAACGAGAAGGTATTGTTTGCCACCCACTATCTGGCAAGAAATGCAAGAGCGTGGTGGAATAGCACCCGTACCATGAACAAAGGTCGGATGATGACTTGGGAAGCATTCAAGATCAAGTTCAACCAGACCCATGTGCCCCAAGGTTTGTTCACTAGGATGAGGGATGAGTTCAGAGAACTGAAGCAAAGAAGGATGACGGTAGTTGAGTACCGTGACAAATTTCTGTCCCTAGCTAGATATGTCCCTGATAAGATTAACACCAAAGCTAAGAAGAATGAGAGATTCCTGAATGGATTACATGATGAGATGCAGACTGTGTTAGTCAACATCCGTTTTACAGATCTAGAAGGACTAGTAGACTCTGCCATCCAGATGGAAGGGAAGATCAACCAAGCCAATGACAACCGTAAGCGTCACATGATGCACCTGCCTGGAGACCACCATACCCAGAAGTATTGCCCCAACTCGTCTGTAGGATATGCCTTAAGAAACAACATACCCCCTATGTCCCGTCCAAACTATCCCAATCATAGCGGAGAAAACTTGAAGCTAGGAGGAAACCCCAGCAGCAACCCAGGCAACTCCAATAACTTCAACCGTGCACCGCCAAAGAACAACAATAACAATACTGCCCCAAGGATTGGAAGCAATGATGTGCCTGTCGCAGGAAAAGACAAGTCCCAGATTACTTGTTTTGAATGTGGAGTCAAGGGTCACTACTCCAATGAGTGCCCCAAGAAGCTTGCAGCCGCCACCAATGCGAATGCACCCGCTCAGCAGCAACGCCGTGTTCAGCCTGGAAGGAGATTTTCCCCAGGGAACTCGCTCAACCACAACGGCCGTCTGTTCCACATGAATGCTGAAGAAGCTCAGGAAGCGCCAGATGTCGTGCTGGGTATGTTTTCTGTTAACTCGGTACTTGCAAGAGTGTTGTTTGATTATGGAGCATCACACTCGTTTGTTACAGAAGAATTTGCATGCACTAGTAATATTCAACCAACAAAATTGAAGCATGTTATGATAGTTCAAATACCTGGTTCAACCACCAAAGCTAGAAAAATTTGCAAGGTTGTACCTATCAGAATCCATGGCATATATTTTTATGCTAATCTAAGAGTACTTGGAACCAAAGGTTTGGAAGTAGTACTAGGAATGGATTGGATGTCGAAACATAAAGGATTGATCGACTGTGCCAGGAAAGCCATAACCATGACCAGTAGCACTAGAGTATTAGTAGAGCATCTATCGGAAACTTTTCCCCGTCAATTCAAGTACAACAAAAGTCTAGCCCAACCAACCCTAGACCAAGTTAGAGTAGTCTGTGAATACCCCGACGTGTTCCCAGATGAATTGCCCGGCATACTCCCAGATCGGGATATTGAGTTCATCATTGAAATAATTCCTAGAACCGGACCCATAGCTCATTATAGTATGAACCCATCTGAATTAGTGGAGCTGAAGAAACAACTTGATGCTATGCTAGCAAAAGGTTTGATTCAACCAAGCGCATCGCCATGGAGATCGCTTATTTTGTTTGTGGATAAGAAAGATGGAGGTAACCGTTTGTGCACGGATTACCGGAAGCTGAATGATGTCACCATCAAGAACAAGTACCCATTGCCGAAGATAGAAGATCTATTTGACCAATTGACTGGTGCCAGAGTGTTCTCTAAGATTGATCTTAGAACTGGTTATCATCAACTCAAGATTCGTGCAACGGATATCCCAAAGACCACCTTTACCACCAAATATGGATTGTATGAGTACACTGTCATGTCTTTTGGATTAACCAATGCCCCCGCTTATTTCATGAATCTCATGAATAAGATTTTTATGAACTTCCTGGATAAGTTTGTCGTTGTTTTTATCGATGATATTCTGATCTACTCTGAGTTAGAAGAAGACCATGAGCTACACCTGAGAACCATCCTTGAAACCCTTAGTGAACACCACTTGTATGCTCAGTTTAGCAAATGTGAGTTCTGGTTGAAGGAAATAGGATTCCTAGGACATATTGTGTCGGCAGGAGGAGTCGCTGTCGATCCCGCCAAGGTGAAAGATGTTGAAGCATGGAAAGCCCGAACCACTCAAACCCAAGTCCATGCATTTATCGGATTATCAGGATATTACCGCAAGTTTGTTGAAGGATTTTCGAGCATCGCAAGAACGATGACCTAGTTGTTGAAGAAAGATAAGAAGTTTGAATGGATGGATAAATGTGAAGGAAGTTTTCAAGAGCTCAAGAAGAGATTGATTTCAGCCTCGATCCTGATTATGCTGGATATCAAGAAGCCTTTTGATGTGTATTGTGATGCATCCAAGATTGGTCTCGGATGTGTGCTGATGCAAGAAGGCAAAGTCATAGCATATCTGTCCCGACAACTAAAGCAACATGAGCAAAACTACCCTACCCATGACCTTGAACTAGCAGCCGTAGTTTTAGCATTGAAGACCTAGCGTCATTACCTTATGGGTAACCGCTGTGAGATTTATTCGGATCACAAGAGTTTGAAGTATATTTTCACCCAAAAGGAGCTGAATATGAGGCAAAGGAGATGGATAGAGTTAATCAAGGATTATGACCTTGACATTCACTATCACCCCGACAAAGCCAACGTGGTAGCGAATGCTGTTAGCAGATTGCCGTGTAGATTAAACACCATGATTAAAGAAGTCCAACCAAGTTTGCATGAAGAGTTGGAGCAGTTTAGAACAGAGCTAGTTAGCAAAGGATTTTTGACTAGCATAGAACTTCAACCCACTTTGATCAGTCAGATCAAGGAAGCCCAGAAGGGAAATCCAAGTATCGATGGAATCAAGCGTTGTATCAGTACAGGGAAGGTACCCGGATTCACCGAAGATGAAGAAGAAGTTTTGTGGTACAAGGGATGTATCTGTGTGCCAGAAGATTCCGAGCTGAAACAAGTTATCATGCAGGAAGCTCATGATACTCTTTATTCTATCCATCCCAGAGGAACGAAGATGTATTAGGATTTGAAGGAGCAATTTTGGTGGCACAAGATGAAGAGAGTAATCAGAAGCTACATCGCCAAGTGTGATATCTTTCAGCGAGTCAATGCAGAACATCAGCGAGTCAATGCAGAACATCAGCGACCCGCAGGACTTTTGCAACCATTTGAGATTCTAGAATGGAAATGGGATTCTGTCGGAATGAATTTCATCACCGTTTTGCCTACTTCTAGTAGGGGTAATGACTCTATTTGGGTCATAGTTGATAGACTGTCCAAGGTAGCCCATTTCATACCTGTCAAAACCACCTACCAAAGTTCGAAGCTAGTAGAGCTGTACATCTCTAGAATCGTCAGTTTGCATGGAACCCCTAAGACCATAGTATCAGATCGAGGAACCCAATTTATCTCAAGATTTTGGCAGAAAGTCCAAGAAGGATTAGGAACCAAGCTGAACTTCAGCACAGCTTATCAACCGCAAACTGATGGACAAACTAAAAGAGTCAACCAAATCTTAGAAGATGTTGAGAGCTTGTGTGCTAGAATATGGATCAAAACGGGAAGATTGTCTGCCTTTCGCAGAGTTCTCATATAACAACAGTTATCAAGCCAGTTTGTAAATGACCCCATTTGAATTTATGTATGGAAGGAAGTGCCGTACCCCCTTGAATTGGTCGCAAGTAGGATAGTAGGTAGATTTTCGAGATCCGACATCCTACGAGAAGTTGAAGAGAAAGTTCACAAAGTCCATGAACACCTCAAGATCGCCCAAACCAGACAAAAGAGTTATGCTGACAAGAAACGTCAAGACCTGACCTTCAATGTTGGAGATTTTGTGTATATTAAAGATCACCCTTGAAAGGAATGCAACATTTTTGTCTGAAAGGAAAGTTAGCCCCCAGATATATTGGACCCTTCAAGATTTTGAATCGCCAAGGAGAAGTATCATATCAACTGGAACTGCCCGAGGAGATGTCATCCATCCATGATGTGTTCCATATCTTGTTACTTCGAAAATGCCTAGAAGTTCCGGAGAAGACCGAAGTGTTCAAGAACATCGATCACCGAGCCATAGATATCAACAAGGATCTGACGTATAGTGAAGTACCCATTCGTATTTTGGAAGAAGCCTTCAGAACCACCAGAACCCGGAGTATCAAGTTTCTCAAAATCCAGTGGAGCAACCATACTGAAGAAGAAGCTACTTGGGAGCGAGAATATTACATTAGGACTAAGTTTCCAAATATCTTTAGTTCCTAGTTTTTCTTAAATATCGGGAAGAGATTTTGTTTAAGGAGGGAAGGTTTGTAACACCCCAAAAATATTAATCAAGACTATCAAGTTCTAATCACCCAAGATTAGGGTTAACAAA
This sequence comes from Avena eriantha, assembly GCA_910589775.1. NCBI lineage: Eukaryota > Viridiplantae > Streptophyta > Magnoliopsida > Poales > Poaceae > Avena > Avena eriantha. Next base: position 466,394,719 of record OU342740.1, read on the forward strand.
AACTTTTATTACTAAATTGAATATGGATGCATGTGTGTTTTGCATTAATATAGGATTGAGTGCAATTACCATGTTTGTTTGCTACAAATGATAAGAAATGGTTTAAAGATGAATACTACATCATCTAGGACAATTACAAACAAAATCCCAAGAAAAGAAATTCAAATATGCACCATATGATCAAATGGTCATTTTGACCAAAATTAACCACTTTGAGTGTTCCTAGTAAAGAATTTCTAATATAAACTTTCTAAATTCTTTTCACCCCTAGACCAACCAGTTCCGCGCAGAGCACCGCCCGCGCCCGACCAACCTAGACCGCCCCGTGTCGCGCCTTTAAGCCCGTGATGACCACCAGGGAGCACCGCACCGCCCCTACCCTCGGCCATGCCGCTAGCTCACAGTACCACCATCGTCGGAGGAGCCAGCCCATCCCGCCATGTCCACCTCGTTGGTGTATAAATAGAGGCCCTCTCCGCCTCCATTTACCACACCATCTCACTCCCCACTCCTCACGGAACCTCCCACACCCTTCCCCGGAGCAAGGTGAGCACTGCATCGCCAGAATTTCATCGGAGCCCGCCGCTGCAGAGGAAGAAGGGAGTCGTTGATTGGAGCCGCCCCAGGATCCGCTGCGACCACCGTTCAAACCACCATCGTCGACAACATCATTCGCCTCCATCACCGACCCTAACTGGAGCCCTGGTGAGCCTCACACGACCCCCACCGCCGTGTTAGGGATCAGACCTCGCCGGAGCTGTTCGACGTAGGAGATGAATGTCAGCCATTAGATCAGGTTCTAATCGTAGGGCCAAGATTGAAAGATACCGTTTCGGTTAGATAGAGTCACTGACTAGTGGGACCGTCCTATTAGCAGCCCGAAGCGCCGCGCTGTGCAAATTGGACCAATACGTTTAGTTTCTCGCGCAGAGCCGAGTGATTCAAATAGGATTTTTCTATTTTAGTTAAAACCAGATTCTATCAGTAAATTCGAAAATCAATTCAAAGAGATTCACTGAACCAAATTGCATGATTCCAATTTTGTTAGAAAGGTATTTAAATTATCTATCAAAGCCCGTTGGATTCAAACCAATTAGAGTTAGAGATCATATCTAGTAAAATAACAAGACAGAGACTTCTCCAACTTCAAACATTTTTCAAAAATCAACCATAAATTCTTTTGAGTTGATTCCAACTCTCAAAAATCACATTTGGCAAGATCTATATGAATATATAAAATATTTAGGTTTACATGCAGAGACATTTGACTAGTACCAAAAGAAGGCTATAGAAGCATTTCTAGTCACTTTAATTGTATTAAATGATAATCTTAAACTTTATAAAATATGACCAACACTTTATATCACATTCCCAAGTATTAGGATACGTGGTGATGACATGTGTCAACATGATCCCATATTTTAAGTGGAGAATATTAAATCTTAAGTATTTTCAATGAGGAGAAATTTTCTAAAATAAAATAAATATGACTAAGTCTTTATTTCATGTGATGATTGTGATGATGCTAGATCATCTAGTGTGAACCTTAGTGTGCTAGATAGAAATAGTTAAGTATTGTTTGGTGATTGTGTACCTCGTATCATTTATAGACGCTAGTACCGACCCATGAGACGAAGAGGAGGAGTACTACGAAGACGAAGAAGAAGAAAACTTCAACCACTTCACCAATCAAGGCAAGCTAACACTTGCAAGTTTCATAACAATGCAAGCCATCACTAATTGCAAGCCTAAGACTACAAGTTAACTATGCAAGTTATCACTTGACAACCTTATAACCTATGCAAGATGCATTAGGCATGCTTGGTTATCCAACTTTGATTATACCAATCCCAAGTTTTACTTACAAGCTTTATTCTTTTACTTTTACCAGAGTTCTTTACCTTTAACTAGTGACTTGTGAGTATTGGACAAATAGGATAAATACCATAAAGAGTATAAAACTAGGCCTAGCTAGTTGTACTTAGATTTCATCAAAAGGCATAACCCTAGAGTTGGATATTTACACTTGATTAGCACCCCTCATTAGTGAATACCCTCAACTTTAGTGGCTAGTGCTAAGCATAAAAGTTGATCACTTTAGATGGGAATACTTGGTGAAAATGATTATGAAAACCTTGGAATGATGATTCATTCTATTGAAATGTTTTGACATGTGTTGAGAAACACAAGGATTAATGATGAAAATGTTGAGGCATGAGCCTTAGCCCTTTATAAAAACTGATGGTTGGGTTCGGATGCGATACCATTCCAATTTTACCGTACAACCACAATACCTGAATTAGGTCGGGCATAGCTGGAAGTTTATATGCCTTGTTATGGGTTCCCTTGTGTAAGAGGTTGAGATGAGGCTACCTCGTGATGCTTGTCCACCTATGTAGTGCCTAGGATGGCAGATGGCCATGGCTGGGAGGCCAAGCTCATAGGGGAGGTGCCTATACTAGAGTGTGTAATTGAAAGGCTATGATTGCCCACCATTAGTGCAACAGTTGAGGAGAAGTGGAAGAGATTCAGTACCTTCCACAAGGTATCCACCATAGCAATAAGTGCTGATGACTGATGCAGGTGAGCCCTCATGCTATGAGGAGGCATTGTCTGATGAACACAATAACGAATGATCAGAAGCCATGCATGATGAGATGAAGTCCCTATATGAGAATTCCACCTTTGAGTTGGTGTCTTTGCCAAAGTTCAAGAAAGCTCTCAAGAACAAGTGGGTGTAGGGAGTGAAGATTGAAGAGCATAGCTCACATCCAAGGTACAAGGCCAGATTGGTTGTGAAAGGTTTTAGTCAAAAAAGGGTATTGACTTTGATGAGATATTCTCTCCAATGGTCAAGATGTCTTTGATCCAAATTTTGGTGAGTATGGCTACCACCATGGACTTGGAAATTGAACAACTCGACGTGAAGACAACATTCTAACATGGTGACCTAGAGGAGAAGATATACATGGAGCAGCCAAATGGATTCATGGTTGCAGGCAAGGAGCATCATATGTGCACATTGAAGAAGATATTGTATGGCTTGAAACAAGCTCCTCGGTAGTGGTACAAGAAATTCGAGTCGTTTATGACTAATCTTGGATACCATAAAACATAATCTAATCATTGTGTTTTTATGAAGAGGTACGCCAAGGGTGACTTCGTTGTTCTCTTGGTATATGTCGATGACATGCTGATTGTTGGAAATGGCACAAAGAGGATTGCTCTCCTCAATAAGGTATTGAGTAAATCATTTGCCATGAAGGATTTAGGAACAATTAAGCAAATACTTGCCATGAAAATATCTCGTGATAGATCAAAGAAGCTACTTTGGCTCTCATAGGAACGATACATTGAGAAGGTACTTGAAAGGTTCAATATGCAAGACGCAAGGTTTGTTACCTCTCCACTTGCAGGCCATCACAAAATGAGTTTAGAAAAATGTCCTAGCAACAAGAAGGAGAAACAAGAAATGAGTAAAGTACCATACCAATCTGTCGTGAGCAGTTTGATGTATGCTACAATGTGCACTAGGTCTGATATTGCCTATGTAGTTGCAGTTGTTAGTCGGTTCATGACAAATCCAGGTGAATCTCGGTGGAATGTAGTGAAGTGGATTCTAAGGTATCTCAAAGGAACTTCTAGGTCGTGCTTATACTTTGGAAGCGGTGATCTTGTATTGCAAGGCTATACAGATGCATATAATGTTGGTGATGTAGATTTTAGGAAGTCTACCTCTAGATACTTGATACTTATGCAGGGGAAGCAGTGTCATGACAATCAAGGTTGTAGAAATGCAATTCACTAGCAACCACAGATGTTGAGTACATAGCAGCGATTGAGCCTTGCAGGGAAGTGTTGTGGATGAAGAAATTCTTACAAGAGTTGGGCATGAAGCAAGGGAACTACAATATGGTTTGTGATAGCCAAAGTGCTATCCATCTTGGCAAGAATCCAAGTTTCCACTTTTGAGTCAAGCACATTCATGTGAGGTACCGTTGGATTCGAGATATTGTGAGTTCCAAGTTCATAAAACTTGAGACGATTCATACCGACAAGAATGGCTCGGACATGATGACCAAGATATTGCCAAGTGAGAAGCTTCTTGTATGTTACAAGGCAGTGGGAATGGAAGTGCCCCCACATGAGTTAGATGGGGTAGAAATGCTGGGTATCATCCTCACGTGGGTTGTGAGGAGAAGGCCTTTCTTAAGCCTTTCAAGTGGCCCAAACAGTTGCAAGATCCCACCAACCTTTAAGGTTATGATTAAGGGTCATTTTAGACATTGCACATAAGGGAAGAGAGAGGATAAGCCTCTCATCCAGCCACCACTAGGTGGAGTGACGGAAATCCAGGTTAGCCTTTATTGGAGAAGAAAACCAAGAGAGAAGGAAAACAGGAAAAGTTGAAGGAAGAAGCAAAATCAAGCACCGGGCTCTATCCACAAGGTTGTGAAGACCTAAATCTATTACCTAGTCTCCTTCAAGCTGTGGTTCCACCATCTTTGGTAAGATTGTTCCAATCCCTAGCTCTTGTGCCTTAAATCTTGTTATTGGCAGCCAAAATCTATGTGTATCTTGATGTATGAGATCCTCTAATGATCTCTAGTGAAGAACAAGTTGTATCCCCATTTGATAATAATGGAAGACGTTTTGGGTGGCTTTGGTCCGTGGTTTTTCCTCTAAAGTTGAGAGGTTTTCCACGTAAAAAGGTATCTCTGAGTGTTGATTTGCTACTGTTGCTATTTGAGAACCTATCTCCTTACCATAACACTGTCTAGGGTCAGGAGACGACTTTTCACCAAAGGAGAGACACTGTCTATGGTTCAGTGCGAGCCTTGAAGTTTCATGTTTCCTCCATATATGTTTTGATGCATATGTTTCCTTCCGTGATTGAGCAACGAGCCGTGAATTTCGTACATGAGTGTTGTTGGAGTTAACATTTTATTACACTGCATATTTTAAGATCATATTCGAGTGCGCTAATTCCCTAACACTTACGATCACTTTGACATCCCAGAATAAAACCATTATAGTATTATTTTTCATCACACTAGTTGGAGTGGCCAAGATGGTAGCACATAGCCAAGCACTTTGCTGGTTATTGTTGATGATAGTATAAGAACCTCGTGGTGCCCAAACACAAGCATTCAGTCAGGGTCACACCTCAACATCTGAAAAGTGATGAGCAAAAGAAGAAGACGTGCTCAGTTTGGAGTTTTGATTCTTCAAAAGTTACAATAATAATTGCTCGTGTTTTTTAAAATATATTGTCTAGCCCTTTTCATCAGTTCATACTGTTGGTTGCGTTGGTTAGTGCATGCAATTTAATATGGTATCAGAACAGGAGGTCCTAGGATTAAATCCTGACCAACGCAAAAATTAAAAACAAATATTGCGGCTCCCCAAACAAACGTCACAATAGGCCAAAGGGCAAAACGTAGGGTGAGTGTTGCGCGTCACGTTTCGTGAATCGAGTTCGAGTTAGAAACTCGTTTTGTGGAAGACTAAAATTTTGCTTGGTGCACTAGCTGCTGGGTACGTGTCAACATTGGTGTGCATGTTTGACGCGTGTCCTTGGCTTCCACCGCGTGGCGACTCAGTCGGCTCACCTCCCAGGCTATAGAGCGAGAGACAGACATATCTAGATGGATCTCAGTTCTTATCTCTGTCTCTCTTGCTATGTGTTCCGCTTGGTGTGCTGCTCTCTAGGCTTCTCCATCCCAGCGGCTGCATGCACTGCTGTCCGGGAGAGCAGGCCTCCGAAACCCCGTCCGTTGAGATCCTGCACCGGGAGACGGGCGATAAGATTTTTGGGGAGCGTCTCGGCGCGACTGCTCGCCTCCTTTCGTGTGTTCTTCTTCGACAACCGACAACCTCATCAGCACCATGAACGACATCAACAAGGATTAGGATGCTGCTGCGGTGACAACCTTCCCGGTCAATCTGTACGTGCTATTCTTCTCTTTGTATGCACTAGTTTTTGCTAGATTTTTAGATCTACTAGATATGGTAGTTTGGCTGCATGTGTTAGATCTGCTAGTACTTATAATGTTGATTACGGTAATTAATCTTATAAAAAAATTGTCTAATATTCCAACACAGGAGAGAAGAATTAGCTCCTTGACGTCCACAGATGAGCCGTCTCCGGCCTCCCGCGGCGTCGCATCTTTTCTTCTTTCCCCCAGCCAGCGAGTCGATCTGGAAGGATCCAAGTTTTGGACAGAAGGCACATGCACCGGGCCACCGGCATGGCGGCATCTGCTAGTAGTTACCGACCGACGAAGAAAGTTGAGTTACACTACAGTAGGCGGCGAAGAAAAGTGGAACTGACGGCCCGTGCGTTGATCCAGATTGACGCACGCGAAAAGCACCACCGAGCAGAAGCCCTGGGGAAAGGAAAGCTGCGAGAAAGTCGTGAAGCCGACAAACTCCTTGTGATTAAGTAAGCACACCGAGGAGGAGCCAGCAACGCACCGCACCGCAGAAGCAGAACCCCCGGCCGACCAAGCCAACGCAACGCCACCTTGTTCTCTGCTCCGGCGCCCTCCAAATTAAGTACCCCCTCCACTCCACTCCACTAGACAGTCAGCCTCACTCTCCCACTCCCTCCCCCACTCCCATCCCCATCTCATCTCACCAACCTGACCTCCTCCCACATGGGCATGGCTCCCCACCTCCCGGCCCTCCTCCCACTACTCATCCTCCTCTCGTCGCTGCTCCCCAATGCGGCGCGCGCTGGTGGTCCGACCATCGTGCTCAAGGATGGCACCACATGCACGCTCTGCGCCTCCTGCGACAATCCCTGTAACCCGTCCTACTCATACCCTTCACCCCCTCCTCCGGTGCCGGTGACCCCCACAGCGCAGTGCCCGCCTCCCCCTTCCTATCCCTCTCCCTCCAGCGGCGGCGGTGGAGGCACATCCCCTCCCTACAGCGGCGGTGGAGGAGGCGGAGGCTACTTCTACGCTCCACCCACTGGGGGTGGTGGCTCTCCGCCCGCCCAGGGAGGAGGTGGAGGTGGAGGTCGAGGCGGTGTCTACCCGACGCCGCCCCCGCCCAACCCATTCCTCCCCTACTTCCCGTTCTACTACTACAGCCCGCCACCGCAGAACATTGCCAAAAGCTCGGCCCCGGCCGCCATTTCAACGTCAGCGCCTGCGCTCCTGCTTCTCGCGCTCTCCGGGCTCCTACTCTGGTGAGATCTGCCCAGACAGATACTGCGCTGTCGTTTATTCACACTACTATAGGAAACAGTTATTGAGTCTGTAATTTTCATTTTTTTTAAATATTGTAATATCCTAGTATGTTTTTGCTTGTCCGTCTTCTCTCTTTGTGATTTATTTATTTATTATGTGCCAGTATAGCAAAATGGTAAAACAAGCACCAGTACTACTCTTGTATTATAGATGGATCTAGTGTCAGCTAAAATGTTCATGCCGTACAAAATTGTTCATTGGTAAAAAGGTAACATAGAGCATCTGCGTACATGTCTGTGCTGAGTGACCGCTAGTCTGTCAGCTGGTTGATTGTTCTGAAATTTTCTCATTGAAGATTGCATCAGGCAGCGATCTCTGCGCAGATTCTACACTGGTACCAGTGTACCACTTGTTTTTATATGCTCCACTGACCACTGGAGAGTTCTACGTCGGATGCCCATTTGGCCAAGTTATTTTAATACGTAGCATTTCCTTAGCGTTGGTAGATCTGTGTGCTTGTCACGCTGCCGACTAGTAAAATACAAGTGGAAGACACCCAAGCTAAGCGCAAGCATCCAAACGCCAAAAACAGAAGCCAAGAGAAATTTCTCTTGCTTATGCAATAAAGTAAAATGAGTTTCTAAAAAAAGAGAGTAAAATGTACATAAGTTGCGAGTGGAAAGGCGTAATTGCAGAGGGAAATCTATGGGCCAATAACACATGTTTCTTTCTTGCGTTTTTACTTGCAAAACTATTGGCAAGCTTTGGAGAAGTGCAGAGGGGCTGCGTGCTGAACTGCTGATAGCACTGTCAATAGCTTAGATTAACACTAGATTAATAGTGACATTGATTACTTATTGTGAGCGTCTAGGATTATATTGTGTTTCTCAAAAAAATAATATTACAAACAATGCAATGCAAACGGAACAATTGGCCGGCCAAACTGGCAATGTAGAATTCAGGGATACAGAGTATAGTACCATGTCGCGGTTCAGTGCATCATACATTGGTAGCTGCAGGTAGCAAAAGCTACAATCCTGCTCGCAACCGGAACGGGGTCATGTCATGGCTCCTAGCCTGAGTCCCACCTCTGAGCGCGGATTGCCTCTTTATATGCGAAAAAGCAAAACCACATAGCTATAGACGTCCAGTCTTATCACAAACCCTCCATTCCGCTCAGCTGCTTCTAGATTGGTGCTGATATCGCTCAGCTGCTTCTAGATTGATGCTGATATTTTGTAAAAACGTTCAGAAACTAAATCTAGTTTGCATCCGGAAGTGCCTCAAAATTTGCCAAACACCTCTCGTACTTTTGTGTTTCTCCATTTAGTATTTATGCTTACATTTGTACACCACGGTGTTCCTAATCGAACAAAATATTCCTGGTCTTTTTTGTGTATGTACAACATGATCTACGAAACCATTTATTCATATCTGGAGCATTCCTTGTTCGGTCTGAGTATTTTGTTAGTTGATATTCCTTGAACAAAAATAGGGACCTTAAGTTATTTTTCTGAGATTCCTTGAATAACATGGTGAAAACAACTGTACGGATGTGAACTGCATTGGAGCTGCCATGAGGTAACCACATGCTCCATGCGTCGTGAACCAAAGCAAGATAAAAGAAGGAAACATGGTGCTTAATTTTCCAGCACCAGGCTCTGGAACAGATTGTGTTAGGAAAAATAGAGTCAAAAAATTAGTACTGAGATTAAGAAATAAGAATTTAGGCAGAAACATGCACTCTCTTCCCAATAACAACAGTCGTGCATGAACAAAACTGATCCATTAACAGCTGCCATGCTTTAATCAAGCAACTAAAAAAGAAAAGGATTTAGAAGGAAGACTTTTTGGAGCATTAAAAGGCAAGTTTGATGGAGAATTAAAAAATCCTTCAATCAAACAGTTTATGTTCAAAGAAAAAAAGACTCCTTCGATTTTTCCACTAGCATAGAGAAACATGGGAAATCAAATCCACTTCCTAAGCATACAAAACGAAATTCCTGGCAGATTGCGAGGGAGGGCCCGTGCCGGCGGTGGAGTGGGAGGCGGGGGGAGCAAGGAGGTGGCTCTGGTGGAGGAGCAGGGAACTGGGAGGCGGCGCCGATGTTGGGGAAGGGCATGGGCGCCGGCGGTAGAGCAGTACACCGGGGAGGGCAGAGACGCGGCGGAGACCGGTGGATCTCCACCTCCTCGCCTCCCACGGCCGTCGTGGTCACCTCCTTAGGTTGGACATGGGCGGAGGGCAGGGGAGGATCTGAGTCGAGGGGAGAGAGGCGTGACCACAGGGGAAAATGGGTGGAGAGAGGATAAGGAACGGAGGAGACAAGATGTACATGTGCAGTTTCATTCCTATAAGAGGCGTGACCACAGAGGAAAATGGGTGGAGAGAGGATAAGGAACGGAGGAGACAAGATGTACATGTGCAGTTTCATTCCTATAAGAGCATGTACAATGCAAGGTGCTTAGGACAGTGCTTAGGAAAATAAATCGGGTTTTTTAAGCACCGATGCTTATTTATACTAGGTAGATGCCTAACTAAGCACCTCTTCTATACAAATAAGCACCAATGCTTAGCAAAATGGTTGGTTTATTTTTGTAAGCACTCCTCTAAGCATCTCCCATTGTACATGCTCTAAGGGCATTTACTATGGTAGACGCTTGATCGGACGCTTAGACAAGGGAAAAAATCCTAGAAAATCGGAATATCGGCTAAGCGCGGGGGCTCCCAACGCGGAGTCGCTAGTTTGGGACGCTAGCGACAGCTCAAAGCTGCCTCGTGCGGCAGAAAAATAGGCCTAGCACCCGACGCCTGTATAAACGTCGACGCAACACAAATTCCCGAGATCAGGTGGGATTCACGTCTAACCGCTAGAAAATCTATCCTAGCGCCTGTGGATAGCGCCCGCGTAGTGTGAAAATGTACAAAGACAGGTCGGTGTACACGCATCGATAAGGATGGTAAGACTTGGATGCCCACGTGTATGTGGAATCGACGCACTCCTCTTTATGCCAACCACTGCTATCAAAGATCGTCAGTTCCATGCGAGAGTCGTTGAATTGGGTGAAGATCACCGTGTAGCCTTGAGAAATTATGTTCGACGGTATTGCCGAGCAAGATTTTTAAACATTTTAAAAAACTTGTTTAATGGTTTGCCCTAACATGTATAAACATTCTTGTGTTTCAATCATAGTTGGCGGATCTACAATTCCACCAAACCGTGCCAAGTCCTATTACATGTAGTAATTCTGAATCCTAATATAAATAACCTATTTCTACTATGAGTTAATTCCCTTTTTTACCCCTTACTTTGATATTGGTGACACTATTTACCCTATTTAACAAAAAATACTCTAGTTTACCCTATTTAGGAAAACTTTTGCCAGTTCTTACCCTTCTAAACATTTACCCGTTCAATGAGAGCTGAACTCACTCGTTGTCTTCAATATAACGCAATGACGCTGGAAAGTTGATGCCCGTGTCGGGAAGCTTGTCAGCTGCCTCTCTAGGACTCTAGGTCCTGCATAACCGAGTAAATCACGTGTACGTCCTCGTCAACTATACGTGCTCACAGACCGCCCGAAGTCTACGTGAACCAGACGAGGGAGCTCGAGCTAGAGCTGGCCATCCCGGATCACTGACAATCCCCGTCATACGCACGCCTTTGGCTCTGCTGTTTTTGACCATGTACTACCTCAAGTGTCTCGGCCCGGCATAGCAGGACGTGGCAACGTGCTGCATTGTGCACCGTGTCAAGCCGGCTGGCATGGCAGGAGCCGTCGCTAGCGGTGGAGGTGCTCCACACAGATGCACACTCGTGCGTCGGAATAGATTTTTTTTTGAAAAGGAGTGTCCCCGAAGGGCTCTTTCTCCACCGTCAAGCCGGAGGTCAGACTCACCGCCGTCAGACTCGGAAACGGGGACGGAACCACTTGCTTCCGAGAAGACGAGGAGTGCAGGAGCCAACCTCGAAAGGGGCCTCATCGAGGAGGTTGAACGCTTGCCGGGACCTTTCGCCGGCTTTTGGATAGGCCATGTTCTGGCCTTGGATGTCGGACGGCTGTCACCCGCCGCCGAGGTGATGCTCAAGTAAATTGCTTCCCAACTCCACTGCTGCAGGACACTGTTATTCACCCAATCCACACCTCCAATGTTCACCACCGTTGCGACCATCAGAGGAAGAAGAGGGCATATGGAGCAAAATAGGCCGGCACACCAAAGTCGAAGGTGATTGTCGGCCCTCCACACTCACCACACCTGCCACGGGTGGGAGCCAGAGAGCGGAGAAGAGCATCCCCGATATGAGTCCAAAGTCCAACCCACCCTGCTGAATCAGAGGCCAGAACGTCACCTTTCCCCCCTCCCTCGCCACCACGTCCGTCCAAGGGGGAATCGATGACAAGCACCAGCAAAACGCAAAGCCGCTCCTCCTCGCCACCACGGCCGGCCAGGAGTGACATCACATCATCATCTTCTTCAGACTGGGGAAGGACAAGCACACACTTTATTCCATTGCTCCTGGCCACCTCAAACCACAACGAGACAAAGTCTCTCGAAGAGGAGGAGGCAGCCTGCCTTTTGACGCCATGCGGGAACACCAGAGGCAGAGGAGCCAATGGACGAACAGCTCTCAGGCAGACATAGACCTCTGTTCCTGGAACGCCACCTCGGTCGGCTAAAGAAAGAAGGGGCGTCCACCCAGCAGAGCTCCACCCCGAGAGGGCCTTATTAGAGGCGCAGCAAGCCCTCATCCATCCCAGCGCCGCCAGACGGATATCGAGGAGGAAGGAGGTTCGCCATCGACGGCTTTGGCCCAAGGAGCACATCGAGAGCCTCGCGGCATGACGCCAGCGACCGGCAACAAGCCAAAGCCTACAGCCACTATGTACAGGGGAGCCTCCGCCGCCGTTCCTCCACCTCCCTCTACCAGTGACGCCGGTGAGGTCAGCTTCAGATCAGGCCGGAGTGGGCGGCGGCGTCTTCGGGTACTATAGGGGGGGGGGTGGAGAGGAGATAAGGTTTAACAACCATGCGTCGGATCAGATACACATGCCATATGGCAAACAAATTCCACATCGTCGGGTGCCTCTTGCACGTCAACAATATGCTGAAGTGATGATACTGAGCTCATGCACATGCTGATCATGGATGTGTTAGCAAATCATGTTGACCCATATGCTACTCGATATAATACGCTGCAAGTTTGAAGGGATGGGTAAAATATGGCACAAATTTTACTAAATGGGAGGAAATTATGTTAAATGGGGTAAATGCTGTCATAAACGTGAAATTAGGGGTAAAATTGGAATTTACTCTACTGCTATCATACAGGCGGAAAGTTTCTTCAACAGGGGTGTAGATCCAATGAGGTTCTCATATCTGATAGATGTGGGTGCATCTTGGTTTGTTAAACAATGTTGCTTGTGGGATTTTCCAACTTTTACAAACATAAAAATCTTTTTCAAATTTTCAAGTGAGGATAACCATGTTTTTATGAAGCTGAAGAATATTGCTCGGAATGTGACCTCCACATTTTCGCAAAAAGTGAAACATTTTTTTTGGATAATTCACGTTTCATTTTCAAGATTTCTAACTAATTTCACCCACCAAAATGACCGTTGATTTATCGAAAGCAGGTAAAAATTGAACTATCAATTTATCTTACCTTGAGTCTAAATTTTCCAAAAATTATTTTAAGCTACCCAAGTAGTCACTCTTCTTAAACCACTGAGACTTTTAAAGATTCAATTTCTTGATATGAATTTTCATGCGAACAAATTTGATTTCATTTAGAAAACATTCAAGAAAAATAAAACAATAAGAAAAAAATACTTGTGCATGACGTCAATGATGAACATAGATTTCAAAAACATTTGGAAAACTCGCTTCATGGCATAGCCTAGCATGCATGGACATTCTTGGGTTTCAGGCCAAACTGATGAAGGTCATGGCCAGATCTACATCAAGATTATGATAGTGTGCCCATATTTGGTACTAGGTGAATGCATGTTTACATATGACAAACATTGCGCACCGTGAGTTTCGAGCTTCTATGAAAAAAATAACATTTTCAGTTTTTCAAAGTATTAAAAATGTATTTTTATAAGAAACTACAACAATTTGGCTTAGAATTGCGGCACCTTAATTTTCACATAAAGTGGTCCATATTTTATGGATAAGTCCAAGTTTTATGATCTTCAAGCTATTTAGCTAATTCCATTCACTTAAAATGACTTTATGTTAATTTAACAAAATTAGGTCAAATTTGAACTACAAATGTGTGATAGATTGATTCTAACTTTTTTCAAAACCCCTTTTTATGTACCCAAGTAGTCACTCTATCTAGAACTACCAAGAGTTTTCCAAGATTTCAACTATTTGTTGGTAAATTTGTTCTTGTTTTCAAAATAAAAAGTAAATGAAGATTTAAAAAAAAAAACTAGCATGTGGCATCCTCTTATGTGTACTAGTTCCATATAAAATGTTACACGTGAATTTTCAAAAAGAAAATCATGCTTCACAGTATGGCCTATCATTGAACTTATTGCTAGTAATATAATATTAGGAATATGCCCTAGAGGCAATCATGTTTGATGATATTTCTCAAAGTATTTATAAAGTAATAAAGTTGTCCATGTGTGAACACTAGATACGTATCACTAAATACGTGATTTAGTTGTGGAACTATATATTCATGATTGTTCATACTAGATTGTTCTTGGTCATTGAGATTGTACTGGACACACAACTTACACCAATGTGCAAGTCGGCTGATGACACGGTTCCACTTGTCATGGGCATGGTGATGCTATTCTGACTTACACCGTCTTAGCTAAAGAGTTTAGAAAGTCAGACTGACCCACAGTTGAGATGCAACGAGCATGCTGTCATTTGCAGTCTTAACCAATGGAATCCTTTGACCTGAGGTGATTGCATGATCCGAATTGTGGATAGCCAGCTTAAGTTCTATCGAACGTTGTTCCGTAAATGGAGAGTCATAAAGGTCGAGTTCGAGTTGGTTGTGAAACAAGCTGCGTGACGTGGATTAGCAAGATGGAATTTTGCCCCTTCGTATTGGAGAAATATGTAGGGGTTCGCGCATGAAAACAGTAAATTTTTCCTACCCCAAGAACCCTGATGCCAGGACCTATCTATTATTAATGCAGTAACAAGAGGGGTTTTTCGTGAACTTACCCTTGAATACCGAAAAGTGTTGTCAACGCTCGGGAGAGCGTGGTTGATGTAGGCGAACTGAAGCCGACCTCGAGGTCGTGTTGAACTCCCGACAGCTCGTGCGGCTCCAACGACTCCTAGTGCCCCAAGTGTTGCACCTCGCAGGGAGTTACACACGTCCCGTGCCTAACGATGACTCTCGCTCCTCCGATCTGGCAACAGTTGCGAAAGTAGATCTTCTAGATCCGAATCCCGCGGCGCGACGGTGCTACGCAGTGATGAAGACTCCTGCTCACGCGATCCGGACTTGGTACCACGGTCATAAGAGAGGGAGAATCAACTAGAGGTCTCCCCAAAAGAGAGGAAACCTTCTATTGATTATTGTGTATTTAATTTGTCAAAATACCTCTCTTTATATAGGAGAAAAACCCCACATAGGCAATTATCTTATCCATGTGGGACTAAACAAAGGAGAGGGGAGAGGCCCGTCGCTGGAGGCAGAGATGGCCCGCCGCATCCGCAAGATTTCGCAGGCCTTCCAGAACGACCGCGCATACCATAACCATGTCTTCTGGAGGAAGCTCCTCGACTGGGAGCACACGCCGCACCGCCTCAGCACCTAACACGGTGAGTTCGACCTGTTGGTCCCCCACAACCTCCTTGTCATCGAGGCTGCCTCCGATGACATCGTCAACCACTCCGATGCCGACCTCGGCGGCAACGACGATGATGACGCCATCATCATCAAGGAAGAGGAGGACGAGGACGAGGCGGAGGGGTCGTCCTCCGCATCCGCCACCACACACTTGCCCCCGGAGTACAAGGAGGTCCTAGCGCGGGGCTACGACGAGGACGCCATCCTCGAGCAGGCAATCACGGGCAGCGTGAGGGAGGAGGAGGCCATGTGGGATGGCTACCAGGAGGTTGTCCAGCTCACCGGCCTAGTGGGCAGGTCAACGCCGGGCAGCCGCTTCCACCACCACCGCCCCGACAACAACAGTTGCGGGGGTGGGTGTAATATCTCAAAAATATTAAACAAGCTTATCAAGTTCTAATCAATGGTAAGGAAATCGTTAATCGTTAACTGCTCGATCGGCTTGGGAGTAGCGACTAATCAGAATTCGGACGATTAACTGATTTAATCGGTCGAGTATTAATCGGTGCAACCTACGCAAATTAGTACCTAAAACACGTGTATATAAGAAAGAAATAGTATATGAGCCTCTATATGCCTGACCCTACTTATCTTGAGCCCAAAAGCCAATTAAAACATGTATGCTTTTCCTCTCTGGCCTAATATTTAAGGTCACGAGCGACTCAGTATCCACCAGCTGACACCGTGTGCCCTCCTTCCGTTTATCCTCCTCTGATCTCTGAAGTTGCTCTTCTCCCACCACCTACCTAGGGTACTGGTTGGTGATGGTGGGAATCGAGCTCTTGGAGGCAGGAACCAAGGGGGGGCTTCGCAAAACCTACTTTATTGCGACGGGCTAGCGGCTAGATGGGTGATATGCGTTGAAAATTTTGCAACTTTTTCGACCAAGTTTGGTAGTTAATCGGGAATATACCTAGTAATCGGTCTATCAGATCTATTAGTCGGTCTAAAGGATTAACATGACCGATTAGTGGTAATCGACAAGGTTAGGTCCCTAGTAGCGATTAATCAGACTATTAATCGCTGATTCGGACAATTTTTTGAACAATGGTTCTAATCACCCAAGATTAGGGTTAACAAAAAGTTTTATTATAAAATTCAATATGAGTGCATGTGTGATTTACATTAAGGCATGAATGCTTGCATTTGCCATGTTTGATTGCTATGAATGACAAGGTTTAGTTTAAAGATGAATACCACATCATCTAGGACATTTTCAAACAGAATCAAATAAAAAGAAAATCAAATATGAAGCATATGACCAAATGGTCACTTTGGCCAAAATTAACCACTAGCCTACTTTGGGCATCCCTAGTAAAAGATTCCCAACAGAAACAATTCTATATCTTTTCACCCCTTGCTAGACTAAGTAAAAATGAACCCAAGCAAACTTTACAAACTTACAAAAACTATCTTCAAATCCATTTAAGAGGCAATTCAAAATTTAATCAAGTGTAGGTACATAGATCATCATTTTAAAAAAACCACTCAAACCTCTACTACTTGACAATTCCCAGCAACCAGAGACTACCAAGCATGTGACTAGCTCACCCATCAAAAATCATGGAAAAATTCCAAGGTTAAGCTCATGCGGCCATTTAGTCGAACACTTAGCAGACAAAGTACAAACTACCAACGATTCACTATTTGTGATCACTCATTTGCTCACCAATTGTACTGCAATCAACCCAATAACTCACCCACAACCGTCCCCAGTACTTAGCTGTGCAATGGAGCAACCTCACTCGCCACATGACCGTACCGAGCGTGTCATGTCGGTCGACCATGGACAAGACACCACACACCATGCTGCCCTCTCCCACGATGCCTAGATGGTAGCCGTGACCTCAGTGCCCCTCTCTGTCCACCCCTTGACCAACGACGAGAAGTGGAGAAGCCAGAGCAGCCGCGCCCATTTATGTCTCTGCCATGCCGAGAGCACGACGGAGCACCGAAGCCGCCTAGCGTAGCCACGCCGCACCTCGCTCTCTCTACGTGTA
Organism: Avena eriantha; assembly: GCA_910589775.1. Classification (NCBI taxonomy): domain Eukaryota; kingdom Viridiplantae; phylum Streptophyta; class Magnoliopsida; order Poales; family Poaceae; genus Avena; species Avena eriantha. The sequence goes on from OU342740.1 coordinate 466,411,747, forward strand.
CCCGCACTCACCGCGTCACCAGTGACCTCCCAGACACGATCATTCGCCGCCGTGCGCCCCGTGACCACCGTACTCGATGACGAACACCGTCGTACCCGCACAGAGCACGGACCTCTCCTGACCGAGTGAGACCGCCCTTGCCACGCCACTACGCGCGTGACGATCGCCGCAGTCCACCGCGTCGACCCATGCCATCCGCCATGCTTATCTCGACCTATAGCAGCGTCGCTGGTGAGCCCGATCCATGACGCCCTGCCTCCATCGCTGGTGTATAAATTTGACCCTCCCCAGACCTCAAACGGCACCCCATCTCACTCCCCACTCCCTCAGAAACCTCCCTGACCTTTCCCCGGAGCAAGGCGAGCACCACATCGCCGGAATTTGGCCAGAGCAAGCCGCTGCAGTGAAGAAAGGGCGTCGTCGATTGGAGCCACCCCAGGAGCAGCCGCGACCACCATTCGACTAGCCGTCGTCGACCAGTCCATTCGCCCCCATCGCCGGACCTAGCTAGAGCCCTGGTAAGCCTCCAACGACCCCCACCGTGCCGCTAGGTTTCGAATCCCCCGCGCGCAGTTTGCCGTAGACGATGAACCTCAGCCGTAGATCTTGTTCTAATCGTAGTGATGAGGATTGCTGATACCGTTTCGGTTAGATAGAGTCACTGACACGTGGGACCATTCTGTCAGTAGCCCGCTGTGCGTGCGGTGTGCAGATGGGCCGGCCCAAGTTCTTTCCCGCACAGAGCCCAGCAATTCAAATAAAATTTTGCCGTTTAGTTAAAAATCCTATTCCGTGGCTAGATTCAAAATTGAATTTAGAGAGTTTTACTGAACCAAATTGCACGATTCCAATTTTGCTAGGAAGGTAGCCGTTGGATTCAAACCAATTGAAATTATAGATCACCTATAGTAAAAATAATAAGACAGAGACTTTTACCACTTCAAACATTTTTATAAAATCAATCATAAATGCTTTTGAGTTGATTCCAACTCTCAAAAATCACATTTGCCATGCTCTACATGAATATGTAAAAAGATTTGGTTTTACAGATATTAAACATGAATTAGTATTAAAATAATGATATATAGGCATTTCTAGTCACTTAAATATTATTAAATAGTAATATTAAATCTTGTAATATATGATCACCTCTTTAAATCACATTCCCAAGCATTGAAATATGTGGTGATGGCATGTGTCAACATGATCCCATATTTTAATTGGAGAATATTAAATCTTAAGTATTTTTCAATGAGTAGAAATTACTTCTCCCAAATAAAATAAATAAGAATGTGCCATTATTTCATGTAATGATTGAGATGATGCTAGATCATCTATTGTGAGCCCTTGTGTGCAAAATAGAAAGTACTTAAGTATTGATTGGTGATTGTGTACCTTGTATGTATTTATAGACGTTAGTACCGACCCGAGATACGACGAGGAGGAGTACTTTAACGACTGCACCCAATAAGGCAAGCTATCAGTGTAAGCTAACTAATGCAAGATGCACTAGGCATGCTTAGTTATGAAACTTTGATTATACCCATCCCAAGTTTTACTTGCAAATTTTACTTTTCCTTTTACTAAAGTTTTCTTACTTAGTTAATGAATTGTGATTAGTGAAAAATAGGATGGATACCACCAAGATCATAGGACTAGCCTTGGGTACTTATACCTGATTAGCACACCCTCTATAGTGATACCCACTACAAGAAAAGTTTCCTTCCACAACGAATTGGCCCGACGGTCGTCATAGAAGGCGCGTCTTTTGCGACGAAATTCTCGGCTTGATCGTGGTCGATGGAAAACTTTTTTTCCGGTTTCGCGGCCAGCGCGTGGCAGAAGCATGGAGGAAGTTCGGCCAGCGCGTGGCAGAAGCATGATTTTTGTTTCCTCGCGCGACGTTGATTCGCCGAAGTCTTTTGAGGCGTGTGGGTCCCGGACGTCAGCGTCTCTAGCGGACCATACTTTTTGGTCGCGCCTCTCAGATTTGAACTCGATAACATAGCTCGATACGTCTGCCGTTTAGTCAGGCTGCTAGGTCCCACATGTCAGTCTCTCATTAGAAGTATTGTGTGTATGATGGAATTTTTTTCCTTCGCTCGCGCTACCCTATTCTGAAGTTTATAGCGCGGCTCGATGCATCTACCGTCTAATCAAACTCCTGGGATCCACATGTCATCCTCTCATTAGAAGAAACGTGTGTATGATGGACTTTCGCTGGTGCTACCCCATTCCGAGTTGATAGCGTTGCTTGACGCATCTACCGTTTAACCAACCTCCTGTGCTCCACATGTCATCCTCTTATTAGAAGAAACGTATGTATGATGGATTTTTTCCCTTGGCTCACGCTACCCTGTTCCGAACTTGAGAGTGTTGTTCGATGTATATATTGTTTAATCACGATGCTGGTCCCCACATATCATCCTCTCATTAAAAGAAACGTGTGTATGATGAATTTTTTACCCTCTGTAGCGCCTTTGTGTTCCGAACTTGATAGCTTTGCTCGCTGCATTAGCCGTTTATTCAGGCTAATGGGTCCCTTATGCCAGCCTCACATTAGAAGAATTGTGGGTACAATAGATTTTTTTCTTCTCTAGCGCTACCCTGTTCCGAACTAGATAGTGTTGCTCGACGAATCTGCCACCTGCTCACACCACTGGGTCCCCCATTTCAGCCTCTCACTAAAAGAAACGTGTACATGCTGAACCTTTTTCTCGCTCACGCCTCCCTGTTTCAAACTGGCTACGTTGCTCGATGCAGCATTTGTATAAGGTTGCCCTGCTGGGTCCCACATATCAGCCTCTCTGTAAATGAAACGTGCGTATGATGAACTTTTTTTGACCATGTCCGCTATTTTGACCTTGGAACTTGCTTGGTCCCAGATGTCAACCACCTCTGTGCAGGAAACGTGTCCATGCTGGGTCCTAGCTGACAGCCTCTATTTGAAAGAAATGTGTGTATATTGGACTGTTTTTTCGGGTCCCAGATGTCAGCCTCAGAGTACAAAAAATTCTCATAAAGGCCGAATTAAAAAAGATTCTAGGCTAAACTCGGGGCGGATGCTCTATTCGTCATGGCTTATATTCCATGAGCTCACTCCTAAGTTGAATGGGCTATGGTCGGTGGCCACAAGACCACGAAAAGGCCGAATTAGAAGGTATTGGGTTATGCTTGGGGCTGATAGGCTAATTTCATGGGCTATGCTTGGGCCTGTTGGGTCTGACATGTCAGCTTCTCTGTAAGTGCAACGTGTGTATGATGGACTTTTTTCGGCCGCATCCGCTATTTTCACCGTGGCAGCCGTGTATGGTCTTACTGTTGGGGCCCTTATGCCAGCCTCTCTGGTATGTTCTGGCTTGTGGATACCTGATGCAGCCTTATATGTTCTGTCTGGTGGGTCCTCGATGCGAGCCTCTCGGTACAAGTATTTCAACTTTTGTTTCAAACCCACCCTCAAAATAAACTCTAGGGACGCTACATGCTGGTGGGTCCGTGATGTCAGCCCCTCCGTAATGCGATATAGATAGAAGAAAAAAAATGTAAATCCAAGATACGATTCGAAGAAAAGACCTTCAAATCAAATAAACGTAAACTGAGTGTGTTGCCACTACAACAAAGATATTTATAGAATAAATATCATTAAACTTTTATTAGTACTACAATTTATGTATTAGTTTTCTTAAAAATATTTTGGGTGTCTATGTTTATCTCTTTTAAAATATAAAAGGGCAGCGCTCCTGGCATCTCAATTTATAAAATGCCACATAATGGAGTATTTTCTTAAAAACATGGGTAGGCGGAGTTTTTTTTATTTTGAGAGGTGGGGGGCAATGCCCAAAAGGCTGAATTAAAAAGAGTTTGGCTATTCTATATAGGCTGCTCTACGTGGGTTATACTTCGTAGGGCAGACTTCATGGGCTTCATTCTCAAATTTTAGTGGGATGTGCTCAGCAGTCCCCTGACCCCTAAAAGCCCGAATTAATATGTTCTCGGCTATGCTCCATGGGGTCCTTTCTCAAATTTCATTGGGCTATGGTCAGCAGTCCCCTGACCCCGAAAAGACCGAATAAAAATGTTCTAGGCTAAAGAGGGGCCGAATGAGCTACTAGATTTCTTCCCCTAGTTAATAAAAATTGCATTGTGATGTGCTCGGCCGGATTCAAAACAAAGACCTCAGAGAGAGAGGGGAAAGCGATAATTCTTTTTGGCAGCTATTCATGTCAAAATTTAGCAGTACAGAATAAGGTACATAAATTATCAACAGATCTGAAGTTCATATTCATGAGCACTTGACCAATTCAGGAACATTTTGAAAGTGACCAAGTGAGCAATACAGACAATGAAATACAATAGCAGTACAAAGAGAACTAGTTTTTGTTTCGGCTCTAAAAACCTTGTCGCGTGATCAGTTTGTCCTTTTCACCAAACACACTCGACCATTGGAGGAAGCAAAATTGATGATCAAGTATGCTTTGAGTATCTTCTTCTCACATCAATAACTGTGTGACCCCCGTATGCAAGCCAAAATGCCCAAGTCTCATCTAGATTGTGACACGGCCATGTTTCAAAAGAAAAACAAGTACCCGTACATAAGTATTAGTTCCACGAAATGCTTTAGTAATAGTAACGGCATAACATTTGAGAGATTCGGTAGCTTTCCTGCTTGAAATTCAATAGCAGTACAGAGAAAATAAGGTCTTGTTCTATCTCAAAAAACCTTGGCGCATGATCAGTTTGCCCTATTCTCCAAATAGGCTCGATCATAGGATTCTCCCACGCGATTGATGCATACTGAGTAATGCAGGCCGGTAATATAAGATGGTTCACTGCATAACATACAAGAATGTTTTTTCCTACGGATGATGCCCAGTACCTCCCAGCTCCCAGGCATGGAGGAACTACAGATTGTATGGGTCCAAAACTCTAGCTCTATTGTCGGGTAATAGGTAGTGATCAACATATTGTACAAGGGTGACGGGCATGCATTCAGCCTGATGCACACGACGGATCCGCTGATGTCGCCCGACTCGCGCATGTCGAATAGCAGAACAAACACCGTACCATCGTCCCCTGATCCGATCTTCTCTACTCTCGATGAGCGCGGTGCCAACAGCGGCTGAGAGATGTACCTGGAGTTTCTAAAGGAAGTAAGATTCAGCGGACTAAATTGGAGCATGCTAAATATTATAATAAAAATATGATAAAGTAAATATGAGTAACCTGACTTCGATAAAACATACGTAGTACTCCCTCCATTTCAAATATAAGATATTTTAGCTTTTGTGAAATGAGTGTATCTAGACCCCTTTTAGTATATGGGTTTATTCTGAACTACACACTAAAAAGAGTCTAGATAAACTGGTTTCACAAAAGCTTTCTTGCTTGAAATTCGATAGCAGTACGGAGAAAATTAGTTCTTGTTCCAGCTCAAAAAATAGACTCAATCATTGGAGCAAGCAAAACTGACAATCAAGTGACAATGCCTGTGTGACCCTCATATGCAACCCAAAATTCCCAAGACTCATCTAGATAATTGTGATAATGCTAACTTTTAAAAGAAAAGCAAGACAAACTGCTACACTTGATCTAAACAAGTAACAGTACATCACTATTAGTTAAACAAAATATTTCAGTAATAGCGACGATAGAATAAAGGCAAAGCAAGACTATCTCCTGTCTTTGGCCTAAACAAGTACTACCAGTACCGGTATGAAGTAGTACAAAATAGTCCGAAGTGCAAGAACTAGTGCTATACTAGTACTACTCTGCATCCAAAATCCAATCTCCAGTACACGTACGTCCATGTTATGTAGTGAAAGTGGGATAAACAAAATCTGAGGTAGTAGAATGGTCAATAATTCTCCCTCGTGATGGATGCATATTGAGTAATACAGGTCCTCGGTCTGAGAAGTTTGAAGGTACACCACCATGGAATGCTTTTCCTTCTGCATGATGCCAGGCATCGCCCTGCTCCTAGCAGTGAAGGAATTGCGCACTGCACCCTCCCAAATCCCAGCCTCGGGTGATGGGTGATAGACGGTGAAATGCACATTGTACAAGGGCGACAAGCACCCTTCTAGCCTGACACACACGATGGATACGATGATGTCGCCCTACTCGAGCATGTCAAATAGCACAGCGAACACCGTACCATCGTCCCGAGATCCGATGTTCTCTAGTCTTGATGAGCGCGGTGCCGATAGAGGCTGAGAGATGAACTTGGGATTTCTAAAGTAAGAATCAGCGGACTAAATTGCTGCATGCTAAATATACATATAAGAAGTTCTCAGGCGCCTGAGATCTAGACACTCCCAAGAAAAAATATAGAGCCATGTTTCAAAGGAAATGCTAGATCATCTCTAGAGTTTGATCTAAACAAACTTGAATGGCTGATCATCATCAGAATCATGATGAGCATATTTGCCATCTCCCATATTGTGGATGCAAAATGAGTAATCCAGTGTGAACCTATCATGTTTCTTAATCAGGAAATTAAGGTAATCTTCAGTAATCCTGATGGAGGCCGACGACGTGTGATTTTTCCATTTTGCATCACTATTCTATGTCATAATTTACTGTTATTCATCGATATATTTCATATTAAGAGATGATACTTATGTAATTTCATCTGTTTTTGTATGGTTGATGACTTTTGGAGCATGGACCGCTGCAGTCAGGATTCTGATGGAAAAGTGGCTGTTTGGAGGCGAAATTCGCGAAGATCAGAAAATCCGGGAAAATACATGGAAAATCCTATTTTTCCAGAAGACGAAGATAGCCAGAAGGAGGAGTGGAGATGGGCCACAGGGGGCCCACACCACCCCCTGGCGCGGGCCACCCTAGGCCGCGCCTCTAGGTGGTGTGGTCGCCCTGGCCCACCTCTGGCTCTCCCCTCTGCGTATATAATCCTCCCGAAACCCTAATACTCGGGGAGCGACCAAAGAAAGATTCCGCCGCCTCTGCGGGGCGGAAAACACCGAGAGAGAAAGATCTCTCCGGCAGACAGATTTCTACCGGGGGAATTCCTTCCCGGAGAGGGGAGATCGTCGCCATCAACACCACCATCAAGCTGGACTTCATCGGGATCATCATCATCATCATCACCACCATCATCATCAGCACCATCATCACCATCTCCATACGGTTGTAACAATTGGGTTGAATCTTGCATAGATCTTAGGGGAAACTTTCCCGGTGTTGATTACTCTTTATAGTTGATGCTATTGAGTGAACCATTGAATTATTGTTTATGTTCAGATTGTTACACATCATTATTCAATCTCTGATCATGATCCATATGATGTCTTGTGAGTAGTTCGTTTTGTTCTTGAGGACATGGGAGAAGTCATGTTGTTAGTAGTGGAGTTGTGTTGAGAAAGATTCAATGGTTTGTTAATTAAGTTGTGGTGTACTTCTTCTAGTGGTGTCATGTGAACGTCGACTACATGACACTTCACCTATATGAGCCTAGGGGAATGCATTGTGTATTTGGCTACTAATCGTAGGGGTTTCCGGAGTGACAGAAACCTGAACACCCGTTAGGAAACCATTGCACAAGGGATGTAAGGATCTTAGAGTTTAAAGTTGTGGTTAGGTTTCTACCTTAATTACTTTCTTATACTTACGGATGTTTGCAAGGGGTATGATCACAAGTATGTATTAGTCCTAGGAAGATCGGTACATTAGCATAGGTTCACCCACACAACACTTAGCAAGCTATCAACTATATGAAGCGAAAACACTTGACAGTCTTTCCATGTGTCCTCGAGAACGTTTGGTCATCTTAAGTAATACAACCGGCTTGTCCTTTGCTGCATAAAGGATTGGGCCACTTGCTGCATTTATTCTTATTATCTTTTATTTACTCGTACTTTATTTACTTACATTATAAAAAACCCCTAAAAATCCGTTTGCTAAGTATTTGAAGAGAATTCCTGATCCATACCACTAGCCAGCACCTTCTGCTCCTCGTTGGGTTCGACACTCTTATTTATCGAAAATACTGCGATACACCCCCTATACTTGTGGGTCATCAACGTGCTGCTCTTCGGCTTGAAAAATAGGCTATCTTCGGTGAACTCCTCCAGGTCCTCTCCAATCATTGAAGGTTTATAAAAGTGTACCTCCACCACGTACCGTGGAAACAATCACGCCACCGACCCGACGCACTGGACGGATACGGCGAGGCCATAGTCGAGCATATCAAATCGCACGGCGAACAATGTACCACCGTCCTCGGATAACACGGTCTCTACTCTCCATAAGCCAGGTGCCATCAAAGGCTGAGAGATGTACCTATGTTTCTTGCCGTAGTGGAAACTCTGCACTTCAATTGAGTGGGATTTTTCGAGGTGAGCGAGGAGCGCTATGAGCGGGGCGGCGAACTCGCAGCCAGGCTTAGTGAAGTTGCACGGGCCGTGCGGGCATACCATCATGTGGTTGAGGAAGTCGTGGAAGGCGACCAATGTCCCACAACCGATATTGGAGCATCTGCTACCTTTTCCGCGGACGACTTGGCGGCGCAACTCCTTGGAGCATGCGGCCAGCCGGACGACGCTGATAGTGTCCATATGCATAGAGATTTCTCCGAAGGCGTCGTCGCTGACCTTGGTCCAGCCACCGTACCGAATATTGTGCATCGAATCCGCCATTGCGTCCGGATGGACTAGGGGCGAGGGCGAATTCAAATATGATTGTTGGGGTTTCTTGGAGGAGAGTGATAGAGGCCTGCAAGAACCGATGCAGCAGGTGAGAAATGGCTAGGAAAATTTAGGAAGTGCGGTGCTCGAGCGGATCCAAAATGCAGCTAGCCAGCGTTAGCGAATGAGGATCGCTAGAGATGGGGAAGATGGGAGGCTCTTTGAACGAGGGGTGTTAATTTTGCGTGTTCTCTCGTCGGTCTTCTGCAGTGGATTGAGGACGCCTGCTGGAGTTATAGCTAGAGTGCTAGACTAGCAAGTTGTCACGCCCTGGCTTAGTATTGTACCATCTCGTCACGTAGACCGTGTGTCAGGAAAGGACGTGAACCCACATTTCTCTCCTCCCTGCTAGATAGCGTGCACCGTAGAATCGCTTTTCTAGTACGCGAAGGATTTGAACCCACATACCCAACTCTGATAATTAGGACTACTAAAAAACTATAATAATAGGTGAAGCTCAAAAAATAATTATAATTTTGAGCCACGTCCATAGAATATCTGTTGTATATTTGGTTCTTTACTTTGTATCATGTACTTCCTCCGAGCCATATTAATTGACTCAGATTTGTCTAGATATGAATGCATCTAGACACATTTTAGTTTTAGATACATCTGTATCTAGAAAAATCCAAGTAAACTAATATGGCTCGAAGGGAGTAGTAGTAATCAACCTATTAGCTACCTAATACTAGTACTCACCATGCTCTAGAGAAATAACGCAGAACATTCTAGAATTATTGAGAAGTGTGTTTTGAGGTTTGTGTATATCTTTTAGTATGCTAAAGGCTATCAATAGTATCTTCTAGATGCTAGAATAGATAGAATTAAGATCCAACGGTACTTTATGGACGTAGCTCGAAATTATAATTATTTTTGGGCTTCACCTATTATAATTTTATAAAAACTAGTAGAAGGCACGTGCCACACACGTATATACTGTTTGAAATGTGATTAACAAACATTAAGTTGTTATAAATCAATAGTCTTGTTTGAGAAAAATACATATATTAAGTCTATTAATAATAACTATCTACACATATTGAGAATACAACCTACTATGCTATGAATTTTTGGGGGGGGGGGGGTGACATGATGGTTCTAAAACATGGTGGAGTTTGCTCTAGGTAGTACTTAACACGAATCCACCTGGTCTGAACCATTGGATCTAATAGCCTAACGGTCAGGATTGGTACTATGGATCCAATTCAAAACCGCTCCTTTATAGTAGTAGAGAAAAAAATGATATGGCATATACTTCTACTATTTGGTTCTCACGTGCAAGGCATGTGCAACTTACTAATAAGATATATAATATGGATATCTTTGAACATCGATCATTGAATATAAATTGACAGATTCCAACATTGCTAATTGTTGGATCTCTTGCAATTTCAAGAAAGAATTTATCGCGCTTACTTGTAGTTCAAATTTGACCTACTTTGTTTAAATCGACAAAAAGTTATCTGAGTGCATGGGCGTAGTTAGCTAATATATAGGAAAGCTTGAAACGTCCTAAGACTAGGGAATTGAAACAAAACATGTCCGCGTTTTCTAAAAATCAGGTGGTGGCACTTTATTTTTTGACTGGGGTATGTCCCGAAGGAGTGAGATGCTTCAATAATTAACACAGCTAGTGCATGTGTACATGTTACACCAATGACCTTAAAAAGGTGAAAATTTCATCCAAGTCCATACATTTAACACAAAGGACCCTACAATCACGCAATTTAAATTAGTAGTCGGGTCTTGCTCCTCCATCACATAGCTAAGCCATGCTCTTCGTAGTAGTACCAGTAAGCTGCACGTGCCTTTCACGTGAAACTCATATAATATACAGAAGCATGACAAATCATTAGTATATAACATTGTAATAGGTAAATCTTGAAATATCTATGAATTTGAGCCACATCATTTCTAAAGTATGAGTGTATATTTGGTTCTTACACTTTATATCATGTAGAAATAAATGTTTATTAGCTACCTAATAATTAATTTTTTTAGAACCATGGTCTAGAGAAACAATCGAGAAGATTCTAGAATGATGGATAAGTGTGTTTTGACGTTTTTCTACATATATATCTTATCTTACCACTATATAGTGTACGAATAACTTTGAATATTGACTGTTGGATCAAGACTCGCGAATCCCAACATTTTTAGCCGTTGGATCTTCTTTTCCTTTCTAGCATCTAGAAGATTTTATTGATAGTTTTCATCACAATGAATGGTATGCACATAACTCAAAACACACTTCATCATTCTAGAATCTTCTCCCTCGTTTCTCTAGAGCATGTTACCAGAATTTTCTAGTTTTAGATAGTTAATAATAGTTGACTTCTAAATGATATACAAAGTACAAGAACCAAATATACACCCATACTTTAGAGATATCGATCAAATTTATATTTTTGTATGCTTTACCTATTAAAATTATATATAGTGATGATATGTCAAACGTCTATTATCCGAGTCTCACGTGTTGATCAAAAGGGACATGCCACACACGTATATACTGTATGAAATGTGATTTAACAAACATTAAGTTGTTATTAACCAATATTCTTGTTAGAGAAAAAATGCATACATTAAGTCTATTAGTAATAACTATCTACCCATTAAAAAATGCATACATTCAAGTTTGACCTAATTTCTTCAAATCGACATAAAGTTATTTAAGTAGGCACGGTTCGCTAGGGAATCTTGAAATGTGCTAAGACTAGGGAATTGTAAGAAAACATGGTCCCCACTTTTTCTAAAAACCGGGTAGTGGTTAGGCCTGGAATTATAACTCGAAACTCACGAGCTAAATGAGTGTAACTCATGACTCAGCTTGAACTCGGTGTCTAACGAGTCGAGCCTAGTTTTAGATTTGAACTCGTTTGTTCACCCAAACTAAATGAGCTACTTGTTTAGCTCATTAAACTCGTTCAAATATAGAATTTGAAATTTTCCACTGATGAGTGCAATACTACGAATGTTTCTTGTACATGTAATGGTGTAGAACTACTATATTTTCCGTTCGATCTTGCCTTCGTGTTATTATGAAAGTACTATCCTTATTCTAGTTCTTAATTAGTAGGATAATTACTAGTTTTTCTTATATGCGGTCTTGGTCATAACTCATAACATGCTAAACGAGCTACTCGTGAGTTACTCGTGAGTTTACCGAGTCGAGCCAAGTTTCAAATATGAACTCGTTTTGTAAACGAGCCGAGCCAAGCTAGCTCATTAGTTGAACAAGCTTTAGCGAGTCGAGCCGAGCTGATTCGGCTCGGCTTGAATTCTAGCCCTAGTGGTGGTACTTTTTTTTGACTAAGGTATGTCCTGAGGGAGCGAGATTCTTCATTAATTAACACGGTAAGTGTAGCATCCCAATTGTCTAACAATTGTAATGCTACTTGGTCTAGTAATTTAATGGCTACTTCCTATATATAATTGTTGCATCATAATTATATTATGCTCATGTCATCATGCCACCTTGCATTTGAGCATCATATAAAACCCTTTTATTTTGGTTCTTCTCTCATATGCATTATTAATTATATTTGCCTCTTGTTATTGTATTTGGTTATTGATATATGGGTTAATGCCCAAGTTGAGTTGGGGGCATATCTTTTTATTCCACTCTACCACCTTTCTTTGTCACCACTTTATAATTCCACCATTCCATTTACCATGGGCCTTTATTTTCTTTTGGTATTAATCTAGCTCATGGGAGATAGGATGGATCCAATTCTAATATCTTTTGCTTGGCTTTTATTTCCACTTTTGGGAATGCATAAGAATAATGCCATATTATTATTATTGTTTTCACAAAGTAAAACATGGCATGTAATACTTGCATGGGCCATGCAACCATCATCACCACCTTTAGCCCATTTGATTTCTTTCTGGTTTTAGTGGTTCTTTCTTTGTGGGATCATCTCCATATCTCCCCATCATTCCCATGTCCTCCTCAACATCATTCTTTTCCTTCATGCATTATCAAATGAGGCTTTTCCCCTAAACCCCTCTCCTCTCTCTTTTCTTAGGTTCACCTTCACCTCACCTTATGCTAAACCAAAGCCTCTCCTTTCATCTAGAATTGATCTTATAAACATGTTTAAAACTTAAACACCTAATCTAAACCCTAACCCTAGTTTCCTCTCTTTTCTTTATAACCCTAATTCTACACTAAACCCTAACCCTTAATCTCTCTCTCTCTACCAGGCTGGTCCCACCTAGCCACCCTCTCTCCCTGGTCCCACCTCAGCTAAACACCTACCCCAACCCTAAAAACCCTAACCCGAGCTACCCCACTTCTAACCTAGTCTAAGTTGCACCCGAGCCCCCTCTCCTCTCTCTTTCTTTCTACCTGCCGTGCCAGCCCCACAACCACGCTGTCCCCACCTGGCAGCACCACCCCACCTGCCCCTGCCTGCCCAGCCCGAGCATGTGCGAGGAGGAGATGGAAAAAGGTGGCCGAAGCCACCTTTATCTTCCCCTCCCTACTGAGCCCCACGACATCTTCCCCTCCCCTTTTCCTCCTTCCCCACGGCTCCTACGCCTCTCCCAGATCCACCCCAGGGCCCTGCTCTCTCCTCCCCTTCTTCTTCTCCGACGCCACCGTCTCTCGCCGGCCACCGCCAGTACCACCGGTGTCCCCTCGTTCCTGCCAGCGTGGGCGACGTGGAAGTGGTCGAGGAGATCGAGGACGTTCCTCTACACCAACCTGTACACACCGACGTGGAGGAGAAGCCCCAGGATCACCAGTACCAGCGCCGCCCGACGCAAACCCTAGTTCTCCGGGCGCCAGCCTCGTCGACGATCCGCCGCACCTCTCCCCGATCTGCCACCATCGACCTCTCCTCGGTGAGCCCCTCGTCCTCGCTGACATCCTCACGCTCGCTGTCGCCGTCTAGATCTGCCGTTCGTTTCGTCGAACGCGCTGCGCGCGCCGTCGGCCACCGCGTTGGCTCGCTCCCGCGTCGCGTAGAACCTTACCTAGCCCCGTCCACCCTGCTGTCACCATCCGTACACCAGCCGCACTGGCACAGGCCCTTAGTGCGCACGCCAGATCCCCGGTTCGAGTCACCGCCCCGGGCCACGCGCTGTTTTTTTTCCGTTAGATAGTTCAGAGGAGAAAGAAGAACAGTGCACGTGGTCCATTTTGCTCAAAACCCCCCAGATCTTTTGCTGCTTAACCCGCGGTACTCGCTAGCCCCACCAGTCAGCCTCCCTATCCACTTTACAAAAACGTCCCACAATTTTAGTGACCTTAACCCGCGCTCCAGCTCGGCCCCACCTGGCAGTCTCTGCGCGTTCGTTCGCTGGCACGTGGGCCTCCAGTCGCTGGCCCACCTGTCAATCTAAGTGGCTAGCAAAGGCCGAGGTGAGAAAAGCCTTTTTCCGCGCGCGTGGCCCCAGTCAGCAGTGGCCCACTCGTCAGTGTCTGCGTCTGGCTCTGCCTGTGTGTAAAAAAATCTGGCCACTTATCTGTTTTGACAAAACAATTTCAGTAATTATTTAAATTCAAATTCAAATCAGATTTCAAATAACTTTTAATTTACAAATCCAAATAATACAAATAATATATGTTTTTGAATCAGAAAAATGTGAGGAATTCAAATATGCCCTTCAAAATAATGTGTGACCACTTTAAAATTTCGGGATGATTAAAATTACCAATAAATGCCCTTTTCCTAATAAATTAATAACTTTAATTCTGTAACTCCAAATTGGGCAAATAATATGTCTAAATCGATCAGCGCGACGAGCCCGTTCTATATATGCATAATGCCACATTTATAATCAGAACTGTTTATGACAACAAAATTGGGCCAAATAAATACTAAAATGCTTTATTCTTGTATTCCACACCTCACCATGCCATGCTACTTTAATGCCATGAAAATTGTGCATCATTCATCGTGGCATGCTTGTTTGCTTGTCGCATTTTAATTCATATGCTTGTGTACTTTATTTATGTTGGCCCTTGTTTGTTTGGTTCTTCTTCGAATAGACGCCCAGCAAGAGAATTACCAGGAATCACAGGAGTACTACCCAGATCCATCTCTCGCTTCAACTGAGCTACCAGGCAAGCACTACCACATGCTTGCATACATACAGTACCTATTGCCTCTATCTTATTCTTGCATCATTGAGTCGTGATTGCATTAAATTGAATCCCAAGTACTGCATAGCCTTTACTTTTAAACCCCACCGAAGCTTGTTCCTCCATCCCATGAGCCATTACTACAGGAGTTGTTTGAGCCATGCGGGTCGTAGAAAAGCATGTGTTGGGTATGTGAGTGTCTGATGGATAACGAGGTACCTAAACAACTTAACCTGAGTAGTAATGGGATAACTAATGAAAGAGGCACCGGTGAGCAATATCTGCTATTTGGTTCTTCATGCTCACTTGTGTCCCATAGGACCCCGAGTACTTGATTCCTGTTCCTTGACTATTCGCACTATCCACATCCGGGAGGCCTTATGGACCCCCCTGAGCCAGAGCTTGATTCATTCTTATTTCTTGGGGCCACAATTAGTTTGGGGCTTTATTACTATCCTGTACTTATGCCATGTTACTGCTTTATTTAAGATTGTGCGTGGAGCACCTGTACTGTTTTGGATCGTGACACGTTTTCGCTGTATCGACAAGCCCAGTCACATTTTCGGGTTCCCAGTCGTTTACCGCCGTCCACACAAACCTTGGGTCCATCTCGGAGCCGGCCAACTTCGATGCGGGTAGCTTAATGGGGTGGCCCCCTGAAATATTTCTGAATCATGTGTTTGCTTTGTCGAGAATGCCTCGTTGGGTTTTGATTTGGTTTTTTCCGAGGTTGATCGAGTGTGTGTTGCTATTCGTGCACCCCTGTAGGGTAAATCTTTTTGAAAGCCATGTCCGCGGTTATGGACGACTTGGAGCATAGTTTCTCGATCATAGAAAAGTATAACTAAAGTACCGCTTTTAATTTGACTAAGTACCTGACTAGTAAATAGTGCAATACTCGTGGAATGGTTAATAAAACTGCCAACGGATGATGGGGGTTGTTCGTCCACTTTCTCATTGGTAAGCGGGGAGGAGGATGGATCTGTTAGTTATACTGTTATAACTATCATTCTAAACTCACGGACATCCGTCTATCATTGGTTAGGCGGATGGTTAGCGAGTATCTATAGACTTGTTAGCTATTATCTTTTGCTGCAATTGCGTCACCCCAGGTTGTGTCCCCTTTAGAGGCATTAAGACTTGCTGAGTACCCCTAGGGTCTCACACGATAAATTGTTTGATTCAGATGAACAGGTGTATTCGCAAGAAGGATACTGGGTGGAGGAGACGGATGATGTTGGCAACGATCACTCGGTGTAGAGATTCTGGGAACGGGGATCCGTGAGATCTGTGGGCGGGATGTGTTTATTTATGTGGCATCTTATGCCGATTTGCTTCTTATCCGTACTCGGATCTTGATTTCCGCTTCCGCCTGATACTCTGATGTTTGATGTATGAGGAGCTATCCGAAACTATTATATCCATCTAGGATATTTGGATCTTGCCATATGGCGTTGCAATATTTCTATTTCTTTTAGATGGAATGGCTATGAGGACTGTTGTATGTGGCTTGCATACATATTCACTTGTGTATGTATTTGATCCCTTCGCCTGCCGATTACGCCGCTCGTTCTTGTCCCGATGTTCTGAAAGTGGTTAGGACGGCCGAAAGGTCTACCGTGAGTGGCCCCGAGCCCCACCGTACTATTTTAACCACTTTCGCTCATCCAGGCATGCAAATAAGAGCATAATTCACCGAGGTAGTTACAATTGGTATCAGAGCCATCCCGCCCTTCAGGGTCTCAGCCAAAATGGTCGTTGTCAGTCTAGCAAATATTTTTGGTAGTTATGTATACTAAGGTAAAACAAAACGTGAGAGTAGGACTGCTTCCATTTTTCTTCTTACCCACCCACCCACCCTTTTTCTGGTAAGGAAGTGTAACGTTTTCAATCCTCTTCTAAAAATTCAAACTAGGATTCACTTGTTCTGGGTTCCGTAGTACCATAGGTTGTGTGTGTGTGTGTGCGTGTGTGAATTCTTTGTCTATCTGTTGCATCCAAATGTTATCAATATCTGCCTTTTGTTTATCAACTATTGGTACATTCCATACCGACAGGCCTTTGTAAACCGACGCGATCTTTTCTGATTCATTGTGTACCGATGCGATATATCTTATTCTTAGTTATCCAACGCTATCTTGTTTGGGGTGTTCATTTCCGTAGTTACCAATCTTTAGGTTCATCTTAATAAGAAGGTATTGGGATATGTGTTTTACTTATTCACGTGCGGAGTAATGATTTGAGTGCGGGATGGAGTCGTGACCATACCACTACTTTTATCATTCGCTCTTGCATATTGAATTAGTAGAGTTACTAATCTTGATTCGTTAAGTGGTTTTGCGCATATAGTGGTATTTTAATGCCGAAATTTGCGGAAATTTTTTCTTTGTTAGTTTGTATACCACACTCCTTGTTCAGTCGTGTGCGTTATGCTTAATATCTTCTAGTTGCCTTGAACTGTGTCGATATTTTAATATCATCTCAATGAATTGCATCCTTTAATCTTGATTAATTCCATTTTGATACTATTTTGGATTATTATCATTCTCCATTATAGTACTGACTTGTGTTTTATATCAATCACAGGATGGCACCACCACGCCGTTCTGAGGAGGACATACCACCTGAACTTGGGGCTGCTTTGGCAAGTATTGCAAATGCATTGGGCACTATGCAGCAAAACCAGCAGCGCTTCGAGGAAAGTGTCAGGAGGAATGAGTTTGTTCCGCTACCTCCACCTCCCAAGCGAGGAGACATCAAGAGTTTTCTCAAGTTCAACCCACGCCAATTTGAGGTGTCTGATCAGCCACTTGATGCTGATGACTGGTTGCGTGAAATATCAAGGTTGTTGATGACTGCGGATGTTCCTGAGCAAGAATGGGTCAAATGTGCCACTCACCTTCTGAAGGGAGATGCAGCTCTCTGGTGGGAAAATTACCTCAAGGAAGATCTCTCTGGTTTTCAGCCTACTTGGGAGCAATTCACTGGGGCTTTCAAAGAGCAATATCTGTCAGAAATTGTCATGGAAAGGATGAAGGAAGTGTTTCTCAACCTCAAGCAGGGCACTAACAATGTCAACACCTACATCGGAAACTTCATGAACCTTTCTCTTTATGGTGGCGATGAGATCTGTGATGACAAGAAGAAGCAAAAGAGGTTCCGGCAAGGCCTCAATGCTTCCATCAAATATGCAATCACTCATGCAAGGCCGGCGTCTTTTCTGGAACTCCAACACACAGCTCTGCAGGAAGATGCAAGTAGGCAAGTGTTTGAGGAGTCAAAGAAACACAGCCATGATTTAGCAAGCTCTTCTGCTTTGACAACTCCTTCTAAGCGTCGTGTCTGGGTTCCTAACACCCCACCGTCGTTCCCTGCTCCACCAAGACCGTCAAGCTACGCAGCAAGGCCACCAAACTCCTTCACTGCGGCTCCTAGGGGCTACAACCACAACTACCCTGGAGCGCCTGGCAGAGTCCCTGGCTACGTTGCTCCACGTCCACCTGGTGCTTGCTATACTTGTGGAAAAACACTTGGCATCTGCACTGGAATTGTCCGATGAACAACAAAGCTCTTCCACCACCACCTCCAAGACCTGCGGCAAGTTCTCCTTTGGTTCGTGCACCTCCACCTCGGGCTCTCAACATCAACACTAAGCCTGGGTCTACGGTTGCTCGTGCCAACTGTGTCAACGTCGCTCAAGCTGAGCATGCACCTGGAGTTGTGATGGTTATGCTTCCTGTTAACTCAGTTCCTGCACGAGTGTTGTTTGATTCGGGTGCTTCACATTCTTTTGTTTCTCACAAGTTTGCGCATGAGCAAGATCTGGCTATGGTTCCTTTATTACATCGTCTTGTGGTACAATCTCCTGGGTCAAACATGAGGGCTGCTCATATTAGCCATGGCAATCAAATTGTGATTGGTGGCTCTTTGTTTTCGGCTTCCTTAATTATTCTGGGCAATTCTAATATTGATGTTATCTTGGGCATGGATTGGTTAACAGCAAATGCAGCTGTGATTGATTGTGCTGAACGTTCGGTTTCTCTGAAAATTCCTGAAGGCCATATAGTCTATTCTCCAAGTCTGACTCCTACAATTCAGCTTTACTCTTTGGCGGCTCTGAATGATGATGCTATGGAAGGTATTCAGAGTGTTCCTGTAGTCTGTGAGTTCCCAGATGTCTTTCCTGAAGAGTTGCCAGGTATGCCTCCGGATCGTGAGGTCGAGTTTGTCATTGAACTTGAACCTGGTACCGCTCCTATCTCCAAGCGGCCTTATAAAATGGGTCCTGCTGAGTTGGCTGAACTCAAACGTCAGTTGGATGAACAAGAGAAGTTGGTTTCATTCAGCACAGTACTTCTTGGGGTAGTCCAACCATCTTTGTGAAGAAGCGAGACAAGACTGATAGACTTTGTGTTGACTATCGGGCACTCAATGCTAAAACCATCAAGAAGAAATATCCCCTTCCGCGGATCAATGATCTCTTTGATCAGCTAGTTGGAGCTGTGGTTTTCTCTAAGCTTGATTTGAGAAGTGGATATCATTAAATCAAGATTCGCAAGGAAGATGTTCCTAAAACAGCTTTCACCACCCGCTATGGCCTGTACGAGTACACGGTCATGTCTTTCGGTCTCACCAACGCACCTGCCACCTTCTCGAGGCTTATGAACTCGGTTTTCATGGAGTATCTTGATAAGTTCGTTGTGGTCTATCTGGATGACATTCTAGTCTATTCTAAGTCAAATGAAGAACATGAACAACACCTTCGTTGTGTCCTAAACAAGCTTCGTGAGAACCGCTTGTATGCAAAGTTCTCCAAGTGTGAGTTTTGGCTACCTCAAGTCACCTACCTTGGTCACGTCATCTCTGCCAAGGGCATTGCCGTCAACCCAGAAACTATTAAGACAATTATGGACTGGCTTCCACCCATAAATGTCAAAGAAGTCCGGAGTTTCATTGGTTTGGCCAGTTACTACCGACGCTTCGTTCAAAACTTCTCAAAGATTGCGAAACCTCTTACCGATCTCCTCAAGAAAAGCAAGAAATACCTTTGGACTCCTGCATGTCAAGCAAGCTTTGAGACACTCAAAGAGAAGCTCACTTCCACACCAGTCTTGGTTCCTCCAGATACATCAAAGCCTTTCCAGATATTCTGTGATGCCTCATTGCAAGGATTGGGTGCGGTCCTTATGCAAGAAAAACAAGTTGTTGCTTATGCCTCTCGACAGTTAAAGACGCATGAGATAAACTATCCTACTCACGACCTCGAACTCGCAGCAGTTGTCTTTGCTTTGAAAGTATGGAGGCATTACTTGCTTGGCAACCGTTGTGAAATCTTTTCTGATCACAAGAGTCTGAAGTATATCTTCACACAGCCGGATCTCAACCTTCGTCAGAGGAGGTGGATTGAAAAAATCAATGATTTCGATTTAAGCATCAACTACACTCCGGGCAAAGCTAATGTCATGGCCGATGCTCTCAGCCGAAAAGCTCATGTTAACAATCTCATGGTGGAAGAACAACAGCCTCTCTTGTGCGAGGAATTCCGCAAGCTCAACCTTGAAATTGTGGATCACGGGTATCTTCTGAACCTTCTAGCAACACCTCTCTTGGAAGAAAAGGTCCGTTCCATTCAACTTGGTGATCCTTACACTAAAAAGATCATCTCCAACATTCAGCTTCTGAAGTATGAGTCTTTCCACGTTGACGACCAAGGCACTCTTTTCTTTGAACACCGGATGTTTGTTCCAAACTACCCGGGTTTAAGAGAGCAAGTTCTCAAGGAGGCGCATGATTCTGTTCTTTCTATCCACCCTGGAAGCACTAAGATGTACATGGACTTGAAAACACAATATTGGTGGCCTGGGTTGAAACGATATTGTGCCAAGTATGTCTCGGAGTGTGCTGTCTGTCGTAGAGTTAAAGCTATCCATCAGAAACCTTCCGGTCTTCTACAACCATTGAAGCCTCCGGAATGGAAATGGGAGAAAGTAGAGATGGACTTCATCACTGGTTTTCCAAGGTCGCAAAAGGGCAACAATGCAATCTTTGTTGTCATTGACAGGATTTCCAAAGTAGCTCACTTCTTTCCAGTCAAGGAAACTATTTCTGCAATTCAGTTGGCTGAGCTCTATATCAACAGAATTGTCTCTCTGTATGGAGTTCCTCTTGAGATCAGCTCAGACCGTGGAAGCATCTTCACTTCCAAGTTCTGGGGAAGTTTCCAAAATGCTTTGGGAACAAAGTTGAACTTCAGCACAGCTTACCACCCTCAGTCGCAAGGACAAGTTGAAAGGATCAATCGGATTCTAGAAGATATGCTCCGTGCTTGCGTTATCTCTTTCGGCATGAAGTGGGAAGAATGCCTTCCTTATGTTGAATTCTCTTACAACAACATCTTCCAGAAAAGTCTAAAGATGGCACCATTTGAGGCTCTCTATGGTCGCAAATGCAGAACTCTGATTGGTTGGTCGGGCGTAGGTGAAAGAATATTGTTTGTCCCCAACATTGTAACTCAAGCGGAGGAGAAAGTTCACATCATTCTTGAAAATCTGAAGATTGCTCAAAGTCGCCAGAAGAGCAATTATGACAGAAAGCACACGGACAGGGAGTATGTCCCTGGTGATCTCGTTTACCTTCGTGTCACTCCCATGAGAGGCACGCACCACTTTGGTATCAAAGGAAAGCTGGCTCCTAGATACATCGGTCCTTTCAAAATTCGTGGAAGAAGAGGAGAAGTTGCTTATGCTCTTGAGCTCCCTGAACAACTCAAAGTCCATGATGTTTTCCACATCTCTCAACTCAAGAAGTGCTTCAAGGATCCCGGTAGGACCGTGGACCATGAACTCATCAATCTCCAAGAAGATCTATCTTATCAAGAACACCCTATAAAAATTCTAGAAGTCGCAGAAAGAAGGACTCGCAACAAGTCCATCAAGTTCTGCAAGGTGTAGTGGTCGCACCATTCCGTTGATGAAGCCACTTGGGAACGTGAAGATGAGCTCCGTGCCAAATATCCTACCCTCTTTGAGTCTTCTTCTTCTTCCTAGAATCTCGGGGCGAGATTCCTGTTTAGTGGGGGAGAGTTGTAGCATCCCAATTGTCTAACAATTGTAATGCTACTTGGTCTAGTAATTTAATGGCTACTTCCTATATATAATTGTTGCATCATAATTATATTATGCTCATGTCATCATGCCACCTTGCATTTGAGCATCATATAAAACCCTTTTATTTTGGTTCTTCTCTCATATGCATTATTAATTATATTTGCCTCTTGTTATTGTATTTGGTTATTGATATATGGGTTAAAGCCCAAGTTGAGTTGTGGGCCTATCTTTTTATTCCACTCTACCACCTTCCTTTGTCACCACTTTATAATTCCACCATTCCATTTACCATGGGCCTTTATTTTCTTTTGGTATTAATCTAGCTCATGGGAGATAGGATGGATCCAATTCTAATTTCTTTTGCTTGGCTTTTATTTCCACTTTTGGGAATGCATAAGAATAATGCCATATTATTATTATTGTTTTCACAAAGTAAAACATGGCATGTAATACTTGCATGGGACATGCAACCATCATCACCACCTTTAGCCAATTTGATTTCTTTCTGGTTTTAGTGGTTCTTTCTTTGTGGGATCATCTCCATATCTCCCCATCATTCCCATGTCCTCCTCAACATCATTCTTTTCCTTCATGCATTATCAAATGAGGCTTTTACCCTAAACCCCTCTCCTCTCTCTTTTCTTAGGTTCACCTTCACCTCACCTTATGCTAAACCAAAGCCTCTCCTTTCATCTAGAATTGATCTTATAAACATGTTTAAAACTTAAACAGCTAATCTAAACCCTAACCCTAGTTTCCTCTCTTTTCTTTATAACCCTAATTCTACACTAAACCCTAACCCTTAATCTCTCTCTCTCTCTACCAGGCTGGTCCCACCTAGCCACCCTCTCTCCCTGGTCCCACCTCAGCTAACCACCTACCCCAACCCTAAAAACCCTAACCCGAGCTACCCCACTTCTAACCTAGTCTAAGTTGCACCCGAGCCCCCTCTACTCTCTCTTTCTTTCTACCTGCCGTGCCAGCCCCAAAACCACGCCGTCCCCACCTGGCAGCACCACCCCACCTGCCCCTGCCTGCCCAGCCCGAGCATGTGCGAGGAGGAGATGGAAAAAGGTGGCCGAAGCCACCTTTATCTTCCCCTCCCTACTAAGCCCCACGGCATCTTCCCCTCCTCTTTTCCTCCTTCCCCACGGCTCCTACGCCTCCCCCAGATCCACCCCAGGGCCCTGCCCTCTCCTCCCCGTCTTCTTCTCCGACGCCACCGTCTCTCGCCGGCCACCGCCAGTACCACCGGTGTCCCCTCGTTCCTGCCAGCGTGGGCGACGTGGAAGTGGTCGAGGAGATCGAGGACGTTCCTCTACACCAACCTGTACACGCCAACGTGGAGGAGAAGCCCCAGGATCACCAGTACCAGCGCCGCCCGACGCAAACCCTAGTTCTCCGGGCGCCAGCCTCGTCGACGATCCGCCGCACCTCTCCCCGATCTGCCACCATCGACCTCTCCTCGGTGAGCCCCTCGTCCTCGCTGACATCCTCACGCTCGCTGTCGCCGTCTAGATCTGCCGTTCATTTCGTCGAACACGCTGCGCGCGCCGTCGGCCACCGCGTTGGCTCGCTCCCGCGTCGCGCAGAACCTTACCTAGCCCCCGTCCACCCTGCTGTCACCATGTGTACACCAGCCGCACTGGCACAGGCCCTTAGCGCGCACGCCAGATCCCCGGTTCGAGTCACCGCCCCGCGCCGCGCGCTGTTTTTTTTTAAGTCAGATAGTTCAGAGGAGAAAGAAGAACAGTGCACGTGGTCCATTTTGCTCAAAACCCCCCCAGATCTTTTGCTGCTTAACCAGCGGTACTCGCTAGCCCCACCAGTCAGCCTCCCTGTCCACTTTACAAAAACGTCCCGCAATTTTAGTGACCTTAACCCGCGCTCGAGCTCGGCCCCACCTGGCAGTCTCTGCGCGTTCGTTCGCTGGCACATGGGCCTCCAGTCGCAGGCCCACCTGTCAATCTCAGTGGCTAGAGGTGAGAAAAGCCTTTTTCTGCGCGCGTGGCCCCAGTCAGCAGTGGCCCACTCGTCAGTGTCTGCGTCTGGCTCTGCCTGTGTGTAAAAAAATCTGGCCACTTATCTGTTTTGACAAAACAATTTCAGTAATTATTTAAATTCAAATTCAAATCAGATTTCAAATAACTTTTAATTTACAAATTCAAATAATACAAATAATATATGTTTTTGAATCAGAAAAATGTGAGGAATTCAAATATGCCCTTCAAAATAATGTGTGACCACTTTAAAATTTCGGGATGATTAAAATTACAAATAAATGCCCTTTTCCTAATAAATTAATAACTTTAATTCTATAACTCCAAATTGGGCAAATAATATGTCTGAATCGATCAGCGCGACGAGCCCGTTCTATCTATGCATTCCTTGAACTGAATTGAATCATGCATCATGCCACATTTATAATC
Organism: Avena eriantha; assembly: GCA_910589775.1. Classification (NCBI taxonomy): domain Eukaryota; kingdom Viridiplantae; phylum Streptophyta; class Magnoliopsida; order Poales; family Poaceae; genus Avena; species Avena eriantha. The sequence goes on from OU342740.1 coordinate 466,436,078, forward strand.
AGAACTGTTTATGACAACAAAAATTGGCCAAATAAATACTAAAATGCTTTATTCTTGTATTCCACACCTCACCATGCCATGCTACTTTAATGCCATGAAAATTGTGCATCATTCATCATGGCATGCTTGTTTGCTTGTCGCATTTTAATTCATACGCTTGTGCACTTTATTTATGTTGGCCCTTGTTTGTTTGGTTCTTCTTCGAATAGACGCCCAGCAAGAGAATTACCAGGAATCACATGAGTACTACCCAGATCCATCTCTCGCTTCAACTGAGCTACCAGGCAAGCACTACCACATGCTTGCATACATACAGTACCTATTGCCTCTATCTTATTCTTGCATCATTGAGTCGCGATTGCATTAAATTGAATCCCAAGTACTGCATAGCCTTTACTTTTAAACCCCACCGAAGCTTGTTCCTCCATCCCATGAGCCATTACTACAGGAGTTGTTTGAGCCATGCGGGTCATAGAAAAGCATGTGTTGGGTATGTGAGTGTCTGATGGATAACGAGGTACCTAAACAACTTAACCTGAGTAGTAATGGGATAACTAATGAAAGAGGCGCCGGTGAGCAATATCTGCTATTTGGTTCTTCATGCTCACTTGTGTCCCGTAGGACCCCGAGTACTTGATTCCTGTTCCTTGACTATTCGCACTATCCACATCCGGGAGGCCTTATGGACCCCCCTGAGCCAGAGCTTGATTCATTCTTATTTATTGGGGCCACAATTAGTTTGGGGCTTTATTACTATCCTGACTTATGCCATGTTACTGCTTTATTTAAGATTGTGCGTGGAGCACCTGTACTGTTTTGGATCGTGACACGTTTTCGCTGTATCGACAAGCCCAGTCACATTTTCGGGTTCCCAGTCGTTTACCGCCGTCCACACAAACCTTGGGTCCATCTCGGAGCCGGCCAACTTCGATGCGGGTAGCTTAATGGGGTGGCCCCGTGAAATATTTCTGAATCATGTGTTTGCTTTGTCGAGAATGCCTCGTTGGGTTTTGATTTGGTTTTTTCTGAGGTTGATCAAGTGTGTGTTGCTATTCGTGCACCCCTGCAGGGTAAATCTTTCTGAAAGCCATGTCCGCGGTTATGGACGACTTGGAGCACAGTTTCTCGATCATAGACAAGTATAACTAAAGTACCGCTTTTAATTTGACTAAGTACCTGACTAGTAAATAGTGCAATACTCATGGAATGGTTAATAAAACTACCAACGGATGATTGGGGTTGTTCGTCCACTTTCTCATTGGTAAGCGGGGAGGAGGATGGATCTGTTAGTTATACTGTTATAACTGTCATTCTAAACTCACGGACATCCGTCTATCATTGGTTAGGCGGATGGTTAGCGAGTATCTATAGACTTGTTAGCTATTATCTTTTGCTGCAATTGCGTCACCCCAGGTTGTGTCCCCTTTAGAGGCATAAAGACTTGCTGAGTACCCCTAGGGTCTCACACGATAAATTGTTTGAATCAGATGAACAGGTGTATTGGCAAGAAGGATACTGGGTGGAGGAGACGGATGATGTTGGCAACGATCACTCGGTGTAGAGATTCTGGGAATGGGGATCCGTGAGATCTGTGGGCGGGATGTGTTTATTTATGTGGCATCTTATGCCGATTTGCTTCTTATCCGTACTCGGATCTTGATTTCCGCTTCCTCCTGATACTCTGATGTTTGATGTATGAGGAGCTATCCGAAACTATTATATCCATCTAGGATATTTGGATCTTGCCGTATGGCGTTGCAATATTTCTATTTCTTTTAGATGGAATGGCTATGAGGACTGTTGTATGTGGCTTGCACACATACTCACTTGTGTATGTATTTGATCCCTTTGCCTGCCGATTACGCCGCTCGTTCTTGTCCCGATGTTCTGAAAGTGGTTAGGATGGCTGAAAGGTCTACCGTGAGTGGCCCCGGGCCCCACCGTACTATTTTAACCACTTTCGCTCATCCAGGCATGCAACTAAGAGCGTAATTCACCGAGGTAGTTATAGTAAGTGGATGTGTACATTTTACACCAAGGACCTCAAAAAACAAAAAATACATCCAAGTCCATACATTTAGCACAAAGGACACTAAAATCAAATGCTTGATAATTTTGGTAACATGGTCTATAGAAACGGGGGAAGATTCTAGAATGATGGAGAAGTGTGTTTTGAGGTTTGTGCATTGTATTTCATTGTGATGAAGATTATTAATTGAATCCTCTTGATGCTAGAATGGAAAAGAAGATCCAACGACTGGAAATGTTGGGATTCGTGAGTCTTGATCCAACAGTTAATATTCAAAGTTTTTTGTACACCATATAGTGTTAACGGTAAGACTAGTACTTGCTTAACAAAACAAAAATACGCACTTCTCACTTTCAGCATATCTTGTTGAAGAAGATGCGCGAATCTACCAGATGCAGGTACTGTATCATAAACTATATATGATGTCAATATGGTCATGACCTTGGCTATTCGGGTCGAAACCAGGAATGTTCATACACCTTAAGCCAATACACATTGTGAAGCAGCGAGAGCATTTTTTGTATTCAAAGGTGTCAACACACATGTTTCTCATTTTTTTCCTTAGCACTATATAGTGTACGAATAACTTTGAATATTGACCGTTGGATCAAGACGCGAATCCCGACATTGTCAGACATTTGATCTTCATTATTTCCATTTTAGCATCGAGAAGATACTATTGATAGTCTTTCTTATCTTATCTTACCACTACTAGTAAAAGGCACGTGCCACACATGTATATACTGTATGAAATGTGATTTAACAAACATTAAGTTGTTATTAACCAATAGTCTTGTTAGAGAAAAAATGGATACATTAAGTTTATTAATAATATATCTACACATATTGAGAATACAACCTACTGTGCTATGAAATTTTGGGGGTGGTGACATGATGGTTCTAGAACATGGTGGGGTTTTCTATAGGTACTATTAAACACGAATCAGGTTGCTCTTAACCATTGGATCTAATAGCCCAACGGTCAGGATTGGTGTTATGGATCCAATTCAAATTAAAACTGCTCCATTATAGTAGTAGAGATATGATGTCAATATGGTCATGACCTTGGTTATTTAGGTCAAAGCCAGGAATGTACATACACCGTAGGCCAATACACATTGTGAAGAAGCCATAGCATTTTTTGTATTCAAAGGTGTCAAAACACATGTTTCCTTTTTTTCTTAGCACTATATAGTGTACGAATAACTTTGAATATTGACCGTTGGATCAAGATGCGAATCCCAACATTGTCAGATGTTGGATCTTCATTTCCATTTTAGCATCGAGAAGATACTATTGATAGTCTTTATTTTCTTATCTTACCACTTTTTTATATATATAGTGTGCGGACAACTTTGAATATTGACCGCTGATTCATGACCCGCGAATCCCAACATTGCTACTACTTATTGGATCCTCTAATCCATTCCATCATCTAGAAGATACTACTGATAGTCTTTGTTATCTTATCTTACCACTATATAATGTACGAATATCTTTGAGTATTAACCTATGGATCAAGACTCGCGAATCACAACAATGCTAGCCGTTGGATCTTATTTTTTCTATTCTACCGGGTGGTGGTACTTTTCTCTACTACTATAATGGAGCAGTTTTGCATTGGATCCATAGCACCAATCCTGACCGTTGGGCTGTTAGATCCAATGGTTAAGAGCAGCTGGATTCGTTTTGAATAGTACCTAGAACAAACTCCAACATGTTCTAGAACCATCATTTCACCACCCTAAAAATTTCATAGTACACTAGGATGTATTCTCAATATGGGTAGATAGTTATTACTAATAGACTTAATGTATGTATTTTTTCTCTAACAAGAATATTGGCTAAAACAACTTAACGTTTGTTAAATCACATTTCATACCACTTTATCATTATCAATTTGTTTTCACCCATCAACTCAGTCATCCACGCAGGGCCCACAGATTGGGGAGGTCGCGGTCGCCTTGGACGCACCAAAAAATTATGACTGGGCCATCGAGTGCAGGAAGTAGAGTCAGCATTCCGTCCAATCGCTTCCCTAGTCATCGTCATCGATATTTGCTACACGCATCGGCTTCATCAGTGGCATTGATTGTCCCCTCGCTTTGGTAATCTGCCACATTAATCTTGGATGACCTCCTTCCTATTTACTCTCTCCCCTTCCCCGCACCAAACCATCTCTAATCCCCCGCTTCTAGCAACCATCTCCGACCTCGTCTGTCATCCATGGCCACCTTCCGGCTACCGCCCGCTGTACCGGAGTGCAAAGACCCCGACATCACCGCACAGAAGGACAATGCCCTGCGCATTTGGGCTTTCTCCCCATAGAGAACAAATAGGCAGCTGTCGTGTGCCTTCCTCGATGCTGGGTACGATGACCGCAAGTACCAGATGTACGACATCTACGACAATCCGGACGGGACGCTGAAGGTCAAGTTCGTCAACTTTAGGGACGCATGTCTCCTCTACAGACAGGCCTTCCACTGCGGCTGCAAGATGGTGGTGTTAACCGGTTCCAACATTTTCACCAACTACTAGAACCGGTTCCCAAACAACGGCAACTTCATCCACAGTGTTCTCCTGGAGCTGCCGATGGCTCTAGAGGTGCCACCTCGTTTTCTGGTGGTGCCGCCGATGGCTCAGGAGGTGCCACCGATGGATCAGGAGGTGCCACCGCCTTCTCCGGAGGTGGCGATGATTCAGGAGCCGGCTCTATTGCTGGAGCTGTCGTTGGTGCCGATGTTACGAGTTGCCACTAGCGGCGCAGACTAGGTGCAAGGAGGCGCCAGACCTGCACTAGTTCAGCAGCGAGTCCTATATGAAGTTAATGGTTGTATGAAGTTTCTTCTGGTACTACTCGTCAAAAAAAAGTTTCTTTTGGTACTACTCACTATACCCTGTAGTACTAGTTGTAGTACTGCGAATGACGATCTATTGAATATCTTTCCCCCCGGATGTTTGTGAAGGAAGTGAAAATTTTGAAACCGGGAAAGTTTGAATTGCTACTCTATTGTAAGGACCAAAATGGTTCCCACCAACGCATCTGACGAACACACCAGACAAAGACACGGAGCCGCCGACAAAGAAACGGAGCCACCAATGGCAGGTTGTCAGTCGACACGCGTGTGCAGCGCCATGTTGTGGACGAGGGAGAGATCAGCCGACCGGGGTGTGGGGGTGGTGATGTGGGAGTGAAGGAGAGATAAAACACATTTTGTTTTGCATGCATATATATTGTGGTCCTAAAATTTACTCTACTCATTGTACCCTTTACGTCGTGTCAGGAACCCATCCCAGTTTTGCTCTGACATCGCACCGCCTTCAAATCCTCCTCTTCGCAGCTCTCTTGTTGCCTCCTCTGTGCTCATATACTCTTCTCGCTCATTATTTTTTAACAGAAAAAAGGAAATAAATTCTTCTTACTTGCTTTTCAGAAAATAAATTTCTATCACTTGGAAAATTGAAATTGATTATTTTTTTAATATCTTCGATTGTTCTCAAAAGATGGCCAAATTTGTCGGCATGTAAATTCTTGGATATGGGATCATGAGCATAAAGTCTCATGTAGAGATATGGCCTTGACCTTGTGGTCGTTCGCCTTGAAATCCAAGATTTTTTCATACTCGTTGACAACTATGCTTAAATTCGTTGAAATTTCACCACTTACTTTTAGGTTAGCATTTTACACGGTCGGAGGGAGTACATTCTACATCAAGGACCTAAAAAAGGGAAAATTACATCGAGGTCCACACATTTAGCACAAAGAACCCTAAAATTGAGCAAAGAAAACAATCGGGTTCGGCTCCTTCTCGAGCGAGTAGCTGATCGAGCCACACTCTTCATACTACTTCATCTTCGATTGTTTTCAAAATATGGCCAATTTTTTTGGCATGCAAATTCTTGGATATGGGATCATCAACATAACGTATGATGTTGAGATATGGCCTTGACCTTGTGGTCTTTCGCCTTGAAATCCAAGATTTTTTCATACTCGTTGACAACTATGCTTAAATTCGTTGAAATTCACCACTTACTTTTAGGTTAGAATTTTACACGGTTAGTGGGAGTACATTCTACATCAAGGACCTAAAAAAGTAATATTACATCGAGGTCCACACATTTAGCACAAATGACCCTAAAATTGAGCAAAGAAAACAATTGGGTTCGGCTCCTTCTCAAGAGAGTAGCTGATCAAGCCACACTCTTCATACTACTTTATCTTCGATTGTTTTCAAAATATGGCCAAATTTGTCGGCATGCAAATTCTTGGATATGGGATCATCAGCATAAAGTCTGATGTAGAGATATGGCCTTGACCTTTTGGTCGTTCGGCTTGAAATCCAAGATTTTTTCATACTCATTGACAACTATGCTTAAATTCATTGAAATTGACCACTTACTTTTGGGTTAGCATTTTACACGGTTAGTGGGAGTACATTCTACATTAAGGACCTAAAAAAGGGAAAATTACATCGAGGTCCACACATTTAGCACAAATGACCCTAAAATTGTGCAAAGAAAACAGTCGGGTTTGACTCCTTCTAGAGAGAGTAGCTAATCGAGCCACACTCTTCATACTACTTCATCTTAGATTGTTTTCAAAATATGGCCAAATTTATCGGCATGCAAATTCTTGGATATGGGATCATCAGGATAAAGTCTAATGTAGAGATATGGCCTTGACCTTTTGGTTGTTCGGCTTGAAATCCAAGGATGTTCATACTTGTTAACAACTATAAGCTAAAATTTGTTTAAATTTCACCACTTACTTTTAGGTTCGAATTTTACATGGTCGGTGGGAGTACATTTTACAACAAGTACCTGAAAAGGGAAAAATTTATATCGAGGTCCATACATTTAGCACAAAGAACCCTAAAAACAAGCAAGCAAAACAGTCGGGTTTGGCTCCTTCTCGAGAGAGTAGCTGATCGAGCCACACTCTTCATACTACTTCATCTTCAATTGTTATCAAAATATGGCCAAATTTGTCGGCATGCAAATTCTTGGATACGGGTTCATCATCATAAAGTATGGTGTAAATATGGCCTTGACCTTGGTCGTTCGTCTTGAAATACAAGAATGGTTCATACTCGTTGACTGATACATTGCAAATGTATCTATAATTTTTGATGTTCCATGCTTGGTTTTATCCACTTTCTTGTGTTTTGTCCACACTTTGGAGTACTTTTCATATGATTTCTTGGACTAACCTATTAACAAGAGCCACAGTGCCAGCTGCCTGTTTTCTGCTATTTTTGGTTCCAGAAAAGTGAAAAAATGAATATTCTCGGAATTGGACGGGACAAAAGCCAAAGTGCCTATTTTTCCAGAAGTCATCGGATGCTAGAATACGAGACGGAGAGGGGCCAGGGGGCCACCACACTGCCTGGCCGTGCGGCCTAGCCTGGCCCGCGCCAGGGGGTGGTGTGGCCGCCTCCGGCACCCCCTCAGCCTCCCCTTCTGCCTATAAGATGCCCTCAGGACGAAAACCCTAAGTACCCGATCAAAAATCCACGAAACAGTCTATAGCCACCGTCGTCTCTATCCCTAGATCGGGAGGGATCTTAAGCTCTTCCCGGCACCCTGCCGGAGAGGTGAATTCACCCTGCAGGCCTTTTTCATCACCATGCAAGCCACCGGTGTGATGCGTGAGTAGTTCATCCTTGGACTACGGATCCATGTAGTAGCTAGATGGATGGTTCTCCTCCTTTGTGCTTTCATGTCTAGATCTTGTGAGCTCCGTTCATGATCAAGATCATCTATTTGTAATTCTGCATGTTGTGTTTGCAGGGATCCGATGGATATTGAGATGCTATTTCAGATTGATTATTGATTCTATCATGTCTTTATTATTTGTGATCTTGCATGCTTTCCGTTGTTAGTAGCTATCTTGGCCAAGTAGATGCTAGCAACTCCAAGAGTTAGTATTTATGCTCGATAGTGGGTTCATGCCTCTGATAATCTAGGGAAGTGACAGAAATCTCTAAGGTACTAGATGTGCTGTTGCTACTAGGGAGAAAACAACAATCCTTTGTTCATAGAACAATCATATTGTTTACTTTACACGCAGTTCGTAAAGCAATAATCTGTTGCTTGCAACTTAATACTAGAGGGGGTTCGGATGATAACCTGAAGGTGGATTATTAGTCATAGATGCAGTTGAATGGCGGTCTATGTATAATGTTGTAATGCCCAATCGAATCTCAAAGGAGTCAAGATGATTAGTATATGCATGTATTGCTTTCTCGATGTTTGTCAATTGCCCCGCTGTAATTTGTTCACCCAACATGTTATCTATCTTAAGGAGAGCCACCTCTAGTGAACTATGGATCCCGGTCCTTTTACATACAATCTATAAACTGTTTACTGCTTTGTGTTTACTTTCTGCAAACTATTACTTCTTTCCATTTGATACGTTTAATCCTTTGTTTTCCACAAAACACGGTGAGATTGACAACCTCATCACAAGTTAGGGACAAAGTTCTATGGTTGTGTTGTGCAGGTCTCGACGTTGCTACTAGCACCGGTGTGCGCCCTGCCAAGGCTCAGCTCGCAACACCTTTGGGGTGTTTCCTTGCTCCTACTAGTTCGATTAAACCTTGGTTTTGTACTGAGGGAAACTTGCTGCTGTGCTCATCATACCTTCCTCTTGGGGTTCCCAATGAGCTCTACATCAACTTCGCACCATCACTTTTCTAGCGCCGACACTGAGCCATCAAGCATTTTTCTGGCGCCGTTGCCAGGGAGTCAAGGACATCTTCACAAGGGGAGTCCCTCATAACCAATCTCTTTACTTTGTTATTTTTGTTTTGCTTAGTTTCTTTTTGCTTTGTTTGCTTTTTTCTTTATCAAAAACACACACTAAAATAGTTTTACTAGTTTGCTTTCTTATTTGAAAACACAAAAAAATTAAGTCTCCTTTAGTTGTCACCTCTTCCTTAGCTCACCATGTTGATCCCTAAATTCACCCTGAAAGACCTTTCAATTGGTAGTGGTTCTATAAGTGGGAAAGATAATATTGAAGAATTCTTTAATGATGTTAGTAAGAATGACGATACTGAGGATAGATCCCTTGCAAAACTTGCTCCAAACTATGAGATTGCTACAGCTTCTTTAATTCACATGTTAGAAGCTAGGTTTCTTAACCTCAACCCCTTAATGCAAGTAATGTTTCTTAAGCTTAAAGAAATTGAAGTCCTTGAAAAGAGGGATTTTATTCTAGAAACTTTGTTTAAGGAGTTCTATGATGTTGCCAAAGAAGCTAGGAAAGTCTTTGAACGTTTCAATATGCTAGGCTCATGTGTAGATATTGTTGGTACACGAGAAAAGATGAAAAAAACCGAACCTAATGGGGAGGAACCTAAGATACCAATACCCTTTAAACTAGTAGCAATATATGATGCCATAGAAAAGAATCTTGATTGGATTGTTCCTGCAAACCCTTTTGATGAGAATAGTGAACCTAAGAGCATTAAGATAGGATCCTCTATAACTTATTTGGATGATATACCTTGCCTTGTTGAAAATATTTCTGGTATTGATCTTAACGCTTCTTCATTTGAGAACACTTAATCCTTTTTCTTTCTTCTTATGCCTAACTTAAAGGAGTTAAAGAAAAGTACTTATTGGGAGATAACCCAAAAGTTTTAGATGAGTCTTGGAAGTTATTACCTCTGTAATAACCTCTCCTTATCCTTTTTATTTGCTTTTTGTGTTAAGAGTAACCTCTAATGAGAGAGAAGTAATGATTGGGAAAGTTGTTGTCCCAAAATAGATTTCTGTGCTTCACCGTAAAAAATCGTGTAAAATATTAACGTCATTTTGAGGCGTGAATTTTTGTGCTTCTGCCCCAGGGTGTTATCTAACTTTTTTTAGTTCAACACTTTTTGATTTGAGCAACAGAAGGTCTTCAAAAAAATTCATCTTTACCTGCTGGTCTGTTTTGACAAATTTCTGCCATTTTTTGCATTTGCTTCTTGTTGGTTCCTTTTTGAGTTCTTTGGGGGAATTGAGATTTTTGAGGGAAGTGCTACAGTAGCTAGTGTTCTAATGGAAGTTTATTGGTGTTGGAACTGAACCTAAAGAATTATTATCTTGAGTGCACTAATGTTTCTAATAAAGATTGTGTGAAGTTTTGTATGAAGGAAAAATTCCAGGTGTATGGAAGGAATGAGTAATGAGATGAAGGATGGACTAAAGCTCAAGCTTGGGCATGCCACACGTGTCACCCCAAGAAATATCCAAGAAGTAAAAGCGTCAAAGCTTGGTGATGCCCAAGGCATCCCCTTCTTCATCAATAAAAATCCCAGGTTTCTTCCTAACGCTTCATTTTTATTGTTTCATGCACAGTTGTGTTGTTCTTGGAGCGTCTTCTTTTTCGTTTTCGTTTTCTTTGTTTGCTTAGTTTTCTGAATAGATTGGTTGGACCCCCTCTTTCATACATTAGTTTTCAAATAGTTTGGTTTGGTTTGGAAAAGAGTAGGAAAGTTCATACTTATGTGGTAAAAAGAGCTTGTTTTTGACTGTGGCCTATGCTTTGTCATGCCATGCTTGATATTGTTTTGGCTTTATGCTTAGTATTATTTGCTGTAGCATGACTTGTTATAAACAATTGAGATTGCTTAATGTGCTTTGGATGAATCATGCGTTGTTTTAGCATATTAAAGCATATTATAGTGGTATTCTCCTTTGATGCTTTATTTGGGTTGACTTGGCACATGCTCACACCATGTTATGACTATCCCAAGTCACCATAGCCTTGATGATCCTTTATTTTTCAACTTGTAGTATCACTTTATGCTTTGATCAATGATTTTTTATCGCTCTGCATGATTATGGCAATTATTGCTCTCTTAGTTTGTCGCTCCCAGTCTTTTGCTAGCCTCCACAACCAAGTATGAGTTCCACTCATGCATCCAACTCCCTAAACCAAGTTATTCCAAAGAGTCCACCATACCTACCTATTAGCTTATGCTATTCCAAGTATATTCATGCTTTTGTTTACCTTCCAAATTAAACTTGTTATGAGAAAACTAGTGATTAAAGCTCTCACGAACTTGATGGCACACTTTACTTTTCTTGCCCTTAATAAACTTGAACCATTGTGTCTTCTATGTTGTATATGCTTGCACTTATTTGTTGGGAATTAGCAGAACCATGCTTTCATGGGGAACGCTTTCAACATTGCACTTGGTACTTGTACCTAGTTGATATCATGCTCTTTTGTATATGGATGTCATCGGTGTGAAATGAAAGGGGAGCTTGTAAGTCCATGGAGTTATGTATATGTGTTAGAGAAACGCCTGGGCCGCTGGTCTAATCCATGCTGACATGGTGGAAACCTGCAGCATAACCATAATGAGCTGTCTATGAAGCATTCTTCTTATAAAAAAGAGTCATGTATTGAGAAAAAAAAGAGAAAAAGAAAAAAAGAGATTATGAAAAGAGGAAAGAGAGAAAAAAGCACCATATTCCCATGGTAAATAAGAAGATTGCTGAGATGCTCGTTGTCTGCTTGCCTTGTCATTTTAATATGGGGATTCTTCCGTATCATCGGGCAAGGGTTACCCCGTTGGCGGTTCTCTATGATAGACATGTACTTACAATGACAAGAACTTACCGGTGACTAAACTTGAGTAGCATGAGGAGCGGCCCTCGTATTCAAGGGACATGAGATTTCTAACTTATGCTTCGTCAAGCATGTACACCATAGTTTGTTCACTTTATCCTTAATCACTTCAAGATGCTTATGATAGGGGCAATGAGAGCTGAAAGCTATAAGTACCATAATTTTTGGAAGCTCTTGATGAGACTTGAATCCCTACATCCTTTTATAAAGGCCTTTCTCCCACCATTATATTGAGTCTCCACCTTCTACTTTTATGCACCTACTTTGAGAGCATAGTGGCCATTCTTAGTTCTATGTGCATTGTCCCAAGACTAGTTGATTGATGCAAAACTTGATATTGCTTGTTTTAAACTATTTGTATCTAGTCACTCTTATGAACTTTGAAGGTGTCCTATGCATTTATATTTTCTACTCTATGAGGGACAAGCTGAATACTAGTATGCTATGTTTTCTTTAAGTGAAACAAACAAACGTCTTGCAAAGCATTGTTATTCCTGAATCTTTTATTTGTGCCTTTTCATGTTGCATCATAGTTTCTTTGTCTTATTGCTAGAACTTTGTCTTTCATGTTATGATTGAAGTACTATGATCCCAGCTTTGAATGTTTTACAAATACTTTGATCAAGTCTTTGATGGTGCATGTCACCTAAAAATTTATTCTTTCTTTTTATCACTTACCTACTCGAGGACGAGCAGGAGTTAAGCTTGGGGATGTTGATACATTGCAAATGTATCTATAATTTTTGATGTTCCATGCTTGGTTTTATCCACTTTCTTATGTTTTGTCCACACTTTAGAGTACTTTTCATATGATTTCTTGGACTAACGTATTAACAAGAGCCACGGTGCCAGCTACCTGTTTTCTGCTGTTTTTGGTTCCAGGAAAGTTAGAAAATGAATATTCTCAGAATTGGACGGGACAAAAGCCAAAGTGCCTATTTTTCCGGAAGTCATCGAATGCCAGAATACGAGACGGAGAGGGGCCAAGGGGCCACCACACCACCTGGCCATGTGGCCCAGCCTAGCCCACGCCAGGGGGTGGTGTGGTCGCCTCCGGCACCCCCTCGGCCTCCCCTTCCAGCTATAAGATGCCCTCGGGACGAAAACCCTAAGTACCCGATCAAAAATCCATGAAAGAGTCTGTAGCCGCCGTCGTCTCTGTCCCTAGATCGGGATGGATCTGAAGCTCTTCCCGGCACCCTGCAGGAGAGGGGAATTCACCCTGGAGGCCTTCTTCATCACCATGCAAGCCTCCGGTGTGATGCGTGAGTAGTTCATCCTTGGACTACGGATCCATGTTGTACCTAGATGGATGGTTCTCCTCCTTTGTGCTTTCATGTCTAGATCTTGTGAGCTCCGTTCATGATCAAGATCATCTATTTGTAATTCTGCATGTTGTGTTTGCAGGGATCCGGTGGATATTCAGATGATATTTCAGATTGATTATTGATTCTATGATGTCTTTGTTATTTGTGATCTTGCATGCTTTCCGTATTTAGTAGCTATCTTGGCCAAGTAGATGCTAGCAACTCCAAGAGTTAGTATTTATGCTCGATAGTGGGTTCATGCCTCTGGTAATCTAGGGAAGTGACAGAAATCTCTAAGGTACTAGATGTGCTGTTGCTACTAGGGAGAAAACAGCAATCCTTTGTTCATAGAACAATCGTATTGTTTACTTTACACGCAGTTCGTAAAGCAATAATCTGTTGCTTGCAACTTAATACTGGAGGGGGTTCGGATGATAACCTGAAGGTGGATTATTAGTCATAGATGCAGTTGGATGGCGGTCTATGTATAATGTTGTAATGCCCAATCGAATCTCAAAGGAGCCAAGATGATTAGTATATGCATGTATTGCTTTCTCGATGTTTGTCAATTGCCCCACTGCAATTTGTTCACCCAACATGTTATCTATCTTAAGGAGAGTCACCTTTAGTGAACTATGGATCCCGGTCCTTTTACATACAATCTATAAACTATTTACTGCTTTGTGGTTACTTTCTGCAAACTATTACTTATTTCCATTCGATACGTTTAATCCTTTGTTTTCCACAAAACACGGTGAGATTGACAACCTCATCGCAAGTTGGGGACAAAGTTATGTGGTTGTGTTGTGCAGGTCTCCATGTTGCTACTAGCACCGGTAGTGCGCCTTGCCAAGGCTCAGCTAGTAACACCTTTGGGGTGTTTCCTTGCTCCTACTGGTTAGATTAAACCTTGGTTTCGTACTGAGGGGAACTTGCTGCTGTGCTCATCATACCTTCCTCTTGGGGTTCCCAACAAGCTCTACATCAACTTCGCACCAACACTTTACTGGCGCCGACACTGAGCCATCAGTGACAACTAAGGTTAAATTCGTTTAAATTTCACCACTTACTTTTAGGAGGTTCGAACTTTACACGATTGATCAGAGTACATTTTACATTAGGGACCTCAAAAAAGAAAAAAATACATCGAGGTCCATACATTTAGCATAAAGGACCCTAAAAGGAAAAATTTCTTGTTCGGCTCCTTCTCGAGAGATTAGCTGATCTGAGCCAAACTCTTGATACTACTTCATCTTTGATTGTTTCCAAAACATGGCCAGATCTATTGCCATGCAAATTCTCTGACATGGGATCATCATCGTCATATAAAGTATGATGTTGATATGGCCTTGGCCTTGGTCGTTCGGCTTGAAATCCAAGAATGTTCATACTCGTTGATAAGTAAGCTTAAAATCGTCTAAATTTCACCACTTACACTTTTAGACCTAAAAGGGGGGAAATTACATCGAGGTCCATACATTGAGCACAAAGGACCCTAAAGTTAAGCAAGGAAAATAGTCAGGTTCGGCTCCTTCTCGAGAGAGTAGCTGATCGAGCCATACTCCTCTTCATACAACTTAATCTTTGATTGTGTTCAAAATATTGCCAAATTTGTCGGCATGCAAATTCTTGGATATGGGATCATCAACATAAAGTATGATATAGATATGGCCTTAACCTTGGTAGTTCGTCTTGAAATACAAGAATAATGCTTCATTCTTGTTGACAACTAAGCTTAAATTCATTTAAATTTCACCATAATACTTTTAGGTTAGAACTTTACACGGTCGACCGAAGTACATTTTACATCACGGACCTCAAAAAGCAAAAATTACATCGAGGTCCATATACATTTAGCATAAAGGACCCTAAAAGAAAACAAATCTGGTTTGGCTCATTCTCGAGAGATCAGCTGATCTGAGCCAAACTCTTAATACTACTTCCTCTTTGATTGATTTCAAAACATGGCCAAATCTGTTGCCATGCAAATTTTCTAACATGGGATCATCAGCACAAAGTATAATGTTGATATGGCCTTAACCTTGGTCATTCGGCTTGAAATCCAAGAATGCTCATACTTATTGACAAGTAAGCTTAAAATCATCTAAATTTCACCACTTACACTTTTAGACCTAACAAAAGGGGGAAAGTACATTGAGGTCCATACATTTAGCACAAAGGGCACTAAAATTAAGCAACGAAAACAGTCGGGTTCAGCTCCTTCTCTAGAGAGTAGTTGATCGAGCCAGACTCTTCATACTACTTCATCTTCGATTGTTTTCAAAATATGGCCAAATTTGTCGGCATGCAAATTCTTGGATATGGGATCATCAGCATAAAGTATGATGTAGATATGGCCTTGACCTTGGTTATTCGCCTTGAAATACAAGAATGGTTAATACGCGTTGACAACTAAGCTTAAATTCGTTTAAATTTCACCACTTACTTTTAGGTTAGAACTTTACACGGTTGATCGGTGTACATTTTACATCAGGAACCTAAAAAAAGTAAAAATTACATCGAGGTCCATATACATTTAGCATAAAGGACCCTAAAAGAAAAAAACGGGTTCGGCTCATTCTCGAGAGATCGCCTGATCTGAGCCAAACTCTTAATACAACTTCCTCTTCGATTGTTTTCAAAACATGGCCAGATCTGTTGCCATGCAAATTCTCTAACATGGGATCATCAACATAAAGTATGATGTTGATATGGCCTTACCTTGGTCGTTCGGCTTGAAATCCAAGAATGTTCATACCCGTTGACAACTAAGCTTAAATTCGTTTAAATTTCACCATTTACTTTTAGATTAACATTTCACCCGTCTAGTGTCTAAAAAATTAAACATAGTTGAAAACTGGGGTGTAAGTGTGAGATGTTTTCTTTTCTACTTTGCTTTGGGTAAATTTTGTCCATCAGATGAATATTGGATGGTAGATACAGGGGCATGTTGAGCCGAGTCCCCCTAGCAGTGGGTACGTGGAGTAGTAGTTGAACAATTTCAGAAAACACTTAAAATCCAAAATATAAACATTAACAGCAAAGACAGTTTACAACCAAAATACACCCTTCCTAGTGCCAAAAGAGACCCTGCCTCCGACTACTACTACATTAACTAGTAAACGAGTGCTACTTTTCTACAACTAAATTAACTAGTAATAGATCATTACCATCACATTAGGATCACTTAGCCGAAGATTAAGATCAATTCATCATGTCGATGCAAACATAGAAACACAACACCTTTATCGTCCTGTACTATCCATCAGCCACGGTAATGTACCGCGACGGCACCGTGAGGAACGTCAGATCTTCGAGGCTAACATTGCAGGGCGACGCGCAGCTCGTCGGCTCAATGACCCCATTAAGGGTGTCCGTAGAGAAGTCCACCGGCAACTGCGGCCCTGTCACACACAGTTTCACCCTGTACCAAGGCCACAAGCACGAGGCCGCCCTAACGCACACCGAGGAAACGGCGGCGGCCTGGCCGAGCTCGCCAATGATGAGGCTGAACACGGTAGCGTCATCACCGTAGACGATGACCATGGATGGCGGAAAGGATGGTAATGGCATCGTTACTATACACTATATGGGCTGGGCGTACGATAGCCTATGCATTTGTACCTTGTGGATGCCGTTGAGGTGCAAAAGGAGCTCGACCAGCGAGGCGGTGAATATGCAGCCGACCTCCGTGTAGCCGCACGGGCTGTACGGGCATGTGGCCTTGTGGTCGTCGAGCTCGTGGTAGGCGACCATGGTCAGGCAGCCGTCATGGCGGCATAGAACAGTTATCGATGCTAGCTCGTCTTTGTCCATCTCCGGCTAGCTCTTGGTAGAATCCGCCGATGCCCAGCATTGGAGTTGTTCCCTGGAAGCTCGGCTCGCCGATATAGTGCCCATAGTCTTGAATTTTTATGCAGCATTGAGTTTTTTAATGAAGGCTGCAGAAAGTTGACAGGTGAGAGTAAATCAGGCACTTAATACCCTATACAGTACTTTACCAGACAAATAGATCCTACCCGCGTGAGTGGTAAGAAGGTCTATGCCTTTTTTTGGAAATGGAAAAGGTCTACACCAAGAGAGAGACAGATAAAGCTAGGGCCTAGCGCAAACTGTACAGTGCTGCGAGGGAGAGAACGAGGACTGCATGCATGTCTTCAACACCATCTGCATTTTATTCTATCTTCTTGTCTCTTCTGGCTCTTTCTTTCTCGGCATGGCAGACTCGTTTCTCTTCTCCATTTCTTTCTTGTGGTTAAAGCTTGTCCAGATACAGATACAGAGTACTAGTAGTAGTACGTAGTACATTTGAACTAGTACTCCAGTAATACGGAGTATATGTATTTTATACTCGAGTTGTACTACCAGTACTCCAATTGTAATACAATATATTTGTCTTCTTTTTACTATACTACTACTAGTACTCTAGTAGGTAGGCATCTGCGGGCGGTGGATGGCAGGCGGGGGTGGCTATTTGCGGCTTTTTACTACTCCTAGGGCGGCAGGTGGTGGGCAGCGGTGGCAGTAGGGTTCTAGTAGTACGTAGTAGTACTCGAGTACTCCTGCTCACTAATTCATGAAGTAAGACTTCAGTAGTGTACTACAGTCCCGTACTGCTTAGATGCAGTTGTCATCATACCACAGTTTCTAGGGAGACGCAAGAGACACATGTGCTCAATGCACGTCCCAGGTGGGCCTCGATGCCTAGAGATTAGATAAAGCCTTGCTGCCTGACCACACAGCCAAGGAAATTCATTTTGAAAACAAACAAAGAGACTATGATTCACCGTGTATTGAAATTTTGGCTGTGTTTCGAAATTAATTCACACCTTGCGATAATATTTTCAGTGGACCCACCAGGCAGTCAATGTATCGAGAACGAGTGAGAGTTGTTTGGCAAGATTCAACTTCTTGCTAAGAATATGCATGCCTCGAAAGTTTGACCATGTTTTGAAAACAATCGAAGAGACTATGACTCACCGTGTTTTGAGAGTTTGGATGTGTTTTGAAATTAACTTCATACCTTGCGATAATCTGTTCAGTGGACCTACCAAGCAGTCAATGTATCGAGAACAAGTGAGAGTTTGGAATGATTCAACTTATTGCTAAGAATATGCATGCCTAGAAATTTGACCGTGTTTTGAAAACAATCAAAGTGGTTATGGCTTACAATGTTTTGAAATTTTGCGTGCGTTCCAAAATTAACTTCACACCTTGCGAAAATCTCATCACTAGACCCACCAGGCCGCAATCAATGTATCGAGAACGAGTGAGAGTTTGGAAAGATTCAACTTATTGATAAGAATATGCATGCCTAGAAATTTGACCGTGTTTTGAAAACAATCAAAGTGGCTATGGCTCACCGTGTTTTGAAATTTTGCGTGTGTTTTGAAATTAACTTCACACCTTGAAAAAATCTATTCACTAGACCCACCAGGCAGTCAATGTATCGAGAACGAGTGAGAGTTTGGAATGATCCAACTTATTGCCAAGAATATGCAAAGAGGCCATGACTCACTGTGTTTCGAAATTTTGGCTATGTTTCAAAATTAACTTCACACCTTGCGAAAATCTGTTCAGTGGTCCCACCAGGAAGTCAATGTATCAAGAATGAGTGAGAGTTTGGCAAGATTCAACTTCTTGCTAAGAATATGCATGCCTAGAAATTTGACCGTGTTTTGAAAACAATCAAAGATGCTATGACTCACCGTGTTTCGAAATCTTGGCTGTGTTTCGAAATTAACTTCACACCTTGTGAAAATATGTTCAGTGGACCCACCACCAGGTAGTCAATGTATGGAGACGAGTGAGAGTTTGGAAAGATTCAACTTCTTGCTAAGAATAAGCATGCCTAGAAATTTAACCATTTTTTGAAAACAAACAAAGAGACTATGACTCATCGTGTTTTGAAATTTTGGCTGTGTTTTGAAATTAACGTCCCACCTTGTGATAATATTTTCGGTGGACCCACCAGGCACTCAATGTGTCGAGAACGACTGAGGGTTGTTTGGCAAGATTCAACTTCTTGCTAAGAATATGCATGCCTCGAAAGTTTGACCATGTTTTGAAAACAATCAAAGAGACTATGACTCACTGTGTTTTGAAAGTTTGGCTGTGTTTCAAAATTAACTTCACACCTTGCGATATTCTGTTCAGTGGACCTACCAGGCAGTCAATGTATTCAGAATGAGTGAGAGTTTGGAATGATTTAACTTATTCTAAGAATATGCATGCCTAGAAATTTGACCGTGTTTTGAAAACAATCAAAGTGGCTATGGCTCACCGTGTTTTGAAATTTTGCGTGCGTTTCGAAATTAACTTCACACCTTGCGGAAATCTGTTCACTGGACCCACCAGGGAGTCAATGTATCGAGAACGAATGAGAGTTTGGAATGATTCAACTTATTTCTAAGAATATGCATGCCTAGAAATTTGACTTTGTTTTGAAAACAATCAAAGTGGCTATGGCTCACCGCATTTTGAAATTTTGCATGCGTTTAGTAACTTCATACCTTGCAAAAATATGTTCACTAGACCCACCAGGCAGTCAATGTATCGATACGAGTGAGAGTTTGGAATGATTCAAATTATTGCTAAGAATATGCATGCCTAGAAATTTACCATGTTTTGAAAATAATCAAAGAGACTATGACTCACCGTGTTTCAAAATTTTAGCTGTGTTTCGAAACTAACTTCATATCTTGCGAAAATCTGTCAAGTGGACCCACTAGGTAGTCAATGTATCAAGAACGAGTGATAGTTTGGCAAGATTCAACTTCTTGCTAAGAATATGCATGCCTAGAAATTTGACCGTGTTTTGAAAACAAACAAAGAGACCATGACTCTCCGTGTTTTGAAATTTTGGCGGTGTTTCGAAATTAACTTCACCCCTTGCGGTAATATTTTTAGTGGACCCACCAGGCAGTTAATGTATTGAGAACGAGTAAGAGTTGTTTGGCAAGATTCAACTTCTTGCTAAGAATATGCATGCCTCGAAAGATTGACCGTGTTTTGAAAACAATCAAAGATACTATGACTCACCATTTTTTTGAAAGTTTGGTTGTGTTTCGAAATTAACTTCACACCTTGCGATAATCTGTTCAGTGGACCTACCAGGCAGTCAATGTATCGAGAACAAGTGAGAGTTTGGAATGATTCAACTTATTGCTAAGAATATGCATGCCTAGAAATTTGACCGTGTTTTGAAAACAATCAAAGTGGCTATGGCTCACCGCGTTTTGAAATTTTGTGTGCATTTTGAAATTAACTTCACACCTTGAAAAAATCTATTCACTGGACCCACCAGGCAGTCAATGTATCGAGAACGAGTGAGACTTTGGAATGATTCAACTTATTGCTAAGAATATGCATGCCTAGAAATTTGATCGTGTTTTCAAAACAATCAAAGAGGCTATGACTCACCATGTTTCGAAATTTTGGTTGTGTTTCGAAATTAACTTTACACCTTGCAAAAATTTGTTCATTGGACCCAACAGGCTGTCAATATATCAAGAATGAGTGAGAGTTTGGCAAGATTCAACTTGTTTCTAAGAATATGCATGCCTCGAAATTTGATCGTGTTTTGAAAACAATTCTAGAAAGCAAAACGGATTCATAAACAACCTCACAAATTTCAAATTATAAAAAGCAACACAAAGATCCTCACAATTTTCAAAATGTAAAATGGAAGAGAGAGGAGAGAGGGAAAATCAATTTTCTATTTCTTGTGGGCAATCCACAAGCTTGAGGTGCACCTTGATACGTTGCTAACGTATCTATAATTTTTGCTATTCCATGCTTGTTTTATATCTACTTTCTTATGTTTTATCCACACTTTGGAGATACTTTTACACACTTTCTAGAACTAACCTATTAACAACATGCCATAGTGCCAGTTGCCTGTTTTCTTCTGTTTGGTTCTAGAAAATCCAGAAAATGAATATTCTCGGAATTGGACGGGACAAAGCCAAAGTCGATATTTTACCAGAAGACTCACGGAGCCAAAAGATGAGACGTAGAGGGGCCAGGGGCTAGCCACACCATAGGGTTGCGCGGGTCCCCCTTGGTCGAGCCACCAGGTGGTGTGGGCCCCTCCGGCCTCCACCGACCTTGCCCTTTCGCCTATAAGAACCCTCCGATGCAGAAACCCTAAAAAATCTAGCCTCCAGCCACGAAAAGTTCCGCAGCGTCGCCGCCACCGAAGGAGAGATTCGGGGGACAGAAAGTCTTTGTTCCGGCACGCTGCCAGGATGGGGAATTGCCCCCAGAGCCATCTCCATCGATCTCCACCACCATCTCCATCGCTGTGGCTGATTCCCATGATGATGAGGGAGTAGTTCTCTCTCGAGGCTAAGGGTTCTACCGGTAGCTATGTGTTCATCTCTCTCTTTATGCATGATCATATTGTGATCATGAGCTTTGTAATCAAGTAGATCTACCTTGCTACTCAAGTGTTTTTATAGATCTCTGCGTATCCCCACGCGTGTGAAGTTGACAGTGTGCACACCGTGTGGCACTTAGGCTAGAGATTACAAATACTTGTTATGAGTTATATTTTTAGTTGGATGTCTCTATGAAATTGTGGTGTTTGGTGGAACCATCTAGTGCTCAATGTGACAGTGTGGGGTTACCTAGATGGGAAAAGCGAACTTTGAGGTGTGCTTTTATAGCCCTACCATGGATTAGAGTGTCCAACCGGAGAGTAGTTCAGAGTAGTATCATAAAAATAAGATATTTATATGAGATTCACTAGCGAAAGTATGATCCCTAGGCCTTGTTTCTAAGCATTGAAACACCATTTGCAACTAAATCTGTTACATGTTTGCGTGCTTCCATCTTTATTTCAGATTGCCTTTAGTCTCTTCCTACCTATCAACCACGCGCCATCAAAGCTATTTTTGGCACCGTTACCACTTGTAATTTGTCATACACCTGACAAGTGTATTGGGTGTGTTGGGGACACAAGAGACTTCTTGTATCTTGATTGCAGGGTTGCTTGAGAGGGATACCTTTGACCACTTCCTCCCTGAGTTCGATAAACCTTGGGTAATCCACTTAAGGGAAACTTGCTGCTGTTCTACAAATCTCTGCACTTGGAGGCCCAACAACTGTCTACAAGAATAGAAGTGCGTCAACATCAAGCTATTTTCTAGCACCGTTGCCGGGGAGGTAAGGTAAAAGGTACTCACATCCTCTGGCTACTAAGCTATCTTCTAGTGCGGTTGCTGGTGTGTGAGTGCTCGAAATTATTTCCTTTAGATTCTGCAAGTATATCTTTTTATTTCTTGTTTTTATTTTCACTAGTTACGCTTAATGGAAAACAACAACAAAATTAGAGAGCTTTATAGTATTTATCTTGAGTTAGGACATGAAGTGTTTGAAGAGAAAATTAAAAAACCTATGAAACTTTATTTGCGTGCTAATAGGATGTTATTAGTATGAATCTTTTAACACCATTAT
Source organism: Avena eriantha (assembly GCA_910589775.1). Taxonomy (NCBI): domain Eukaryota; kingdom Viridiplantae; phylum Streptophyta; class Magnoliopsida; order Poales; family Poaceae; genus Avena; species Avena eriantha. The sequence goes on from OU342740.1 coordinate 466,458,501, forward strand.
TGCTAATCCTAGGGAAAAGTCTAAGCTTGGGGAAGATAGTTTTTATGAAAATGATCTTTTTAGTTCCCCAGCTTTGGAAGATAGCTATTCTATTTCTTATGATGATACAAAACCTCCAATATATGATGATTACAATGATAAATATGATATTTTCAGTCCACCTACTATTGAGGAGAAAATTAATGATTACAATATGCCTCCTATATTTGATGATTATGGTGATGAGAATAATAATGATAGCTATTTTGTTGAATTTGCTCCCATTACATTTAATAAGAATGACTATGTTTATGTGGAGAGTATTAATTCTTTTAAGCATGTGGCTCATGATAAGAACGTTTTATGTGATAGTTATATTGTTAATTTTATTCATGATGCTACTGAAAGTTATTATGAGAGAGGGAAACATGGTTTTATGTGTCTCAACAATATTGAGTTTCCCCTCTTTATGTTGAAATTTTTGAAGTTGCACTTGTTTTGCTTTCCTATGCTTGTTTCTTTGTGCTTTCATGACTTGTTTCTTTACAAGATTATTTTTCATAGGAAGTGGGTTAGACTTAAATGTGATTTTAATTTGCTTCTTGATGCTCTCTTTTACTTCAATTCATATTTCTTATATGAGCATCTTCTCAAACTATCATGCCTAACTTAAAGGCGTTAAAGAAAAGTACCTATTGAGAGATAACCCAAAAGTTTTAGATGAGTTACCTCTGTAATAACCGCTCCTTATCCTTTTTATTTTCTTTTTGAGCCAAGAGTAACCTTTAATGAGAGAGAAGTAATGCTTGGGAAAGTTGCTGTCCCGAAACAGATTTTTGTGCTTCGCTGTAAAAATTCGTGTAAAATCTCAGTACATCGGTTTGAGCTGTAATTTTTTGTGCTTCTGCCCCAGGTTGTTATCCAACTTTCGTTAGTTCAACACTTGTCGATTTGAGCAACATAAGGTCTTCCAAAAAATTGGTTTTTACCTGTTAGTCTGTTTTGACAGATTTCTGCCATTATTTGCATTTGCTTCTTGTTCATTTCCTTTTGGGTTCCTTTTGGGGAATTGAGATTTTTAAAGGAAGTGCTAAAATAGCTTGTGTTTTACTGTAATAGAAGTTTTATTCATGTTGGAACTGAACCAAAATACTTATTCTCTTGAGTACACTAATGTTGCTAATGAAGATTGTGTGAAGTTTTGTATGAAGGGAATTTTCAGGTATAGGGAAAGAATGATGTAATGAGATGAAGAATGGACAAAAGCTCAAGCTTGGGGATGCCACCCCGTGTCACCCCAAGAAATATTCAAGAGGTACAAGCGTCAAAGCTTGGGGATGCCCAAAGCATCCCCTTCTTCATCAATTAAAATCTCATGTTTCTTCTAAACACTTCATTTTTATTGTTTCATGCACAATTGTGTTGTTCTTGGAGCGTATTTGTTTTTGTTTTTAGTTTTCTTTTGTTTGGTTTGCTTAAATAAGTTGGTTGTATCCCAACACACTTCTTTTTGAGATAGGCACACCTCGTTATTTATTGCCTAGAACACTCTAGTTTTCATTCTTATTGTTTTGTGAGTGTTCTCTTTTGCTAGCACTATATTTAGCCTTAGTTTTCTTCTGCTTTTAGCTTAAAACCTTTTAGTTCTACTTTTTGGATTTGTGAGACAAGCTCACTGATCTTTATTTATTATTATCTTTGTGAGTTCTTTCAAATAGGTTGATTTGGATTGGAAAAGAGTAGGAAAGTTCATGCTTAAGTGGTATAAAAGGAGCTTGTTTTTGACTGTGACTTAGACTTTATCATGTCATGCTTGATATTGTTTTGGCTTTATGCTTAGTGATTTTTGCTGTAGCATGACATGTTATAAACAATTGAGATTGCTTAATGTGCCTTGAAAGAATCATGTGTTGTTTTAGCATATTAAAAGCATAATATTGTGATATTCTCCTTTAATGCTTTATTTGGGTTGACTTGGCGCATGCTTACACCATGTTAAGACAACACCAAGTCACCATAGCCTCTATGATCCTTTAGTTTTCGACTTGTAATATAACTTTATGATTAAATTAATGATGTTTAGTCGCTTTCCATGATTTTGGCCATTATCGCTCTCTTAGTTGGTCGCTCCCAGTCTTTTGCTAGCCTCCATAACCAATTATGAGTCTCACTCATGCATCCAACTCCAAATAAAACCAAGTTATTCCAAAGAGTCCACCATACCTACCTATTAGCATTTGCTATTCCAAGTATATTCATGTTTTTATCTACCATCCGAATTAAACGTGTTATGTGAAAATTAGTGATTAAAGCTCTCACGAACTTGATGACACACTTTACTTTTCTTGCCCCTAATAAACTTGAACCATTGTGTCGTCTATGTTATATATGCTTGTACTTATACGTTGGGGATTAGCAAAACCATGTTGTCATGGGGAACGCTTTCAACATTGTACCTAGTTGATATCATGCTCTTTTGTTTATGGATGTCGTCAGTGTGAAATGAAAGGGGAGCGTGTAAGTCCATTGAGTTATGTATGTGTGTTAGGGAAACGGCTGGGCGGCTGGTCAAATCCATGCCTAATCATGGTGGAAACCTGCAGCGTAACCATAATGAGAAATCTATGAAGCATTTTTCTTATAAAAAAGAGATAGAGATTGAGAAAAAAAAGATGAGAAAACAGGAAACAAAGAAAAAAGCACCATTTTACCATGGTAAGTAAGAAGATGCTGAGATGCTTATTGTCTGCTTGCCTTGTCATTTTGATATGGGGATTCTTCCGTATCATCGGGCAAGGGGTACCCTGTTGGCGGTTCTCAATGATACACATGTACTTACGATGACAAGAACTTACCGGTGACTAAACTTGAGTAGCATGAGGAGCGGCCCTCGTATACAAGGGACATGAGATTGCCAACTTATACTTTGTCAAGCATGTACTCCATAGTTTGTTCACTTTAACCTTAATCACTTCAAGATGCTTATGATAGGGGAAATGAGAGCTGAAAGCTAATAAGTACCATAATTTCTGGAAGCTCTTTATGAGACTTGAATCCCTGCTTCCTTCTATGAAGGGCCTTTCTTTTACTTTTATGTTGAGTCTCCATCTTCTATCTTTATGAACCTATTGAGAGAGCATAGTGGCCATTCTTAGTTTAATGTGCATTGTCTCAAAACTTATTGATTGATTCATAATGTTGATATTGCTTGTTCTTAAACTATTTGTATCTAGTCACCCGTATGAACTTTGAAGGTGTCCTATGCATTTATGTTTTGCTACACTATGAGGGAGAAGCTTAATACCATTCTTATTGTGTTTTATTTATGTGAAACAAACAAACGTCTTGCAAAGCATTGTTATTCATGAATCTTTTGTTTGTGCATTTTCATGTTACAACATAGTTGCTATGTCTTATTGTTAGAACTATATCTTTCATGCTATGTTAAAGTAATATGATCCCAGCTATCAATGTTTTACAAATACCTTGATCAAGATTATGATGGTACATGTCACCTCCAAAACTATTCTTCTTTTTATCACGTACCTACTCGAGGATGAGCAGGAGTTAAGCTTGGGGATGTTGATACATTGCTAACGTATCTATAATTTTTGATGTCCCATGCTTGTTTTATATCTACTTTCTTATGTTTTGTCCACACTTTGAAGATGCTTTTACACACTTTCTGGGACTAACCTATTAACAAGATGCAACAGTGCCAGTTGCCTGTTTTCTTCTGTTTTTGGTTCCAGAAAAGCCAGAAAATGAATATTCTTGGAATTGGACGGGACAAAAGCCAAAGTCGATATTTTACCGGAAGGCTCACGGAGCCAGAAGACGAGACGGAGAGGGGCCAGGGGCTGGCCACATCATAGGGTGGCACGGGTCCCACTTGGCCACGCCACCAGGTGGTGTGGGTCCCTCCGGCCTCCACCGACCTTGCCCTTTCGCCTATAAGAAGCCTCAGATGCAGAAACCCTAAAAATCTAGCCTACAGCCATGGAAAGTTCCGTAGCGCCGCCGCCACCGAAGGGGAGATTCGGGGGATAGAAAGTCTCTGTTCCGGCACCCTGCCGGGACGGGGAATTGCCCCCGGAGCCATCTCCATCAATCTCCACCACCATCTCCATCGCTGTTTCTGATTCCCATGATGATGAGGGAGTAGTTCTCTCTCGAGGCTAAGGGTTCTACCGGTAGCTATGTGTTCATATCTCTCTCTATGCATGATCATATTATGATCATGAGCTTTGTAATCAAGTAGATCTACCTTGCTACTCAAGTGCTTTAATAGATCTCTGCTTATCCCCCACGTGTGTGAAGTTGACAGTGTGCACACCGTGTGGCACTTAGGCTAGAGATTACAAATACTTGTTATGAGTTATATTTGGAGTTGGATGTCTCTATGAAATTGTGGTGTTTGTTGGAACCATCTAGTGCTCAAGGTGACAGTGTGGGGTTATCTAGATGGGGAAAGCGAACTTTGAGGTGTGCTGTTATAGCCCTACCATGGATTAGAGTGTCCAACCGGAGAGTAGTTCAGAGTAGTATCATAAATAGAAGATATTTATTTGAGAGTGTTCACTAGCGAAAGTATGATCCCTAGGCCTTGTCTCTAAGCATTGAAACACCATTTGCAACTAGATCTGTTACATGTTTGTGTGCTTCCATCTTTATTTCAGATTGCCTTTAGTCTCTTCCTACCCATCAACCACGTGCCATCAAAGCTATTTTTTGGCACCGTTACCACTTATAATTATTCATACCACTTGCATTTTACTATCTCTTCGCTGAACTAGTGCACCTATACACCTGACAAGTGTATTGGGTGTGTTGGAGACACAAGAGACTTCTGGTATCTTGATTGCAGGGTTGCTTGAGAGGGATACCTTTGACCACTTCCTCCCTGAGTTCAATAAACCTTGGGAAATCCACTTAAGGGAAACTTGCTGCTGTTCTACAAACCTCTACACTTGGAGGCCCAACAACTGTCTACAAGAATAGAAGTGCGTAGACATCACACCTTAATGTTGATGTAGTCGCAGGTGCCTCACCGGTGACCATCGATGGGACCGAGGCTAACTAGGGCTATGATTCTGATGTTTGCGTGTCTGCTGGATTCTTCTGGCGTATATAGACGGATGTTTCATGCTTGCTTGGTTTTGCAGGCGACACACCCTTTTTGGTGTGTCGTGGTGATAGCCAGGGGATAGGGGAGAGCACGTGACACGTTGGGCGCAGTTGAGTTTTCAAATCAATGTGACATTAAATAATTTCAAATCAATGCACCGGAAATGCCGCGCAAGGATATGATTTACGTGGACTTTACAAAGGTTATTTTTTATCCATGGACTTTGATATTACTACTAATCCGTATTTCACTTATAATGATTAATATTGGTAATTAAAGAATACATACGGGTTCCCAGGCTTCTTCCTTTCAGTATTAATTACCTGATTTCACGTGAGAATTAACGTGGGTTTCTCTGTATTGGCACCCTTCTTTCCTTGAACGCATGCAGAAATTAAGGGGAGGAAGTAATTTCACCTTCGTCGGTAATACAAGAGGTTTTATTGCATCGCAAGGGAAGATGAAATTACAAACTGAGTACTTATGCTAGCACTAGATCGCAAACACCGTTCCAATTTGCACTTGACAATACTAAAATTCAATCTTCGAACATTATTATAGAAAGGAAGTAGAGGTGAAATTAAACAAAATTAATCCTAAGACTTCTTCGTCTTCTTGGACCTGGATCCTTCCGTTGTCACCTTCGTGCTGGCGTCGTCCTTCCACTTCCCGTGGCATCCCCTAGCTCTCGCCATCTTATTCTTCTTCAAGCCTCCCGCCTGCTTCTCCTTCCTCTTCTCATTGCGGATGAAGGCGGGATCGAGTGCACTCTTCTTGGAGACGAAGTTGAGAAATGGCCATAAATCTTCCGACCCCGGATCCTCCTGCTCGTGCTCCCTCTTCTTCTTGCCGATGGAGGATGGATCGAAGGAACTCTTCTTGAAGACAATGTCTCCTTCATAGATGAAAGACCAAGGATCCTCCTCCTCCTCTTTGCTCTCTACCAGCGGTGTCCCCTCCATCAGATGATGGTAAGAAGGGTCCTCGTTGGAAAATTACCTTCCGGTATGTTAGAATAGTACGACCCGTCAACAGACTCCCTGTCATCACCATGGTAGGGAATAATATCCCCGTTCGCCCGTGCGTTGGACTCGTCAATGGAGGTGCACTGATCGGAGCAGCTGCGTGGCATTTTTGTGTGTGTGGTGGCTTGGCCGGCCTAAAGGGATAGGGAGAGACAGAGAGAGTTCTTCGCTGTGTACGTCGTGCCTGGATGGGAGAGGTGGTCGTTGTAGATGGCCCCTTAAAAAGGCTTTCTCGGGACATCCAGGAGTTGCCACGTGTTGTAGGAGCAGCCTGGGAGTTCCCTTCCATCGTTTTTATACTCCCTTAAATAGTTTTTTACAAAAGTTCCCTTCCATCGTTGAAACATGATCCTATAGTTGGTACTCCTTCGCCCTGAGAGCATCAGCAACGAGGATATTGCAAGTACCACCACATGTTGGGGAGGTTTTTGCACATAACAACAACCATAGACCTTTTTTGTGCAAAATACAGACATTTTCTGTAATTGTTGTACATAATACATAACCAGTCATTGAATGTTTCTTATTTTTTTGGAAAATGTTTAATAGTTAATTATATAATATAGTACTAAAATATAATTCCAGACATGCTATAGAGAAATGATATATAGATTCTATAATGATGAAAAGTGTGTTTTGAGGTTTATGCATATCGTTCATTGTGCTAAAGACTGTATCAATAGAATCTTCTAAATGTTAGAGTGGAAGGAAAATCCATCGATAAGCAATGTTAGGATTTCCAATCTTCATCCAACGGTTAAAGTTCAAAGTTATTCGTACACTATATACTGGGTATGATAAGATAATTAAATGTATAACATGTCATCAGAATCTTTGTGGTTTTTGCATAGCGTTCATTATGCTAAGGACTATCGATAGAATCTTTTACGTGCTAGAATGGAAAAAAAGATCCAAGAGTTAACATCGTTGGGATTTGCCAGTCTTGATTCAATTTTCATCGTTCAAAGTTACTCATGCATTATATAGTGGCAAGATTTGCAAGAAGTCACACACTACTTCCTACTATAAAAGGCACGTGCCACACTCATATATACTTTGGGCCTTTCCTGCGCAGCTTAGGTGGAAGGCGAAGAAGGCCCCCTTCCGGGGGGGGACCATCAGTGAGATACCACTCTGGAAGAGCTCGGATTCTAACCTTGTGTCAGACCCGCGGGCCAAAGTCATTAATTGTCTCATACCCTATTTTGGATTTCGACAGTATGGTGTAGCGTACCTTATGCAAACGGAATTCTAAGGTAGCCGTAGGGGAATCTGTGGCTGGATTGAATCCTTCGTGAAAAAACTGAGACTTTACTACTGTGGAGCGGCTTTTTGCTAAAAGATGAGGTTTTTCTTTAGTGATTTTAATGCAAAAGGAAGTGCTTTAAAAAGCACCTCTATTCCTTCATTTCCAAATTATTACAAATATCAATTAACGGAGCGTTTGGATTATCGGGGGCAGTTATTGTCTATCGTTGGCCTCTATGGTAGAACCCGTCGGGGAGGCCTGAGAGGTGATATATAGACAATGCCTGCTTCAAACCAACCAAGACAACAGCAAGTTCCTATCGAGAACAAGACAACAGATCAATATGACCTCAATCCCCTTGCCCCTCATTCTTTGAGAATCAAAAGGATCCTTTTCGAGTTTCCATTTCTTCATTTGGAATCTGGGCTGGCCTTTTCATTTCAGTACCGAAGCCGAGTAGATCAATCAGATGACCATGGGTATGGGTCTCTTACCTTTTGGCCAAAGAAAAACCCGCTCCCTAACACGATTGCCTCCTTATATAGATAGATTCGCGACCTGCAGTCGCATATGAAATGGACGAAAGGAGAAATTTAGCAACACTGGGAATCCATCATGAAACGATTAAAGAGTGATTTAACCCCTTCTTTAGTGCGCCTAACTTAATGGCTTCTTCTTTTCCGAAATCAAAAGATCCATAAATCGATTTTGTATGGTTCTTATTTCGTTGAAAACATTTCCATGATACTTTCTTTCATTGAAGAAGTCCATGACTTGTTCTAGGATCGGAAAATTGAGCCGCAAAAACCGCTTTTTATAAGGCAAATGAAACTTCAGCGCTGCAGCGCTTGGTACTCGGACCTTGGCTCGAGGCATTTTCTCTACCCCTTCTTGCCCTGAAAAAGCAGGGTCACCTTGTGTCCTTAAACCTATAACCATCTTTCAGCTAACCTAGCCTCCTCCTTCCCTCCGTGCTAAGTGTTACAAGATCTAGTGCACTGGACCTCGTGGTTACTACGCCTTCAAAACAACCTAAAGGGCAAAGGCTTTCAAGTATAAGACCAAACCAACTGAGCTAAGTAGGACTTTTGAAGAAAGCCGTAGTGATAACGCACGCCCTGTACTTTTGAAGTAGGCTTCGACAGCAGCAAGCTCTGCGTCGAAAAGCGATATTGTAGACACCAGACGAAGCAATGGTTTATCCAAACCTCAAAAAAAAATTAATACGTTTGTGAGAAAGCATGAAAAAAGCCAAGAGACTTGAATTCTTGACCTCAGATTTTGACTATGATTGGGCCAAACAGTGGTAGAACCTCGTGAACTGGGCTGGATACTAAACATTGATTCTCCCTCCTAACCTGTTGAACCGGGCTGGATACTAAACATTGATTCTCTCTCTTAACCACTCTGAAATATGTGAAATACACGGAATCGATCCAAAATAGAGAGCAAGGGAATCAACTCAAGGAAAAAATGACCCGTTTCCTTTATATATTGTTTTTCAAAATAAAGGGTTTTATTTTTAGACTTCTCTAATTGTTCCAAACTAATAGAAGTAGCATTAATCCAATTTTCTTTTTCTCGTTCTATCTCAGAGTATCCATTCATTCAATACTCATACCAGAAGAGAAGAGAACCCTTTCCGTTGGAAGAAAGAGAAAAGGGGCCGGGCTACTCGGCATTGGAAAGCATCACGTTCTGGCCACACACACAAAAGAGGTGTGGTTGAAATAACAGAATTGGAACTTGTTTGGTCAAGTAAGGGAAACTCAATCAAATTGCGGTAGTAATACCAAACCAAATACGACGAGTAGTGGGGTCCTGAGCTAAGCCTTAATAGTACAAGCTCCCATAGCAATGACATATTTTGGTTCAAGCATTTGCTCATAGAATCTCACTAAAGAAGGAGCCATTTTCATTGTTACCGTACCGGCTTTGAAAATTAGGTCCGCTTGCCTAGGACTTGATCTTGGTACCAATCCATAACGATCAAAGTAGAATCGCGAGCCTGAAGCAAATTCAGTGAAACAAGACCAACCGTCAAAAGGATGCTACAATTTTCGAAATTATCAACTTAACATGTCCCATATACTGAAATAAGAGGGACTCCTTCCAGGCATCGCCGTTAAGGTGCTCTTTTGATAGATTTCTATATATTCCCCTCCCTTTCCTCTGTATCCGGGCCTACGTGACAACCAGAAATCATTGCGTTATGGTTCATTTCATCAGTAAAATGAATGATCTATCGTCATGACCCATGAACTAAAAAAGCTATTCGCCAGGGTTGAGCCCTGGGATTTGACGGCGGACTTGAAAAGCCACCTACAGACGCTTTACGCCCAATCATTCCGGATAACGCTTGCATCCTCTGTCTCACCGCGACTGCTGGCACGGAGTTAGCCGATGCACTTTCATAGGAACCCTGTTCGAGTCAATCTTATTGATGGTTAGAAGAAGAGTTCATGCTTTGCTCTAAACTGAGGTCTAGCCAGTAGATAGTAGAGAGGAGGGCTAAATCCAGGTTAATGTTCCATTACACTATTTCGGAAACCTAAGGACTCGATCGTATGGATATGGAAAATACAGGATTTCCGATCCTAGCGGTATGATATCGAATTTGAGCAAGCAGAAACAGATGCGAGGAAGACTCAAACTAAGGCAACAAAAAGGACAAAATGTAATATGTGTTTATGTAGCTATCGGTCAAAGAGCATCCTCCGTGGCTCAAGTAGTAACTACTTTCCATGAGGAGGGGGCCATGGAATACACTATTGTAGTAGATGAAAAATGTAGGCTAAACTTTTTTATTTTTTATTAGTAACAAGTAAATATTTTGTTTGGAGGTAAGAAACTTGCCCGAGTCAAATAGCAATGATTCGAAGCACTTCTTTTTCCATTACACTATTTCGGAAACCTAAGGACTCGATCGCATGGATATGTAAAATACAGGATTTCAGATCCTAGCGGAAAAAGGAGGGAAACGGATACTCAATTTAAAGACCGTGTCAATCACTACACCAGTGATACGAAAAGCAAGCATTCTTCTCCAGCTGACGTACTCATGCCTCACTACTACTTAATTAGTGAAAGATATGTTGTCTCTCACTTCAAAGATGGACCCTCTGTTCCTTTGAAATGCCTTTGATACATCAATTCTGCACTTTTGAAAGTGAAGATCTAGGTCTTGAACACCCAGCAGATTCCTATTCTTCTTCAATGGGACCTGGCCTACTAGTTGAGTTTGGTTACTACCCGACTTGGTCGATGTGACACGGTGATAGCGCTCACCATCATACCTTGATCGAACCTATGCCCCTTGATATAGCAATGGGTCCGAAACTCGATCCTTTTTCTTAAACTTCTGTCTTGCCCAGCGGAAAATCAACTAATAGAAAGCAGTTTTGTTTTGATAGCAGTAGAAGCTCGTGTCAATGAAAAAAATTAGATAATTCTTATTAGAAGCGAATCGAACTCTAGAGTGAATGGTTGGACCCACTAGTTCCCTGCGTAGGCTGTTTGCTCAGTAGCTTTGGCGGTGGGTAATCCAGTGGATTCTCAAAAGCAAGGCTAGTTTGTTTACTTCCGTAGAGCCGTACCTACAATAGAAAACCTAGGATACGATAGGAAGCAACCTGCCTTGATCATGCTGCTGTTCCGATCCTAATTGTTGACGTCTACAACTAGATAATTTTCTTACTTTCCTTGACGCCTTAGTTTACTTGATGCCCGATTCATTCCTCCCTATATTCAATCTCTCGAGACATATTCTAGAGTCAGGTTTTACATTACTTTCCTTTCCTTACTTTCTTTACTTCACTAGCCTTACTGGACATACCATACATACTGGACTGACTGGGCTTAGCAACTAGTTATGTCCCTATTGAACAAATCTCCCCTACACCGTAACCGGATTACATTCATTCAAGTTGGCAATCTGAAATATAACTTAATGAACATTAAGTTGTTATTAACCATAGTCTTGTCAGAGAAAAAAGGCATACATTAAGTATATTAATAATATCTATACATGTACAAGTAGTATTAGAGTTGTTGATCATGAAATGGTGCAAGTGCATAGTACTAGATGGAGTTTGAGGCACGTCGGCAATGAAACGTCGGCTGATGTCCCACATGGAGTTCTGCATGTCTTGGGTAAAAGAGAGTCAGCATCTGCGTGTCTTCTAGAGAGACGAAAGCAAACCAGAGCATGCCACATAGGGGAGCGATGGATGGACAACCTAGATATTTATCAGGTCTTAGTCGGTGTCCATTTCCTATAAATAGGCCACATCGTAGCTGCTCATTCCCTATGGTGAGAGTGAGATAGAACGAGAGATTGAGATCAGAACTAGTGAGAGAGAGAGAGTATATACCAGATGCTCTATAGAGAAAGAGAGAGTATACCAGATGCTTGTATTTTTCTAGAGGAGATGGAATTATACAGAGAGAGGGATGTGCTACTGAATCGTATTAGGATGTAGTATTGAAGTTTATCCAGGCGCACGCGATAGAAATATATTTGGTGGAGGCTCTTAAGAATTGTAGAGGGGAGTCGGCGCTTAATCATGAAGACTGTTGTTTCTACTCCTAGTGCTACCAGATTATATTTGCGGGTTTTCTATTGGAATACATATTGATCTGGATTTCTATGTGAAGATGTATTTTTATTTCAGGCAAGCTTTTCGTACCTCTTCATATACTTTGTAAATTATGTTTTTGTTAAACTATGATGCATTATTTGATAGTATATGATATATGAATATTCATTGAAATATTTGTGGGGTAATACGCCGTGTCGGTACCCAAGTCGGACTCCCCTGTAAGGCACTTCGTGACGCTCCGAGATGAGGCATCTCTCCACTCTCGAGCCATTACGACCGCTCACTTTACTTAAACGGTCTAGATGTCTCGACTACGCACTTTCCTTCGCTCTTTTACAAGTAGCTCACTCAGAGTGCGTCGGAGCCACCGATGCAAACCGGGTATTATTCATTGAATATGGATTTGGTGAGTAACATGAAAATTAATATGAATATTTTCTGAATAAAACTTGGTGCTACGAAGGTCACAATCCAGGTATGGGACTGGCTGAGTTCTCCGCCGGAGACGGCCCTGAAACGGAACATGTCGGTGATGGATCCGTAGGAGCGATCGACATAAGTAAATTCAGGTGTCCGGGTTCTAGTGGGTTAAAGGGCTCTGCTCTTCTAGAGTCCTGTGTGGTTCTAGTTGAGGCTGTCGACGTCGGAGTACCCCTATGCAGAGTGTAAAAGCGTTAATATTAACCCCTGTGACTCACGGGTTTGGGAATGCTTACTTTCATGTGTGGTACCATGCGTTTTAATTTGCTTAAATACTTTAATCACCTATTTTTACAAAAGCAAGTTTATTTTACAATTTATATGATTGCATGTATGATTAGTTTGATGAGTACTTTTTGTACTCACCCCTTGCTCCCAATGTTTTTATCAGAGTTGCGCTGCGGAAGATGTCGTCGTTAGAAGATTAGGCTGGACCGGTGGACGGGAAGCGAAATAGAGAATATAGTTGGATTTCTGTGTAAATGTAAATAAATATGTAATAAAATCAATATGAGCTTCTCGAGATCCACTGTACCGGCTTTTGCCTGTATTTTTAGCCTTACGGGTATATAGGCCTCCAGGTCTATATACGCGTGGCGGTTGTCATTCTACCGTGTCGGGTCTCGGGGCGTGACAATTAAGTGGTATCAGAGCTCTAGGTTAGAATATGCGGGGCACAGTGGGTAGAGCAATAGATAGTTTAACGACTAACCTTTGATGGAAGATTGATTGTTTATTAGTAGTATTGGAAATAATTTTCTAGATTTAAGATTTGATTGCTTGACAAAATATTCTGCTTGACAAATAAAAATTTATGCATGTTCTGTTCTTTACTACTAACATATAGATATAATTTCTTGATTTCGTTGCATGTCCAAGTTTGCCTGTTACTAACGAGTGGGAAGGATGAAAATAAGAATCTTAAAATGGTTTGAGAAAACTACTGATTACTTTCTTGTTTGGAACTAGCTAGTAATATTAGATTGCTTGATCGATTGCATGAGAAATCTTTGTTTGACTATGGATACATTAGGTAAAATCATGCATGATTGAACAAAGTAAGTTTGTCTTGTTTTGAATTTTGGGGGCAAAATTCTAATAAGGTGGGTAGGATGTGATAACCCGGAGTTTTTAGGTTGTTAATAATTTTAGGTAGATGATAATTATCTTTTAAATAAATCGGTTTTGGCTAATTTCCAATATTAAATTTGGATGTTAATTTCTGCATGCAATAATGCATTTGGTTTGTACATGTACAACTAACAACCTAGCTTAGTCTACATGCATCTGTCAAGTTCAGCTAATCGTGCATGTATAGGATCCATGCATGTGTCGTGTGGTACTAGTCCCATAGCAAGTAGAAGTAGTATTAGAGTTGTTGATCGTGAAATGGTGAAAGTACATAGTACTAGATGGATTTTGAGGCACGTCGGCAATGAAACGCCGGTTGATGTCCTACGTGGAGTTCTGTATGTCTTGGGTAAAAGAGAGTTAGCATCTGCGTGTCTTCTAGAGAGAAGAAAGCAAACCAGAGCATGCCACATAAGGGAGCGATGGATGGACAACCTAGATATTTATCAGGCCTTAGTCGGTGTCCATTTCCTATAAATAGGCCACATCGTAGCTGCTCATTCCCTACGGTGAGAGTGAGATAGAACGAGAGATTGAGATCAGAACTAGTGAGAGAGAGAGTATATACCAGATGCTCTATAGAGAAAGAGAGAGTATACCAGATGCTTGTATTTTTCCAGAGGAGATGGAATTATACAGAGAGAGGGATGTGCTACTGAATCGTATTAGGATGTAGTATTGAGGTTTATCCAGGCGCACGCGATAGAAATATATTTGGTGGAGGCTCTTAAGAATTGTAGAGGGGAGTCGGCGCTTAGTCATGAAGCCCGTTGTTTCTACTCCAAGTGATATCAGATTATATTTGCAGGTTTTCTATTGGAATACATATTGATCTGGATTTCTATGTGAAGATGTATTTTTATTTCAGGCAAGCTTTTCGTACCTCTTCATATACTTTGTAAAGTATGTTTTTGTTAAACTATGATGAATTATTTGATAGTATATGATATATGAATATTCATTGAAATATTTGTGGGGTAATACGTCGTGTCGGTATTCGGTGATGGATCTGTCGGAGCCACCGATGCAAACTGGGTATTATTCAGTGAATATGGATTTGGTGAGTAACATGAAAATTAATATGAATATTTTCTGAATAAAACTTGGTGCTACGAAGGTAACCGTATTGTACCGGTCACAGTCCAGGTATGGGACTGGCTGAGTTCTCTGCCGGAGACGACCCTAAAACGGAACATGTCGGTGATGGATCCGTAGGAGCGATCGACATAAGTAAATTCAGGTGTCCGGGTTCTAGTGGGTTAAAGGGCTCTGCTCTTCTAGAGTCCTATGTGGTTCTAGTTGAGGCTGTCGGCGTCGAAGTACCCCTCTGCAGAGTGTAAGAGCGTTAATATTAACCCCTGTGACTCCCGGGTTTGGGAATACTTACTTTCATGTGTGGCACCATGCGTTTTAATTTGCTTAAGTACTTTAATCACCTATTTTTACAAAAGCAAGTTTATTTTACAATTTATATGATTGCGTGTATGATTAGTTTGCTGAGTACTTTTTGTACTCACCCCTTGCTCCCAATGTTTTTATCAGAGTTGCGCTGCGGAAGATGTCGTTGTTAGAAAATTAGGCTGGACCGGTGGGCGGGAAGAGAAATAGAGAATATAGTTGGATTTCTGTGTAAATGTAAATAAACATGTAATAAAATCAATATGAGCTTCTCGAGATCCACTGTACCGGCTTTTGCCTGTATTTTTAGCCTTACAGATATATAGGCCTCCAGGTCTATATACGCGTGGCGGTTGTCATTCTACTGGGCCGGGTCTCGGGGCATGGCAATTAAGTGGTATCAAAGCTCTAGGTTAGGATATGCGGGGCACAGTGGGTAGAGCAATAGATAGTTTCACGACTAACCTTTGATGGAAGATTGATTGTTTATTAGTAGTTTTAGAAATAATTTTCTAGATTTGAGATTTGATTGCTTGACAAAATATTCTGCTTGACAAATAAAAATTTATGCATGTTTTGTTCTTTACTACTAACATATAGATACAATTTCTTGATTTCGTTGCATGTCCAAGCTTGCCTGTTACTAACGAGTGGGAAGGAAGAAAATAAGAATCCTAAAATGGTTTGAGAAAACTACTGATTACTTTCTTGTTTGGAACTAGCTAGTAATATTAGATTGCTTGATCGATTGAATGAAAAATCTTTGTTTGACTATGGATACATTAGGTAAAATCATCCATGATTGAACAAAGTAAGTTTGTCTTGTTTTGAATTTTGGGGACAAAATTCTAATAAGGTGGGTAGAATGTGAGAACCCGGAGTTTTTAGGTTATTAATAATTTTAGGTAGATGATAATTAGCTTTTAAATAAATCGGTTTTGGCTAATTTCCAATATTAAATTTGGATGTTAATTTCCAATAATGCATTTGGTTTGTACATGTACAACTAACAACCTAGCTTAGTCTACATGCATCTGTCAAGTTCAGCTAATCGTGCATGTATAGGATCCATGCATGTGTCGTGTGGTACTAGTCCCATAGCAAGTAGAAGTAGTATTAGAGTTGTTGATCGTGAAATGGTGAAAGTACATAGTACTAGATGGATTTTGAGGCACGTCGGCAATGAAACGCCGGTTGATGTCCTACGTGGAGTTCTGTATGTCTTGGGTAAAAGAGAGTTAGCATCTGCGTGTCTTCTAGAGAGAAGAAAGCAAACCAGAGCATGCCACATAAGGGAGCGATGGATGGACAACCTAGATATTTATCAGGCCTTAGTCGGTGTCCATTTCCTATAAATAGGCCACATCGTAGCTGCTCATTCCCTACGGTGAGAGTGAGATAGAACGAGAGATTGAGATCAGAACTAGTGAGAGAGAGAGTATATACCAGATGCTCTATAGAGAAAGAGAGAGTATACCAGATGCTTGTATTTTTCCAGAGGAGATGGAATTATACAGAGAGAGGGATGTGCTACTGAATCGTATTAGGATGTAGTATTGAGGTTTATCCAGGCGCACGCGATAGAAATATATTTGGTGGAGGCTCTTAAGAATTGTAGAGGGGAGTCGGCGCTTAGTCATGAAGCCCGTTGTTTCTACTCCAAGTGATATCAGATTATATTTGCGGGTTTTCTATTGGAATACATATTGATCTGGATTTCTATGTGAAGATGTATTTTTATTTCAGGCAAGCTTTTCGTACCTCTTCATATACTTTGTAAAGTATGTTTTTGTTAAACTATGATGCATTATTTGATAGTATATGATATATGAATATTCATTGAAATATTTGTGGGGTAATACGTCGTGTCGGTATTCGGTGATGGATCTGTCGGAGCCACCGATGCAAACTGGGTATTATTCAGTGAATATGGATTTGGTGAGTAACATGAAAATTAATATGAATATTTTCTGAATAAAACTTGGTGCTACGAAGGTAACCGTATTGTACCGGTCACAGTCCAGGTATGGGACTGGCTGAGTTCTCTGCCGGAGACGACCCTAAAACGGAACATGTCGGTGATGGATCCGTAGGAGCGATCGACATAAGTAAATTCAGGTGTCCGGGTTCTAGTGGGTTAAAGGGCTCTGCTCTTCTAGAGCCCTGTGTGGTTCTAGTTGAGGCTGTCGGCGTCGGAGTACCCCTCTGCAGAGTGTAAAAGCGTTAATATTAACCCCTGTGACTCCCGGGTTTGGAAATGCTTACTTTCATGTGTGGCACCATGCGTTTTAATTTGCTTATGTACTTTAATCACCTATTTTTACAAAAGAAAGTTTATTTTACAATTTATATGATTGCATGTATGATTAGTTTGCTGAGTACTTTTTGTACCCATCCCTTGCTCCCAATGTTTTTATCAGAGTTGCGCTGCGGAAGATATCGTCGTTAGAAGATTAGGCTGGACCGGTGGGCGGGGAGCGAAATAGAGAATATAGTTGGATTTCTGTGTAAGTGTAAATAAACATGTAATAAAATCAATATGAGTTTCTCGAGATCCACTGTACCGGCTTTTGCTTGTATTTTTAGCCTTACGGATATATAGGTCTCCAGGTCTATATACGCATGGCGGTTGTCTTTCTACCGGGCCGGGTCTCGGGGCATGACAATTAAGTGGTATCAAAACTCTAGGTTAGGATATGCGGGGCACAGTGGGTAGAGCAATAGATAGTTTCACGACTAACCTTTGATGGAAGATTGATTGTTTATTAGTAGTTTTAGAAATAATTTTCTAGATTTAAGATTTGATTGCTTGACAAAATATTCTGCTTGACAAATAAAAATTTATGCATGTTTTGTTCTTTACTACTAACATATAGATATAATTTCTTGATTTCGTTGCATGTCCAAGTTTGCCTGTTACTAACGAGTGGGAAGGAAGAAAATAAGAATCCTAATCTGGTTTGAGAAAACTACTGATTACTTTCTTGTTTGGAACTAGCTAGTAATATTAGATTGCTTGACCGATTGCATGAAAAATCTTTGTTTGACTATGGATACATTAGGTAAAATCATGTTTGATTGAACAAAGTAAGTTTGTCTTGTTTTGAATTTTGGGGACAAAATTCTAATAAGGTGGGTAGAATGTGATAACCCGTAGTTTTTAGGTTGTTAATAATTTTAGGTAGATGATAATTAGCTTTTAAATAAATCGGTTTTGGCTAATTTCCAATATTAAATTTGGATGTTAATTTCTCCATGCAATAATGCATTTAGTTTGTACATGTACAACTAACAACCTAGCTTAGTCTACATGCATGTGTCAAGTTCAGCTAATCGTGCATGTATAGGATCCATGCATGTGTCGTGTGGTACTAGTCCCATAGCAAGTAGAAGTAGTATTAGAGTTGTTGATCATGAAATGGTGCAAGTGCATAGTACTAGATGGAGTTTGAGGCACGTCGGCAATGAAACGTCGGTTGATGTCCTACGTGGAGTTCTGCATGTCTTGGGTAAAAGAGAGTCAACATCTGCGTGTCTTCTAGAGAGAAGAAAGTAAACCAGAGCATGCCACATAGGGGAGCAATGGATGGACAACCTAGATATTTATCAGGTCTTAGTCGGTGTCCATTTCCTATAAATAGGCCACATCGTAGCTGCTCATTCCCTACGGTGAGAGTGAGATAGAACGAGATATTGAGATCAAAACTAGTGAGAGAGAGTATATACCAGATGCTCTACAGAGAAAGAGAGAGTATACCAGATGCTTGTATTTTTCTAGAGGAGATGGAATTATACAGAGAGAGGGAGGTGCTACTGAATCGTATTAGGATGTAGTATTGAGGTTTATCCAGGCGCACGCGATAGAAATATATTTGGTGGAGGATCTTAAGAATTGTTGAGGGGAGTCGGCGCTTAGTCATGAAGACTGTTGTTTCTACTCCTAGTGCTATCAGATTATATTTGCAGGTTTTCTATTGGAATACATATTGATCTGGATTTCTATGTGAAGATGTATTTTTATTTCAGGCAAGCTTTTCGTACCTCTTCATATACTTTGTAAAGTATGTTTTTGTTAAACTATGATGCATTATTTGATAGTATATGATATACAAATATTCATTGAAATATTTGTGGGGTAATACGACGTGTCGGTATTCGGAGATGGATCCGTCGGAGCCAGCGATGCGAACCGGGTATTATTCATTGAATATGGATTTGGTGAGTAACATGAAAAATAATATGAATATTTTCTGAATAAAACTTGGTGCTATGAAGGTAACCGTATTGTTACCGGTCACAGTCCAGGTATGGGACTGACTGAGTTCTCCGCCGGAGACGGCCCTAAAACGGAACATGTCGGTGATGGATCCGTAGGAGCGATTGACATAAGTAAATTCAGGTCTCCGGGTTCTAGTGGGTTAAAGTGCTCTGCTCTTCTAGAGTCCCGTGTGGTTCTAGTTGAGGCTGTCGGCGTCAGAGTACCCCACTGTAGAGTGTAAAAGCGTTAATATTAACCCCTATGACTCCCGGGTTTGGGAATTCTTACTTTCATGTGTGGCACCATGCGTTTTAATTTGCTTAAGTACTTTAATCACCTGTTTTTACAAAAGCAAGTTTATTTTACAATTTATATGATTGCATGTATGATTAGTTTGCTGAGTACTTTTGGTACTCACCCCTTGCTCCCTATGTTTTTATCAGAGTTGCGCTGTGGAAGATGTCGCCGTTAGAAGATTACGCTGGACCGGTGGGCGGGAAGCGAAATAGAGAATATAGTTGGATTTCTGTGTAAATGTAAATAAACATGTAATAAAATCAATATGAGCTTCTCGAGATCCACTGTACCGGCTTTTGCCTGTATTTTTAGCCTTACGGGTATATAGGCCTCCAGGTCTCTATACACGTGGCAGTTGTTATTCTACCGGGCCGGGTCTCGGGGCCTCCAGGAAAGTCAGAAAATGAATATTCTCAGAATTGGACGGGACAAAAGCCAAAGTGCCTATTTTTCTGGAAGTGATCAAATGCCAGAATACGAGACGGAGAAGATCCAGGGGCCGGCCACACCACCTGGCCGCGCGGTCAGGCCTGGCACGCGCCAGGGGGTGGTGTGGTGGCTCCCGGTACCCCCTCGGCCTCTCCTTCCGCCTATAAGTTGCCCTCGGGACGAAAACCCTAAGTACCCGATCAAAAATCCACGAAAGAGTCTGTAGCCGCCGTCATCTCCATCCCTAGATCGGGAGGGATCTGAAGCTCTTCCCGGCACCCTGCCGGAGAGGGGAATTCATCCTGGAGGCCTTCTTCATCACCATGCAAGCCTCCGGTGTGATGCGTGAGTAGTTCATCCTTGGACTACGGATCCATGTAGTAGCTAGATGGCTAGTTTCTCCTCCTTTGTGCTTTCATGTTTAGATCTTGTGAGCTCCGTTCATGATCAAGATCATCTATTTGTAATGCATACATGTTGTGTTTGCGAGGCTCCGATGGATATTGAGATGCTATTTCAGATTGATTATTGATTCTATCATGTCTTTGTTATTTGAGATCTTGCATGCTTTCCGTTGTTAGTAGCTATCTTGGCCAAGTAGATGCTAGCAACTCCAAGAGTTAGTATTTATGCTCGATAGTGGGTTTATGCCTCTGGTAATCTGGGGAAGTGACAGAAATCTCTAAGGTACTAGATGTGCTGTTGTTACTAGGGAGAAAACAACAATCCTTTG
The DNA here is from genome assembly GCA_910589775.1 of Avena eriantha. Taxonomy (NCBI): domain Eukaryota; kingdom Viridiplantae; phylum Streptophyta; class Magnoliopsida; order Poales; family Poaceae; genus Avena; species Avena eriantha. Next base: position 466,479,209 of record OU342740.1, read on the forward strand.
TTCATAGAACAATCGTATTGTTTACTTTACACGCAGTTTGTAAAGCAATAATCTATTGCTTGCAACTTAATACTGGAGGGGGTTCGGATGATAACCTGAAGGTGGATTATTAGTCATAGATGCGGTTGGATGGCGGTCTATGTATTAAGTTGTAATGCCCAATCAAGTCTTAGAGGAGTCAAGATGATTAGTATATGCATGTATTGCTTTCTCGGTGTTTATCAATTGCCCCGCTGTAATTTGTTCACCCAGCATGTTATCTATCAAAGGAGAACCACCTCTAGTGAACTATGGATCCCGGTCCTTGTCTTTTACATACAATCTACAATCTTTTACTGCTTTGTGTTTACTTTCTGCAAACTTTTACTTCTTTCCATTCGATACGTTTAATCCTTTGTTTTCCGCAAAACACAGTGAGATTGACAACCTCATCGCAAGTTGGGGACAAAGTTCGGTGGTTGTGTTGTGCAGGTCTCCACGTTTCTACGAGCATCGGTAGTGCGCCCTGCCAAAGCTCAGCTAGTAACACCTTTGAGGTGTTTCCTTGCTCGTACTGGTTCGATTAAACCTTGGTTTCATAACTGAGGGAAACTTGCTGCTATGCTCATCATACCTTCCTCTTGGGGTTCCCAACGAGCTCTACATCAACCACGAGCCATCAACACTTTTCTGGGCGCCGTGCATTGAGCCATCAAGCATTTTTCTGGCGCTGTTGCGGGGGAGTCAAGGACATCTTCACAAGGGGAGTCCCTCATAACCAATCTGTTTACTTTGTTGTTTTTGTTTTGCTTAGTTTTCTTTTTGCTTTGTTTGCTTGTTTTGTTATTCAAAAACACACACAAAATTAGTTTACTTGTTTGCTTTCTTATTTGAAAATCACAAAAAATTAAGTCTCCTTTAGTTGTCACCCCTTCCCTAGCTCACCATGTTGATCACCAAATTCACCCTGAAAGACCTTCCAATTGGTAGTGGCTCTATAATTGGGAAAGATAACATTAAAGAATTCTTTAATCATGTTAGCAAACATGAAGATACTAAGGATAGATCCCTTGTATAACTTGCTCCAAATTATGAGATTGCTGCAGCTTCTTTAATTCACATGTTAGAAGCTAGGTTTGTTAACCTCAACCCCTTAATGCAAGTGATGTTTCTTAAGCTTAAAGAAATTGAGGATCCTGAAAAGAGGGATTTTATTCTAGAAACTTTGTTTAAGGAGTTCTATAATGTTGCCAAGGAAGCTAGAAAAGTTTTTGAACATTTCAATATGCTAGGCTCATGTGTAGATGTTGTTGGTACACGAGAAAAGATGAACAAAATGTTGGAGATATGCCCAAGAGGCAATAATAAAAGTGGTTATTATTATATCTTTGTGTTTATGATGAATGTTTACATCCCATGCTATAATTGTATTATTAGGAAACACTAATACATGTGTGTTTTGTAAACATAAGAGAGTCCCTAGTAAGCCTCTTGTTGAACTAGCTTGTTGATTAATTGATGATCATGGTTTCCTGATCATGGACATTAGGATGTGATTAATAACAAGGTTATATCATTAGGAGAATGATGTGATGGACACACACCCATAGTAAGCGTAGCATAAGATCAAGTCATTAAGTTCGTATTGTTGTAAGCTTTTAAATGCATAGTAACCTAATCCTTCGACCATGAGGTTGTGTTAATCACTATCACCGGATGGGTACTTTGATGACATCAAACACCGCTTCGTAACTGGGTGGTCATAAAGGTGTCATTGGGTATTCTGAAAGTATGTGTTGAAGCACATGGACCAAGATTGGGATTTGTCCATCCATATGACAGATAGATATGCTCTGGGCCCTCTCGGTGGAATGTCATCTAGTTAGCTTGCAAGCATGTGACTGGGTCACAAGGGATGACATAACACGGAACGAGTAAAGAGTACTTATCAGTAACGAGGTAGAACTAGGTATGGAGATGCTGACGATCAAACCCCGGATAAGTATAGTATCGCGTGACAAAGGGAATTGGTTTCGTATGTAAATGGTTCAATCGATCACGAAGTCATCGTTGAGTATGTGGGAGCCATTATGGATGTCCAGGCCCCGCTGATGGTTATTGATAGGAGATGTGTCTCTGTCATGTCTACATATTCACGAACCGTAGGGTGACACACTTAAGGTTCGAAGTTGTTTTAAGTAGATATGGAATGTGCGTTGGAGACCGAATGTTGTTCGGAGTCTCGGAATGGATCCGGGACATCACGAGGAGATCCGGAATTGTCCGGAGAATAAGATTCATATATTGGGGATCATTTTCTGAGTTAGGAAATGTTCCGGAGTATTTGTATGAGGGTTCTAGAAGGTTTCGGAATGTTCCGGAAGGTTTCTTGGAGTTTGCTTGAAAACCAAGGAAGGGATCAAGGAGTCCTGGTGGGTCAAGACTAGGAGTCGTGGGGGAGGGGGACTCCTCCCCCCTCCCCAATCCGCCGGCCCTAGAGGGAGGGGAGTCCTACAAGGACTCCCCCTCCCATGGCGCCTCACCCCCTTTAAATAGAGGGGCAGGGGCGCCCCCTCCACCCCCTGCTCCACAACTCCCAATCTCCGCTGCCTCTCTCCTGCACCTTTCTTCTGCACAGGCATAGGCGAAGCCCTGCAGAATTCTCTACTCCGCCACCACCACCACGCCGTCGTGCTGCTGGGATTCCGTGGAGAAGATCTACTACCTCCGCTGCTCGCTGGAACGGGGAGAGGAAGGTCTGCTTCCACTCCGCACGTGTGACCGACTGCGGAAGCGCTGCCGAAACGCGGCGCCAGAAGGATCGTCCACTTAACCGACTGCGGAAGCGCTGCCGAAACGCGGCGCCGGAAGGATCGTCCACTTGACCGATTGCGGAAGCGCTGCCGGAACGCGACGCCGGAAGGATCGTCCACACGATCTTGATATCGGCAAGTGATCGACTACATCAACCACGAGATCTAATCTCGTTAACGCTTTCGGATCTACGAGGGTTAGTTCCTATCTATCTCGTTGCACATGTCTAATAGATTAGATCTTGGCTTTTATCTAGATTAGATCTGGGTTTTGTTCGTTCTTGCGGTAGAAATTTTTTGTTTTCCATGCTACGAACCCATCAGTGGTATCAGAGCCGTATCTATGCGTAGATCTGTTGCACGAGTAGAACACAATGTTTTTGTGGGCGTTGATGCTTTTGTTGTCAGTGTCTTAGCGTGTACTTTGCATCTTGCGGCATGGTGGGATGAAGCGGCTCGGGCTAACATTACATGTCATCGCGCATGAGACTTGCTCCACGCTTGACGTGCAACTTGCTTTGCACAAGTGGCTTTGCGGGTGTCTGTCTCTCCCACCATAGTTAAGATTCAATTTACAATGAGCATCTGACAACACTTGTATCAACGTTGTGGTCCTTGTTCATAGGTAAGATCGGTCTTATGCGAAAGCCCCAAACCACGTAAAACATGCAAAGAAAATTAGAGGCGTCTAACTTGTTTTTGTAGGGGTTTTGTGATGTGATATGCCCATCATGTGATTGTGATTGTATTTGATGTATGCAATGATCCTTGTTGTAATATGGCAACCGGCAGGAGCCTAATGGTTGTCTTTAATTCTGTTAAGACCTGCGTGTCTATTCATCTTGTAATAGCTTTATTCCAAGTAGTTGTAATAGTTGCTGGTGAGGATGGACAACCATGAAGCGGCGCCACTGACCTTGACGCAATGCTGGTGATGATGGAGATCATGTTCGTGCTTTGGAGATGGAGATCAAAGGCGCAAGAAGAAAAGGCCATATCATATCACACTAATTATGAATTGCCTGTGATGTTAATCCTTTATGCATCTTGTATTGCTTAGATCGCGACGGTAGCATTATAAGATGATCCCTCTCACTAAATATCAAGTAATAAAGTGTTCACCCTTAGTTGGCACCGTTGCTAAGACTCGTCGTTTCGAAGCATCTCGTGATGATCGGATGTGATAGATTCTACGTGTGCATACAACGGGTGCAAGCCAGATTTGCACATGCGGAAACTAAGGTTGTCTTGACAAGCCTAGCATGTACAGACATGGTCTCGGAACACGGAATACCGAAAGGTAGAGCATGAGTCATATAAATGATATGATGAACATGAAGATTGTTCGCCGATGAAACTACATCTTCTCTCGTGAAGATCGGACTTGGTGTAGTGGACTTGGTTCGTGTAATCACTAAGACAATGTGAGGGATGTTGTTTTGAGTGGGAGTTCACCTAGTTAGTTTAAGAATTAAATTAGAACTCAATTTGTCATAAACTTAGTCTAAACTACTTGCAAATTGTTGTAGATTATGGCGACCCCCTCCATCAATTTCAATGCGTTCCTAGAGAAAGAAAAGCTTAAAAACAATGGAAGCAACTTCACGGACTGGTTCCGTGGACTGAAGATCGTCCTCAGGGTTGGTCAGTTGACCTATGTGCTCGATGCACCGCTAGGTGACCCACCTGCAGATAATGCCACCGATGACGAAAAGAATGTTTTCGCCACTCGGAAGAATCATTACTCCACAGTTCAGTGTGCCATCCTGTAAGGTTTAGAAGCGGAGCTCCAACAGCGTTTTGAGCACCACGACCCGTTCGAGATCATTAAGGAGCTCAGGCTAATTTTTGAGACTCGCGCGGCCATGGAGAGCAATGAGGCCTCCGAGAAATTCTTTAACTATAAGATGGAAGAGGGAAGCTCCGTTAGCGAGCACGTACTCACCATGTCTGGGTACGCTAAGAAGCTCCAAGAGTTGGGAATATCGATTCCTAATGAATTGGGGATTCACCGTCTCCTTCAATCACTGCCACCAAGTTACAAGAACTTTGTGATGAACTACAACATGCACTGCATGAACAAGACGTTGCCTGAACTATCGTCCATGCTGAAAACTACTGAAGTGGAGATCAAGAAGGAGCACCAAGTGTTGATGGTCAATAAGACCACCAATTTCAAGAGAAAGGGCAAGCCTAGGAACAAGGGCAACTTCAAGAAGGACGGCAAGAAAGCTGCCGCACCTGCTAAGAAGCCCAAGGCTGGTCCTAAGCCTGAAACTGAGTGCTTCTACTGCAAGGGTGCTGGTCACTAGAAGCGTAACTGCCCCAAGTACCTGGCAGATCTAAAGAACGGCAACATCAAGAAGAAAGGTATATTTGATATATGTGTTATAGATGTGTATGTTACTAGTAATCGTAGTAGTGCCTGGGTATTTGATACTGGTTCGGTTGCTCATATTTGTAACTCGAAACAGGAGCTGCAGAATAAACGAAGACTGGCAAGAGACGAGGTGACGGTGCGCGTTGGAAATGGCTCCAAGGTTGATGTGATTGCCGTCGGCACGCTCCCTCTACATCTACCTTCGGGATTAGTTTTAAATTTAAATAATTGTTATTTGGTGCCTGCGTTAAGCATGAACATTATATCTGGATCCTGTTTATTGCGAGACGGTTACTCTTTTAAGTCCGAGAATAAAGGTTGTTCGATTTATATGAGTAATATATTTTATGGTAATGCACCTGAGATGAATGGTTTATTCTTACTGAATCTCGATAGTAGTGATACACATGTTCACAACATAGATGCTAAACGAATAAAATTGAATGATAATTCTACATACATGTGGCACTGTCGTCTTGGTCACATTGGAGTGAAGCGTATGAAGAAACTCCATTCCGATGGACTTCTTGAATCACTTGATTTTGAATCACTTGAAAGATGCGAAGCATGTCTAATGGGAAAAATGACTAAGACTCCATTCTCTGGTACAATGGAGCGAGCTACAGACTTATTGGAAATAATACATACCAATGTGTGCGGCCCAATGAGTGTAGCATCGCGTGGTGGATATCGTTATGTTCTCATTTTCACGGATGACTTAAGTAGATATGGGTATGTCTACTTTATGAAACATAAATCCGAAACTTTCGAGAAGTTTAAGGAATTTCAAAGTGAAGTGGAAAATCATCGTAACAAGAAGATTAAATTTCCGCGTTCTGATCGCGGAGGTGAATATCTGAGTTATGAGTTTGGCATGCATTTAAAGAAATGTGGAATACTTTCGCAGTTGACACCGCCGGGAACACCGGAGCGTAATGGTGTGTCCGAACGTCGTAATCGAACTCTCTTAGATATGGTCCGATCTATGATGTCTCTTACAGATTTACCGTTATCATTTTGGGGCTATGCATTAGAGACAACCGCATTCACTTTAAATAGGGCACCATCTAAATCCGTTGAAACGACACCGTACGAATTGTGGTTTGGTAAGAAACCTAAGTTGTCGTTCCTTAAAGTTTGGGGTTGCGAAGCATATGTAAAGAAGTTACAACCTGATAAGCTAGAACCCAAAGCGGAGAAATGCGTCTTCATAGGATACCCTAAAGAAACAATTGGGTATACCTTCTATCATAGATCCGAAGGCAAAGTTTTCGTTGCAAAGAATGGATCCTTTCTTGAGAAGGAGTTTCTCTCGAAGGAGGTGACTGGAAGGAAAGTAGAACTCGATGAGGTTATTGAACCTTCTCTCGGATTTGAGAGTAGCGCAGCACCGGAAGATGTTTTTGTGCCGCCTGCACCAATTGGAGAGGAAGCTAATGATAATGATCATGAAACTTCAAACGAAGTTACTACTGAACCTCGTAGATCAACGAGGGTTCGTACCACTCCTGATTGGTATGACTCTGCCTTGAACGTCATGTTGGTGGACAACGCTGATGACCCTGCGATGTATGAAGAAGCTATGGTGAGCCCAGATTCCGACAAATGGCTAGAAGCCATGAAATCCGAAATGGGATCCATGTACGAAAACCAAGTGTGGACTTTGGTGGACTTACCGGATGGCCGTAAGGCTGTCGAGAACAAATGGATTTTCAAGAGAAAAACAGATGCTGATGGTAATGCTACCGTCTATAAAGCTCGACTTGTCGTGAAAGGGTTCCGACAAATTCAAGGAGTTAACCATGATGAGACATTCTCACCAGTAGCGAAGCTAAAGTCTGTGAGGATTTTGTTAGCAATTGCTACATATTTCGATTATGAGATTTGGCAGATGGATGTCAAAACGGCGTTCCTTAATGGTGACATTGAGGAAGAGTTGTATATGGTACAACCCAAGGGTTTTGTCGATCCTAAAGATGCTGACAAGGTATGCAAGCTTCAGTGCTCCATTTATGGACTGAAGCAAGCATCCCGGAGTTGGAATCAACGTTTTGATAAAGTAATCAAAAACTTTGGATTTATACAAACTTATGGAGAAGCTTGTATTTACAAGAAAGTGAGTGGGAGCTCTGTAGCATTCCTAGTACTATATGTAGATGACATATTGTTGATTGGGAATGATATAGAACTTCTTAATAGCGTCAAAACCTATTTGAATAATAGTTTTTCAATGAAGGATCTTGGCGAAGCGGCATACATTCTAGGCATCAAGATTTATAGAGATAGATCAAGACGCCTAATAGCGCTTTCACAAAGTACATACTTGGACAAAGTTCTAAAGAAGTTTAGAATGGAAGATAGCAAGAAAGGGTTCGTGCCCATGTTGTCAGGTAAGACCTTGAGTAAAACTCAAAGTCCAGCTACGGCAGAAGATAGAGAGAAAATGAATAATATTCCCTATGCTTCGGCCATAGGTTCTATCATGTATGCCATGCTGTGTACAAGACCGGATATAACACATGCTGTTAGTTTGACTAGCAGATATCAAAGTGATCCTAGAATGGAGCACTGGACAGCGATCAAGAATATCCTAAAGTACCTTAATAGGACTAAGGATATGGTTCTTTCTTATGGAGGTGATGAACAACTTGTTGTAAACGGTTACACCGATGCTAGTTGGAACACCGATCCGGATGACTCGAAGTCACAGTCGAGATACGTATTTATTTTGAATGGTGCTGCAGTGAGCTGGAGGAGTGCGAAGCAAAGCGTTGTGGCGAAATCTTCAACTGAATCAGAATACATAGCTGCTTCGGAGGCTGCACAAGAAGCCGTGGATGAAGGAATTCATTACTGAACTTGGCGTGGTTCCCAGTGCGTTGGACCCGATGGCCATCTACTGTGACAACACAGGTGCCATAGCTAATGCACAGGAGCCAAGGTCACATAGCAAGCTGAAGCACATCAAGCTACGTTTTCACGCTATTCGCGAGTATGTCCGAGATGGTGACATAAAGATTTGCAAAGTACACACTGATCTGAATGTGGCAGATCCGTTGACTAAACCTCTCCCTAGGGCAAAGCATGACCAACACCAGAACGCCATGGGTGTTCGGTATATTACCATGTAATCTAGATTATTGACTCTAGTGCAAGTGGGAGACTGTTGGAGATATGCCCAAGAGGCAATAATAAAAGTGGTAATTATTATATCTTTGTGTTTATGATGAATGTTTACATCCCATGCTATAATTGTATTATTAGGAAACACTAATACATGTGTGTTTTGTAAACATAAGAGAGTCCCTAGTAAGCCTCTTGTTGAACTAGCTTGTTGATTAATTGATGATCATGGTTTCCTGATCATGGACATTAGGATGTGATTAATAACAAGTTTATATCATTAGGAGAATGATGTGATGGACACACACCCATAGTAAGCGTAGCATAAGATCGAGTCATTAAGTTCGTATTGCTGTAAGCTTTTAAATGCATAGTAACCTAATCCTTCGACCATGAGGTTGCGTTAATCACTATCACCGGATGGGTACTTTGATGACATCAAACACCGCTTCGTAACTGGGTGTTCATAAAGGTGTCATTGGGTATTCTGAAAGTATGTGTTGAAGCGCATGGACCAAGATTGGGATTTGTCCATCCATATGACGGATAGATATGCTCTGGGCCCTCTCGGTGGAATGTCATCTAGTTAGCTTGTAAGCATGTGACTGGGTCACAAGGGATGACATAACACGGAACGAGTAAAGAGTACTTATCAGTAACGAGGTAGAACTAGGTATGGAGATGTTGACGATCAAACCTCGGATAAGTATAGTATCGCGTGACAAAGGGAATTGGTTTCGTATGTAAATGGTTCAATCGATCACGAAGTCATCGTTGAGTATGTGGGAGCCATTATGGATGTCCAGGTCCCGCTGATGGTTATTGATAGGAGATGTGTCTCTGTCATGTCTACATATTCACGAACCGTAGGGTGACACACTTAAGGTTCGAAGTTGTTTTAAGTAGATATGGAATGTGCGTTGGAGACCGAATGTTGTTCAGAGTCTCGGAATGGATCCGGGACATCACGAGGAGATCCGGAATTGTCCAGAGAATAAGATTCATATATTGGGGATCATTTTCTGAGTTAGGAAATGTTCCGGAGTATTTGTATGAGGGTTCTAGAAGGTTTCGGAATGTTCTGGAAGGTTTCTTGGAGTTTGCTTGAAAACCAAGGAAGGGATCAAGGAGTCCTGGTGGGTCAAGACTAGGAGTCGTGGGGGAGGAGGACTCCTCCCCCCTCCCCAATCTGCCGGCCCTAGAGGGAGGGGAGTCCTACAAGGACTCCCCCTCCCATGGCGCCTCACCCCCTTTAAATAGAGGGGCAGGGGCGCCCCCTCCACCCCCTGCTCCACAACTCCCAATATCTGTCGCCTCTCTCCTCCACCTTTCTTCTGCACAGGCATAGGCGAAGCCCTGCAGAATTCTCTACTCCACCACCACCACCACGCCGTCGTGCTACTGGGATTCCATGGAGAAGATCTACTACCTCCGCTGCTCGCTGGAACAGGGAGAGGAAGGTCTGCTTCCACTCCGCACGTGTGACCGACTGCGGAAGCGCTGCCGAAACGCGGCGCCGAAAGGATCGTCCACTTAATCGACTGCGGAAGCACTGCAGAAACGCGGCGCCGGAAGGACCCTCCACTTGACCGACTGCGGAAGCGCTGCCGGAACGCGACGCCGGAAGGATCGTCCACACGATCTTGAGATTGGCAAGTGATCGACTACATCAACCACGAGATCTAATCTCGTTAACGCTTTCGGATCTACGAGGGTTAGTTCCTATCTATCTCGTTGCACATGTCTAATAGATTAGATCTTGGCTTTTATCTAGATTAGATCTGGGTTTTGTTCGTTCTTGCGGTAGAATTTTTTTGTTTTCCATGCTACGAACCCATCACAAAACCGAACCTAATGGGGAGGAACCTAAGATACCAATACCCTTTAAACTAGTAGCAATACATGATGCCATAGAAAAGAATCTTGATTGGATTGTTCCTGCAAACCCTTTTGATGAGAATAGTGAACCTAAGAGCATTGAGAGAGGATTCTCTAGAACTTATTTGGATGATATACCTTGCCTTGTTGAAAATATTTCTGGTATTGATCTTAATGCTTCTTCATTTGAGAACACTTGATTCTTTCTTTGCTTCTGATGCCTAACTTAAAGGCGTTAAAGAAAAGTACTTGTTGGGAGATAACCCAAGAGTTTTAGTTGAGTCTTGGAAGTTATTATCTCTGTAATAACCTCTCCTTATCCTTTTTATTTGCTTTTTGTCCTTCTGCCCCAGGTTGTTATCTAACTTTCGTTAGCTCAACACTTTTTGATTTGAGCAACAGAAGGTCTTCTAAAAAATTCATCTTTACCTGCATGTCTGTTTTGACAGATTTCGGCCATTTTTTGCATTTGCTTCTTGTTAGTTCCTTCTTGAGTTCCTTTGGGGAATTGAGCTTTTTGAGTGAAGTGCTACAGTAGCTAGTGCTCTAATGGAAGTTTATTTGGTGTTAGAACTGAACCTTGAGACTTATTTATCTTAAGTGCACTAATGTTGCTAATGAGATTGTGTGAAGTTCTGTATGAAGGAAAAATTTCAAGTGTATGGAAGGAATGAGTAATGAGATGAAGGATGGACTAAAGCTCAAGCTTGGGGATGCCACGCGTGTCACCCCCAAGAAATATCCAAGAAGTATAAGCGTCAAAGCTTGGGGATGCCCAAGGCATCCCCTTTTTCATCAATAAAAATTCCAGGTTTCTTCCAAACGCTTCATTTTTATTGTTTCATGCACAGTTGTGTTTTTCTTGGAGCATTGATGACCCACAAGTATAGGGGGTGTATCGCAGTATTTTCGATAAGTAAGAGTGTCGAACCCAACGAGGAGCAGAAGGTGCTGGTTAGTGGTATGGATCAGGAATTTCTGCAAATACTTAGCAAACGGATTTTTAGGGGTTTTTGATAAAGCAAGTAAACAAAGTACGAGTAAATAAAAGACAGTAGGAATAAATGCAGCAAGTGGCCCAATCCTTTATGCAGCAAAGGACAAGTCGGTTGTATTTCTACAGATGACCAAACGTTCTCGAGGACACATGGGAAGACTGTCAAGTGCTTTCGCTTCATATAGTCGATTAATCTTCTCTAGCTTGCTAAGTGTTGTGTGGGTGAACCTGTGCTAATGTACCGCCCCATCCAAGACTAATACATACTTGTGATTATACCCCTTGCAAACATCCGTATGTACAAGAAAGTAATTAAGGTAGAAACCTAACCATAGCTTTAAACTCTAAGACCCTTACGTCCCTTGTGCAATGGTTTCCTAACAAGGGTTCAGGTTTCTGTCACTCCGGCAACCCCTACGATTAGTAGCCAAATACACAATGCATTCCCCTAGGCCCATATAGGTGAAGTGTCATGTAGTCGACGTTCACATGACACCACTAGAAGAAGTACACCACAACTTAAATAACAATCTATTGAATCTTTCTCAACGCAACACCACTACTAACAACAAGACTTCTCCCATGTCCTCAAGAACAAAGCGAACTACTCACAAGACATCATATGGATCATGATTAGAGATGGAATAATGATGTATACCAATCTGAACATAAACAATAATTCAATGGTTCACTCAATAGCATCAACTACAAAGAGTAATCAACACCGGGAAAGTTTCCCCTATGAACTAATGCAAGATTCAACGCAATTGTTACAGCAATATGGAGATGGTGATGCGGGTGCTGATGGTGATTATGGTGGTGATGATGATGATACCGATGAAGTCCAGCTTGATGGTGGTGTTGATGGCGACGATCTCCCCTCTCCGGGAAGGAATTCCCCCGGCAGAAATCTGTCTGCCGGAGAGATCTTTCTCTCTCGGTGTTTTCCGCCCCGCAGAGGCGGCGAAATCTTTCTGTGGTCGCTCCCCGAGTCTTAGGGTTTCGTGGGGATGTTACACGCCAGAGGAGAGAGGCTGGAGTGCGCCAGGGCGGCCACACCACTCCTAGGCGTGGCCTAGGCCTGCCCGCGCCATGGGGTGGTGTGGGCCCCTTGTAGCCCACCTCCACTCCATCTTCTGGCATCTTGAGTCTTCTGGAAAAATAGAATTTTCCGTATATTTTCCCAGATTTTATGATCTTCGCGAATTTTGCCTCCAAACAGCACCTTTTCCATCAGAATCCTGACTGCAGCGGTCCATGCTCCAAAAGTCATCAACCATGCAAAAACAGATGAAATAACATAAGTATCACCTCTCAATACGAAATATATCAATGAATAATAGTGAATTAAGACATAGAATAGTATGCAAAATGGACGTATCAACTCCCCCAAGCTTAGACTTCGCTTGTCCCCAAGCGAAACTGAGCTCAAGAAACATGACCTCAGGTTTATGGAGTGAAGAGTCGATAAAAGAATACGGACAAGAAGCATCACATTCATCAAATACATAGATCATAATAGAAGACAACTCACTATTATATAACTCAACTTGCAATGAGTAAAGGAAACACAATAAAGATACATAAAGTGAATCATAATTGGTAATGGCAAACTTAGCTCTTGGTCGAAGAATAGTTGATAATTTGCTAGAGTTCACAAGTAGCTGGTTTTTCAATGAAAGCTTTCAAAGTAGTAAACATCAAGATAAGTGCAATGTGCAAAACAAGGAACATAAGAAACATGATTGAATAAATCATCATATGAATGAATGAAACACATCAACTCAAAATACTTGCTGAGATAGAAGGGAATAGGTTTACTGACTCAACTACAAAGTAAAAGAAAGGCCCTTCACAGAGGGAAGCAGGGATTGCAAGTCTCATAAAGAGGTCCCAAAAATTATGATACTTATTAGCTTTCAGCTCTCATTGCCCCTATCATAGGCATATTTTGGTGGTTAAGGTTAAAGTGCCACAACTAAGAGGATATGCTTGACAAGTTATAAGTTGAAATCTCAAGCCCCTTACTTATGAGTACCGATCCTCATGCTACTCAACTTCAGTTACGAGCAAGCTCTTGTCATTGTAAATACATGTGTATCATCGAGAACCGCCAACGGGGTACCCCTTGCACATGACACAGGAGCTATCCCATAATCAAAATGACAAGGCAAGCAGACAGTGAGCATCTCAGCAATCTTTTTATTTGCTATTTGCATAGGTTTTTATTGAGGATGCTTCATAGAATGCTCTCTATCGTTATGCTGCAAGTTTCCACCATGATTAGGCATGGCTTAGGCTAGCGGACCAGGCGTTTCTCTAACACACATATAAACTCCATGATCTTACAAGTTCCACTTTTATTTCACACCGTCGGGATCCATAAGCAAGAACATGATATCAACTAGGTACAAGTACCAATGAAGTGTTGAAAGCGGTCCCCATGATACATGGTTCGGCTAACTTCAACGCATAAAGCGCAAGCATATACGCAACAAAGAAGGACCCAATAGTTCAAGTTTATTAAATGCAAGAAAGTAAAGTGTGCCATCAAGTTCGTGAGAGCTTTAATCACTAATTTTCACATAACAAGTTTAATTTGGGAGGTAGATAAAACAAGAATTTACTTGGAATAGCAATAATGCTAATAGGTAGGTATGGTGGACACAAATGGAAAAGGTTTTGGTTTAAAGGAGGTGGATGCACAAGAAGAATACCCTCTCAGTATAGGTTTTTGACCAGAAGCACCGCAATGAGAGGCAGACGTGACGCCGGGTCGAGTGGGAACCACGCGCTGGTGGACACACTTGTCCAGGGATGAATCACGAGGGCAGCAGTTCTGCAGAGAGGAGGTCTCGACGCTGCAGGCCGGGGCGAGCACGACAGGTTGAGGGCGGCCTGGTGGGAGTGCTTACTGCCGGGGACGGGGCTCTAGGTGGCGACGGCACTGGTCGGCGGGGAAGCAAAGGGCAAGCGCGTACAGGATGGCGAGGAGGCAGCCATGCGATGTGGGGCTCGAGGCGGCCGGGCGGGGCTCCAGGAATCCAGCGGCGAGGAAGCGGGCTCGGGGTGGCCAGAGGTCCTAGCAGCGAGGTCGGTGAGGAAGAGGGCGGCGAGAGGAGCTCTAGGCAGCGACGACACGGACTCGTGGGCCGGCGTGGAGGAGCTCCGAGCAAGGCGGTGTGTGGCCAACAGGGGCGTCGATGCCGCCGGGCGCACGGACGGCGAGGCTAGGCACCAGCGTTGGCACTGCAGGAGGGAGGGCTTACGCAGGGAAGGAGGACGGAGGCGGGTGAGCTCGGCTAGGGCGGATCTGGCAGCAACGGAGCAAGGGGAGAGCGGCGCTGCGGGCGTGCGATGTACGCGATCAGGGGAGGTTGCGTCCACCGGTGGGTGGGTGCGGGGTCGGTGGGGTGTGGGCCCGGGGACAAGCGGGGTTGACCGCGGTTGGCCGGCTCAGGGCTGGGGAGCGTGTCGCGTGTGGTAGGTGGGTCGCGACGAGAGAGGTGGGGTGGGGATCGCGAGGTGATGGGGTAGGGCCGGACGCTGTGGTGATTGTCCGTCAGGAAGGGGCCAGGCGCGGGTGGGACTGGGTCTTGTACGTGACAAATGGAGAGGATGGATCACGCGTCTGTGTGCTTCATGCGCGAGTGCGTGCGCGTGGTGCTGGCGGCGGCGGTAGGTGTGATGAGGGTTGGATGGCTTTCAGTTAGGGTTTTGTCTCAGGGTTAGGTTAGCTAGGGTTTGACTAGTTTGGGCTGGGTAGTAGGCAGTTTGGCCTGGTTGGGCCTCTGGCCTGACCGGTTGGACTGCCTCCTCGGGGGTTTTATAAAAACTATTTTATTATATATATTTGTTCTCTTTTATTTTAAAGACCTTTGTAAATTATTTTTAGACAAAACAAAAATATTCAGAACAGACCGGGGTTTTGATTTGAAATAAAAGAGGGGGATATCTGGAAAACGAAAATAGGCTTTTTCAAAATAGTCTTAGACAAACATATGCATGATGACATAAGCATGCGGTCATGATGATGCACAAAATAAAAACAACAAGCGATTTTTTTAGTAGTGGTTTTACCGGGGTGCTACAGTACACAACCTCGACAGCTGCATACATTCCAGCAGAAAGAGTTTTTGGTGTTGTACTCCAAGATGCACTTGATGTAGTTGGACAAGAAGCCAACAGAACAGATGCAGTAGTCTCCATAGCAAGGAAGGAGTTATCTGAGTTAAAAAACAGGCAAGCTTTGATGGAGATTCTACTTAATAAAATCCTCAACAGTCTCGTGGTAATCCCGCTGTTACATGTGAGGCGGCACGAGCTCCCTAAAAGGAACATTTTTGGAACTGAGATTATATTGTTTATCAGCTGTGTTGTACTCCGATGATGCTTTACGAGCTACGGAATTTTTCAGGACTGTAATAATTTACTAATTTTCTAGTTATAAGTTTTTTCCCATAGTTCTAGAATTTATTTAGCATTTTAGAGAACTCGTGTTCTTTGTTTATCCACGTTTATGTCCTGGAAATGGATCTAAGTTAGATAGGCTTAAACAGTAGTAGGCCCACACCGTTTTATCGGTCCTTGATTGGCCACCAATCAACAGTGACAGACCTACACCGAGGCCATTATACGTAGAATCTGATCGCAAAAGAACAAAACAGTAAAAGGCCGGAACAGTGAAAGGCTGGAAGAGTGAAAGGCCGGAACAGTAATAGACCGGAAATAGTAACAAGGCCAGAACTTTAGTAGGCCAGAATCTTCAGCCCATTTATGGGACTGAATAGTAGAAGGCCGGAACAGTGAATGTCTAGAACAGTAAAGTCCGTAACTGTAGAGGGCCGTAACGGCCCATGATGGGTGCGAGAAAAGTGACAGGCTGGCAGAAGGCCTTAACAGTATCGGACAGACTTGGCCCAGGCTGAAAATGGGTCGCATAGTATTGGACCAAGGTGGGCCTTCTGTAGGCTGAAACAGTGTCGGGCCTGAAAGTTCACGGGCCGCTGATGTCTGCACTAGTGGGCCCATTTCAAACACTGCAGTTCAAAACAGTAAAGGGCCATAATCTTATTGGGCTCCCCTTATGGGTCGGCCCACTTAATTATTAGCAGGCCTTGGCTGGGCCTGGCTTCTACCACAGTTTCTATGGCCGTTAACAGCGGTAACAGTGTTTTCCACATGGCATTTTGCATGACGTCAGCAGTCAACGCGGCTAGCGAACAAATCTACGACCGAACACGTTTTCGTAGCCGAAGGGTGCGACCCGCCACGGTCAGGAAAAAAAGTGTGGTAGATTCTTTTGTGACGGGGATTTTACCACGATGGGCATCCATCGTAGAAGACTTTTCAGCCACAAAAAATGAGCCTTCAACCACGAAAATCGTCCGTTGTAAAAGCCAACTTTTTTTGTAGTGACCCTCAATACTAGTGGCTAGTGCTAAAACTAAACTTGATCACTTTAGATGGGAACACTTGGTGAAAATGATTATGAAAACCTTGGAATGATGAGTCATTCTATTGAAATGTTTTGATATGTGTTACGAAACACAATGGTTTGGTGATGAAACTGAATAAGGCATGAGCCTTGACTTTGATAAAAATTGATGGTTGGATTTGGATGCGATACCATTCCAATTTTACCGTACAACCACAATACCTGAGTTGGGTAGGGCTTAACTGGAAGTTTATATGTCTTAGTATGGGTTCCCTTGCAGAAGAGGTTGAGATGAGGCTACCTCGTGATGAATGTCCACCTATGCAGTGCCCAGGATGGCAGATGACCATGGCTAGGAGGCCAAGCTCATAGGGGAGGTGCCTATACTAGGGTGTGTAATTGAAAGGTTAGGATTGATTATCCGCATACCAAGGATGATGATTCAGGGTTATCCTTGATGGATGTATCGAATTTTGTGGTGAAAGTGTACCACCTTTGCAAAGTATCAACCTATTCGAATAGCCTCGTTCGCGGTTATGGACAGTTGGAGTGGCCATACTATTCCGTTGTCAGATGTTTTCAAAATGACTTGTGACTTGAAAGATGACTTTGACTTGACCACAACAGAGTTGTGGACATGAAAACTGGTTTCCCACTTAAGTAATCTAGACAACTAAAGTAGGTCTTTACTACTAAATAATTCTGAAATAAAACTGGCTTAATGCAAATAAGACTAGAGCTTAGGATTCCTACTAGTATTCCCTTACTTGTGTTAGTGATAGTTTGCGAGTACTTAAAGAGTACTCATGGCTTTGTCCCTAGCTATTCCCATGGCCAGACTACGAGGAAGACTACCCGGAAGATGGACAACATGAGGCCTATGATAACTAGCAACCTCTCCCAGTGTCAGCATTGCCTGTGATCATGATGAAGGTGGAGTCTACTATGTTATATTTCCACTTCTATGATTTGTACTAATACTGGATCATGAGATCCTTTATTGTAAGACTATTATGGTTTGTAATGGATGATGTACTATGGTACCAATTTTGTTATGTCTCGCAAAAATGGTAATCCTAGGATTGCGAGGTACGGCATAACAAGCATCTGGACTTAAAAATCCAGGTGTTGACAAGTTGGTATCAGAGCCATCCTGACCCTAGGAGACCCTAGTTAGAATGGACGTCTAAAAAACCTAGTTTCAAAACAAAGTAATTGTGTATTTGTGAAAACCTATTCTCACTCTTACCCTTGAGATTATTTGAAAAAGGAGTTCACATGTTCCTCAAAAATGCTTGCAATTCTACCTAAAATTTGACACACTTGATCACCTCACTAACTTACTCATCTTAATTGCTTATAGATGGAGGTCAAATATAGCAAGTTTTACCAGTTGGGAAACGGAGAGCAGCTTATCTTTGAGAGGGATTTGGACAAGCTCTCGGAGTATCTTGGACGCCCACACCCGGAGTTCTTCGGAGCACAGCTCAATGACCAACAAGGAGGGGAGTGATACGTTGCAAACATATCTATAATTTTTGATGTTCCATGCTTGTTTAGTATCTACTTTCTTATGTTTTTTCTACATTTGGAGATACTTTAATGCCTTTTCTGGAACTAACCTATTAACAAGATGCCACAGTGCCAGTTGCCTATTTTCTGCTGTTTTTGGTTCTAGAAAGTCATAAAATGAATATTCTTGGAATTGGACAGGACAAAAGCCAAAGTCAATATTTCACCGAGGGGAACACGGAGCCAGAAGACGAGACGGAGAGGGGCCAGGGGTCGGCTAGACCATAGGGTGGCGCGGGTCCCCCTGGCCGCGCCACCAGGTGGTGTGGGCCCCTCCGGCCTCCACCGACCTTGCCCTTTCGCCTATAAGAAGCCTCCGATGCAGAAACCCTAAATAGAACAGCCTCCAGCCACGCAAAGTTCCGCGGCGCCACTACCACCAAGGGGAGATTCAGGGGATAGAAAGTCTCTGTTCCGGCACCCTGCCAGGACGGGGAAGTGCCCCCGAAGCCATCTCCATCGATCTCCACCACCATCTCCATCGCCGTTGCTGATTCCCATGATGATGAGGGAGTAGTTCTTCCTCGAGGCTAAGGGTTCTACCGGTAGCTATGTGTTCATCTCTCTCTCTATGCATGATCATATTGTGATCATGAGCTTTGTAATCAAGTAGATCTACCTTTCTACTCAAGTGCTTTAATAGATCTCTGCTCTCCCCATGTGTGTGAAAGTGACAGTGTGCACACCATGGTGGAACTTAGCCTAGAGATTACAAATACTTGTTATGAGTTATATTTGGAGTTGGATGTCTCTATGAAATTGTGGTGTTTGTTGGCACCATCTAGTGCTCAAGGTGACAGTGTGGGGTTACTTAGACGGGGAAACTGAACTTTGAGGAGTGTTGTTATAGCCCTACCATGGATTAGAGTGTCCAACCGGAGAGTAGTTCAGAGTAGTATCATGAAGATAATATATTTATATGAGAGTGTTCACTAGTGAAAGTATGATCCCTAGGCCTTGTTTCTAAGCATTGAAACACCATTTGCAACTAGATCTATTACATGTTTGCTTGCTTCTATCATTATATCAGGTTGCCTTTAGTCTCTTCCACGCCATCAAGCTATTTTCTGGCACCATTGTCTTATAGATACCACTTGTATTTCACTATCTCTTCGCCGAACTAGTGCACCTATACACCTGACAAGTGTATTGGGTGTGTTGGGGACACAAGAGACTTCTTGTATCTTGATTGCAGGGTTCCTTGAGAGGGATACCTTTGACCACTTCCTCCCTGAGTTCGATAAACCTTGGGTAATCCACTTAAGGGAAACTTGCTACTGTTCTACAAACCTCTGCACTTGGAGGCCCAACAACTGTCTACAAGAATAGAAGTGCGTAGACATCAAGCTATTTTCTGGCACCGTTGCCGGGGAGGTAAGGTAAAAGGTACTCGCATCCTCCGGTGTGAGTGCTTGAAGTTATTTCCTTTAGATTCTGCAATTTTGTCTTTTTGTTTCTTGTTTTTATTTTCACTAGTTAGTCTTAATGGAAAACAACAACAAAATTAGAGAGCTTTATAGTATTTATCTTGAGTTAGGACATGAAGTGTTTGAAGAGAAAATTAAAAAACCTATGGAACTTTATTTGCATGCGAATAGCAATGTTGTTAGTATGAATTCTTTGGACACCATTATTGCTAATGCTATGGAAAAGTCTAAGCTTGGGGAAGCTATTTTTATGAAAATGATCTTTTTAGTTCCCCAGCTTTGGAAGATAGTTATTCTATTGCTTCTGATGATACCAAACCTCCAATATATGATGATTACAATGATGAATATGATATTTTCAGTCCACCTACTATTGAGGATACAATTAATTATGACTACAATATGCCTTCTATATTTGATGATTATGGTGATGAGAATAATAATGATAACTATTTTGTTGAATTTGCTCCCACTATAATTAATAAGAATGACTATGCTTATGTGGAGAGTAATAATTATTATATGCATGTGGCTCGTGATAAGAATGTTTTATGTGATATTTATATTGTTAATTTTATTCATGATGCTACTGAAAGTTATTATGAGAGAGGGAAACATGGTTTTATGCATCTCAATAATATTAAGTTTTCCCTCTTTATGTTGAAAGCCTTGAAGTTGCACTTTTTTTGCTTTCCTATGCTTGTTTCTTTGTGCTTTCATGACTTGTTTCTTTACAAGATTCCTATGCATAGGAAGTGGGTTAGACTTAAATGTGTTTTGAATTTGCTTCTTGATGCTCTCTTTTACTTCAATCCATATTTCCTATGTGAGCATCTTGTCAAACTATCATGCCTAACTTATAGGCGTTAAATAAAAGTACTTATTGGGAGATAACCCAAAAGTTTTAGTTGAGTCTTGGAAGTTATTATCTCTGTAATAACCGCTCCTTATCATTTTTGTGTGGTTTTTGTGCCAAGAGTAACCTCTAATGAGAGAGAAGTAATGTTTGGGAAAGTTGCTGTCCCGAAACAGATTTTTGTTCTTCACTGTAAAAATTTGTGTAAAATCTCTGTACATCGGTTTGAGCTGTGATTTTTTGTGCTTCTGCCCCAGGTTGTTATCTAACTTTCTTTAGTTCAACACTCTTGTATTTGAGCAACAGAAGGTCTTCAAAAAAATTGGTTTTTACCTACTGGTCTGTTTTCACATATTTCTGCCATTATTTGCATTTGCTTCTTGTTGGTTCCTTTTTGAGTTCTCTTTGGGGAATTGAGATTTTTGAGGGAAGTGCTACAGTAGCTTATGTTTTAATGGAAGTTTTATTGGTGTTGAAACTGAACCCAAAGACTTATTATCTTGAGTGCACTAATGTTGCTAATAAAGATTGTGTGAAGTTTTGTATGAAGGAAAAATTTCAGGTGTATGGAGAGAATCATGTAATGAGATGAAGAATGGATGAAAGCTCAAGCTTGGGGATGCCACCCCGTGTCACCCCAAGAAATATCCAAGAAGTACAAGCGTCAAAGCTTGGGGATGCCCAAGGCATCCCCTTCTTCATCAATAAAAATCCCAGGTTTCTTCCAAACACTTCATTTTTATTGTTTCATGCATAGTTGTGTTGTCCTTGGAGAGTCTTTGTTTTTTGTTTTTTGTTTTTGTTTGCTTGGTTTGCTTGAATAAATTGGTTAGATCCCAGCACACTTCTTTTGGAGAGAGACACACTCCGTTATTCATTGCCTAGAACACTCTAGTTTTCACTCGTATATATCTGTGAGTGTTCTCTTTTGCTAGCACTGTGTTTAGCCTTAGTTTTCTTGTGCTTTCAGCTTAGAACTTTTTAGTTCTATTTTTTGGATTTGTGAGACAAGCTCACTAATCTTTATTTATTATTATCTTTGTGAGTTCTTTTAAATAAGTTGGTTTGGATTGGAAAAGAGTAGCAAAAGTTCATGCTTAAGTGGTATAAAAGGAGTTTCTTTTTTACTGTGACTTAGGCTTTGTCATGTCATGCTTGATATTGTTTTGGCTTTATGCTTAGTGATTTTTTCTATAGCATGACATGTTATTGAAGGGAATATGCCCGAGAGGCAATACTAAAGTGGTTACTATCTTATTCCATGTTTATGATAAATGTTTATTTTGCATGCTATAATTGTATTAATTGGAAACATTAATACATGTGTGTTTAATAAACAAAATACAAAGTTCCTAGTAATGCCTCTCATATAAACTAGCTCGTTGATTAACAAGATGATCAAGGTTTCCTGATCATGGACATTGGATGTTGTTAATAACGAGGTCACAACATTGGTGGAATGATGTGATGAACATTCATCCGAAGTATAGCATTACGATCAAAGTCATTATATTTATATTGCTATAACATCATACGAAGTAATCTTAGTCCTTAGACCATGAGATCATGTTAATTGCAAACACCAGAAGAGTATCTTGATAACACCAAACGTCACACCGTAACATGGTGACTATAAAGGTGGGTTCAGTACTACGAAGGTGTTATGTTGAGGCTCATGGATCAAGAGTGGAATTTGTCTATCCCGATGACAGATAGATATACTCTAGGCCCTCTTGGTGATATCTCATTAAGATAGCTTGCAAGCAAGTGATGTGATCACTAGAATGTTATATCACGGGAACGAGAAAAGAGTGCATGTTGGTAACGAGATCAAACTAGGTATTTGGATACCGATGATCGAATCTCGGACATGTATTATATCATGAGACAAAGGGATTTAGTTACTAGCGTTAAAGGTTCTCACGATCACAGAAGTCATCGTTGAATGTGTAGGAGTCAGTATGGATCTCCAGGTCCCGCTTCTGATTATTGATCTGAGAGGGGTCTCGATCATGTCTGCATTATTCGTGAACCGTAGGGTGACACACTTAAGGGATACCGACATCATTTGGAGCAAATATGTTTCAGATAAAGATTTAAGAAAGCGCTGGAATTATTTCAATAGACACTGAAACTGTTTCAGGTGAAATTGCTGAAATTGGTTCTGCATGTAATGTTGAAATGTTGCAGGGGGTTTTATGTGAATGTTTGTTAATTAAAGTAATTAAAAAATGTGAATAAAATTAATAAAAGAGTTTTATTAAATGAGAGCATTAAATTTGGAGATATTTAATGCATTTAAAGTGGGGACTTTAAAAGAGAATGTGAAGGGGCAAATTTATGTGGAGGGAGTTACCACCACATGAATGAGGAGGTGAGGGGTCACCCCTTGGGTGCTGGCCATGGGGAGGGGCACCCCCCTCCTCCTATAAAAGGCCCCCCTCACACCCCTTCTTTCTCACACCTTCTCGTGAAGGATCTCTCTCCCCCTCTAGTATTATTTCCCCATGGTCTCGGATTAGCGAGATACATGTTCTCGGTGGCATTATCTGGAAAGGAGTTGCTGCTTCCGCTGCTTTGCTAGAGCGAGGGACGGAGGTTGTCGGGGTACCAGATGTGTGTGCGATCACGGATGCACCGCTGCTTTGCGGTGCTGGACTTGCTGGAGATGGATCTGATGGACGTGCTGGAGCCGGACCTGCTGGACTTCATCACGATCTTGAGATCGGCAAGTGTATGACTACATCATCCACGAGTTCCATCTCATTAACAAAGCTTTGTTATCTTCGAGGGTGAGTTCTCTATGGATGTATATCCACCCGTTGCTTGTATCTAGTAGATAGATCTTGGCGTATAGTTCCCATCATAGGAAATTTTTTGTTTTCTATGCTGCGAACCAAACAGTTATAAACAATTGAGATTGCTTAATGTGCCTTGAAAGAATCATGCGTTGTTTTACAATATTAAAGCAGAGTATTGTGGTATTCTCCTTTGATGCTTCATTTGGGTTGACTTGGCACATGCTCACACCATGTTAAGACTATCCCAAGTCACCATAGCCTCTATGATCCTTTGGTTTTTGACTTGTAATATCACTTTATGCTTTAATTAATGATGTTTTGTCGCTTTGCATGATTATGGCCATTATTGCTCTCTTAGTTGGCCACTCCCAGTCTTTTGCTAGCCTCCATAACCAAGTATGAGTCCCACTCATGCATCCAACTGCATTAAGCCAAGTTATTCCAAAGAGTCCACCATACCTACCTATTAGCATTTGCTATTCCAAGTATATTTATGCTTTTATCTACCTTCCGAATTAAAATTGTTATGTGAAAACTAGTGATTAAAGCTCTCATGAACTTGATGGCACACTTTACTTTCCTTGCACTTAATAAACTTGAACCATTTTGTCCATCTTTGTTGCGTATATGCTTGCGCTTTATAAGTTGAAGTTAGCAGGACCATGTATCATGGGGAACGCTTTCAACATTGCACTTGTACATTGTACCCCATTGATATCATGATTCTTTTGCTTATGGATCCTGGCAGTGTGAAATAAAAGTGGAACTTGTAAGATCATGGAGTTTGTATGTGTGTTAGAGAAACGCCTGGGCCGCTGGCCTAAACCATGCCTAATCATGGTGGAAACTTGCAGCATAACCATAATGAGCACTCTATGAAGCATCCTCAATAAAAACTTATGCAAATAGCAAATAAAAATATCGCTGAGATGCTCATTGTATGCTTGCCTTGTCATTTTGATTATGGGATAGCTCATGTATCATGTGCAAGGGCTACCCCGTTGGCGGTTCTTTATGATACATATGTACTTACAATGACAAGAGCTTACTTGTGACTAAAGTTGAGTAGCATGAGGTTCGATCTTCGTAAGTAAGGGGCATGAGATTTCAGCTTATAACTTGTCAAGCATATCCTCTTAGTTGTGTCACTTTAACCTTAATCACCTAAAGATGCTTATGATAGGGGCAATGAGAGCTGAAAGCTAATAAGTACCATAATTTTTGGAAGCTCTTTATGAAACTTGAATGTCTACTTCCTTCTATGAAGGCCTTTCTTTTACTTTTATGTTCAGTCTCCACCTTCTATATTTAGGCACCTACTTTGAGAGCATAGTGGCCATTCTTAGTTCTATGTGCATTGTCCCAAGACTTGTTGATTGATGCATAACTTGATATTGCTTGTTCTTAAACTACTTGTATCTAGTCACCCTTATGAACTTTGAAGGTGTCCTATGCATTTATGTTTTTCTACTCTACGAGGGACAAGCTGAATGCCACAATGCTATGTTTTCTTTATGTGAAACAAACAAACGTCTTGCAAAGAATTGTTATTCATGAATCTTTTTGTTTGTGCCTTTTCATGTTACAACATAGTTGCTATGTCTTATTGTTAGAACTTTATCTTTCATGCTATGTTGAAGTACTATGATCCCAGCTTTCAAATGTTTTACAAATACTTTGATCAAGTTTATGATGG
The DNA here is from genome assembly GCA_910589775.1 of Avena eriantha. NCBI lineage: Eukaryota > Viridiplantae > Streptophyta > Magnoliopsida > Poales > Poaceae > Avena > Avena eriantha. The sequence goes on from OU342740.1 coordinate 466,504,168, forward strand.
TGCATGTCACCTAAAAAATTATTCTTTCTTTTTATCACTTACCTACTCGAGGACAAGCAGGAGTTAAGCTTGGGGATATTGATACGTTGCAAACGTATCTATAATTTTTGATGTTCCATGCTTGTTTAGTATCTACTTTCTTATGTTTTGTCTACATTTGGAGATACTTTTATGCATTTTCTAGAACTAACCATTAACAAGATGCCATAGTGCTAGTTGCCTATTTTCTGCTGTTTTTGGTTCCAGAAAGTCAGAAAATGAATATTCTCGGAATTGGACGGGACAAAAGCCAAAGTCAATATTTCACCAAGGGGAACACGGATCCAGAAGACGAGATGGAGAGGGCTAGGGGCTGGCCACACCATAGGGTGGCACGGGTCCCCTGGCCATGCCACCAGGTGGCGTGGGCCCCCCGGCCTCCACCGACCTTGCCCTTTCGCCTATAAGAAGCCTCCGATGCAGAAACCCTAAATAGAACAGCCTCCAGCCACGAAAAGTTCCATAGCGCCGCTGCCTCCAAAGGGGAGATTCGGGGGACAAAAAGTCTCTGTTCCGGCACCCTGCCGGGACGGGGAAGTTCCCCCGAAGCCATCTCCATCGATCTCCACCACCATCTCCATCACCGTTGCTGATTCCCATGATGATGAGGGAGTAGTTCTTCCTCGAGGCTAAGGGTTCTACCGGTAGCTATGTGTTCATCTCTCTCTCTATGCATGATCATATTGTGATCATGAACTTTGTAATCAAGTAGATCTACCTTGCTACTCAAGTGCTTTAATAGATCTCTGCTCTCCTCATGTGTGTGAAAGTGACTGCGTGCACACCATGGTGGCACTTAGGCTAGAGATTCCAAATACTTGTTATGAGTTATATTTGGAGTTGGATGTCTCTATGAAATTGTGGTGTTTGTTGGAACCATCTAGTGGTCAAGGTGACAGTGTGGGTTTACTTAGACGGGGAAAGCAAACTTTGAGGAGTGTTGTTATAGCCCTGCCATGGATTAGAGTGTCCAACCGCAGAGTAGTTCAGAGTAGTATCACGAAGATAATATATTTATATGAGAGTGTTCACTAGTGAAAGTATGATCCCTAGGCCTTGTTTCTAAGCATTGAAACTCCGTTTGCAACTAGATCTATTACATGTTTGCTTGCTTCTATCTTTATTTAAGTTTGCCTTTAGTATCTTCCACGCCATTAGGCTATTTTCTGGCACCGTTGTCTTATATCCATACCACTTGTATGTCACTATCTCTTCGCCAAACTAGTGCACATATACACCTGACAAGTGTATTGGGTGTGTTGGGGACACAAGATACTTCTTGTATCTTGATTGCAGGGTTGCTTGATAGGGATACCTTTGACCACTTCCTCCATGAATTCAATAAACCTTGGGTAATCCACTTAAGGGAACTTGCTGCTGTTCTACAAACCTCTGCACTTGGAGGCCCAACAACTGTCTACAAGAATAGAAGTGCGTAGACATCAAGCTATTTTCTGGCGCCGTTGCTAGGGAGGTAAGGTAAAAGGTACTCACATCCTCTGGTGTGAGTGCTTGAAGTTATTTCCTTTAGATTCTGCAATTTTGTCTTTTTTGTTTCTTGTTTTTATTTTCACTAGTTAGGCTTAATGGAAAACAACAACAAAATTAGAGAGCTTTATAGTATTTATCTTGAGTTAGGACATGAAGTGTTTGAAGAGAAAATTAAAAAACCTATGGAACTTTATTTGCATGCGAATAGCAATGTTGTTAGTATGAATTCTTTGGACACCATTATTGCTAATGCTATGGAAAAGTCTAAGCTTGGGGAAGCTAGTTTTTATGAAAATGATCTTTTTAGTTCCCAACTTTGGAAGATAGCTATTCTATTGCTTATGATGATACCAAACCTCCAATATATGATGATTGCAATGATGAATATGATATTTTCAGTCCACCTACTATTGAGGAGACAATTAATTATGACTACTTGGAGGACGTCGCCATGGAGGACCACACTGATGAGGATGATCCTGATTTCATTGATGACGACGAGCCCCACACCCCCGATGATGAGTAGTCGCACCTGAGCACTATCGTAGGTGTGAGTTGTACCCGGTCCCATTGTATCGTAGTTTCACATAATGGTTCTTAAAACCATCTGCTTTCCTAGTTATGGTGTGTGTTTGTATGGTGTGATTGGAATGAATGAATGAATGAATGAGAAGAAGTTGTTAGTTTTCGAACTTTAGTCATGCTCAAAGTTTAAAGCTTTTTGAAACAAACCCATGAACCATAAAAATTTCCCTCTTATCTCATTATCTATCTCAATCTTCATATGACTCGCGGTAACCCCGGAGGAAGCAGCTCATCTCAGGATCCGATGCTTCAGATTCTGCAGATGTTAGTTTCAGATCGTGAAGCTGGTAGAGCTGAACGTCAAGCCAACCTAGCCACTCTTAAACAGATAGCTCAGATGGCCCACAACAATCAAGGCCATGGAAACCAAGATCATCATGGATCTAGACTCAAGAACTTCCAAAACACCAATCCCCCCATGTTTAGCAAATCAGAGGAGCTTTAGATGCTAATGACTGGCTACAAACAATGGAAAACAACTTAGAAGTCACATGAGTTTATGCCAATGAGAAGGTACTGTTCACCACCCACTACCTGTCAGGATATGCAAGATCATGGTGGAACAGCACCCGTACTATGAACAGAGGTCAGATGATGACTTGGGATGAATTCAAGCTCAAGTTCAGTAGGACCCATGTGCCCCCGGGTTTAATAAAGAGGATGAGGGATGAATTCAGGGAGCTGAAGCAGGGAAGGATGACTGTGGTTGAGTACCGTGACAAATTATTGTCACTAGCTAGGTATGCCCCTGATGAGATTGACACTGAAGCGAAGAAGAAGGAGAGATTCTTGAATGGTCTTCACAATGAGATGCAGACAGTGCTTGTCAACATCCCCTTTGATAACCTAGAAGATTTAGTGGATTCTGCGATCCAAATGGAAGGAAATATCAACCAAGCCAGTGAGAACCGCAAGCGTCGTATGATGCACCAACCTGGACCCCCACCATACCCCGAAGTATCGCCACAAGCCGTCTGCAGGATATGCACCCAGAAACAACATACCCCCTATGTCCCGTCCGAGCTACCCCAACCATGGCGGAGGAAACCTAAGGCCCGGAGGCCACCACAACAACAACCCCGGCAACCCCAATAACTTCAACCGTGCACCACCAAAGTCCAACAACAACAACACCAACAATATTGCCCTAAGGACTGGAAGCAATGTTGTGCCTATTGCAGGAAAATACAAGTCAATGATCACCTGCTTTGAATGTGGAGTCACGGGTCACTACTCCAACGAGTGCCCCAAGAAGCTTGTTGCAGCCACCAATGTTACTGCACCTGCCCAGCAGCAGCGCCGTGTCCAGCCTAGAAAGAGATTTTCCCCAAGAAACCCGCACAACCGTACCGGCCGTCTTTTCCACATGAATGCGTAAGAAGCCCGGGAAGCGCCAGATGTCGTGCTCCGTATGTTTTTTGTTAACTTAGTTCTAGCAAGAGTGTTGTTTGATTCTAGAGCATCGCACTCGTTTGTTACAGAAGAATTTGCATGCACTAGTAAGATTCAACCAACAAAATTGAAGCATGTTATGATAATTCAAATACCTGGTTCAACTACCAAAGCTAGAAAAATTTGCAAAGGCGTACCTATCAGAATCCATGGAATAGATTTTTATGCCAATCTAATAGTACTTGGAACCAAAGGTTTGGAAGTAGTACTAGGAATGGATTGGATGTCGAAACATCAAGGATTAATCGACTGTGCCAAGAAAGCCATAACCATGACCAGTAGCACCGGAGTATCAGTAGAATATGTATCTGAGAAGCTGCCCCGTCAGTTCAAATGGAACAAGAGCTTAGTCAAATAAACCATAGACCAAGTCAGAGTAGTCTGTGAATACCCCGATGTGTTCCCAGATGAATTGCTCGATATGCCCCCAGATCGAGATATCGAGTTTATCATTGAACTAGTTCCTGGAACTGGACCCATAGCTCAAAGACCTTATAGTATGAACCCATCTGAATTAGTGGAGCTAAAGAAGCAACTTGATGATATGTTAGGAAAAGGTCTGATACAACCAAGTGCATCTCCATGGAGATCACCCGTTCTGTTTGTGGATAAGAAAGATGGTGCCAACCATTTGTGTACGGATTATCGGAAGCTGAATGACGTCACCATCAAAAACAAGTACCCATTGCCAAAGATAGAATACCTGTTTGACCAACTGACTAGTGCCAGAGTGTTTTCTAAGACAGATCTTAGAACTGGTTATCATCAATTGAAGATTCGTGCAACGGATATCCCAAAGATTGCCTTCACCACCAAATATGGATTGTATGAGTACAATGTCATATCCTTTGGATTAACCAATGCCCCCGCTTATTTCATGAATCTCATGAATAAGATTTTTATGAACTTCTTGGATAAGTTTGTCATTGTTTTTATCAATGACATTCCGATCTTCTCCAAATCAGAAGAAGACCATGAAACAGCACCTAAGAACCATCCTTGATACCCTTAGGGAGCATCAGTTGTATGCCAAGTTTAGCAAATGTGAGTTCTGGTTAAAAGAAGTAGCATTCCTAGGACATATCTTGTTGGCAGGAGGAGTTGTTGTTGATCCCGCCAAGATTAAGTATGTCGAAGAATGGAAAGCCCCAACCACTCAAACCAAAGTCCACGCATTCCTTGGATTAGCCCGATATTACCGCAAGTTTGTTGAAGGATTTTCAAGCATCGCAAGGACAATGACTCAGTTATTGAAGAAAGATAAGAAGTTTGAATGGACAGACAAATGTGAAGCAAGTTTTCAGGATCTCAAGAAGAGATTGATTTCAGCCCCAATTTTGATCATGCCAGATATCAAGAAGCCTTTTGATGTATATTATGACGCATCCAAGATTGGTCTCAGATGTGTGCTGATGCAAGAAGGCAAAGTCATATCCTATCTGTCTAGACAGCTGAAGCAACATGAGCAGAACTATCCTACCCATGACCTAGAATTAGCAGCCGTAGTGTTAGCTTTGAAGACCCGGCGTCATTACCTTATGGGTAACCACTGTGAGATTTATTCGGATCACAAGAGTTTAAAGTACATTTTCACCCAGAAGGAGTTGAATATGAGGCAAAGGAGATGGATAGAGTTAATCAAGGATTATGAGCTTGACATTCACTATCACCCCGGCAAAGCCAATGTGGTAGCGGATGCTCTTAGTAGATTGTCATGTAGACTAAACACCATGATTAAGGAAGCCCAGCCAAGTCTGCATGAGGAGATGGAGAACTTTAGAGTGGAGCTGGTTAGCGAAGGATTTCTTGCCAACATTGAACTTTAACCCACTTTGATCAGTCAGATAAAGGAAGCTTAGAAAGGAAATGCCAGTATTGATAGAATTAAGCATCATATCGGTACAAGGAAGGTACCCGGATTCGCTGAAGATGAAGAAGGAGTTTTGTGGTATAAAGGACGTATTTGTGTGCTAGTAGATTCGGAGTTGAAACAAGTCATTACGCAAGAAGCCCATGATACTCTTTATTCTATTCACCCGGGAGGAACCAAGATGTATCAGGATTTGAAGGAGCAATTTTGGTGGCATAAAATGAAGAGATAAGTTGGAAGCTATATAGCCAAGTGTGATATCTATCAGAGAGTCAAAGCGAAACATCAGCGACCCGCAGGACTGTTGCAACCATTGCAAATTCTGGAATGGAAATGGGATTCTGTTGGAATGGATTTCATCACAGGTTTGCCTACATCTAGTAGGGGAAATGACTCTATTTGGGTCATAGTGGATAGACTATCCAAAGTAGCCCATTTCATACCCGTCAATACTACTTATCAAAGCTCGAAGCTAGCAGAGTTGTACATTGCTAGAATAGTAAGTCTGCATGGAGCCCCCAAGACCATAGTGTTAGATCGAGGAACCCAGTTTACCTCAAGGTTCTGGAAGAAAGTCCAAGAAGGATTAGGAACCAAACTGAATTTCAGCACAGCTTATCACCCGCAAACCAAGGGACAAACAGAAAGAGTAAACCAGATCTTAGAACATATGCTGAGAGCTTGTGTGCTGGAGTATGGATCTAAATGGGAAGATTGTTTGCCTTTTGCGGAATTCTCATACAACAACAGTTATCAAGCTAGTTTGCAAATGGCCACATTTGAGTTTTTGTATGGAAGGAAGTGGCGTACCCCATTGAATTGGTCACAAGTAGGAGAGAGTCAAATCTTCGGACCAGACATCCTACGAGAAGCCGAAGAGAAGGTTCACAAAGTTCGTGAGCACCTCAAGACCGCTCAATCCAAACAGAAGAGTTATGCTGACAAAAGACATCGAGACCTAACCTTCAATATCGGAGACTTTGTGTATCTCAAAGTATCACCTTTGAAAGGAATGCAGCGTTTTCAGCTGAAAGGGAAGCTTGCCCCCAGATATATTGGTGTTGGAAATATGCCCTAGAGACAAATAGTTATTAGGACTATTATCATATTTCATATAGTTTATGATTAAGTTTTATATCATGCTATAACTGTATTGAGTGGAAACATCAATACACGTGTGATATATAAACAACCATGGGTTCCTAGTGAAACTCTAGTCACTGGTTCATTGGTCAGCAGATGATCAAGTTTCCTGATCATGTGGCATTTATACCAGTTGGAAATGTAGTCAACTCATTCTGAGAATGAGATGATGAACCAATACCCAACCTAAACATCATGACCCGATCATGTCACGAAGTTCAAGTTACGATGATTAGAAATGGATCCTCGTAGACTATTCCTTAGACTGTGAGGCTATAGCAATCACTGTCTCCCGAGAGTGCTTAGATAGCATCAAGCGCCACTTGGTAATACAGTGGTTATAAAGGTGTGTTCAGGTACTCGGAGGAAACTGTAGAGGAAATATATGTCAAGAGCGGGATTTGTCCGTCCACGTGACGGAAACATACTCAAGGGCCCACTCGGAGAAGTTATATCCAATAGCTGTGCAGCATGTGATTTGATCACATGGATATCACTTGTCGGAACGAGTCAAGTAGCATTGTTTGGTAACGAGATTGAACATGACATGGTGATGTCATTGATTAGATCTCGGGCAATGCAAGTATCGAGATACAAAGGGAATACAACACGACTATCCCGGTTCAAACGACAAAAGATCTTCGTGGAACACACTAGGGTCACATGGCCATCCAGGTCCCTCTGTCGATCATTGGTGCGGGAGTGTCCCGACCATGTCTAGAGTGTTCCCTAACCGTGGGGTATCACGCTTAAGGGTTTGATGATTCTTAGAGAGTGTTTATAGGATCGAAAGAATCGCGAAGAATAGTAGAGAGAAAACCGGAAGGGTTTCGGTAATTCCGGAGGATGTCCGGAGTGGAGATGGAAGGTGTTCCATAGCCACGGAGGTTGAATAATATTTGAAAGAATTTTAAATATTGATTTAATCATTTATTCATAATTATTTAATAAAGAGAAAATCAATTAAAAGGTCAAAGGGCTTAATGGGCCAATTCCCGGAGGAGAGAGGGCCCATTAGAGAAAGGTGAGAGGGAGAAGGGCCAGAGGGGAGGTCGGCGCCCTAGTGGTCCAGCCCCCCTCCCACGCGGGGCCCATGGGGGTGGCCGGTGGTGCCACCCCTCCCCCTCTCCTCTCCTTTAGTCCCACCCCGGGACTTTGAGGGAGGTAGTACCTCCCCTCCCCTATATATAGTGGGGGTATTTGGCCAGATAAAAACACACAATATTCAATAAAGGTCTTCTGACTTTTGGGAAGACCTCCAATTGATATTTTCTCTCTCTCTCTCTCGCTCTCTCTCTCGTGACCGTGGTCCCAAGTTCGACTGCGCGGACGAGAGACATCTTCACCGCGGAGCGCCATCGCGCTGCGGGATTCGGATCCAGGAGCTCTACTTCCGCAACCACTGCTGGATCGGGGAAGCGGGAGTCATCGTCAGGCACCAGACATGTGTAACTCCCCGCGAGGTGTCACACTTGGGGCACTCAAGTTGTTGGAGCTACAGGAGCACAAGGACTTCATCACGACCTTGAGGTCGGCTTCAGCTCGTCTACATCAACCACGCTCTCCTAAGCATTGACAACGCTTTTCGGTCTTCAAGGGTAAGTTCGCAAAAAGCCCCTCCCGTTACTGTATTACTAATAGATAGGCCCTGGCAGCATCAGGGGTTCAGGGGCGTAGGGTAAAAAATTATTGTTTTGATACGCGGAACCCCTATAGTGGTATCAGAGCTAGATCTATAAAGTGTAAAGTGGCTTAGGGGGTGTCTGTCTCTCTCGCATTAGTTGGTATGCCATTTGCAACGGAGGGCCCCGAAAGGGGTGCAGTAGAGACAAGTACTTGATCAGCATTGTGCTCAAAGTTCGTAGGTAAGAACGGTTCTTGTGCGAAAGCCTATTCAGCCACGTAAAACATGCAAAGTTAAAGTAGAGGCATCTAACTTTGTTTTGTAGGGGGCGTTGCTTTGTGATATGGTTGTGGCAAAGGTAAAGTGATTACCTTATGTTACGTAGTAGTAGATAGTCACGGAGGTGACGGACTACCATGCTTGAAAGACACCGGTACGCTGGTGTCTACGGTGCCAGAACCCTGGCGCTGGAATCCGGTGACGACGGATGGAGATCACGACGTGAAGGACCATATCACATCGCATTTACATTCAATGTTATTGATTGTATATCTTATTGTGTGCTAGTATTAGATACTCGACGGTAGCCTAATAAGATGATCCCTGCTAAAATTACCAATGCTTGTGTTCTCCCTTAGTGTGTACCACCAAGAAAGTTCTTCGGTATGAGGCGATCCATGGTACAGGCATGGGTGTCAGACATATCTACGTTCACATACATTGGGTGTAAGCCATGTTGCACAGCGAATACACTAAGGTTGAATTGGATGGCCTAGCATGTAGTAGACATGGCCTCGGAACGCGGATGGTCGAAAGATCGAGCACGAGTCGTATGAATGATGTGACCAACGTTTAGCGTCCACCCTTGAACCCACATTGATGGCCGTGATAATCGGGGGAGATGTGGCTGATAGGGGTCGTGTTATCACTAGGAACCCTTATGGGGATAGGTGTTTCTGAGTGGAGCTATTATTAACTCATTTAATTATAAACTTAGTCTAAATTCCTTTTGTAATTGTAAATGTAGAAAAGTTCTCCCCGATGCCACCTTTCCTGTTGACGATTGATTGGTTAGAAGGAGAGAAGCTCATATTAGATGGATCTAACTTCTCTATATGGGTTGCGCGTCTCCATGTTCTCGTTAGCGAGAATGACATGGTCGACTACATACTCGACGGGATGGATTTGGATCAGCCCATTGACCTAGAGACCCCAGAGCAGCAGGAATACCGCTATCTCCGTCGGGAGATGGCCTCCTTCATTTCAGTTACAATGCGTTTTGGAATGGTGGATGAGTTGTGGCCTTTCGTGGGTGATGTCAACCCTCGTATGGTAATGCTACAGCTTAGGACACATTTCGTGGAACAAGCACGCATATTGGAGCATGAGCTGATGGGAGACTTCCTCTCCATTAAGATGGAGGAGAACTCATCACTTGACGACCACTTGGAGTGCATGCATGATGTGTACATGAGGCCTGCATACTTCCAGGATAGCTGGATGACGGGCACTTTTGCAAAGGCGTTGTGCTGCGGTCGCTACCACCAAGCTACCAAGCACAAGTCAGGACTTGCATTATGAGAGGTGACGCGGAATCAATGGAATTCCACCGATTTGTATCACATCTCAGGAATGTGTTGGTTGAACCAGATGTCGCTGAGGTCATCAATGATAAAGGTATATATTTGATATACAATTTTATAAATGTTATAATCTTGCAAACACCTTTGCAGTGTTAAGTATATTTGATACTTGTTCTGTTTTACTGAAAACAGGTCCTTCTACATGAGAGGTGCTTGCTAGAGAGGAGGTGACGTTGTGTGTTGATGGCGAGCATGATGATGATGGCCAACGACACTCTTCCTCGACATTTATCACTTAGTTTATGTTTAGGATGATTACTGTAAATCAAAAGATTGTGAACTTCTTTAGTGTGTCTCACACTTAGTGAGACGATTATTCATATCAGTTTATAACAAACAGTTGTTCCACTTTTATGAATGATTTATATTTTGTGTTCATATCTTGTTCGATTACGTGTGAATTATCCTTGTTGTTTGAAACTAATTGATAATACGTGAACATTTGTAAAATATTGAAATGCCTTGAAAAATACCCAATTTAATGATATATTCATTAATGAATGAAACCATTGTTTAAATTCGAAGTTATGTTGATAATATGTGAAAGTCATTCGATTTCTTATCACATATAAATCATGCCTAAGTTCAGCAAAATAACTTGAACACCATGTATTACTTGAATACAAAGTGTTTAATGAATTGTTGAAAGTAAATACATATTCGATGTATTGTGTTTTAACAAAATTGGTAATTATCATTATATGATTGTTTAAATGTGTAAAGAAGTTTACCAAAGGAAACATGAATATGAAATTATTTGATTTGATCAAAGTGTTTCATCAACAAAGGGTATAAAAATAAAAGATAATCTAATTACTATGATTTGATCAATAGTAATGAAATTCAACTTTATAAGATTGGCATAAAGAAATTGTGAAATGCAAAGTGTTTTGAAATGTCAAAACGCAAAGCATCGCAATGTGATATTAGATATAAAAATGGGTGAATAGATGGCACCAAACAAATCATTGTAGTGTAGATGTAGAGACCATTAGTTAGAAATAGTTAGCACTCAATTAGAATATATAGTGAGCCATTTGAATTCGTGAAAGCGGCTCCATGTCTAGTATGGATTGTCATAAAAGTTTTGGGTTTATTAGATATAACCAAAACAATAGTGAATAAGTCCTTGTAGAGTATTCATTGAAAACTTTGAATAAGAAATCCATAGCTAAAACCAAAAGAGAAGCAAAATTCGTATTGCTTGGATTTTGGTACATTTTTGAGAAAGCTCACTTTTAGTGATATTTCTTGATTATGGAGCAATTGGAAGATAGTGTGAAACATGATGAGGATTTAAATCCCTGCATCAGAGTGTTGATAAGCGCAACAGACAACATTCCTGAACATTTCTCTTCACAAAGGAAAGAATCAATGATAATGATCATTGTGATTTTCCCCACTGGTGTTTTCACTACATGAAGTAGGATTCAAAATGTAATCCATATCTTGTATGCAAACATTTGTGAATCATTTGTCATGATTCTTGTAATATGACATACCTACGAACTACTAAGGAAATAATGGTAAGCTAAAGGTATGAGAAATCCCATAGCAAAATTCACTTAAGATTAGAAAGCAGTTCGTTGCTGAATCTCACAAGTAAAAGGGGTTACTTGAATTTTCCCAAATGACTGCAAAGCCATAGTGGAAAAGGGGTAAATGACAAAAGAACAATTTGTCAAGTATTCGACGAATTCAAATGAATTTGATTCATGTGTGCTTAATGTCTAGTGGATTTAAAACTAGTAAAAGTACTAGTGTCTCATAGTAAATCCCTCACTTTGATATTTGATCAAATGATTTGAAGTTGTTCAAAATAGTAAGAAGATATGCAATTTGCATGAAATTGAGTGGGAGCTATGAAAGTCTTCCTAAAATAATATGTGAATGACATATTTTTGAGTGGGAGCAATATAAGTCTCAAATTCAATTATGTAGGAACATAGTTTGAGTAAGAGTACTGACTTATACCCAAATATGGTAGAAACATATTTTGAGTGGGAGCTTATAGGAGTGATTCTTAAGTGTGTTAAGAATAAAAGCGCAAGTGCCGATAAATATTGATTTATAAGGTGTAGAAGTTGATAATAGGTATATTATGATATTATGTAGTATTCCTTAAGGGATTCTGAAAAGGGTTTCAGAATAGAAGTTAATTAAGGAACTTGTCCTTAATAACTCGAGGTAGGAATAGTATTAAGTTTAAACATCAATGGTTGAAAGAAAGAAAAGGATGATCATCATCCACTATGTTGAGACATAGGTTCTATCTTAGAAAACCATGATGATAACTTAACATAATATATGATCCAATAAGGAATGTTTAAAAGTGATTAAGTTTGAATCACAGAACGTTGAGCTAATTTTGTCCATAGTGTCTAATAGAGAACTGTAGACATATTTTCCAAATACATAAAAGATGACATATCTTAAAGCATAAAGGGTTATGTTATAAGGGAATATGTTGGAAACTCCTCTAAATATTGATTAAAGTCAAGTGGGAAGCGAGGTGAACAAAAACATCAAAAGTTGCACAGAGTGCACTAGTGTTTCGATGAATACATTTATAATAAAAGATAAGGGTACCATCTAAAGTGTTGTATAATGTTATGGCGGGGCTAGTTCGCTTTTAACATAGAATGATGTGTCCCAGGGCACAGTGCCCATGAGAAAGCCCTCGAGGTTGGTCTAGAGTCACTGTAGGCTCCTGGAATCAGGCCTCATTCTACTGCCATAGCGACAATACATACACACAGATGTTATCATGTGATGATAAAGTATTAATGTCAATCAAGGTGACATTAGTAAGTTGCAAAGGATTTGGGACTGTAAATTACAGACCCAAGACTCAACCTCTTCCATGACCAAGCATGTTCAGGGTACTGGATATGGTGCCAATGATTAAGAACAAATGCAGCTAGTGTATTTGTACTCTAGTACAAGTGGGAGACTGTTGGAAATATGCCCTAGAGAAAAATAGTTAGAAGGACTATTATCATATTTCATATAATTTATGATTAAGTTGTATATCATGCTATAACTATATAGAGTGGAAACATCAATACACGTGTGATATATAAACAACCAGGGGTTCCCAGTGAAACTCTAGTCATTGGTTCATTGGTCAACAAATTATCAAGTTTCCTGATCATGTGGCATTTATGCCAGTTGGAAATGGAGTCAACTCATTCTGAGAATGAGATGATGTAACACCCCATCCACCCCTGGGCCCGGGAGGTGTCACTCCTGGCAGCTTAATAGGATATCTAGACTGACCCCACATACCAACACTAGTCTTTTCTACGCACTTTGTCCTCACTCGTGCGCACCCGGTTACCCACTTCCCGGTCGGTCACCCATCCTAGAATTGCTCTAGGCCAAGCACGTTTAACCTTAGAGTTCTTTTCGAATGGTGGTGGAGATCGATCGAGATGGCTCTGGAGGCACTTCCCCGTCTCGGCAGGGTGCCGGAACAGAGACTTTTTGTCCCCTGAATCTCCCCTTCGGTGGTGGCGGCGCTGCAGAACTTTTCGTGGCTGGAGGCTCTCGATTTAGGGTTTTCGTCCCAGAGGCTGGTTAACAAATGATCAAGTTTCCTGATCATGTGGCATTTATGCCAGTTGGAAATGGAGTCAACTCATTCTGAGAATGAGATGATGAACCAATACCAAACCTAAGCATCGTGACCCGATATGGATCCTCGTAGACTATTCCTTGGACCGTGAGGCTATATCAATCACTGTCTCCTGAGAGTGCTTAGATAGCATCAAGCGCCACTTGGTAATACAGTGGTTATAAAGGTGTGTTCAGGTACTCGGAGGAAGCCGTAGAGGCAATATATGTCAAGAGCGGGATTTGTTCGTCCACGTGACGGAAAGATACTCAAGGGCCCACTCAGAGAAGTTATATCCAATAGATGCACAACATGTGATTTGATCACAGGGATATCACTTGTCGGAACGAGTCAAGTAGCATTGTTCGGTAACGAGATTGAACAGGACATGGTGATGTCATTGATCAGATTTCGGGCAATGCAAGTATCGAGAGACAAAGGGAATAAGACACGACTATCCTGGTTCAAACGATGAAAGATCTTCGTGGAACGCATAGGGGTCACATGGCCATCGAGGTCCCTCTGTCAATCATTGGTTTGGGAGTGTCCCGACCATGTATGGAGTGTTCCCAAACCGTGGGGTATCACGCTTAAGGGTTTGATGATGCTTAGAGAGTGTTTATAGGATCGGAAGAATCATCGAAGAATAGTAGAGAGAAATCCGAAAGGGTTTCGGTAAGTCTGGAGGATGTCCCGAGTGGAGGTAGAAGGTGTTCCATAGCCACGGAGGTTGAATAATGTGTGAATGAATGTTAAATATTGATTTAATCATTTATTCATAATTATTTAATAAAGAGAAAATCAATTAAAAGGTCAAAGGGCTTAATGGGCCAATTCTCGGAGGGGAGAGGGCCCATTAGGGAAAGGTGAGAGGAAGAAGGGCCAGAGGGGAGGCCGGTGCCCTAGTGGGCTAGGCCCCCCCCCCCCCCCGCGCGCGGGGCCCATGGGGGTTGCCGGCGGTGCCACCCCTCCCTATCTCCTCTCCTTTAGTCCCACCCCGGGACTTTGAGGGAGGTAGTACCTCCCCTCCCCCTATATAGAGTGGGGGTATTTGGCGAGATAAAAACACACAATATTCAATAAAGGTCTTCTCACTTTTGGGAAGACCTCCAATTGATATTCTCTCTCTCTCTCTCTCTCGTTACCATGGTCCCAAGTTCGGACTGCGCGAACGAGAGACATCTTCACCGCGGAGCGCCGTCGCGCTGCGGGATTCGGATCCCGGAGCTCTACTTCCGCAACTGCTGCTGGATCGGGGAAGCAGGAGTCATCATCAGGCACCGAACGTGTGTAACTCCCCGCACGGTGCCACACTTGAGGCACTCAAGTTGTTGGAGCCACAAGGGCGCAAGGACTTCATCACGACCTTGAGGCCGGCTTTGGCTCGTCTACATCAACCATGCTCTTCTGAGCGTTGACAACGCTTTTCGGTCTTCAAGGGTAAGTTCGCGAAAAGCCCCTCCTGTTACTGTGTTACTAATAGATAGGTCCTGGTAGCATCAAGGGTTCAGGGGCTGTAACACCCTAGCATTAGAGCTTAGAAATAAGCTGAACACAGGTGTGTGCATTACATTCATGCATAGAAAATCCGAATAATTTTCGCGCTTTTAAATAAGACTTGTCAAAGTGATTGAAGCTTCTCTTAACTTGGTGGAACTGAAGTAGATCATCAAGTTGACTGTGATAAGTTTCAATATGACCTTTGCTAAAACCTTATTTTTGGGTAATATAATTTGATCTAAGGGTAGATCAAATGTAATAAAACTAAGTTACAACACACTAGTTAATAAGGAGTACTTAATCTTATAGATATCATTACATGGTATTCCATACCACAACTCAAGGATGAATACTTAATATTCTAAAGATAATATCAAGGTATTATCTACCACAAACTTAAATACCAAGTTAAGCATATCACTTAAGTAAAGAAACTCTATAACTAAGTCTTGAAACGCTTGTTTGTCATAGTTACTCTACCATGGGTATCATGGTAGTTCTTATATATCAATTCTTATCACAAAGGAAGTATAATGGAAATCAAGCCAAGACCATCCATCATATATCTTTGTTGTCATTTCAACAGATGACATTCCTATTTAACCAAGTCCTAGTGTCAATTGATTAACAGTATTGAGTGATCAATCCTTGACCTAGAACTTAGTGACCTGTTATATTAACCTTCCAAATACCTTAAATAGATTAATAAGAAAAAGGAACTAGTTATGGCAGAGTGTACCATCATCAATGGAATGTGATCCTTAGTGGAGATCAAACCATTTGATGTTGGAGGAGTTAACTCACTTATGAGTTAACTAGAAGCAGTACCTAAAACCAAGAGTTGAGCTAGTAATTGAGGAGCTATGAGAAAGCTAGTAGTATTAGTACATTAGATAACAATCTTGTTAGGACAAGTGGATATATACTTAGAGTAAGCTTGCTTAACAAGATAAATCTATAGAGAGACCAATAAAAGTTTACTAATTAGTTGAGTATAGATCTTGATCAGATAAGAATGAGATTAAGCTTAGTTTGATCAAATGATGGTGGTCATTATTCTCAAATCACTTGAGAATAGATGACTAGGTGTTGAAGAAGACTTGTGAGTATACCAAATTAGGCAAGTCCTAGTAAGCTAAATCATCTAGCTTGATCATTAGAAGTCAAGCTAGAGTGTGATGAAGTGTTTGATGAGTTATATGCAGTAGTTGGAGGCATAGTAGGTTAACCAAGTTAATATAAGGATAGCTGGTATTAGGGGAGTAGTACTATACCTATTTCAAAGGACTAATATCCTTTGTATGTATAGTGAGGATTGTAGTATTGCAAATCTTGGAAGTAGTTGCAAGATGAAGTTAAGGAAGTTAATAGATAGAGTTAGCAGTAGCTACATTAATATGTGCATCAATGGTAGTTAATTAAAAGGAGTTATATACTAGGAGTAAGAATAGAGTAAGGTTGAAGTAGCATGACCATGGCATCATTTGATGATGGGTATGGTGGAGTCAGATGATTGTCTTATTCAGGAAGATGTAATCTTTGTGAATAAGATAATAGAGATATATATAGTACATTTAGGAAAGGAATTCCTTATCTCAAGATATCCTTAGTGGGGTATTAAGGTAAGGATTCTTTAGAAACCTTAACCAAGATCTTATCAAACCATAATAGACCCATGTCTACATTATTCAAAACCCTAGGATAAAATGAATAGTAAAACCATTTCCTATTCCTAGGTAGCTATTGAACAATACTTCTTGGGTAACTAAAGGTTTCCAAGAGGTAATTAGAGAACCAAGTGAGTGTTTGTGAAGCCTTGCCCAGTTGATTGTCTTAGATCCTAATAAGAACCTAATCTCATAGAACCATCAAGGTTACATTAGGTAAGTGTTTTGTGGTAATTCTAAACCCTACAAATCAAGTAGAATTGGATTTGGCAAATCACCAAATATGGAGAACCATGAAACTTATATCATCCCATTAAAAACCATAAAGATTAATTCTTTATAATGTATTTAGATAAATCCTTTATGAAGATAAGTAGGAACAAGATTCTATATACATGAATAAACATCTTAAACCAGTACCATTAAGATTGTCAAGTGAAATTAGAATCATCTTTGTGAAATCTTACTAAAAGAAACAAACCCTAAAACCCTAAATTATATTTATTTTATTTTAGAATCCTTCATATAGTTATGAATATTTTCTTGAACAATAAAGAAATGATGAAAAGAAGAGCATACTTGATTTATACAATAATGTACATGACTTACAAAGTTTCTGCACATGGTAAACTTTTGTAGAAATCACATTTGAAAAGAAAATGGTGAAAAACAGAAATAAAAATGGATATAGAAAAGGAAAAACGGGCAGTAGAGCCAGTAGCCCATGGCCCAGGTTGTCTTTGGACTACCTGTCACCCACGTGCAATCTCCAGAGTGTCCCGCTCGATCGGCCACAGCCCAGTACCAGCCCATTTCAGCTCACACTCTCTCACTGTCATGTGGGACCTGAGGAGGATCGCGGGTTGAGCCCGAGTTTTGGCCAGGGGGTTTTGTGCAAAATAACCATCGTCGTCATCGCGACGCACACACATTGCTCGCTGGCCGGAGCTCCGCCGTCCGCCACCGCGCCATGACGTAAGCTTCGTCTGGATTCATGCCACCAATGCATGGAGGGGATAAGAAGGACACCACGATGCCATATCCATCCTCATCCTCATTCCCTTCCTATCTTCCTCTCTGTGCCGCGAGGAGCAGAGAACCACCTCGCGGGAGTTCGTCGTTCTCGTCGTCTCCGACCACCAGAGGGCACTCCCGTGTTCGCCGTCCACTTCTCGTTCTTCCTAGCTAGGCCACGGTCGCTAGAGGGTTCCCAATCAAGCCAATCGACACCTCAGTCCGCCGCTCACCGTCGAGCATGGCGACATCATCCGAGCTTGCCTCTCCTCGTCATCACCTCTACAAGCTTCCAAGTGAGCTTCTGATTCCAAAGCACCTCTCCGATTCGACCCTAGTCCGCTGTAGCACCACCTCCACGAGCACCCGACACCGCCGCCGCTGGCCGTCCATCTACGGTGACCACTCTCTAGCGGCGTCCCCATAGATCGGTTCGCCTCGTACTCCTCGTTCCAACACCACCCTTCACAGCCCCACGCGCGCTCGCATACCTCGCCGCCGATGACCATCCGGTGGTGGCCGGCACGGTGACGTCACACCTACGTCACCAACCGCCCAACCAGCCAGTTTGACTCGGTCTAGGCCCATGTGGCATGTGACGTGGCGAATGGCCCACCTGTCTGTGGCTTTGGGGTAGAACATGTTGGGTGAAAAAGATCTTTGTCTCGCGTGGCAGATGATGTGGCCACAGGACCACATGTCTGTGACTGCAGCTAGGGTTAGTATAGTATAAAAATTTATAATTGTGTAGTAAATAGACAAAAAAATCAAATAAGTTTAATATAAATATAAATCCAGAAATTTAATCAAATGGATTAAATCTTATTAATTGAATAAATTTTGTTTTATAAATTAGAAAAATGCATATTATATATTAAAATATTTAGAAAAATAAACTCTATATTATAAACTTATTATCATATTTTATTTTCCAACTTAAATAAATCATTAGCATTTATTAGTAAATAATCTATTAGAAATAAATCTTAATAAATAAATTCAATTACTTAAAATTCCTACAAATAAGTATAAAATAACAAAAATCTTAGAAAAACAAAAACAAACTTATAAATGTGTTTTATACATTTTTAAATCACTTAACTAATATTTATTATTTAATTAGTATTTATAAAGTGCTAAAACTTATAAAAATCATATCTTATTATTTAAAAATCACAAAATACTTATAATATACCAAAATCATCACAAAAATAAATTCTACACATCAAAAATGTCAAATCTCAATTTTGAAGGAAAATAAAAGGTAAAGGTCTAATAAATCTTATTTAAACCCTTTTCTTTTATTTTAATTCACTAAAAATATATAAACCTTTACTAATGTCTTTAGTACTATTTGTTTGAAGTCTAAAAATGTAATATCAAGTCAATTCATGTTTAAGTGAAGTTAAAATAGGTAAAACCATTTTAAAATGTAATTACTAAAACTATAATTTCAAATTAAAGGTATTTTAATTTCCTAAAATGATTTTATCAATTATAAAACCAACCAAAATAGTATATTGTTCATCACAAGAATCCAATCCACTTATGCTATGGTTATTTAATGTAATGATGTCTTCCTTTTTAATAATCTTAGTTAATAAGAAAACCTTAAAGTGTTAGCTTTAAATTTAAATACTTTTTACTTTGTAAAAGTAATCTTCCTAAAAACTTATTCTTTTAAGAAACATTAAAAGTAATTCCTGAACACCTATGTAAAATCTCTAACTAATTCTTAATCTTGTTTAAGCAATATTTTAGATGCCATACCCATTTGAGTGTTTTAATATTACATATTACTTGTTGTATTTACTTATTGTTCCACACACATTCTCACAATCCTTGATAAGAAGCACAAGTGTGAATTTGTTATAAAAGTGCAACACATTATAAAGAACTGATTCCAAGTTTCCCAAACCCTAGATTAGATACAATTAGTCCAGGGATTTGCGTTTATCAAATTGCATTACATTACTTATGCATCGTTGCATCTTGCTTCTTTAAACATTAGTCCTTACGGGACCAATGATGCTGTTTACAGAATTTTGGATCTTCTATTGCCTTAAAGACCGTGAGTGCATAATCTTGCAATCACAAAAGACAAGTTCACAACTTGCTCATGTCCTTTGATTATTTTCTATGTTTGTAACTCAACTGTGTCATCACCTGCATTTCAAAAAAGACAGAAAACACTATTTTCATAATAATATGATTATGGATTATTTACCAGATGGTAATAATCTACTGATACAGTTCTATTGGTAACGGAACATAATATCTAGGACTTAACAACCAATGTCTCTAGTGATTCTAGCGCCGTATATTACGCGTCAACCATGAGATTTGGAATGGGACAGAGAAGTCAGCTGTATGTTCTCCCTTTCATATGGAGGCAAGATGACCTTATCGTGAGGCTGTTGATTTCTCGTGGAGTTCCAGAGAATCCAGCACATGGGTGGGACCCCTTAGTTCCCCCTCAACTTAGGTTTCTAGATTATCTGTGCATAGCTGTCTGGGTCGGAGTTCACCACAGCTGATGGTGACCGCCAGTCAGAGCTGCTTACAGAGTCTTCGGGAACTCCCATGGTTATAGCTTGCCCTGGTTGGCGGCTTAACGGAGGTGTAGTCAGCCCCGGAGGATCGTGCAGACATATGGGGTCGCGGAGAGGGCAACGATTGGCTTGGATCTTAAGTTGGGCCTCAAACGAAGGAAGTTTGAATAGGGACATACTCTCGGTTGTGCAACAAAGCTTATGGTCTCTTGTGGGAAAAGTGATGCACCTCTACCGAGTGTAAGAATTGTGACATGTTACTCCCTGTTCTGGGAAGGAGCTATGAACACGGCAGGAAAGGAACTCCATGAAGTTCTGGTCAACATGTGAAGGCTATCAGACATAGTTTTCAAAATAAAAGCAACCTTTGAAGAAATGTTTACGAAAACCTGCATTGCCTACGACCTATGGTCGGTGGCTGTAGAGATAGTGCATCATACACTCCTTTTTAGTGAACTTGCTGAGTATACCTTCTTAACCCTTGCTAGGTTCTAAGCCATTGAAGACGACGTCAACATCAATTTCTGCTCAAGAAACCATCATCGACAGCTCAAGTTCTTCAATAAAGTCAATGAAGTCAACATTTACATCAGCTGAAGTGAAGATAAAGTGTCGGTTTGGATAGGAGTAGATTCTCTAGCCATAAAACTTATTTCTGTAGAGCATTGCAATAGCAGCAATGGCAAGCCAAATAGTTAGATACTAGTCTTAGTTACTAGATATTTCTAAGTTATTATTTCTGGTTCTTCTTTGTAAGAAGTTCTTTCTCTCTCTTTAACCTAGAGTGTTCTTTGGATCTTTTGTAAAGAGTCGAGTTGTAATCTATAGTCATGTCTTGGACCTTCTATGTTTCTATTGTACCACTCTGAGGGATGTAATACTAGTGAACGATTTTTCATTGGTGTTATGTCAACGACTATAGTGTACTACATCATGCAGTGGTATGCTGGGTCTCCGCAGGGGCGTAGGGTAAAAATTTATTGTTTTCATACGCGGAACCCCTACAATTGGACCCTTCAAGATTTTAAGCCGCGGAGGAGAAGTATCCTATCAATTGGAACTGCCTGAGGAGATGTCAGTTATGCATAATGTGTTCCATATCTCGTTACTTCACAAATGCCTAGAAGTTCCAAAGAAGACCAAAGTTTTCAAGAACATCGATCACAGAGCCATACATATAACCAAGGACTTAACCTATCGTGAAGTACTCATCCATATTTTGGAAGAAGCATTCAGAACCACCCGGACCAGAAGTATCAAGTCTCTTAAGATCCAGTGGAGTAACCATACCAAAGAATAAGCCACTTGGGAGCGAGAAGATTATATTAGGACAGAGTTTCCCAATCTCATTAGTTCCTAGTTTTTTCTTGAATCTCAGGACAAGATTCTATTTAAGGAGGGAAGGTTTGTAACATATCAAAAATATTAAACAAGATTATCAAGTTCTAATCACCCAAGATTAGGGTTAACAAAAACTTTTATTATAAAATTCATTCTGAGTGCATGTGTGATTTACATTAAGGCATGAATTCTTGCGTTTGCCATGTTTGATTGCTATGAATGACAAGGTTTAGTTTAAAGATGAATACCACATCATCTAGGTCATTTTCAAACAGAATCAAATAAAAAGAAAATCAAATATAAAGCATATGACCAAATGGTCACTTTGACCAAAATTAACCACTAGCCTACTTTGGGCATCTTTAGTAAAAGCTTCCCAATAGAAACAATTCTACATCTTTTCACCCCTTTCTAGACGAAGTAAAAATGAACCCAAGCAAACTTTACAAACTTACAGAAACTATCTTTAAATCCATTTAAGAGGCAATTCAAAATTGAATCAAGTGTAGGTACATAGATCATCATTTTACAAAAACCACTCAAACCTCCACCACTTGACAATTCCTAGCAACCAGAGACTACCAAGCATGTGACTAGCTCACGCACCAAAAATCATGGAAATATTCCAAGGTTAAGCTCATGCGGCCATTTAGTCGAACACTTAGCAGACAAAGTACAAACCACCAACTATTCACTATTTGTGATCACTCATTTGCTCACCAATTGTACTGTAATCAACCCAATAACTCACCCACGACCGTCCCCAGTACTTAGCCGTGCAATGGAGCAACCTCACTCGCCACAATGACCAGTGCCATGACCATACCGAGCGTCTCATGCCGGTCGACCATGGACAAGACACCACACACCGCACCGCCCTCTCCCATGATGCCTAGACGGTAGCCGTGACCTCACTGCCCCTCTCTGTCCACCCCTTAACCAACGGCGAGAAGTGGAGAAGCCAGAGCAGCCGCACCTATTTATGTCTCTGCCATGTCGAGACAACGACGGAGCACCGAAGCCCCCAAGCGCAGCCACACCGCGCCTTGCTCTCTCCGCGTGTACCCGCACTCATCGCGTCACCAGTGACCTCCCAGACATGATCATTCGCCGCCGCGCGCCCCGTGACCACCGTACTCGATGACGAACACCGTCGTACCCGCACATAGCATGGACCTCTCTCGACCGACTAAGACCGCTCCTTGCCACGCCACTACACGCGTGACAATCGCCGCAGTCCACCGCGTAGAACCATGCCATCTGCCATGCTTATCTTGACCTATAGTAGCGTCGCCGGTGAGCCCGAGCCATGCCGCCGTGCCTCCATTGCTGGTGTATAAATAGGACCCTCCCCAGACCTCAAACGGCACCCCATCTCACTCCCCACTCCCTCAGAAACCTCTCTAACCTTTCCTCGGAGCAAGGCGAGCACCACATCACCGGAATTTGGCTGGAGCAAGCTGTTGTAGTGAAGAAAGGGCGTCGTCGATTGGAGCCACCCCATGAGCATCCGCGACCACCATTCGACTCGCCGTCGTCAACCAGTCCATTCGCCCCCATCGCCGGACCTATATGGAGCCCTAGTAAGCCTCCGACAACCCCCACCGTGCCGCTAGGTTTCGAATCCCCCGCGTGCAGTTCGCCGTAGACGATGAACCTCAGTCGTAGATCTTGTTCTAATCGTAGCGATGAGAATTGCTGATACCATTTCGGTTAGATAGAGTCGCTGACGCGTGGGACCATTCTGTCAGCAGCTCGCTGCGCGTGCGCTGTGCAGATGGGCTAGCCCAAATTCTTTCCCGCGCAGAGCCCAGCGATTCAAATAGAATTTTGCCATTTAGTTAAAAACCCTATTCTGTGGCAAGATTCAAAATTGAATTTAGAGAGTTTTCCTGAGCCAAATTGCACGATTCCAATTTTGATAGGAAGGTACTAAAAATATCTAATCACTCTCGTTGGATTCAAACCATTTGAAATTATAGATCACCTATAGTAAAAATAACAAGACATAGACTTTTACCACTTCAAACATATTTATAAAATCAACCATAAATGATTTTGAGTTGATTCCAACTCTCAAAAATCACATTTGCCATGCTCTACATGAATATGTAAAAAGATTTGGTTTTACAGATATTAAACATGAATTAGTATTAAAATAATGATATATAGGCATTTCTAGTCACTTAAATATTTATTAAATAGTAATATTAAATCTTGTAATATATGATCACCTCTTTAAATCACATTACCAAGCATTGAAATATGTGGTGATGACATGTGTCAACATGATCCCATATTTTAATTGGAGAATATTAAATCTTAAGTATTTTTCAATGAGTAGAAATTACTTCTCCCAAATAAAATAAATAAGAATGTGCCATTATTTCATGTAATGATTGAGATGATGCTAGATCATCTAGTGTGAGCCCTTGTGTGCAAAATAGAAAATAGTTAAGTGTTGATTGGTGATTGTGTACCTCGTATGTATTTATAGACGCTAGTACCGACCCGGGATACGATGAGAAGGAGTACTTCGAGGAAGAAGAAGAGAACTTCAACGACTGCACCCAACAAGGCAAGCTATCAGTGCAAGCTAACTAATGCAAGATGCACTAGGCATGCTTATTTATGCAACTTTGATTATACCCATCCCAACTTTTACTTGCAAATTTTACTTTTCCTTTTACTAAAGTTTTCTTACTTAGTTAATGAATTGTGATTAGTGGAAAATAGGATGGATACCACCAAGATCATAGGACTAGTCTTGGGTACTTATACTTGATTAGCACACCCTCAATAGTGATACCCTCAATACTAGTGGCTAGTGATAAAACTAAACTTGATCACTTTAGATGGGAACACTTGGTGAAAATGATTATGAAAACCTTGGAATGATGAGTCATTCTATTGAAATATTTTGACATGTGTTACAAAACACAATGGTTTGGTGATGAAACTGAATAAGGCATGAGCCTTGACTTTGATAAAAACTGATGGTTGGGTTCGGATGCGATACCATTCCAATTTTATCGTACAACCACAATATCTGAGTTGGGTAGGGATTAACTGGAAGTTTATATGTCTTAGTATGGGTTCCCTTGCGGAAGAGGTTGAGCTGAGACTACCTCGTGGTGAATGTCCACCTATGCAGTGCCCGCGATGGCAGATGGCCATGGCTGGGAGGCCAAGCTCATAGGGGAGGTGCCTATACTAGGGTGTGTAATTGAAAGGTTAGGATTGATTATCCGCATACCAAGTATGATGATTCAGGGTTTCCTGACGGATGTATCGAATTTTTTGGTGAGAGTATACCACCTCTACAGAGTGTCAAACTATTCGAATAGCCGCGTTCGCGGTTATGGACAGTTAGAGTAGCCATACTGTTCCGTTGTCAGATGTTTTCAAAATGACTTGTGACTTGAAAGATGACTTTGACTTGACCACAACAGAGTTGTGGACATGAAAACTGGTTTCCCACTTAAGTAATCTAGACAACTAAAGTAGGTCTTTACTACTAAATAATTCTGAAATAAAATTGGCTTATTGCAAAGAAGACTAGAGCTTAGGATTCCTACTAGTATTCCTTATTTGTGTTAGTGATAGTTTGCGAGTACTTAAAGAGTACTCATGGCTTTTCACTGGCTATTCCCATGGTCAGACTACGAGGAAGACTACCTGAAAGATGGACAGGAGGAGGTCTATGATAACTAGGAACCTCTCCCAGTGTCAGCATTGCCTGTGACCATGATGAAGATGGAGTCTACTACGTTATATTTCCACTGCTATGATTTGTACTAAGACTGGATCATGAGATCCTTTATTTGTAACACTATTATGGTTTGTAATGGATGATGTACTATGGTACCAATTCTGTTTTGTCTCGCAAAAATGGTAATCCTGGGATTGCGAGGTACGGCATATCATACATCTGGACTTAAAAATTCGGGTGTTGATAGTGGGCTGCTTCGCCCGCGTCGGAGTGGTCTGCCCCACCCACGCCGGGGTGGTACGCTCCGCCCGCGCCGGCGGAAACAGATGTGTGGCCGGCATGGCCAGGCTAGGTCATCGACCACCCGACACCTCCCGCACCCGTGCCAGCTCCGGGTCTGCCGCCGCCACACCTCTAGACGCTGCCGGAGTACATCGACCTCGATCGATAGATGGACGGCGACGGGGAGATCGTCGGTAGCTAGGGCTAGGGCCAGTGCCAGTTTTTTTTATCTTTTTGAATGTAATATATTTTGTTTAATTATGAATAAACTTTGCCAGTTTATTTTACGCGAGAATCATGCCAGTTTAAATTTTAAAAAACAACAACGTGGCCAGGCGGATATTTGGAGCGCGCCGTTGGGCGCGGTCGGCCGGACAGGTCAAACCGCGACCCCAAAGTGACCGCGTGGCTGACCCGAACGGACAGAAACAGACCGTTTCGGTCTCTCGTTTGGGCCGGCCCGGTAGAGACGCAGGTACACAAGAAAGAACGCCATATTGGCCTCAGCTCGAGGGGACACGGCTTGGTGGAGGTTGGTGATGTTACTGTTACGTACGGTACGACCCAGGCGTGCCGTGAGCCCGTGACCACACCTTATCTTCTCCATACTATTCCAGGAGGACGCACGATTGCGTGCGCAACCAAGCGCCGAAGCATATATGCGGCCCCTTGCAACACGACGACGCATGCGACAGACGGTGTACTCAATGCAGTGCGGCCGATGGATAAGAGCTCGAGAAAGTTTTCTTACCACTCTATAATTTTTATGATCATCATCTCGGGGAAGAAGAAGTTGAACAGAGTCGTAGCAACTCATTGAGTTTTAGTGAGCGAAGTGCAGTAGTAATACAAATCCATGACACTTATTTGAACGAAGGGAGTAGATGTTTGAGCGCTGCGCTTTAACCGAGCAAGCTAGCACTGAATAACCCCGGATGGTTTTACAAACAGAAAAATACTCAGCTACAGTACAGGGGTACTCATTTTTACACAAGACGTCGAGTCTTGGAGAGTCTACGGGGCACGAGACAAAAAACAAATACTCACCTACAGGGCACAGGCACTCCCTTTCTTACACAAAGAGCAAACCATGAGCACGCCATCTACGTAGCTAAGATATGCATGCCGATCGATGTAACGAAACGAACACACGGAACGAGCAGGAGCGGTATATATATGACCCTAACATAACATAACATAACATAACATGGGGCTTGTGGCAGGGGAATTAGGAGCACGCATACAGGGAGGCGAGTTCAGGGGCACTTGGACTTGTTGCCGTGCGTGGTCCAGTCGGTGTAGCAGGTGCCGCAAGTCTCCTTGTTCCCGGCCGTGCCCGCCGGCACGCACCGGCACACGCTGCAGCACTTGAGGCACGCCCGGCTGCACATGTTCTTGCGCGAGTTGGCGCTGCACCTGATGTCACACGCGCCCCCGCAGTCTGCGTACGCACGGCGCAGATCAGCATTACCATGGCAACAACATCAGACCACACGGACACCGCCTCTGAAACTTAGCACGCGGAATGACAGGGGGCGGAGATGATGATAATACCTTTGGATGGGTCGATGATCCTGTGGGGTGGCGGGCCGAGGGGAGGAGCAGCCGCGGGAGGATAGTCAGCCGCCTGTCAATCATCCGAAACAACATCATGCAGCAGCGAGGATTAGAATGCAGCTAACGATATCAACTTCAGAAGTGTATGCAGAATGTATGCCGGCTTGCCTTGATGGTGCTGAGCAGGAGGAGAGACACCACCAACGCGGCCACCGCAACCTTGCTGCTGAGCGCCATGGTTCCGCTGGAGGACTGGACTCACTAGAGCTTTCTTGAGCGAGCTACGGAGTGTCTGGTCTGGAGAGCTAGCTAGTGACGAGGGTCAGTGAGTGGCAATGCTGGCTATGCTGGCAGGTGTGATGGTTAAATAGAGCGTTTACTGCAAGCCCTGGCGTAGCGTTGCGCTGTGGAGGTGATGGGAGCGTGACTGGCAGGGTGGGGTGGAGGCCGCGGCCGGAGGCAGTGCGCCAGGCTGGCTCCCGATCAGGGCGCGCCCAGCAGCCAGCTCAGTAGTAAATGGCCTGCCGCCGCCACAGTGCGACTGCACTTGCCCAATCGCATTGACACGAGAGTGCGGGTTTTTTCCTACGAACGATAGTCGCCCGTTTTTCACCCAACGGCCCTGATTTTCTTCTGGAATCAAGTAGTGGCACCGGAAGCTGTGGGAGCACTATAGTATATGTTGAGGCGTTGAGTGGAGTAAATGAGCTTGCCCTGCTCATATGGCGCCACACCTGCCTTGAGCACTTGACTATACGACCACAGGTGCAAATTCCATCCGCAACCATTTTGTTTTACCGTGTTTCATTTCATGCAAGGTGATTCGGGAGGTGTCTTCCACAAAGATCAGATATGTAGGGGAGAGATACTATGGATCTGATCTTCTTCTATCTTTAGAGTATCTCCAGTTGTCCTCTCCAAACGGTGCCGACCTCATCCACCATAAGAAATTTCAAAAACAATTGAGACGCCACGAATACAAACATGAAGCGGCGTAATTCATGCAAACATGACGGTTTCTACAAATACGATACAAGTATGGTAAAAACTTGAGTTTAAAACCTAAACTATTGCATGTCGAAGTGTCGGTACATCCCGGAGTAGTTGTCGTCGTCGTCGATGTCGCTCCGCGGTTCATCCTTCTACGCTCGGTTGTGCAGCCATGGTCGTCGTCGCCATGCCACTGACGTTGTTGGCTTAGCCCGGCCTCGTCGCATTGTCGTCAAGGAGGACGATGTTGCCGGCTTGGCGCACGTGGTAGCGCTTCGGCCTCCTCCCTAAAAATTCGACCGGTGGCAAGGCCATTATTGAGGCTTGAGCATCGAAAGGCTCTCTCACTACAGTGCGGGGCCACTGGAAGTTGAACTCTTTCGTGCATTTTTTTCTCTTCATCTAGTGCCCCTGCTCGCCACGGTGGGTTGGGTTCGATTTGGGTACGCCGGATGTAAAAACAGTCAGTGGCGGCTGAAAACGGCATGTTGGGGGCGGTTGGGCGAGATTTTTAGAGCCCACGCCTCCAAAGACAGCTTTGGGACTCCCGGGTACGAATGGAGATGCTCTATGTTTAAAAAACAAGAACATGTTGGATCTATTTTTTTTCTGAAATGGAGCATGCCCCGGCCTATGTATCAATTGTTATATTTGAAGGGGGCATAATACTGGAAGCCATAAGAACAATTCTCCATGAAATTTTTGCAAATGGGCATTCTATGAACAAATGTTTGTATTGATTCATCTTTGTTAAAACCAATACTTTTTTAAATAAAATTATATTAAGCAAGCAAGCCGCCTCATTAAAAACCTTTCAGCCCCTTAGGTATCCTGGAAGGAAAATAGTGCGTTAGAAATTTGCTGCTCCACCATCATATCAGAGTTACATCCTTAACGAGAGTTTGTAGAAGAAAGCTATGGGGATCATCGTCCCAAATACAAAAAGGAAAGATTGCATTGAAAACTATTCCTAGCAATTTCATGTGCGACAAAATTGGCTTCCTATGGCAGTGTTGAAACTCCACTTGATTAAAACCTGAAGAAATGATATTGCAATCATGAAGAACATTTTTTACTACCTTGTCAATTTCCTCTTGCTAAGTTATGTTTTGTAAGTAGTACTTTCTCTGTCTAAAAAAAATGTAATTGTTGGATCTGTTCTAGCTACGTGAAGAACACAAACGCAGCTCTGGACGACTGATGCTACTCGTTTCTTTAACTCTGACGTGCGCCGGGGTGGTTTGATTTCTGCACTGTGCGTGCAGGTGGCGCAATGCGCTGCGCGCACGGGTGGCCATGACACGGTGCGCCGTCTGGTGAGCGAGACCCAGAGGACCGGCCGGGGCCAGGGCAACAGGACAGTGTGGTGGGCGTACAAGCGCTGAGCTGCGTTCCACCAAGGGGACGGGAGTCCGTACGTGAGGCTTCCAGAACAGGGAGAGCAGAGCGTGCGAGAGCACTGCCGCGCCGTGGGGACGAGGGGACTCCAAGTCTGCAACGCGTGCTGGAGAAGACGTCATGCTGTTAGTTTTTTTTTTTTTGAGACGCACGCCGCTAGGATTTGTCTGATCAAGCTGGAATGACCCGTGGGACCGTGGGAGTGGAATCTTTCCGGGACCAGCGTCGGGGCAACGTGTTGCACAGCGGCGTGTGGTGCAACCTGTGCACCCATGTCTTCTACGAGTTGACAAAATTTCAAAAGGTAATTTTAGCACATAAATATGATATATCTCTAATATCGTGCAAAATGTCAATTCAAAATCACGAACATAGCTCTACGAACAAAAACAAAAAACATCTCTAGGTGAATAGTAGCTCCAAGTTAGGCTACAAATTCGGCCCGTTATCTTTTTTTTAATGTTACCAGAAGAGCTGCTGAATTCATTGATTAGGTAGAAAACTTTGTTAGAAGAGAAAGGGTGGAAAAAACCAAGACCAAGCCAAGGTCACCCTAGCAAAGAGAAAAGCAAAACAGGGTCAAGGGAAAAAAAAACCTAAAACCTAAGGCCCGAAAACGAGGCACTCAGCCCGGAGCGAAAGGTATCTTGGCCCCTGCCATGTTCCATAAAGCCGCTTCATCCTTAATACGTGTCACCAAAGCATCGGTGGACAACTCTTCCTTTTGAAAAATCCGGCGGTTTCGTTCCTTCCAGATTTCCCAAGTCGTGAGAAGGAGTAGAGAGTGCGCTCCCTTCCTAGTGGCTGTGGTGAAATTGAGTCTACACAGTTGTAGCCATTCCGGTAGCACGATGCAGCGACCCAAGGGGAGGGCTGCAGGGCCGGTATTTTGAAGGATGCAGCTAAAGCTGCCTAGATCTTGCATGTCCAGGGGCACTCGGTGAGGAGGTTCCAAATTCGGCCCGTTATCATTATTGACACTGAAGTTGCTATTTTTATTTTGGAAACTATGATTTAAATTTGGAATCAGAAATTTTAGACTGCTACGGAATAAGTTGTTTCTTATTGTCTAGAGTTTTTTTTCAAAAAGAGGAGCCCCAATAGGCTCCCAATTTCAATTAAGAAATTGAGAATGTTTGTGCATGTTATTACAGCCCATGTATCCCTTTGTAGAGAGCAAGACAAACCCCTGCCTCAGCCAGAAATGCACCAACAACTACCAATAGGCTAATACCCAATTTCAACTTCACCAAAGATAAACCAACAAACAGGAAAACATTAAGATACACTACACAAAGGGGTTACTTTTCGACAGGCTTCAACTACCACAAGACTTTGAGCAAACATAGGGCATCATGTAGCAGCAGCGAAAGCAGCCTTTTTCACTCGGTAATCCTCCGTCTCACCGGATTCCAGCCGTGTTTCTGACCAAAAATTTGAGCTATCTTGTTAGCCCCCCTTTGGTAGTAGACTTTGAAGCCCGTATTTCTGTACTTTTGCCCAAATGTGTATAAACCAACAAGCAAAAAGAACTATATTAGTAGGATCCCAGGCCTAATACTTTGAAAGAAAGATTTGTTACTTGTTTTTTAAATAGACCACAGATAGCCACCACTCCTATCATAATAGCATATTTGTCCCACCTAGTAAATGGGGCAAACCAATATCTATATAGATCGTCAAAACAAGTTGGAACATCCTTGACTCCGAGTGAGACACCGGCTACATTCCATAAATATTTGACAAGAGGGCACAAAAAGAACAGGTGTGTCGTAGTTTCGTGATCATTAGAAAACTCACAGAGTTCTACTTTTTTCCACCCTTGCTTCTTTAAATTTCCCTTGGTCAGAACCTTATTTCTGATCAGTAGCCAACAAAATACCTTGATTCTCGGTGGTAACTTAATAATCGATAGTTTTTTGTAAGGAAAAGTGACTCTCTTAGCAATGAGAAAGGAGTACATGAATTTAACTAAAAACTTTCTAGATTTAGTAAAAAACCATACCACTCTATCCGACTCACTAGATAATTGAGACATCAAGTAAACTCAACCACATAGCTTTGGTTTCTTCCCGGAGAAACCTTCTGAATTTTAAACAATCAAACCCACTAGAAAACACTTGATAAACTGTAACATTATGACTATAGCAAATATTGTACAAACTAGGAAAACTTTGACAGAGGGGTTTGTGTCTTATCCATCCGTCCTCCCAAAATCTAGTCTTTCTACCATCACCTATCACATGATTTACAAAACTAAAAAACAAATCTTTAATAGCTACCAAACCAGACCAGAAGTGTGAGTATGTAGGACTAGGTTTACATTGAGTAAAAGTCTTTTTCCTCAAGTACTTTGCTTTAACTACTTCCATAAGCCATCTTCATTATCTTGTCTCTAGATCCATTTTCTAGTCTCTGGAGTTTTGGTAACAAAAAATTAAGTTTACAAATATGAAAACCAAACTCTGGTGCACCGGGTGCACCACAAGCCCCGGTGTACTGGATACATTCTCCAGCATCGGCGCTTCTGTCGTTTGGGCTACAGGGTCTTCACGCAACGAGCGGACAGGCTTCGCCGCTTAGACATTTTTCTAGCAAATTTGTCTATATATGAAGTTAAGAATGATTACAAGGGTGGAGCCAACTGGGGCGACCCTCATTCTAGTCTGTTAGGATACAAAAGTGAGACAGACAAAGGAATTGACCAAATGATGTTCTAGTTTCATTTCAGGGTACGAGACCCACTTATTAGGGATATTATAACCGGGACAAAATGGAGGCATCTCACGACCTGTGTGTTGTTGGCCGTTGGATCGTGCTTTAGATACGTTTTCCGCCGTTGGATCTCTACCTCATTTCGCACTGGGCCAAATATCCCTAGGGGATGCTCCTCTGGTGGTCAAATCAGCCTGCTGTTATGAATTGGGCCAGAAAATTCCCACTAAAGCCCATGTTCGTAAGAACGACACTGGAAAATCGGTTTGCTCGGGACAAAAGGGAGGCATCTCACGACCTCTGTGTTGTTGGCCGTTGGATCGCGCTTTAGGTACGTTTTCCGCCGTTGGATCTCTACCTCATTTCGCACTGGGCCAAATATCCCTAGGGGATGCTCCTCTGGTGGTCAAATCAGCCTGCTGTTATGAATTGGGCCAGAAAATTCCCACTAAAGCCCATGTTCGTAAGAACGACACTGGAAAATCGGTTTGCTCGGGACAAAAGGGAGGCATCTCACGACCTGTGTGTTGTTGGCCGTTTGATCGCGCTTTAGGTACGTTTTCTGCCGTTGGATCTGTACCTCATTTCGCACTGGGTCAAATATCCCTAGGGGATGCTCCTCTGGTGGTCAAATCAGCCTACTGTTATGAATTGGGCCAGAAAATTCCCACTAAAGCCCATGTTCGTAAGAATGACACTGGAAAATCGGTTTGCTCCGCTGATAAGAGAAAAAGCATCAGCCGATGAAATAGGAGGAGACGCCTCCTCCCATCCCGACCTTTCCTCTGCTAATAATATTGTGTCGTCGCCCTTGCGCTAGCGGCACCGTCGTCGTCGACCAGGACCTCCATCAGTGACTCCACAACCTAGACCTTGATCTAGAGCAGTCGCGCCCTTCCATAGACCTAGACCTCGAGCGGTGGATCCACTGAGGCGACGCAACCAGAACCGACGATGTATATAGGCACACTGCTGTTCGAGGGCAGGGGCTTACATTCCCTACACGATGGAATAGCTCCAGGGACTCAGGGTGAACCTTATGTGGCGCATCCATGCCATCCTACTCGCTTCCTCTCCCTCGGCGCTGCAAGACCAGCCCCTGCTTCGCGCGCCAGGTATGACACACCTTTCCACCTCTCTAGGTGTGCCGCCGCTAGATGCTATGTGAAGGTGTCACATCTGATTTGATACTGGTTAGGCGGACGTGGTGATTGGCGCGAGAACGGCACCAGCCTGCCTGGAAAATCGCAATCGCATCAGGATGTACCACTCGAGGAGAACCAGGACAACCTCCGCGTCCGCCTATTTCAGGGATCACGCCTCCCTGATAATTGTCTTCTAGATCTCTGTCTCGCGCTAACAATTGCCCTGCCTCAATCATGTTTCGATGGTCTGCAGTCAGCGGGTACCTGAACACCTCCCTGTAAGGTACCAACCGGCAACCAATCTGGTACCTAAAGGCTCAGAGCAGGTGCCGAGGGAGGAGTACACGCACCCGGGAGTGGAGGGGGTCATGCTGAGGATGACCAACTGATGCTAGAAAATGCCATACCCGTTATCATATGCAAAGAAAGATTAATGCACATGATTTAACATACTCAAGGAGTACCTTATCAGGTTAATGATATGATAAACTTATCCTTTTGTATCTATCCATTTTTTAGCTACATGAATGGGTCTGTTATTTACTCAAGTTCAGGCATTACACTACTGATGTGGCTTTAGAAAGATTTTTATGCTTATATCTGCAATAGATAAATGTATATACATGAGTGAACATTGAAGACAGTATATGATATATGATATTGGTAATTGATATATGACATTGGATATTGAGAACCTCTCTACAGAGCTAGAGAATTTTCCTGCTCTGATATATGATATTGGTAAGTATTTCATATAGTATTAGGCAAATTATAACTGAGCAAACAAGAGGTCTCTCACAACCTGTATGTTCTGGCTGCCGGATCGCGCTCTGGATATGTTTTCTACCGTTTGGATCTCCATCTCATTCCGCACTCGGCCAAATCGGTTTTAGTGGTGCTCTCCCTAAATTCTTAGCCTGTATAAAACATGTAATGGAACTGTAGAAACTAACTTGATGGAGCAAATGAATTAGACTTGAAATCCCATGTGTAGAATTCGCATATCAGAAATACCATAATTGGTCAGATTACTGCTGAAGTAACATGAAATTCTCCCGAAAATTGTGCTCGCGTGTAGCATTGAAGTTGATGCTTTTTGCAAAAGTAATTGTCAATGGACATTCTTCCAATTAAATTACCTATGATTAAGTGCTCTTTTTGCTAATTCTTAGAAATTTCATAAACATATTGATTTCTGAACTTTAGACCGTTCATATTTTCGCATGTTTCTTATAGGCGCTATAAACTCTAGTGAATATGCCTGGGAGCATTTTTAGCTGTTATGGAGAGTCTGTAGATGATGATCTCCCAGTTTTTAACGATTATTTGGAACCTTTAGATAGTGCTCCCTGATTTTTCCAAGACGTGGTAACAATTTGCTTGTTCAAATATGTAAAATATTTGGGAACACCTAGATAGTTACATAGCTTTATTATTCTGGTGCACGGTCCATCAATGCTTGCGAATGGACATGCACAAAATCTAAGAAATGATTTAGACTGCCATCTATAAAATTCCTCTTTCTTCTATTGGTTTCTTACACAATGAAGTTTTCGCTCAGATTTATTATTAGGTTGGCCTAGTAAAGCTGAAATAGGAAGCAAATAATATATTTTAGGTAAATACACATCTAAACTCCAAACAAGTAATTACCTACCATGTTGTTTACTTCTCAAATTATTTTTTCATATTCTAGAAAGTGTAGAACTTCGTAGAAATTTATTTACCTAATGGACGGGCGCTGCAACGCGCGCCTATATGGTCTAGTATACATGATGAAGGGTACGCTGGAGAGACATGTCTCCTCCAACACACCTCCGAGAAGACATCCCTTTTGTACACATGGTAAAGGCGTTTGTTGGAGAGACATGTCTTCTTCAACAGACGCACCTCTTGGGAGGCATCTCTCCACACAATTAATCACATGTTTTATTTCTTAACACTCCCTCTTGTTCGGTTTGTCATCTGTGTGTTGTAATATTAAAGCTCCTCCTAAAAAAACTTGTGAAAACAAATAAGAAGAAACATTACAATGATATGTCACTAAAAAGTCCTTCTAAAAAACCTCGTGGGTAAAAGTAAGGAGAAACCATATGACACACGTCCACAATTGTATTTATATTGTCTCACTAAAAAACTTGTATGAGAAACCTTAGGAGGGAAAACATCAAGGGAAAAGAGTACAATATGAATGGTCAGTTGATCATCAATAGGTTATGACATGAGATTTTGCTCCCTTGAACTTTGCAAAACCTCAAGGTTATCTCATACCAATTCCACAATCAAATTCTAGAATAAATGTTGGTATAGATATTGTGAACACCAGAAGGACTTATTTTGAGTCCATTATGAAGACTTCTCTCAGAATACACTTTCAGCAAATTCAAGTCTTTGATATGGCACTATTTAGTCTCAAATAATTAGCCACTATCTGTATATAACACCATGGTCTCGTCTTGATTTTCCCAATGGAATCAACCAAGATCTTATGCTGATGTTCCTTACACAAATCCCAGCTTCCTCTTGGTTATCTTCATCTAGCAGCAGGTCTTGTTGATCCTCACCAGCAAGCAATTCATCGTTGTCATAGACGAAATGGCTGCTATCATCAACAATTTCCATCTCCCTCAATATATTGTAGCGACTATTTTCATAAGGATGATCACTTGTAATTTGTTCTAGCAGCTCCCTTCTTGCGATATGCATACCTTCAGGAATCGCCTCTTTTAGTAGGGAAGAAGAGTGTCCTGATGGAAGCAATCTTCAAGATGTTCTAAGAACTCATTGACTCCTTTCTTCCCAGAAATTGAGCCATAGTTCTTTTGTTGTGTATTGGCACTATTCAGGAGGGTAGAAGTAATTACAGGACTAGACTTGGATTCTATGGATCCAATCATATGATCTAGACCTGTCAGTCTCCATATTCTCTTTCATTTTGTTAACATTGATTGGTTCCTGATCAGTTCTAGATGCAACTTCAAGTTGCTCAGGAACTTTGTCATGGTATTATCGATGAGTAGGCCATAGGGGGTTGTTCATAGCGTGTTTAGAGAGAGGTGGGGAAGGAGGTGATTTGGTGGCTACAAGGTAACATAGCTTACCCAGGTTCAGATCCCACGATGATGGTAGAATCCTACTCCTGCTTCCAATCACTATAATGGAAATACACCGAGTTATAGAGAATGTATGGTTCGTTATGCGAGGTTGATTTGTGCCCTAAAGGGCCCCGCAGGTCCGGCATATAAAGGCGTCAAAATCTAGGGTTACAAGGTAAAGTCTATACTTCACAGGTTACAAAATCCTATACTAACACTAACTAGTCTTCGTGTCTTATACTCCAAGGCCCTGACTTAGTATATGTCGGTAGCGTAGCCTTCCTGTTTATTCAACATGCGTATCCCTTCTAGATTACTCTAACTAGACCGTCCAACAGGCCATAGGCCATGCTACCATCTTTGGGCCACCCGGGTTAGCCAGAATGAGGCTATGTTATGGTGATACACATAACACATATCCCCAACGGTAGCCCAAGGAGAACTTTAAGATTTGCATCGTCTTGCCATTGTGTGTAAACGCTTTGTCTAGGTGATGTCGGCAATCTGACAAGCAACATAAGTCCTCCCGAAAAGTACTACAATCTTTCTTCTCCTTCTTCGATATGTAAGTCAGAGGAAATGCTACCCTCAATCATCTTCTCGTAGTCTAAAAATCTTCCGACTTTCTTCAAATAATCTTGAGACATGATGGATCACTTGCATCTGTCAGGAGGATGACGTAGGCTCAACATAGCATCGCCTCAAAACTCATATACATGTAAGGAGATCATAATTGTGATTTTACCGTGTGTGATATTCGAAGCGGTGACGGCAAATGTGGAGACGTGGTGAAATTACCGCACACGTCCATCGACACATAGTCCCGCTTTATCCGCCGGATTCACATTTGCATGAATCTTGACGCCTGGTATTTAAATAGCCACGGTAGTCAATCTGTTCCATTTACTTCTCTATCCCCTCCACTTCATCTTCTTCCTTGCGCCAGCCACCGCTTCGAGCTCCCGAGAGGAAAACCCAAACCCATGAGTTAGCGACTAGCGCAAGCTTCACCCAATGGCGAGTCCACGTGTTCCAATGGACGTGGCGTTGTTCGGGATCCCGACCGAACCCTCTCCGCTGGTGGTGCCTCCACCAGAATCGGTGGTGCCAGTGGCCACAGTCGTGGCGGAAGAAACCATTAGGGATGACCACAAAGTGGATGCGCTAGAGGCCGCTGATGATGATGTTGATGCAGAAGCGGAGGCGCCTGAACATAAGGGCATGTGGAAGGGTTCTACCCTCAAACACTCGGAGTTCAACGACCTCATTGCTAAGGGGTGGCTATCATCGATGGATGGGCTATGATGGCGCTTGTCATCATCCAAGGAGGTCACGTATAATCCCCAAGCTATAGAAAATGTGTACCTCAAATCTCACCTCCTTTGTGATGTATCCCTGCCAATTTCCGACTTCTTGCTCAAGTTCTCCCCCACAACTTGCTTCCTAACAACGTCTTAGTACTTAGCAATTACTTAGTATTATGTGAGGGGTACTTAGGAATAATGCCTAGGTTATATAATTGTATATACTTCTTTACCATCAAGAGAGAGTGAGTTGTCGCTGAGGAAGAACTAGCTAATTGCGGAACAATCAGCCCAAACTGGAAATTCGCCGACATAGTCAGGCACAAATCTATCAATTATTGCCATAGATTGTATTTCTATGGGACAAATGTCTTCCTTGAGGGCCAAGCGGACTCTTATCCCGACTTAGTCGATGGAGCTGCCACCGAGTGTCCCAACTGGCGGTCCAAGGGATTCCTTCCCTCCAACCAAGAAGCCTCCCGCGTCGTAAGGCCGATTGAGCGACTCGTGGAGATGGGACTGACGTGTCTAGACCTAGCCCTGTGTTGGTTCACAAGGCGGATCGAGCCTCTACGGCATCACGTCGGCTTGATGCACAAGTATACAGAAGTGAGGGGGATCCTCTAAGAATTTCTCCCGGCAACTTCTCTAATGACACCATCAAGAACCACATGGACATGGTGAAGCTAAAGGATAAGAAGTGCGGCTTCAACAACACATTTCACATGTTCATCAAAGGCGGATGTCCTGATTTAACGACTAATTTGTTCTTTTCATACTCCAAATATCCGCTTTAGTGTTACCACTACATCACTGACTTGGACTTGTCTTTGCCAGCTTATGGGTTTACCTGAAGAAGACATGGCTCCTCAAGTGTTCAACCCAAAGTTCAAGGATGTCTTAGTCCTTTAGGATGATTCCACAAAGAATAATCCTGCCCTGGCAACACGAAAGCGCAGAGTTCCTGCCTCTGACACCGCTGCTACAGGAAAGAAGAAAACAAAGACAACGAGCATGACCTCAAAGAAATCCAGCGCCTCCCTAGAGGAGGAGAAGATAAGAAATACTACCAACATCTCCCTGGCAAAAATGTCTGTCGTGATGTAAGCATCTCATTCATCCGACTTTATTTACTTTCACTTTTTTCTGTACTTATATTTTGAATCATACGTTTTAGGAAGAATACCTATGCTACTCTAAAACGCATGTCTAAAGATTTGCGAGAACTGTTCTCCATTGCATCCCTGACCACTGATCCTCATACTCCCACCACCATAATTCCTTCCAACTCAGGAGGAACTTCATCTGATGTAGCTCCAGAGCCATCCACCATGGAGACGGACATCTATCCTTCTGACAATTCTCATGTTTATGCCACCATTGAAGCAACTCCTCTAAGTCCCCAGGTGATGCCATAGAGCGTGCCTATCATTGACACGGCTTTAGATCCGGCTAAGGATGTCGTATAAAAGGGGAAAAAGCTGATGCGGGCTACAACAAGCAAGGCGACCACTAGCAAGGCGGTGCCCCCTAGGGCATCATAGACTTCTTCGAGTCACAAGTAATGGTCAACGCCTCTGCAACACCTCGAGTTGTTGTTGTGTATGACACCCAGACTCCTTCGACACCTTGCGCAAGCTACCTTTTCTTAAAAGTAGACATCATGTGTGTAAACGCAAAGCTCACCTCTGAGAATACCCTAAAGTGCGCCAACAATCTGAAGGTCATTGCAACAGTAAGCCTTTGGTGCTTGTAACTTTACTTATCATATATCCCATTTCATCCCCAGAGCTCCTAGGCGGAAAACCATAAGTATTTGGCCTATGTGCTATTGGAGAAACCAAATGTAATTAGCATATTGTAGCCCCCGAGTGTCTAGTTGTAATTGAAAAAATCTGACTAGAAAAACTAGAGTAGCTTTAAAATTCCTATATTGTAGCCCATGAGCCTTTAGTTGAATAATGTAAATTTTCCGACTAGATGCACTAGAGTAACTAAAATATTTACTTCTATCAAAACGACCGTGCTAATGAGGCCGCATACGAGAAGATTGCTAATCTGAGGAAGGAGAAGAAATCTGCCGAGATTGCTTTGGGCAAGGAGAAGGATGCTCTCAAGATCATCAAAGAGTAGATCAAGAAGGGAAAGCAGCCGTCTTCTTCAATCAACTGATCGATTCCATCATCATGTACCTGTCCACATGCATGTTTGTAACATTCCAAAACTTTAATCCGAGTGATCAAGATCAAAACTACGCAATTTAGGGTTAACAAAACCTTTTTCTCTTTTAAAATATTTAAGCATGCATATGAGTGTTGCATTAAATATGAGTTGATTTGAATTGCCATGATTGTTTGTTCTAATGGTTGTAAAATAATTCTAAGATGAATGCCACATCATCTATATCATTCCCAAGCAAAATCCAAAGAAAAAGAAATAAAAAAGAATTAATAAATGAGAATGGTCATTTTGGCCATTTTAATCAACTAGCCCACTTTGGGTATTCCTAGCACTCAAATTCAAACAGAAACAAATGTGGATCTTTGCACCCCTTGCTAGTACAAGTTACGATGTACCAAGACCCACTTTGTGATCGTCCAAAAACATTTGAACTCTAATTTTAAATGACATTTGAAAATGGAATCTATCTCATATGTCTAGATCACCCTTTTTCAAAAACCATCCAAATGAACTCCATTTAAAAATCCCAAGCAACCACAGATGCTTAAGCATGTGACAAACCACTCCACTAAAAATCTCTGAAAAATTCAAAAGTTTTCTTCATGTGGCCATTTTGTCAAACACTTGGCAGGCACTGATCACACTCTAGATTAGACTCACTGTTTCTATAAGGTTTTGCCACCCATTTGCACCCCATTTACTCCATCTGTCCCTCTTTGATCTAACCAAGCCGAAACCAACCCATTCCCTACTCCCTAGCGACAGTACCATGCCACCCCGAGGCCATGCTCGATGGTCGATCATGCGCAGCTCGCAGCAGACCACCAGCCCCTCTCCGCCGCTCTAGGAGGGGAGGCGTGACCTCACCGCCATCCACGGTCCACCCCACGGCCGCAGACAGCCCCTGGACCACCCTAGAGCAGCCCCGCACCGAGTCTCTGCGCCGGGCCAACGCACGCCAGAGCGCCATCACCGCCAGCATGCCACATGCCATGCCTCGACCCCAGACCGCGCACGCTGCTGCTCCGCCTTGACCACCTCAACCCGCCAAACACGCCCGTACCCCGTCGTTCGACCCACAGTCGCCGGGAACCGTGTCGAGCACCGCCTATGTCTCCTAGAGCGTGAGATGCTTCCGACCACAATCCACCGTCCCTAGCACCGCCATTACACCCTAGCTGACCGCCAGGGAACCGTCCACTGTCCGCCTACCTCGCCCACGCCGATAGACCCCTATGCCGTCGTCGGCGATGAGCTCTGCCCATGCCTCTCTACTGCCTCGCCACGCCTATATAAGGGAGCCTCCCCAGCACGAATTCATCACACTCCCACACTCCCCTCTATCCACTGATCCTTCCCCACCTCTCACCGGAGCAGCCTGAGCAGACAGCCACTGGAATTTCGCTGGGGACAGCCGCAACAGAGGAGGAGACAATGTCGTCGATTTCGTCCACCCCCGGAGCGGCCGTGACTTCGCCTAAGCTTGTTGTCGTCTCCTCGTTCTTTTTCCCGCCTCGCTGCACT
The DNA here is from genome assembly GCA_910589775.1 of Avena eriantha. NCBI lineage: Eukaryota > Viridiplantae > Streptophyta > Magnoliopsida > Poales > Poaceae > Avena > Avena eriantha. The sequence goes on from OU342740.1 coordinate 466,545,608, forward strand.
CGCTGGAGCCCTGGTACACCCTCACCACACCCCCACTGAGCCGTTAGGGTTCCACCTCGCCGGCAACGAGTCTGTTGTCGATGATAAGCCCTAGCCGTAGATTTTGTTCTAATCCTACGGTCCACAATGCCCCGTACCGCTTCGCATTTAATGAGCCACTGACAGGCGGGACCCCCCTGTCAGCAGTCCTCAGCGCCGCGAAGTGAATTTGGGCCGGCCCGTTAGTGTTCCCGCCTAAGCTCGTAGATTCAAATTTAGCTTTTTCCTTTTTAGTTGAAACCTAGTTCTGTCCTTTAGTTTGAAAATCAATTCAGGGAGTTTTACAAATCCAAATTGAGTAATTCCAATTTTCTTGGAAAGATAATTAAAATATCTATCCAAGCCCGTTGGATTTAAATCATTTAGAGTTATAGATCTCTCCTAGCTAAAATAACAAGACAGAAACTTTTGCACATTTAAACATTTTTATAAAATCAACCATAATAGCTGTTGAGTTGATTCCAACTCTTAAAAATCACATTTAACCATACCTATCTGAATATATAATAATATTAAGATTTGCATGCAGTGACTTTGGACTAGTACCAAATTAATGCTATATAGGAACTTTAGTCACTTTAAATCATTAAATAATAAACTTAAACTTATTAAAATGTGATCCCACATTTAAATCACATTCCCATGCATTAGAATATGTGGTGATGACATGTGTCCACATGATCCCATATTTTAATTGGATAATATTAAATCTTAGTTATTTTCACTGAGTAGAAATTACTTTTCTCAAATAAAATAAATGAAACTAGTTCATTAAACCTTGTGATGTTTGTGATGATACTAGATCATCAAATGTGTGCCTTAGTGTGCTAAGTAGACTAGTTAAGTATTGTTTGGTGATTGTGTATTCTGTATGTATTTATAGACGATAGTACCGACCAAGTCTACGAGGAGGAGGTTCTACCCCGAAGAAGAAGAGGAGAATTTCAACCACTGCACTAATCAAGGCAAGCTAGAACTAAGAAAGTTAACACTTACCCACTTAACTTGAGCAAAAGCTTTAGGCATGCTTTGGTTATACCATTTGACTTATACCTATTCCAAGTTTTATTTACAAGCTTTACTTTCCTTACTTTACCAAAGTTCTTTACTTGTTTATAGATAGCATAAAGAGTATAAAACTTGACCTATCTAGTTAGACTTAGATGTCATTCTATGGCATGAGACTGAGATTAGCATCCCACCTTAGTGAACACTCTTAACTTAGTAGCTTAGAGCTAAACCAAAACTTGATCACTTTAGATGGGAATACTTGGTGAAAATGACTTGTGAAAACCTTGGAATGATGAGTCATTCTATTGAGATGTTTTGACATGTGTTGAGAAACACAACTGGTTTATGATGATGAAAATGTTGAGGCATGAGCCTTAGCCCTTTTATAAAAACTGATGGTTGGGTTCGGATGCGATACCATTCCAATTTTACCGTACAACCACAACACCTGAATTGGGTAAGGCTTAGCCGGAAGTTTATATGCATTAGTATTAGTTCCCTCGTGGGAGAGGTTTGAGATAAGGCCACCTCTCAATGTTGTCCACCTATGCGACTCCCAGGATGACAGATGGTGATGCGTCCCATCCTACGGACTCTCCTACATCTACACCATCGAGTCCCCCAAGTGGACCGATGACCCGTGCCCAAGCCAAGCTCCTTCAAGATAAGGTGAATTCACCCCTCTCATCATGTGACTTTGACGTACACCTGGATGGCTTGCTACTTCATACCACTACTCTGTGCATCATCAGGTACGAACCCCCACCACGTCGATCCACGAGCCCTAAAGCTGCACATGTCCTGAAGCTGCCTGAGCCGGAGTGTCCGCCCGGAACCAGCCGGAGTGTCCGCCCGGAACCAGCCGGAGTGTCCGGCGCGACTCGGCCGGAGTGTCCGGCCTGCCCCAGCCCCAACCTGGCATGGACATTCAGAAGGCCAGTTCGGACACTACTGATACATTGCAAATGTATCTATAATTTTTGATGTTCCATGCTTGGTTTTATCTACTTTCTTGTGTTTTGTCCACACTTTAGAGTACGTTTCATATGATTTCTTGGACTAACCTATTAACAAGAGCCACATTGCCAGCTACCTGTTTTCTGTTGTTTTTGGTTCCAGGAAAGTCAGAAAATGAATATTCTCGGAATTGGACGGGATAAAAGCCAAAGTGCCTATTTTTCGGAAATCAGATGCCAGAATACGAGACGGAGAGGGGCCAGGGGCAAGCCACACCATGGGGTGGCGCGGGTCCCCCTTGGCCACGCCACCAGCTGGTGTGGGCCCCTCCGGCCTCCACCGACCTTGCCCTTTCGCCTATATATTCCTCCCGATGCGAAAACCCTAAATGGTCAATCAAAAATCCACGAAAAGTTCCGCAGCGCCGCCGCCACCGAAAGGGAGATTTGAGGATAGAAAGTCTCTGTTCCGGCACCCTGCCGGGACGGGGAAGTGCCCCTGGAGCCATCTCCATCGATCTCTACCACCATTGCTGATTCCCATGATGAGGAGGGAGTAGTTCTCTCTCGAGGCTAAGGGTTCTACCGGTAGCTATGTGTTCATCTCTCTCTATGCGTGATCATATTGTGATCATGAGCTTGTTATCTATATATCTACCTTGTTACTCAAGTGCTTTAATAGATGTCTGCTCTCCCCATGTGTGTGAAAGTGACAGCGTGCACACCATGGTGGCACTTAGGTTAGAGATTACAAATACTTGTTATGAGTTATATTTGGAGTTGGATGTCTTTATGAAATTGTGGTGTTTGTTGGACTCATCTAGTACTCAAGGTGACAGTGTGGGGTTTTCTAGATGGGAAAGCTGAACTTTGAGGTGTGCTGTTATAGCCCTACCAACGATTAGAGTGTCCAACCGGAGAGTAGTTCAGCGTAGTATCATAAAGAGAATATATTTATATGAGAGAGTGTTCACTAGTGAAAGTATGATCCCTAGGCCTTGTTTTTAAACATTGAAACACCATTTGCAACTAGATATGTTACATGTTTGCTTGCTTCCATCTTTATTTCAGTTTGTCTTTAGTCTTTTCCTTGCCATCAAGCTATTTTCTAGCACCGTTACCACTTATAATTATCTATACCAATTGTATTTCACTATGTCTTCGCCGAACTAGTGCACCTATACACCTGACAAGTGTATTGGGTGTGTTGGGGACACAAGAGACTTCTTGTATCTTGATTGCAGGATTGCTTGAGAGGGGATACCTTTGACCACTTCCTCCCTGAGTTTGATAAACCTTGGGTGACCTACTTAAGGGAAAACTTGCTACTGTTCTACAAACCTCTGCACTTGGAGGCCCAACAACTGTCTACAAGAATAGAAGTGCGTAGACATCAAGCTATTTTCTGGCGCCGTTGCCGGGGAGGTAAGGTAAAAGGTAGTCACATCCTCCGGTGTGAGTGCTCGAAGTTATTTCCTTTTGATTCTGCAATTTTTTCTTTTTGTTTCTTGTTTTCACTAGTTAGGCTTAATGGAAAACAACAACAAAATTAGAGAGCTTTATAGTATTTATCTTGAGTTAGGACATGAAGTGTTTGAAGAGAAAATTAAAAAACCTATGGAACTTTATTTGCATGCTAATAGCAACGTTGTTAGTATGAATTCTTTGGACACCATTATTGCTAATGCTATGGAAAAGTCTAAGCTTGGGGAAGCTAGTTTTTATGAAAATGATCTTTTTAGTTCCCCAGCTTTGGAAGATAGCTATTTTGTTGCTTATGATGATACCAAACCTCCAATATATGATGATTACAATGATGAATATGATATTTTCAATCCACCTACTATTGAGGAGGAAATTAATTATGACTACAATATGCCTCATATATTTGATGATTATGGTGATGAGAATAATAATGATAGCTATTTTTTTGAATTTGCTCCCACTACAATCAATAAGAATGACTATGTTTATGTGGGGAGTATTAATTCTTTTATGCATATGGCTCATGATAAGAATGTTTCTTGTGATAGTTATATTGTTACTTTTATTCATGATGCTACTGAAAGTTATTATGAGAGAGGGAAACATGGTCTTATGCATCTCAATAATATTAAGTTTCCCCTCTTTATGTTGAAAGTCTTGAAGTTGCACTTGTTTTGCTTTCCTATGCTTGTTGTTGTGTGCTTTCATGACTTGTTTCTTTACAAGATTCCTATGCATAGGAAGTGGTTTATTCTTAAATGTGTTTTGAATTTTCTTCTTGATGCTCTCTTTTACTTCAATTCATATTTCTTTTGTGAGCATCTTTCTCAAACTACTATGCCTAACTTAAAGGCGTTACAGAAAAGTACTTATTGGGAGATAACCCAAAAGTTTTAGATGAGTCTTGGAAGTTATTACTTCAGTAATAACCACTCCTTAACTTTTTTATTTGCTTTTTGTGCCAAGAGTAACCTCTAATGAGAGAGAAGTAATGATTGGGAAAGTTGTTGTCCCGAAACAGATTTCTATGCTTCACCGTAAAAATACGTTTAAAATCTCTGAACGTCCTTTTGAGGCGTGAATGTTTGTGCTTCTGCCCCATGTTGTTATCTAACTTTCGTTAGTTCAACACTTTTTTATTTGAGCAACAGAAGGTCTTCGAAAAAATTCGTCTTTACCAGCTGGTCTGTTTTGACAGATTTCTACCATTTTCTGCATTTGCTTCTTGTTAGTTCCTTTTTGAGTTCTTTTGGGGAATTGAGCTTTTTGAGGGAAGTGCTACAGTATCTTGTGTTTTAATGGAAGTTTATTGGTGTTGGAACTGAACCTTAAGACCTTTTATCTTGAGTGCACTAATGTTGTTAATAAAGATTGTGTGAAGTTTTGTACGAAGGAAAAATTTCAGGTGTATGGAAGGAATGAGTAACAAGATGAAGGATGGACTAAAGCTCAAGCTTGGGGATGCCACGCGTGTCACCCCAAGAAATATCCAAAAAGTACAAGCGTCAAAGCTTGGGGATGCCTTCATCAATAAAAATCCCAGGTTTCTTCCAAACACTTCATTTTTATTGTTTCATGCACAGTTGTGTTGTTCTTGGAGCGTCTTATTTTTCGTTTTTGTTTGAGTTTTTGTTTGCTTGGTTTGCTTAGTTTGCTTGAATAAATTGGTCGGACCCCCTCTTTCATGCATTGCTTTTAAAATAGTTTGGTTTGGATTGAAAAAGAGTAGGAAAGTTCATGCTTAAGTGGTAAAGAGAGCTTGTTTTTGACTGTGGCCTATGCTTTGTCATGCCATGCTTGATATTGTTTTGGCTTTATGATTAGTATTCTTTGTTTTAGCATGAATTATTATAAACAATTGAGATTGCTTAATGTGCCTTTGAAGAATCATGCGTTGTTTTAGCATATTAAAGCATAGTATTGTGGTATTCTCCTTTAATGCTTTATTTGGGTTGACTTGGCACATGCTCACACCATGTTATGACTATCCCAAGTCACCATAGCCTTGATTATCCTTTAGTTTTCAACTTGTAGTATCACTTTATGCTTTGATCAATGATGTTTTGTCGCTCTGCATGATTATGGCCATTATTGCTCTCTTAGTTTGTCGATCCCAGTCTTTTTGCTAGCCTCCGCAACCAAGTATGAGTTCCACTCATGCATCCAACTCCCTAAACCAAGTTATTCCAAAGAGTCCACCATACCTACCTACTAGCATATGCTATTCCAAGTATATTCATGTTTTTGTTTACCTTCCAAATTAAACTTGTTATGAGAAAACTAGTGATTAAAGCTCTCACGAACTTGATGGCACACTTTACTTTTCTGTATTTAATAAACTTGAACCATTGGATCCTTATTTGTTGCGTATATGATTGAGCTTTATAATTTTATGCCTCTTAAGTCTTCAGGTACCACCTGCAGTCCCGTCATTGACTTCAACCTAAGCAAGGGTAAGGATGGTAGGTTGAGTACGAGCGTACTCAGTAAGTTCTAACTATGTGGTTTGTTTGATGAATAGTCGTGGATTAGTCATTCTAGGCTTGTGCAGTTTTTGAAAGCGGGTTTTTAGAAAAGGTAAGTTTTAGTTTATAAAAAGTCTATGTATGTCAGTCTTCACAGGTTGTACAGAACTTTCTGAAGTTCCTTTCCACATGGCGTTCACAGTTCTTTCCTAGAATAGGGGGTATCATGACACATTTATACACTCACAAGAGGTGCTCTACTTTACCCACAAACCTATTTAGCCTTGTCGCACATCAGGGCGATCTTTCTCGTTCCAAATTCCATGATTTGAGGCCCAATCTAAAGACAAGCCAATCACTAGCCTCTCCATGACCCCGATGTCCACCCTTTGTAATGAGTTTCGTTCATGAGACCTACGCCCAATTGTTATCCCTTCTAATGTACCCAATCATTATCCTGAGACACATGATAGGGACATCACGGGCTCCCACTCATTGGTATTCCTAGCAAGGAACAACAACCCGACTAAGCATACAAGGACAAACGAAAGGAATAAGGTCTAGCTGACTTGCCCGTCCCATTCCAGGATATGTGATTAGCACGATTTATATGATGCTTTTGAATCATTGATTACATTGATTATTAAGTCTTAACTCTACTCATTCAATGGAATCTCCACCGCATGGATTTCCAACCATATATTCCAGTCCATGATTCCATTGCCCACCATTTTACATTTCATTTCATTTACGAGACGATACTTTTGCTTTTAATGCAGGTGATAGAGTTTTGAAAAGGTTTTTGTAAAATAATTCAAAGGACATGTAAGAATGCACTTGCAAATGGTACGCAAGCTTGATCTCACAAGGGTTGTGCAAGGATGAACTTGCCTCCTGATTGTAGGTTATGCAATCAGTGTCTTCTACCGTCAAGGATCCAAATGGAAAAATAGCATCATCGGTCCAGTAAGGACTAATGTTTAAAGAGTGTCAATATGATATGGATGTTAAGTAAACTATAATTCCCCTCCCCATATTTCTATTCCTATGGTCTTTATCTAAGTCTCGTCTTATAACTATAAAATACTTGAGTAACACACTTGCAACAAGTATAGAATGGTTTGGAGTGATAGATGTTGGTTGATATCACGTAGTGATAGAGGAGTTGGTATGATGGTTCCAAAGGAATGTTTTAGGGTCTTAAAAGGAATCACACAAAGTGTAGTGGTACACTTGGATAACAAGTAGTAAGTGAAGTGTTTTGATGGTATAGAGTTATATATACTCTAGGTATTGGTTCATGGGTTTTAGGTGTCAAGTATACATAATTTATCATTCCCGAGGACAATATTAGTAAGTGATAACAACTTGATTAAGTTGAAGTAAATATGGTGGATAAGGTTGGCTTGGCTTGTGATCATGCTCCTAATGTCTTACTCTAGGGTAATGCAAGTGTCAAGGTGTGACCACTTGTGGAAATGGTTAAGTGGAAATTTAAGTGATTGGAGTAAGAAGTCCATTTAAGTTGCATTCCCACATTAACAATCCAAACAAAGACATATATTTCAATTAGGATAATCGATTTTATTATTATAAATGTAATCACTCATTCAAGATTCATTCATAAAGTTTTAAACAAGGAAAAGTCAAACACTTTGGTTAGAGTTGGTTTTAGTGTTTGGTTTTAAATTGTTGTTTTTGTAAATGAATATAGCCTTATTGTTTAAATAGGGTCTATTAAGTTCAAACAATTTTATTATTCTATTACATTTAAGAAAGGTACTTTAAGGGTTTTAGGGAATTTTATTATTATTAAGTATATAGGTCTTGATTTTATTTATTATGTCTTTCTAAGGTCAAATGAAAAATTCAGTAAAATTCTTAATATTAGGTGGAAAATATTTTATAATGGTTTTTATAATATTAATATGATTTTATAAGAGTTTTATATGATTTAAAATTAATCTTCTAAATCATTTCATATTTTGTTTATATTTGTTATTATATCATTTCAATTCTTGTTTTTATTTAAGTATTAATCAATTTATAATTTCATTTCTTTTATTTTTATGTTTTAAATATTGTTATCCTTTTAAAATTACAAGTTTATTATTTTTAATGGGTACTATATATATATTCTAGGAATTTTAGTGGAATTTTAATTGAACTAAAAGACTTTAAATCTTTATTAAGTTATTTTTGTTTTCTTAAAGTTTTTAAGTAAAAGGTTACTTCATTATTTTTTATTTTCCTTTTAGGGTTTGTCAAATCATTTTCTTTTGTTTTTTAACATTTTATTTTTATTTTTTGGGGTTTATTATAAATTGGGGTTTAAATCACTTTAATTTTAAATAAAATTAGAAAGAAAGAAAAAATATGCCTAAGGCTTATTGGGCTGAGCCCATTTGTCCTAATGGACCTAGGCCACCTGGTACAATCGGACTAGGTCGAGACCACCCCTGGCTCGACCATCCCCCTCTCACTCTCCCATCGTCACACGCGACGCTCCCCTATTCCCCTCTAGGTCGCTAGCGTGCCTCTCGTGATGCCGCCGTCGCTGCTTGTTTCCCCATCCGTCGCTAGCTACTCCCAGCACCACCGCATCTCACCCTAGACCCGCCTCCTTCTCCTCTACCCTATTCACCATCACCACGACACACTCTTGCTCTCTCATGCACGCTCCCTTGCTAACCCTAACCATAGCTACCACGGCTCAAGTCGCCAGCAGAATTCTGGATGCCATGCCTCTAGCTGCTTTCTTGCAGCGCCTACTAATACGTTGCAAACGTATCGATAATTTTTGATGTTCCATGCTTGATTTATATCTGCTTTCTAATTTTTTTCCACACTTTGGTGTACTTTTTATACACTTTCTTGGACTAACCTATTAACAAGATGCCATAGTGCCAGCTGCCTATTTTCTGCTATTTTTGGTTCCAGGAAAGTCAGAAAATGAATATTCTCGGAATTGGACGGGACAAAAGCCAAAGTCAGTATTTCACCGAGGGGGACACGGAGCTAGAATATGAGATGGAGAGGGTCCAGGGGCTGCCCACACCACCTGGCCGTGCGGCCAGGCCTGGCCCACGCCAGGGGGTGGTGTGGCCGCCTAGGGCACCCCCTCGGCCTCCCCTTTCGCCTATAAGATGCCTCCGATACAGAAACCCTAAGTACCCAATCAAAATTCCACGAAAGAGTCTGTAGCCGCCGTCATCTCCATCCCTAGACTGTAACATCCCAAAACTTCAATCCAAGCTTATCAAGATCAAATCAATCAAATATGGGGTTAACAAAAACTTTTCCAAACTTAATATGAAAGCATTCATATATGTGTGCATTTAAAATAGGAGTTGTTTGAATTGCCATGATTGAATGATCCAATGCTTGTAAAATGTTTCTTAGGTGATTTAAACATCATCTACATCATTCCCAAACTTTTCCTAAAGAAAATCAAATCAAAAAGAATTAAAAAGGAGGAATGGTCATTTTGGCAAATGTAACTCTCATGCCTACTTTGGCTATTCCTAGTACTCAAATTTTAATAGAAACAATTCTTGATCTTTACACCCCTTGCTAGTACACATAATGAGGTACCAAGGCCCACCTTTTGATCTGCTAAAAACATTCTGTAAACTAATTTAAATGATAGTTTAAAATTGAATCTATTGCATATGCATAGATCACCCCTATTTCAAAAACCATCTTTTTGAGCTCCACTTTCAAAACCCTTGCAACCAGAGACTACCTATCACTAGTGGAGATCACTCAAAAAATTTGAAACCAAAATTCAAAACTTTTTCTCTTTCGGCCATTTCATCAAACAGCTTGTGTGCACAAATCTGGCCAAATTTAAAACATTGTTTTGAGCAGTGATCTTGGTCACCATTTGTGCCTAACCTTGTCCCCTTGTTCCCTCAGTACCAGCCTTACCCTTTGCTAACCCAGCCACACCATGTGCACACGACCAAATGGTCATGGCCATTAAGGCCGAGCACCATGAGCACCCCCACCGGCGACATCGCGCCACAGCAGCCGCCAACCCCTCTCGCCATGTCTAGCACATCGCCAGTGGTCCACCTCCACCGCCCAACCAGCCCTAGGCCAGAGACAGAGGGCAGAGCGTCAAGGAACGGCCGCGCCCGGAGCTGGTCGAGCATGCCGATGCCGCCCCCAGAGCACGCCCTGTCCCCACTCACACAGACCGTCCCTTGGCACCAGCCCGCGCCCACCGCTCCGCCTCGACCTGGAGAACACCCCAGACATCCCCGTTCGCCGCCCAACGCCTCACAGCCACCGCTCGCCGTGGATACCGCCGCCTCTGCTGCGCAGAGCGCCACCTCGACCAGACCACATGCCACTGCCCCTATGGCCGCATTTAAGTTCTAGAGCACCGCTAGGGAACCGCCCATTGATCGCCACCCCCAGCCATGCCTCTACCCCGTCGTAGCCATGTCGCCACCGTCGACTGCCCATCCCGCTCGGTCTCACCGTCGGGCCTATAAAAGGAGCCCTCCCCAGCCCCTTCTCTCCACACCATTCCACTCCCCTCACCTCTCTGAACCTCACCCACCTCTAGCCGGAGCAAGGCGAGCTCTGCCTCGCCGGAATTGGAGCCGGAGCAGCCGCGGCAGGAGGAGAAGGGCGCCGTTGATTGCGACCACACCAAGCTCCACCACGACCACGCCTTGCCTCGACGTCGTCTTCCACGTCGTTTGCCCGCCTCGCCGACCCCGCTGGAGCCCTGGTACGCCCCCAGCAGACCCCCACCGAGCCGCTAGGGTTCGAGCTCGCCGGCGACCTGTTCGTCGTCGACGACGACCCTCAGCCGTAGATCTAGCTTCTAATCCTACGGCCCACAGCGCGCGTACCGTTTCGCGTGTTAAGTGCTGCTGACAAGCGGGACCCCCCCTGTCAGCTGAGCCCCGCGCCGCGGAGCGCCACTGGGCCGTCCCATTTCTTTTCCCGCGCTAGCCCACACATTCAAATCTGGATTTTTCTTTTTAGTTAAATCTAGTTTCTGTCTAGTATTTCAAAAATCAATTCTGTGAGTTTTACAAACCCAAATTGCATGAAACCAATTTTGTCTGGAAGGTATTAAGATGATATATCCAAGCCCATTGGATTTAATTGAATTAGATTTATAGATCTCTCCTAATAAAAATAAGAAGACAGAAGCTTTTGCAACTTGCAACATTTTTATAAAATCAACCAAGTTAGCTTTTGAGTTGATTCCAACTCTCAAAAATCACATTTCATCATACCTATCCAAATATGTAATAATATTAAGGTTTAAATGCAGTGAATTTGGACTAGTACCAAAATAATGCTATATAGGCATTTCTAGTCACTTTAAATCATTAAATAATGAACTTGAACCAAAGTAATGTTGATCCAACCTCTAAATCACATTCCCACATGTTATAATATGTGGTGAGGACATGTGTCCACCTGATCCCATATTTTGGTGGTGAATATTAAATTTTAGTTAATTTTTCAATGAGTAGAAATTACTTTTCTAAAATAAAAAGGATGAAACTATTGAATTAAACTTGTGATGTTTGTGATGATAATAGATCATCAAATGTGTGTTTTAGAATACTTCTTAGCCTAGTTAAGTATTGTTTGGTGATTGTGCACTCCCTATGTATTTATAGACGCTAGTACCGACCAAGCTTTCGAGGAGGAGGAGTTCTACCAAGAAGAAGAAGAAAACTTCAACCACTGCACCAACCAAGGCAATCTACTATTAGCAAGCTAGCACTATCCAAGATTAACCCTTGCAAGTTAGCACTTGCAAGTGTAGTACTTAGCAAACTAGAATCAAACTAGATGGTTTAGTAAAGATGCCTTAAGCATGTTTTGATCACAACCCTTATTTAACTAATAGTACCCCAAGTCTTAGTTACAAGTTTTATCCTTCTTAGGTTATACAAAGTTCTTTACTTGTTTTGAAGGTAGCATAAAAAGTATAAAACTTGACCTATTTAGAACCCTTTAGATGTCATTCTATGGCATGAGATTGAACCCATCTTTTCCACCTGAGTGAACACTCTTAACTTAGTAGTTTAGATTAGATCAAAAACTTGAGTCACTTAGATGGGAACACTTGGTGAAAATGGATTATGAAAACCTTGGAATGATGAGTCATTCTATTGAGATGTTTTGACATGTGTTGAGAAAACACCAATGGTTTATGATGATGAAAATGATGAGGCATGAGCCTTAACCCTTTTATAAAACTGATGGTTGGATTCGGATGCGATACCAGTCCAAAATTACCGTACAACCACATTACCTGAATTGGGTAAGGCTTAGCTAGAAATTTATATGCATTAGTATTAGTTCCCTCATGGGAGAGGTTTGAGCTGAGGCTACCTCTCAATGTTGTCCACCTATGTAGTGCCCAAGATGACTGATAGTCATGGTTGGGAGGCCATGCTCATAGGAGAGGTGCTTATACTAGGGTGTGTAAAGGGAAAGTTATGTTTGATTATCTGCATACTAAGTATGATGATTCAGGGTTATCCCTGACAGATGTATCGAATCTTGTGGTGAAAGTGTACCACCTCTGCAGAGAAAACTATTCGAATAGCCGCGTCCGCGGTTATGGACAGTTGGAATGGCCATACTGTTTCGTTGTCAGATGTTTTCTAAAATACCTTGAAGAAATGATGAATATTGACTTGACCACAACAGGGTTGTGTTTATGACATTAACTTCCCAACTTAAGTGATTCTAGAATTTTACTTTATCTTTCTTTGATTCTGAACTCAGCTTAGGTTTCAAACTTAACTTTATAGTTAAACTTAGATCTAGCACTTTAACTTAGAATTATACTGCTTGTTAGTGGTAGTTTGCAAGTACTTAAAGAGTACTCATGGCTTTTGTCCCTGGCTACTATCATGGCCAGACTATGAAGGAGATTACCAAGATCATGGTCAGCAGGACGGCTATGATAACTAGGACTATCTGCCTTCGTCAGCATTGCCTGTGCCCCTGAAGATGGACCCCACCACTACGCTATCTTCTATTTCCGCTGCTTGTTGTATTAAGACTGGATCATGAGATCCTTAATTGTGTAAGACCTTATGTATGGTTTGTAATGGATGATGTACTGTGATATCCAATCCGTTATGTCTCGCAAAAATGGTAATCCTAGGATTGCGAGGTATGGCATAACGGGCATCTGGGATTAAAAATCCGGGTGTTGACATAGACCGGGAGGGATCTGAAGCTCTTCCCGGCACCCTATCAGAGGGGAGAATTCACCCTAGAGGCCTTCTTCATCACCATGCAAGCCTCCGGTGTGACGTGTGAGTAGTTCATCCTTGGACTACGGGTCCATGTAGTAGCTAGATGGTTGGTTCTTCTCCTTTCTGCTATCATGTTTAGATCTTGTGAGCTCCGTTCATGATCAAGATCATCTATTTGTAATCATACATGTTGTGTTTGCGGGGATCCGATGGATATTGAGATGCTATTTCAGATGGATTATTGATTCTATCATGTCTTTGTTTTTTTTTATCTTGCATGCTCTCCGTTGTTAGTAGATATCTTGGCCGAGTAGATGCTAGCAGCTCCAAGAGGGAGTATTTATGCTCGATAGTGGGTTCATGCCTCTAGTAATTTAGGGAAGTGACCGAAATCTCTAAGGTACTAGATGTATTGTTGCTACTAGGGAGCAAACAGCAATCCTTTGTTCATAGAACAATCGTATTGTTTACATTACACGCAATGCGTAATGCAATTATCTGTTGCTTGCAACTTAATACTGGAGGGGGTTCAAATTGATAACGTGAAGGTGGATTATTAGTCATAGATGCAGTTGGATTGCGGTCTATGTATAATATTGTAATGCCCAATCAAATCTCATAGGAGTCAAGATGATTAGTATATGCATGTATGCTTTCTCGATGTTTGTCCATTGCCCCACTATAATTTGTTTACCCAACATGTCATCTATCTTAAGGAGAACCACCACTAGTGAACTATGGATCCTGGTCCTTTCTTTTACCATCAATCTACAATTGTTTACTGTTTTCTGTTTACTTTCTGCAAGCTTTTACTTTCTTCCACACAATACGTTTAATCCTTTGTTTTCAGCAAAACCGGTGAGATTGACAACCTCACTGTAAGTTGGGGCAAAGTTCTGTGGTTGTGTTGTGCAGGATTCTAAGTTGGAAACAACACCTTGGAGGTGTTTCCTTGCTCCTACTAGTTCGATAACCTTGGTTTCATAACTGAGGGAAAACTTGTTGATGTGCTCATCATACCTTCCTGTTGGGGTTCCCCAACAAGCTCGACGTGTTGAGCCAATAATCAAGATTTTTCTAGCACCATTGTCGGGGAGTCAAGGACATCTTCGCAAGGGGAGTCCCTCATAACCAATCTCTTTACTTTGTTTTATTTGTTTTGCTTAGTTTATTTCTGCTTTGTTTGCTTGTTTCTTTATCAAAAACACACACAAAATAGTTTTACTAGTTTGCTTTCTTTATTAAAAACACACAAAAATTAAGTCTTTCTCTAGTTGTTATCTCTTTCTTAGCTCACCATGTTGATCCCTAAATTCATCCTGGAAGACCTTTCTATAGGTAGTGGCTCTATAATTGGAAAATATAATATTGAAGAATTATTTAATCATGTTAGTAAGCATGAGGATATTGAGGATAGATCCCTTGCAGAACTTGCTCTAAATTATTACATTGCTGCAGCTTCTTTAGTTCACATGTTGGAAGCTTGGTTTGTTAACCTTAACCCCTTAATGCAAGTAATGTTTCTTAAACTTAAAGAAATTGAGGACCCTAAAAAGAGAGATTTTATTCTGGAAACTTTGCTTAAGGAATTCTATGATGTCACCAAGGAAGCTAGAAAAGTCTTTGAACGTTTTAATATGCAAGGCTCATGTGTAGATGTTATTGGTACACGAGAAGATGAACAAAACCGAACCTAATGGAGAGGAAATTAAGATACCAATACCTTTCAAACTTGTAGCAATACATGAAGCCATAGAAAAGAATCTTAATTGGATTGTTCCTGAAAACCCGTTTGATGAAAGTAGTGAACCCAAAAGCATTGAGAAAGTATCCTCTAGAACTTATTTGTATGAGATACCTTGCCTTGTTGAAGATATTTCCCGTATCAATCTTAATGCTTCTTCATTTGAGAACACTTGATTGCTTTTCTTGCTTCTTATGCCTAACTTAAAGGCGTTAAAGGAAAGTACTTATTGGGAGATACCCAAAAGTTTTAGATGAGTCTTGGAATTTATTACTTAACCTCTCATTATGCTTTTTATTTTCTTTTTGTGCCAAGAATAACCTCTAATGAGAGGGAAGTAATGCTTGGGAAAGTTGCTGTCCTGAAACAGATTTTTGTGCTTCCCGTAAAAATTCTTGTAAAATCTCTATACGTCGTTTTGAGGCGTGAATTTTTGTGCTTATGCCCCAAGTTGTTATATAACTTTCGTTAGTTCAAAACTTTTCGATTTTAGCAACAGAAGGTCTTCGAAATAATTGGTTTTACCTGCTGGTCTGTTTTGACAGATTTCTGCCATTATTTTCATTTGCTTCTTATTGGTTCCTTTTTGGGTTCCCTTGGGGGAATTGAGCTTTTCAAGGGAAGTACTACAGTAGCTTGTGTTTTAATAGAAGTTTTACTGGTGTTGAAACTAAACCTAAAGACTTATTATCTTGAGTGCACTAATGTTGCTAATAAAGATTATGTGAAGTTTTGTATGAAGGAAAAAATTTCAGGTGTATGGAGAGAATGATGTAATGAGATGAAGAATGGACTAAATATCAAGCTTGGGGATGCCACGCGTGTCACCCCAAGAAATATCCAAGAATTATAAGCGTCAAAGCTTGGGGATGCCCAAGGCATCCCCTTCTTCATCAATAAAAATTCTAGGTTTCTTCCAAACACTTCATTTTTATTGTTTCATGCACAGTTGTGTTGTTCTTGGAGCATCGTTGTTTTTGTTTTTGGTTTTCGTTTTCTTGGTTTTCTTAGTTTGCTTGAATAAATTGGTTGGAACCCCTCTTTCATACATTAGTTTTCAAATAATTTGGTTTGGTTTGGAAAAGAGTAGGAAAAGGTCATGCTTAAGTGGTAAAAGGAGCTTGTTTTTGACAGTGGCCTATGCTTTGTCATGCCATGCTTGATATTGTTTTGGATTTATGCTTAGTGATCTTTGCTGTAGCATGACATGTTATAAACAATTAAGATTGCTTAATGTGTCTTGAAAGAATCATGCGTTGTTTTAGCATATTAAAGCATAGTATTGTGGTATTCTCCTTTGATGCTTTATTTGGGTTGACTTGGCACATGCTCACACCAGTTATGACTATTCCAAGTCACCATAGCCTTTATGATCCTTTAGTTTTCAACTTGTAGTATCACTTTATGCTTTAATTAATGATGTTTTGTTGCTTTGCATGATTATGGCCATTATTGCTCTCTTAGTTGGTCGCTCCCAGTCTTTTTGCTAGCCTCCATAACCAAGTATGAGTTCCACTCATGCATCCAACTCCAAATAAAACCAAGTTATTCCAAAGATTCCACCATACCTACCTATTAGCATTTGCTATTCCAAGTATATTCATGTTTTTATCTACCTTCTGAATTAAACTTGTTATCAGAAAACTAGTGATTAAAGCTCTCACGAACTTGATGGCACACTTTACTTTTCTTGCCCCTAATAAACTTGAACCATTGTGATGTCTATGTAGTATATGCTTGCACTTATATGTTGGGGATTAGCAGAACCATGCTATCATGGGGAACGATTTCAACACTGCACTTGTACTTTGTACCTAGTTGATATCATGCTCTTTTGTCTATGGATGTTGTCGGTGTGAAATGAAAGGGGAGCTTGTAAGTCCATGGAGTTATGTATGTGTGTTAGAGAAACGCATGGGTCGCTGGTCTAATCCATGCCTAATCATGGTGGAAATTGCAATGTAACCATAATGAGCAATCTATGACGCATTCTTCTTATAAAAAAAGAGATAGATATTGAGAAAAAGAAAAAAAGAGATATGAGAAAAGAGGAAAGAGATAAAAAAGCACAATTTCCCATGGTAAATAAGAAGATTGCTGAGATGCTCGTTGTCTGCTTGCCTTGTCATTTTGATATGGGGATTCTTCCATATCATCGGGCAAGGGGTACCCCGTTGGCGGTTCTCTATGATACACATGTACTTACTATGACAAGAACTTACCGGTAACTAAACTTGAGTAGCATGAGGAGCGGCCCTCGTATTCAAGGGACATGAGATTTCCAACTTATACTTTGTCAAGCATATACTCCATAGTTTGTTCACTTTAACCTTAATCACTTCAAGATGCTTATGATAGGGACAATGAGAGCTGAAAGCTAATAAGCACCATAATTTTTGGAAGCTCTTTATGAAACTTGAATCCCTGGTTCCTTCTATGAAGGCCTTTATTTTACTTTTATGTTGAGTCTTCTCCTTCTTTCTTTATGCACCTATTTAGAGAGCATAGTGGCCATTCTTAGTTCTATGTGCATTGTCCCGAGACTTGTTGATTGATGCATGACTTTGATATTGCTTGTTCTTAAACTATTTGTATCTAGTCACCCTTATAAACTTTGAAGGTGTCCTGTGCATTTATGGTTGCTACTCCATGGAGGACAAGCTGAATGCCATTATGCTATGTTTTTTTATGTGAAACAAACAAACATCTTGCAAAGCATTATTATTCATGAATCTTTTATTTGTGCATTTTCATGTTACAACATAGTTGGTATGTCTTATTGTTAGAACTTTATCTTTCATGCTATGTTGAAGTACTATGATCCTAGCTATCAATGTTTTCCAAATACTTTGATCAAGTTTATGATGGTGCATGTCACCTAAAATATTATTCTTTCTTTTTATCACTTACCTACTCGAGGACGAGCAGGAGTTAAGCTTGGGGATGTTGATACGTTGCAAACGTATCTGTAATTTTTTATGTTCCATGCTTGGTTTATATCTACTTTCTTATATTTTGTCCACACTTTGGAGTACTTTTTATACACTTTCTTGGACTAACCTATTAACAACATGCCATAGTGCCAGCTCCCTATTTTCTACTGTCTTTGGTTTCAGGAAAGTCAGAAAATGAATATTACCGTAATTGGACGGGACAAAAGCCAAAGTCAGTATTTCACCGAGGGGGACACGGAGCCAAAATACGAGACGGAGAGGGGCCAGGGGCCGCCTACACCACCTGGTCGCGCGACCAGGCCTAACCTGTGACAGTGGGTGGGGTGGCCACCGAGGGCACCCCCTCGGCCTCCCCTTTCGCCTATAATATGCCTCCGATACAGAAACCCTAAGTACCCGATCAAAATTCCACAAAAGAGTATGTAGCCGCTGTCATCTCCAACCCAAGATTGGGAGGGATCTGAAGCTCTTCCCGGCACCCTGCAGGAGGGGAGAATTCACCGTGGAGGCCTTCTTCATCACCATGCAAGCCTCCGGTGTGATGCGTGAGTAGTTCATCCTTGGACTATGGGTCCATGTAGTAGCTAGATGGTTGGTTCTTCTCCTTTGTGCTATCATGTTTAGATCTTGTGAGATCCATTCATGATCAAGATCATCTATTTGTAATCATACATGTTGTGTTTGCGGGGATCTGATGGATATTGAGATGCTATTTCAGATTGATTATTGATTCTATCATGTCTTTGTTATTTGTGATCTTGCATTCTCTCCGTTGTTAGTAGATATCTTGGCCGAGTAGATGCTAGCAACTCCAAGAGGGACTATTTATACTCAATAGTGGGTTCATGCCTCTAGTAATCTGGGGAAGTGACAGAAATCTCTAAGGTACTAGATGTGCTATTGCTACTAGGGAGAAAACAACAATCTTTTGTTCATAGAACAATCGTATTGTTTACTTTACATGCAATGTGTAATGCAATTATCTGTTGCTTGCAACTTAATACTGGAGGGGGGTAGGATTGATAACCTGAAGGTGGATTATTAGTCATAGATGTAGTTGGATTACGGTATATGTATAATGTTGTAATGCCTAATCAATCTCATAGGAGTCAAGATGATTAGTATATGCATGTATGCTTTCTCGATGTTTGTCAATTGCCCCGTTGTAATTTGTTCACCCAACATGTCATCTATCTTAAGGACAACTACCACTAGTGAACTATGGACCCCGTTCCTTTCTTTTACCATCAATCTACAACTGTTTACTATTTTCTATTTACTTTCTACAAGCTTTTACTTTCTTCCACACAATACATTTAATCCTTTGTTTTCAGCAAAACCGGTGAGATTGACAACCTCATTGTAAGTTGGGGGCAAAGTTCTGTGGTTGTGTTGTGCAGGATTCCAAGTTGGAAACAACACCTAGGAGGTGTTTCCTTGCTCCTACTGGTTCGATAACCTTGGTTTCATAACTGAGGGAAAAATTTCTATTGTGCTCATCATACCTTCCTCTTGGGGTTCCCCAACGAGCTCGACGTGTTGAGCCAATAATCACCTACACCGCCGCTACCTCGACCTCCTACTGCTCCTCCCTGATGGCCCTCTCCTCTGCTCGAGCTCCCTAGCTATGGCTGCTGCTACCACCCGGTCTAGCCATGGCTTCCTGCACTTGGTGCAGTAGCAGGCTATGGTTGGCCCCTTCTCCCTCGACGGTGACTACTGCTACAACTAAGGTACACTTTCTTACTATGACTAGCCCTATGGGTGATGGTTGGATCTAGGTTTAGGGTTCTTAGGTGACTGATGATTTCTTAATCATGTACTAGGTTTGGGTACAGAGTCTATGTAACACCCCAGCATTAGATCTTAGAAATAAGCTGAACACAGGTGTGTGCATTGCATTCATGCATATAAAATCCGGATAATTTTCGCGCTTTTAAATAAAACTTGTCAAAGTGATTGAAGCTTCTCTTAAGATATACCGTAGATTCTTTCGTGAGAACTTCCAGAGGTAAGATATAAGTGGGACAGAGACCAATACCTTAACTATTGGATATTATACATACAGATTAGAGACCATTAGGAAACCCCAAGGGGGAGAGTAAACAATAAACACTGAAGTGTTGTTGTCTAACTTTCTGACTAAAGGTTGGAGAAGAGGTACTAAACTATGATGAGGTTAAGGCTTATTCTCATAAGGTTATAAAAAATCATAGGTATAAGAGTGCTCTCTAGAGTATGTCCGGATGAGAGATCGAAGGAGATATAACTGCTTAACTCTAGTGGACTACTTATATAGGGGAAACAGCTCATAAGTGTCCTTAAGAGTGAAGAGAGTATTCCAAGATACATCACTAAAGTGTTATAGGAAAATCAGATTGGAATGGACAAAATGTGTCCACAACCAATTCTAAAGAGAACTGTCAGGATATAATCCAAGAGATTATCGTAACAGAAACCATAGGACAAATTAGGAATGATAGTTCGAAGTTGCCAAGAATGAAGATGATTCAAGGAAACAGATCTGGATACGGGATATCACAATTATCCCCAAATTTGATCACAATGGAATTTGAGAAATGGTGTGATCAATACAAGTCAACTCCTGATTCCGAAACGCAAGAGAGTATGAACTTCGGGGACAAAGTTTATTTTAAGGGGGAGAGTCTGTAACACCCCAGCATTAGAGCTTAGGAATAAGCTGAACACAGGTGTGTGCACTGCATTCATGCATAGAAAATCCGGATAATTTTCGTGCTTTTAAATAAAACTTGTCAAAGTGATTGAAGCTTCTCTTAACTTGGTGGAACTGAAGTAGATCATCAAGCTGACTGTGATAAGTTTCAATATGACCTTTGCTAAAACCTTATCTTTGGGTAATATAATTTGATCTAAGCGTAGATCAAATGTAATAAAACTAAGTCACAACACACTACTTAACAAGGAGTACTAGATCTCCTAGAGATCATTATATGGTATTCCATACAACAACTCAAGGATGAATACTTAATATTCTAAAGATGATATTAAGATATTACCTACCATAAACTTTGTATACCAAGTTAAGTATATAAGTTAAGTAAAAGAAACCCTATAACTAAATATGGAAACACTTGTTTGCCATAGTTACTTCTACCATGGGTATCATGGTAGTTCATAAACATTGAGTCTTATTACAAATAGAGTAGGAAAGGAAGTCAAGCCAAGACCATTTAACACATATCCTTAATATGATATTAAGAGGGACATTCCTATTTAACCAAGTCCTAGTATCAACTGATCATCAATATTCGGTGATCAATTTTTGACCTGGAACTTATTGACTCATAGCCTTTGACCTATTGTGTTGACCTTTCAAATACCTTAAGTAAATTAATCTGAAGGAAGAACTAGACATGGTTGAGTGTACCATCATCAATGGAATGTGATCCTTAGTGGAGATCAAACCATTTGATGTTGGAGGAGTTAAACCACTCATGAGTTAACTAGAAACAGTACCTAAATCCAAGAGTTGAGCTAGTAATTGAGGAGCTATGAGAAAGCTAGTTGTATTAGTACATTAGATAACAATCTTGTTAGGACAAGTGGATATAGACTTAGAATAAGCTTTCTTAACAAGATAAGTCTATAGAGAGACTAATACAAGTTTACTACTTAGTTGAGTATACATCTTGATCAGACAATTAGAAGCCTAAGCTTTGTATGATCAAAGGATGGTGGTCATTATTCTCAAGTTACTTGAGAATAGATGATTAGGTGTTGAAGAAGAGTTATGAATATACCAAGTTAGGCAAGTCCTAGTAAACTGGATCATCTAGCTTGATCATTAGAACTCAAGCTAGAGCATGGTGAAGTATTTGATGAGTTATATGGAGTAGTTAGAGGCATAGTAGTTTAACCAAGTTAATATAAGGACAACTGGTATTATGGGAGTAGTGATATACCTATTTCAAAGGATTTCTATCCTTTGTATGTATAGTAAGGATTGTAGTCTTGCAAACCTTGGAAGTAGTTGCAAGATGAAGTTAAGGGAGTTAGTAGATGGAGTTAGCAGTAGCTACACTGATAGGTGTATCAATGGTAGTTAATTAAGAGGCGTTATATACTAGGAGTAAGAATGAAGAATGAGAATTATTGAAGTGGCATGACCATGTCATCATATGATGATGGATATGGTGGAGTCAGATGATTGTCTTATACGGGAAGATGTGATCCTTGTGAATAAGATAAGAGAGATATATAGAGTATATTTAGGAAAGGGATTCTGTATCTAAAGATAAGCTTAGTGAGGTGTTAAGGTAAGGATTCTTTAGAAGCCTTAACCACGATCATGTCAAGCCATGAACAGAACCATGTCTACCTATTTGTTTAACATCCTAGAATAAAGAGGGTAGTAACCAACTCTTATTTTTAGGCAGCCAATGAATAGAATCTCTTAGTCAAATGAAATGTCTAAAAGATAAGTAGAATGCCAGGTGAGTGTTTGAGAAGCCTTGCCTAGTTGATTGTCTTAAACTCTAATAGGAATCTAGAATGATAGAATTATCATGATCACATTACTAAGTAATTCCAAGATCCACTCTATGTGGAGATATCAAACCCACTCATGGATTTAGAAGTAGTATCTCTAAACCTTGATCCTTGTCCATATCTATAATTGAATATGAGTTATTAAATCATCTCAGAAGCCATGATAACTATATGTAGATGAGTATCTTCATTGTTGTTATCCATGTATAAGAATTAACCAAAATGGTTTTATGATAATTATAAACACTATTATGCAAGTAGAAATTCATCAGGGAAAATTCCAAGTTTTGGAGAACCATGAAATCTAAACCACCAATCTATGAACCCAAAGATTTAATTCATTAAAAGGGTTTATTTCATTAATCCTTATATGAGTCTAGGCTAGAATAGAATTCCATTTATATTATTAGCCATCCTAAACCATCACCTTACCATGGTGAAAACAAGAACATTTCTATAAGATTTGCATCGAAGTAACAAATCCCTAAAACCCTAATCTCTATTAATACTTCCTAATGAAAAGGACTTTTCATATATTTATGAATATATTTTTATGCTCAATAAAAAATTAAGAGAAGATGATTATAAATTCTAAATAATATTCATGACTTATAAAGTTTCTGCACATTTTAAATGTTTGTAGAAATCGAATTAGAAGTGAATTTATAAATAGCAAAGAAAACAGAAACTGGAATTAAAATAAAAAGGAAAAAGGCAGCTAGTCATTCGGCCCACGGCCCATTTTCTCTCTCACCTAATCGTCGCCCACGTGCGCCAGCCGTCACTACTCGCTCGCTTGACCGAAGCCCAACTCCGGCCCAGGCCCACGTACCGGTTCGACGCATCTATTCGTCGTCTTCCTCGCCGCGCCGTTGACCCCCCGATGCAGCAAGCAGCTCGCTGGCGTCCACACCGCCGTCGCCTGCGCGAAGATGCGCACTGCCACAATTTAGGACCTACAAGAAGGGACAACGCCGCGGTGGAGAAACCCTAGACGCCACTCCTCTCGTTCTTATCCTCTCTCCTGAAAAGAACACCGAGACCTAGCTCGCCGGAGCTCGGAGATGCTGCCATTCCCGAGCTTCCTTTAGAATTCTGAGCACACTGTTAGATTCTCTTCGATGTCCTTGTTCTCCCAAGCCAGGTCACGGAAGCCAGAGAACTCCCAGATGACTCAATCGACACCTCACTGCCGAAACCGTTCACCGGTGTTCCTCGTCGATTCCGATCATCATCCGCTTCACCGACCGCACCACAGCGTTCGTGGTGAGTCGCTGAATCTTCTAGTGCCCTCCTCGACTCCCCTTTCGCTTTGAATCATTCTCGCACCGTAATCCGTCGTTGGCTGCCGCAGTTCATCGTTGCCGGAGCCACTCCGGTAACCACTTCCTATCGGCGTGCCCAAAGATCGATTCACCTTGGTCTCCTCTTTCCAAAACACCGCTCCACAGCCCGGCGCGCGCTCGCATACGCCGTCGCCGTCGACCATTTGGTGGTGGCCGGCGAGCTGACGTCATGTTGACGCCACGCCTACGTCACCACCCGCCCAGCCAGCCAATTTGACTCGGTCCATGCCCATGTGGCATGTGACGTGGCGGAAGCCCCACCAGTCAGTGGCTCTGCGTAAAATAAATTGGGTATAAAAAGTCTTTTGTCCCGATGTATTATCTGTTTGAGTAATTAGATAAAACAAATAAGTTTAAATATAAATATAATTCCAGAAATTTAATAAAAGGATTAAAAATTATTAATTCTATATCTTTTGTTTTATAATTTAGAAAAATGCATATAATATATCAAAATGTTCACAAAATTAAACTCTATATTATAAAATTATTATCAAATGTTATTGTGTTAACTATTTAAATAATTGTTATTTAATAAAGATTTTATAAGTAATAATGTTTTAAAAATTAATATTTTAATATGGGTAAATGAGAAAAATATAAATAAAATACCAAAATTCTTATAGAAACAAAATCTACATTTACAAATTGGTTTATATTATTTTTCTATAACTTAACTAATTTTTTTAGTAGTTATAAAGTGAATAAACTTATAAAAATCATATCTTATTATTTAAAATTCACAAAAATACTTATAATATACCAAATTGATCACAAAAATGAAATCTACACACTAAAAATATCAACTCATACTTTTGAAGTAAAATAAAAGGTAAATGTCTAATAAATCTTATTTAAACCCTTTTCTTTTATTTTAATTCATTAAAAATATATAAATACTTACTATTACCTTTAGCATTATTTGTTTAAAGTTTAAAAGTTTAATAATAAATGCAAGCTATGTTGAAATGAAGTTAAGATCGGTCTAACCCATTCAACTTGTACTCACTAAAACTACCATTTAAAATTAAGTAAGTCTTACTCTCCAAAAATATTTTATCAAGTATAAGATCAACTAAAATGGTATATTGTTTATCACCAGAATCCTATTCACTTATAACTTTAATAAAAACCATCTTATTCAAATAATAAAACTTAAATTCTAACTTGTGGAATGTTAAGAGGTAAACCATCTATAGTATAATGACTTGTTCAATACATGCAAATTTCCACTACTTATACTATGATTATTTAATGTAGTAATGTTTTCCTTTTTAATAATTTTAGCTAATAAGGAAACCTTAAAGTGTTAACTTTAAGTTTGAATACTTTTTACTTTGTAAAAGTAATTTTCCTCAAAGGTTATTCTTTTAAGAAACACTAAAAGTAATCCTTGAACACCTATTTAAAAACTCTAACGGAATCTTAATCTTGTTTAAGAAGTATTTCAGATACCATATCATTTGAGTGCTTTACTATTGCATAATACTTATTTTATTTACTTATTGTTTCACACGCACTCTCACAAGCCTTAATAAGAAGCACAAGTGTGAATCTGTTATAAAAGTGCAACACATTCTAAAGAACTCATTTCCAGTTTCCAAACCCTAGATTAGATACGACTATTCTGGGGATTTGTGTTTCTCAAATTGCATTACATTACTTATGCATCGTTGCATCTTGCTTCTTTAAACATTAGTTCTTACTAGACCAATGATGTTATTTACAGAATTTGGATCTTCTATTGTCTTGAAGACCGTGAGTGCATAATCTTGCAAATCACAAAAGGCAAGTTCACAACTTGCTCATGTCATTTGATTATTTTCTATGCTTGTAACTCAACTGTGTCATCACCTGCATTTCAAAAAGGTCGAAAACACTATTTTCACAATTAACTAGAAATATTGGTTACTGATCCAGGGTGATTAGCTAATCTATAATAAGTGGCAATGGAAACGCCATTGTATAGTAATGTATCATCTAGGACTTAACAACCAATGTCTCCAGTGATTCTAGCGCCATATATTACGCGTCAACCATGAGATTTGGAATGGGACAGAGAAGTCAGCTGTATCTTTTTCCTTTCATATGGAGGCAAGATGACCTTACGTGATGTTGGGATTCCTGGTATGGATCCAACATATGGGTGGACACCCTTAGGCCCCACAATTTTGGTGTCTGGATTATTTATGAGTGGTTGCCGGAGGTATAGCCGGACCTCCAGGGGCATCACCAGCTCATAGAGTCTTCGGGAACTCCCCATGGTTATAGCTTGCCCTAGTTGGCGGCTTAACGAAGGTGTAGTCATCCTTGAAGGATCGTGCAGACATATGGGGTCACGGAGAGGGCAGCGATTGGCTTGGATCTTAAGTTGGGCCTCAAATCATGGAAGTTTGAACGGGGACATACTCCTGGTTGTGCAACAAAGTTTATGGTCTCTTGTGGGAAAAGTGATGCACCTCTACAAAGTGTAAGAATTGTGATATGTTACTCCCTGTTCCGGGAAGGAGCTACGAACGCGGTAGGAAAGGAACCCCACGAAGGTTCTGGTCAACCTGTGAAGGCTGCCGGACATAGTTTTTAGAATAAAAGCAACCTTTGAAGAAATGTTTACGAAAACCTGCATCGCCTACGACCTATGGTCTGTGGCTGTAGAGATAGTGCATCATACACTCCTTTTTAGTGAACTTGCTGAGTACGTTCGTACTCAACCGTACCTTCTTAACCCTTGCTAGGTTCTAAGCCATTGAAGACGACGTCAACATCAATTTCTGTTCAAGAAACCATCATCGGTAGCTTAGGTTCTTCAATCAAATCAATGAAGTCAACATATTCATCAACCAAAGTAAAGACAAAGTCTCTATGTGGATAGGGGTAGATACTCTAGCCATGAAACCTCTGTAGAGCATTGCATTAGTAGCAATTGCAATCCTTATGGTTTAGATATTAGTCTTTTTAGCCAGATAGTTCGGAGTTATTATTTTTGGTTCTTCCTTGTAAGAAGTTATTTCTCTCTCTTTAACCTAGAGTGTTCTCTGGATCTTTTGTAAAGAGTCGAGTTGTAATCTATAGTCATGTCTTGGACCTGCTGTGTTTCTATTGTACCACTCTAAGGGATGTAATACTAGTGAACGGTGTTTCGTTGGTGTTATGTCAATGACTATAGTGTACTACGTCATTCAGTGGTATGCTGGGTCACCGCAGTCTAGTCGTTTTATCAAGTAATTTGGATGCTTCAGCCTTGTTTTCTTAGTAATTTTTTAATTGCTAAGCTAGATGAGTTCTCATTCGTACTGACAACTCTATGTAGTGTGATAGCATTTTAATTAGGAGCTAGCAATTGGGCATAGGTTTACTAGTGATGGTGTGATTTTGGGACTAGGTTCATTAAGTTGTTAAGATGGATTAGCATTAGTTTAACTATACAAGTTCCTGGTATATCATACCCAGAAGTTGTAGTTTAGAGTAATTTGGTTATAATCATCCACATATATTTCAATCAGACAAGGTGTATGCGAGGTGTTAATGTATACACAATCAATTATTGTTTTCCTATTCAATCATCAAGCAAGTAGATGGTTTATTCCTATTATACGTCCTGCCATTTATTCTTGGTTAATTGGTTTGCTTCTAGATCAGGTTAATTAGTGTTATTGGTAGTTTTGTTTGAAGTGATTTATTTTAGAGCTTAATTTTAGTGTTCTTATTGATTGCTTAATGATGTCTTTGGATAAACATGTTGTCTAGATTAGTAGAAACATGTTTCTTTGCTGTGTTAAGTTTAAGAAGATCTGAGTAGGTTTTCTTGATGTCCTTGATGTGTTCATAGTGTTCTTGGGCGTTCTTGATGATCATAAGATCATCTGATAAGTTAGGATGATTTCTAGATCACATGTATGATCTAGGAGTTTATTTTAGATAGATTGGTAATGTGTGGATGTGTTAAAAGTGTGTTCCTAGATAGTACCCACTTGTTGTCTAGATTTCCCTTGCTAAAATCAATTTTTCCCACTCTCCTCTCTTCCTAATTCTAATCCTAATTATCTAGCTACTACTACCGCTCCACTACTATTCCTAGGGATCTAGCTAAAATCTTTGTAGTGTAGATCCTTCTTATTCCTCTAGCCTCAGTTGTTCTTCCTCCATGCCTTCTCCTTCCTAGCTTGCTCTCCCTCTCAAATTTCTATCTAACTCTCTAGTGTGAGTTCTTGGCCTTGGCTAGACTAGTGGGTTATGAGGCTTGGGGTCAGGGATACCCAACTATTTATAGTGCTCAGAAATGCATGAGGTGCTAACACCTCACCCATGCATTTAGGTGCATAAGCTGATTGGGAATCAGTGAAACCGTCCTTGTAGGTTGTCCTATATGCAGGTGCAATGCATCTACATATGCCAAATATAGCATGACGGTTTGAGATTTGTCTCAAGCCTAGTTTGGACAATGAAAAGTAGGTTTTTGTCTTTGTATTTTCTATCCCTAGCTAATTTGGACAGTGACAAGTAGGATTCTTGTTTTATGTGATTATCCATATGCTCAATTTGGACAGTGCCTATATGCACTAGTTTTAATTCATTTTATTATTTGACTCCTTTCATGAAGATTGCAATTGGTTGAAATGATTTACTACTATGAGTTGTTGTTGAATATAATTTCCTTTTAGTAAGGCTTGATGTTTGGAATTTGCCCTAGGATTTACTGCTATTATTTGATTCCTCCCCTTAATAATCTAATTGGTTAAATCTTACTAGTATGTGTTGTTATACTATTGGATTGGATAGGTTTTGGATTTAATAGTCTCTCACTTTTTTGGATAATTTCTGTTTCTCAAGAACAAAGCCTGCGATGTTTTCCTTTAGTAAGTTAGTTTCTAGTGTCTCCCTAATTAGTTATGGAGGTTTACATTTTCCACTTGAACAAGATGAAATTTTGGGTTGTTTACACTAGTACTTAATGTTTTAGGTTTCTTGTTATTGTTCTTATTACTAGTGGTGTTTTGAATAGTTGTGTAGGTTTATATTTCTACTTGGACAAGATGGAATTTTGGGCTATTACTTTAGTACTAGATAATTTAGGTTCTCGATGTTGGTTGTGTGGTTGTGATGTAGCCACTAAGCTACTACTAGTTGGTAGATTCTAACTACTGGTCCTTAGGAGAATTAATTATGGACAAAAGCTCCATCTGGCGCTAGTAGTGTAATGGAAGGTGTAAGAGTACCGGTGCTATCTACTGATATTATAGTAGCTTTAGTTTAAGTTTCAATTCATGTTCAGTTTCTTTACTGACTATTTACTTGTGTTCTTTTGTAGATGAAGAAGAAATAAGATGATAAGATCTGGATGTGTTCAAGATAGATTAGGATTTATTTTTCTTCTTTTGTAATCTGTTTGTATTTTAGTTCTTAAAGATTCTTGTAAAATTCAATTGGTTGATTTGTAATTTTGGACATGGACTTTGTAATATTCTTTCAGTGAGTTTAAATTGTATGGACTTGTATTATTCATTTGGTGATTTTGAATTTTTTCATTCAGAGTTGTAATATTTATTTGTAAGATTGAACTTTGTATTTTGGGACTTGTAGATTTGTTCATATATGATTTAGAGGTTTCAAGTGTATATACACTCTTGCTTTGGAAGCTTGTTTGGTTATTGTGGTCTTGTACTGATGATAGGCATCAATTTGTATATATGTATACATTGTTTTATATTGAATTTTGTTCAATTTATTGAAAATTGAGCAAAGGTCATGCCAAAAATTTGAATACATAAGCAATATCCCAATCAATCAACCCTATTGCCATATGATCAAGCAAGGTATCAAGCAATCATGTGCACAAGCAACAATGCTTCAAGCAAGCATCCATTCTATTGAGAAGAACATCGTCTACTACTTCCCTTCTTCATTCAAAAGGTCGAAATACCCTTGCATTTTTAGATGATCTCAATGTCACTAAACACAATCACACGGTCTAAGATGACTTATTTTAAGTTAATAAACCTCGAGACATTACATTAACCAACTTGGGACCGGGCTCGCAAAATCTTTCAACCCGGGTCGTACTGGCGGGTTCCTTCATCAGCACCATCGTCGAGAAGATCAAGGAGATAGCGCAAGCCCTGGTCATTGCAGTCGTCATTGATGGTGTTTCGGAGACCATCATCTCTGGCAATGGGAGAGACTGGCTGCTCCTTCTGCCCTCATCGTGATTGCCTACGCATTGTCCCGCTCTTGTGTGCTCGGCTCCATCTCTGCCCAGTGCCTTCCCCTTGCTTGGATCTGGACCACGCTCCATAGTTGTGCGAGTAGTAGTGGAGCGCCAAACCGGAGTCGAGGCGCCTTGAGGATGGAGAGGCACTAAGGAGTAGAGCGGGGTCACCGACGGTTATGGCGGGAGGAGTGCATGGAAACTACTGGGTGGGTGCTTGTGAGGGCGGGTGTGAGAGAGGTGGGTAGGAGAGCAACATCCATGTGCTTCCTTAGTACAATGTAACTACGACTGACCGTCATTGACATAGTTTGTAGACTTTTTTGATGATATAGTTGTGGGTGCTTGTTAGGTACCCTTTACCCTCTTTAGTTAAAAATATGAACTAACTTTTTAAAAACGATAATACCATCAAAAAATAGTTTAATTTGTTGAACTAAAAAGGATAGAGGCTACCCTAATTTGAACCCACTTGCATCTCTAGAGCCGCTCCTCTAACATGCGTGTCAGGGCAGCCCAAACAGTGTTCGCTATGTCGGTTATCGTCTATCCGAGGGGTGTCATTGGAGATACTCTAACTCCATATTTAACTACGGTTGAAAGTTGAACAATTTAGGAGGAACAAGTTTGGCTAACTAAGAATTTGCAAATGCGTGTTGTTGTCCCATCTCCCCAGTTTCACCATTACATGTGCCGAGGATCTATCAGAAACCAGCCTAAATACCCTGCACTCGATCGAAAACGCCAACTCGTTACAAGGCCTAAGAGCTTTTTTTTAGAATGTTAAGAATTACAAGACCTTTCTCGTTTATTATTATCTGTCCTCCAATGCATGATCTTCTTTTTCTTTCTCTTCTCTCATGCACACAACTATTAGTGCATACAATAACTAAGAGGGTGGGTTATTAGTTTTCTTAATCCTATCAAAGTGGTTCGTAGGCCGTTTCTCTTCTCCCTCATCTTCTCATCCATCCAACTAAGCAATAGAATATTATTTTATCCATCCAACTAAGCAATAGAATATTATTTTAATTTTTATAGCCAACTGACTAGACTTTATTGTACCAGCTCTACAACTTACGCTCTCACGACTTTCGAACCAATGCTACCTTGAGATCGTCAAAACATAAACAGATCGTACACGGAGGGAATAGAACTTCACACCACATGTTGGTGCTATTGTTGCACAAAACCATGACCTGAGTTTTGTTTTGCACATAACACCACTTTTTGGTGTAATTGTTTGCAGAGAACACAAAAGTAGAGATTAATAATCCTGATAGCCTCTTAGTGATTTCAGTCCCACTGTCAGCAGGTCTAGCTCATGCTCAAGCCACTGGTCCAGTTCATCCAGATCGATATACACTTGGCCTAACTTTTAATATGCACTGTCAGCAGGTAGTACTACCGCTAATATGCACTTGGCCTAACTTTTAAGACACCGAAGCAAAAGTCAACTTTTAAGCGAGACTTCACAATTTTCTGTAGCCAGCACTGTGGTAGCCGAGAAGATTCAAGTGCTCAATCTCCTAGATTGTTAACATCTAGGGCAATGACTACAAACTGTCACCGAGATTGCTCCCTTGGGTTACATCTTCCATGGTTCATTAAGATCTGGGGTTACAGAGGTGCCTTATAAATTCTTAAATTCTTGATACCAGGGAAAAAAAGAAAAATACAGTTTGCTTGCCACAAAGAGAGTAAAGAAATATGCACAGTTGTCCATAACAGCCAACACCCACCCCAAATGTACCTTCTCCTGTGACTATAAGATCGCCATGGCCTGCTAGTTCTTGCAGTGACACAACGGTAACCTCACCAATGGCTAACGAAAGTGAAAGCATTTCTCCTCCAGATCTCAATGGCACAAACCACATCAGGAAACCAAGGCAAATACTTCCTGGTGGAGGAAGAACACTTGCACTGATGCTAAGCACAATGGTCTTCATTCTCGTTTTCTCAAACTATTATCCTGAGCAGATTCAGATTTTCTATGACTCTCCACAGCCAACTCATACTTATCATCAAACGGCCATAACCGGTATGTTTCTTGCTATCTTGCTAATGTTTATTTACTCGTTCAGTTTCCTGCAATGCTGCCAATACAGTTACATTTAGGTGTCAAATTTCTCTAGTTTTTGTTGAGATACTACCTTTTTTTTAGTTCTTTCCATTTTCAGTTTGGAATCTGAATAAAATGCATAATAAAGGTACCAGCTCACTGCTCCGTATCAGTATTTCAAATAGTACAGTCAGGGAGCTTGTGGCTTACCAGTTACCAAGCCTAGTCGATTCTTTAGATCCAAATCACTTGTCAGATGATCTTTATAATGTATTTTATAGGATTTTCTTCCAGTTCTCGCAATTCGCTGCACATCAGATTAGTTTATGCACAGAAAAAAAAAACTTTGAAACAGAAGACAAAGTACCAAAACAAATACTCCCTTCATGATAGATATAGTGATATTGATTTGGTATTGTCAATACTGATTTTTTCCTACGAATTTGGTCTAAGCTAAATAGGATTGACTTAAGACAAGAGTTTTACATACGGAGTAAACAACATAAAGGAGAGTTTTTTCCTCCGAAAACTGAACCCTCAAAGAGCCACAGTACCTTGACAAGGTGATAGAAGATACTAGTGCTAGGGGTTCGAATAGTATGAAGCACTGCAAACTTTTCTTTCCAACAAATTCATACTAGTGTTTTTGTTGTTCTTTAGGTCACGGGAACAATGACAACTGCAATCTGTTCAATGGCACATGGGTCAGGGATTTGAGAGGCCCAATCTACACCAACATGACATGTCCGACGATGCCAAATTCAAAGAACTGTGGAAAGTATGGAAAGCCAATGGACTATGCAAACTGGAGGTGGATGCCGCAGGGCTGTGATATGGCAAGGTTCGAACCCCAACTATTCTTAGATATTGTCCAAGGGAAGACATTGGCTTTCGCCGGAGATTCAATGGGACGGAACCAGATGGAGTCACTCCTCTGTTTATTGTCTCAGGTGAGTAAAGCCACTACAGGCCCTGGCACTAATTTGCTTATAGTTTAGTTTACTTTTAAAATTTTGTACACATATAGGACCTGGCAGGCAGGCATTCTTTGACAAGACCACAGGGATAGGATATCCAGAAAATATTCCCTGATTTCAGTTCCCAGGAAAGAAAATAAAAGCTACATAAAGATCCTAACCGGGCATCACAGATCTGCTGGAGCCTTCGTCATGTCAATGAGATAACTAAATATTCACATATCTTTATGACTTCCTTTATTTGCTCGAAATGTTCAGAACATACAATGAGCCAAAACAGCTCAAGGTGTTAATCTCTTACTCCCTCCGTTCCACAATATAAGCCTTTTTAGCAAGCTGTTTTAAGTTTCTAAAAAGGCTTATATTGTGAAACAGAGGTAGTACATGCTAAGCTTAAATCCATAACATTCAGGACATCAGACATCCATACATTCATGAATTTTATGCAAGAAAACAGCAGTTATTAAGTCACCAACCACTTAGTCTACCTTAGTGCTACAGAAATTCACCACGGATACTTACAATCCAATAGTTATACTGTAGCAGTTATACTTTGTTTACTTATATCTAGAAATATTTATCTTATTAGTGTGAGTAGATCTAACACCTACTGTACAAACTAATGCAGGTAGAATCTCCAACAAAAGTTCACGGTGACACTGAAGATAAATTCATCACGTGGCACTTCAGATCTCATAACTTCACTCTCATGGCCCTGTGGACCAAGTTTCTAGTAGAAGAATCCCAAAGAGAGATCAACGGCACATTAGCTCAGTCGCATGACATGCACTTAGATAAACTTGATGCAAGATTAGCTGCAAACTTACATGAAATCAATATCTTAGTTCTTTCTAGTTCACGTTGGTTCTTCAGAACACATTATCTCTACGAAGAAGGGAAACTCATCGGTTGCATATATTGCTCAGAGGATAACATCACAAGTTTCAGCGTCAATTCAGTTATTCGAAGGGCATTCAGGACGGCTCTCAGCAACCTGAACAGCCGCCGAGAGTCCAGATTGCAGTTAACAGTGGTAAGGACAGCAACACCGGCACACTTTGAAAATGGAGTCTGGGATACTGGAGGAACATGCAACAGAACTGAACCAGTGGGAGAAGGAACAGCGATGACCAGTGCTGGTGAATTGGAAATAAGAAACATTCAGGTTGAGGAAGCCAACAGAGCACAAAAGGAGAATAGCCACAAGGAAGGGATGAATATAGAGATTCTAGATATAACCAAAGCTATGTCTATGAGACCAGATGGACACCCAGGGATCCATTGGGATAACCAGTGGATGAGGGGTTATAGTGACTGTTCACACTGGTGCCTGCCAGGACCAATTGATATGTGGAATGATTTATTACTTGCTGTGATTACCAAATATAGGAAAAACTTGGAAGTGCATGCAGGGACTTCTGCTAATCTGTAAGATACCAGAGAGTCCCTGTTTTCCTTCTCTTTTCTTTATAATGTCAAAATGAAATATCATTTGTCTCTCCTTTGCGACAGTTTCTGTCTGATTCAGAAAGATGATATATGTGTACTGTGAGACCGGTACGTGTGATCAGTAGAGTTATATATGTTGAAAGATTACGAAGGAAAGAACCAGAAAATCTACTCCAACTCATGTTTCACTAATTCATGTCTTGACCATTTTTCTGAACCAGCAGAGCTATGTATGTTACCGCTTCTGATCAGTGAGCATACTAGCTATACAATAGGTCAAAATATGTTACACGTACCTAGATTCATAAAGTCAAGTAGTCAACTCCTCTCCACAAAAACCATTTTATGATAGCCAGTTGATAAGGAGAATACAGTCGTAAATATGCACATGACAATTAGTGGTGAAATAAAAACATATATTATACACAAGATTTAACTCGTTTGTACCTGATGCTGCTATGGCATGTTCAGCCTGTCAAAATGTTATCATCAAATTCTATTGGTGTACACTCGTTGCCAACAGAAACTTGCGGTAATTCCTTGCGCATCAAGTGTTTGCGCTTCTGGAGGCTCAGCCAAACAAAAATACTGTCAGTCTGAACAATGTTGTATCCTGCTTTTTTGTACATGTTAAATGGGACTTGGTCGATTATTCTACAATGAAGATACACACGTGTTTTGGCATCCATCTTGACAACCAGATCCTCACATGCCTTGAGAAGTTGTTTTCCAATTCCTCTCCTGGTAAGCAAAACAAGATATCTTTTTTAGAAAAATACGAGTCCACTATTATGAACATGATATAGATGAACGTGTTACTCCATTTGGCAATTAAACCAATCGATTTTGCAACCGACTCATGTATATATCTATAAACAAGTGATACTCAATACTACTACCACATTGCTTTGGAGGGATAGAAATTCTTGCATTAATCTCTAAATCTAGAAATTCTTACATAATCGAGACAGATAAAATATCTACACCGCTTATTTTGGTAGTGCCATAAAACAGTGATATAGATTAATATTAAAAAAAGAAAAGATCTACACGCTTATTTTGGTGACCAGATCATAAATGTGCAATTATCATTCAATAAAAGGGAAATAGATGCACCATTTACTTTGGTGGGACCAGATAATAATGGTGTCGAACAAGTAGTAAGTATTGCAAGAACTCATAAATAAAAAGAAATCTAGCCGTCCAATTTTGCTGGCCACCCCACTGGTTATGTCGATAAAGCTGCTCCTATTAAATGGTTTCTCAGATGATTTTTGTACTTCCGTTAATAATCCCGATAAAATTAAGCGAACTAACAGAAAGAAGATTATTTGTTCTCAGAAAATTGGCATCCTGTTTTCAGAAACTCAACTAGCTCTATTTATTAGAGATAGTATAAAAGAATTCAGAAATTGAAAGAACAAACATGAGGAACAAAGCTCCCAGACAAAACCAAAAGTTACATCAGCAGACTAGGAATCGGCAGAAGCAAAACTGTCCTTGAAGGTTTCGAAGAGCCACATGAGCCACCCACACTAATAGGCGAGGGACTAAAATTGTTGAACACGCTATGGCTCAATGGCTGGGGACAGTAGAGACACCCCTTTGAACGTCGGATGCCGAACTGTTGCTTCATCGCCAGATCATCCAGGAAGAAGATCAAGAGCATGAAAAGACAGAACTAGAGAACCACTCACCAAAAATAAAACCCAGCACGAACATCACCGCACCGCCGCCAGGTCAGGCTGTACTGTTGGACGATAAGCCGACGGATCAGGAACCGATCCTTCTGACAAAACACCACTGGCTCTCCGGGCTCCAGCGTTAGCCGCGAAGTCCATACCATGATAGAAATATAGGCGGGAGACTTTTATTCCCTATGACGTTGCCTCCACAGTCGAGATTCTGCCACTAAAAACAAACAAACCTAACACGGAAATTAATCTACTCCCAGGTGTTCATCCATGGTTCCCTCACTTGCCAGACCTGATCGATAGCTGGACGAGGGGAACCGGAGAATGGCGGCATCATCTTGCTGTTAACGACTAGGTTTCAATCTGGTCCGATTTGGATAGCTAATCGAAGATGCATGGACTATGTTATAGTAAATTGTATCATTTGTCATGTTCATTATATAGAGGATTGCCATTCCAATCTGAAGGATGCACATGTCACAGTTGACTGAATATTTTTATTCAGATTACCCGTAGTCCATACTTGTAAGGAATCATCTTTCACAACTCTATACCCAACATCTGAATTCCAACTTGAAGGATGAACATGAACTCGTGCACAAAGTGCTCCATAGCTCATACTTCCATGGAAACCCACTTCACAATCTACTCTATTCCCTACATCCATTTACGTATCTATCCTACTTTACAAAATGAATATGTGGGCAAAATGGTGGTTGTTGAAACTTGAAAGGATAGCATTATCGTTACCTCCTGAACGAGGTCTTCACAGTCATGTTGCAGATGTAAGGGAAGTCAAGCGGCGGCGTGGGCGTGGGCGGTGCCCCGGGCGCGCCCACCGCGTCCAGCGACACCTCGGCGGTGCACGCCATCTCCCCTTCATCCTCGCCGTCCTCGCCCTCCTGCCCTGCCTCCGCGGCGGCGGGCTTGTAGAAACCCACGAGGACCGCGGCGTGGGGCGCCAGGCCGCGGCGCTCGTGGAGGTAACGGCGGATGACGAACGCGAGGAGCTGGGCGTAGCGCTGCGCGGGGGCCCATCTGACGTCCTCGGAGAAGGAATCGGCGAGGAGGCGGACGAGCGCGTCGGCCTCGGCGTCGTCTTCCGGGGTGAGCGCGCGCACGGTGAGGCTGCCGTGGGGGAAGGAGTGCGCGTAGCGGAAGGCGGCGAGCGCGTCGAGCTTCGATAGCGCGGTCGGCGAGAGGAATACGCGGCCGCCGCCCGGGGAGGGTGAGGGTGAGGGGGAGGAAGAGGCGGCGGGAGGGGGGAGGCGGAGGGGGCGAGGCGAGTGGGTGTGGGAGAAGAGGAGGTGGGGGTGCCTGGAGACGGCGGAGGAGAGGGAGAGGGAGAGCAGAGCGGGCGCGGCCATGGGATGGGACGGAGATGGTAGTTTAGCGAGCAGCGTGGAAGGGGGAATTTGGGGTCCTTTCTTTCTGGTTCGTTTTGAACGGCTTTACATGGATGAACGTTAGCTGTTTGTTCATCTAAAAAAAGCTGTTTTTTTTTTCAGGTAAACGTGGCTTTATTAATCGACAGGGCTTGCAAGGCTCGAGATCACGAGACAACACCTCAGATCATAACCCAAGCCAAACAGCAGCTTTGGCGACAGTTCTCGCGAGTCACGAGGCTATGGCTATCCCTTTATTTTTCACAGTCCACTTTTACAATAGAAATGATTTTAGAATCAAATCCTTGATCTCTATAATAAGATACTCCCACCTCATAAATAAGCGTACTTCTACCTTTTGGCTAAGTCAAATTTTGTTAAATTTGATAAATCGTATAGATAAATATAGCAATATGAAACTATCATATTATGGAACTAAATTTGAAAAAAAATCTAGTGGTACTAATTCAGTATCATAATTATTGATACGTTTTCCTGTAAAATTAGTCAAACTTTATTAAGTTTGAGTTAAGACAAGTCTAGAAATACACTTATTTATGGACGGAGGGAGTAAGGTAAATATGACCTATCTTGTGATCTTTCACGAATTGCATCTATCAGGACATAATAGTCGAGCTCTAACACCACCGATTTGTCACTCTAATCCAAAGCTAGACGAAGGACTTCAGCACAAGCCCTCGCTTCAGCTTCTAGGGAATCACCACAGTTGAAGGGATGACATCATCAGGATAAGATAATCTTCACCAGACAAGATCATGCTCGCTCCTGCCGAACCGTCCTCCTTATAGGAGCCATCACAATTGAGTTTAACCTGACCCAAGAGAGTTTTAGCCCGCGTGCCACCTGCCCGGTTAGGGTTTCGAACAACACTAGCAGCTACCAGTCCTTCTGACAATGGGCTCTTGCCCTTAATTATCTCCTCGGATATGGTTTTAATGCTCTTCAAAGTCTTGACGTAGCTGATCAAGAACCGCTTAGAACTTTCAACCGGTGGAAGCGATTTATCATTTCTCACCTCATTATGAGTGTACCATATGCTCCAAGCGATCAGCGATCAGTAAAATGAAATCCACCATGCTGGTAGGAACTTCTTCCATAACCGATTGAAACCGATCAGTCAGAATATCAATATCGGGGGTATAGGCCATACATCACTCATGGCTGACCACAAATGGCTATGCTTCTAAGGTTGCTCCTCTACACCTACCCACCTCGGGGTAATCCCTATTTGCGTTTGTTGCGCCGCTAGCTATTAGAGGCACAACGTGTACCTCTCGCGTTGCTTAAGAGGTTAATTGGATAAACGCCATTGTAATTTCTGTCTATTTGAGAAACCTACTACAACTTTCAACATTTGAGAAACGACACTCTAATTCTCTCTACATTTCATAGATACCATTATGACCATTTTAACACACAATATACATTTGTATTCTCGCACATATACACGAGGGCACCACCAGAATCAGCTTGGACATGGTCCAAAAGAAGGGATTCATGACATCATTTGGGCTAAAATTGACATGATACTCATTATATAGCTCTAGGTTCACTCCATCCTCCACCAAGAAAAGAAAAGGAACGTGTTAACCACTCTGCTAATATTTTTTTGCATGGTAATACGTGTCTCATTTATATCATAAATGTCATAGTACAAGTCACGTACATACCGACCTGACAAAACTAAAAAAACAGCAGAACGCAAGCCTTTGCGCAAAGGACCACCAGCCGAGAAAGAAAATTACAATCTAGACCGAAAAATCCTCTGAACTTGATGCCAACGTCCGTCACCTGCCTCTGGCACCACAACAGCAGCCACCAAAGGAAAAAATGTCGGATCACCTCCTCACCCGAGCTCGATGCGGCTCCATCGCTGATATGCAGCTTTGCGGACCTCCAAGGTGGCTCACCCAAGATGAAAACATTGTCGTTGAACGAATCAAACCGGGGCAACACACCGGACACGCCATCGAACTCCAGATCTAGCACCCCCGCACGACTAGAACGTTGGAGGAGGAAACCATACCTGCCATCCACGACCCACAGACCCAGCACGCGATCCACCATATTCCAGATGCCGTCGATGCAAACCACAATCTGCATCCGCTCCTTGACTACCTCCCAGGTTCCACGTAGGCGCTGGAGCGAACGCCGCCGTAGCGGTGGATCCTAAGGACACACATCCATCACAAGTATGCTGCCACCGTCGCACCATCCTTGCTTGAATAGACTGATCTTCGAATTCATTGAGAAATGATCCGAAGAAAAATTATTCAGCGCCACCATCGTCGTCCCCGAAACCAAGACGATGAACAGCCTAAAAACGAGACTACTTTGGCTAAAACTATCCACACGCGTGGATCTGGCGGCGCCCCTCACTACCGATGACCTAGGTCACCGGTTGGGGGAGCCGCCGGAGGCCGGCGTCGGAAGGCTGTGCCCTAGGGCCAGTGGTTTTCCTCCCTGGCGGCTGCGCGTGGGGAAAAAGAGTTTTTAACCACTCTGTTAATAGACAACAACCAAATACACGCTTGGCGCCACCATGTATAGTATATGTACTACGGAAATACACTCCACCTGATATGTGTTAAAATGGACAAGATTGCATCCATGAAATGTAGAGAGAATTGGAGTGGTGTTTCTCAAAAGTTAAAAGTTATAGTAGTGTTTCTCTATAGCCAGAAGTTTCAGTGGCGTTTACCCGATTAACCCTTACTTAAGCCGGCTAGTACATCTATGATATTATGGATTTTTTTCAGTTTTAGAAACATTCTAGAAACTTTTGCTCTGGTTATTTTGGTTTCTCTTCATGATTTTCCTTTTTTGGTTATCTTTTTTCCTTTTTATCATTTATTTTCTAGAAATTAAACATTTTTTAATTTTGAACTTTTTAAAATTTTAACCTTTTCAAAATCTGAACGATTTTTAAAATCTGAACATTTTCAATTCTCTCAAAGATTTAACATTTTCAAAATCTGAACATTTATAAATTTGAACATTTTCAAATTTAAACATATTTAAATTTTTAATCTTTTTTTTTTGATTTCACCAAAAAAATCAAACAGAAGGAACCGAAGTAGTAGCGAACAAAAAAGGTTTGCGATTCCAAGCCAGTCCGAGATAGTTAGTTGGGTCGGCCCATCCGGATCGCGGTTTAGGTGATGCCTCCTTAAGGAATGCAACAAGCGCCGAATAGGGTTCCCCACCTCAGGTGGCCACTTCATCATCTTAGCTTGCTTGACATGTTCTTAGTTCGTCCTTTTTTAAATATTACCAATCTATCAATAAACATCAACAAAAGTAAAAAGAGATATAAAAGTAACAAAGTTATAAATAGGCTCTAGGACCACCTAGCGATGACTACAAATACTAGCGCGAGCCGAAGCCGCATCGTCGTCCCTTCATCACCGGTGCCGGGCAGAACTTATCGTAGGAGAGCTTGTTGTAGTAGACTGGGGAAAATTATCTTGCTAAGCCCCCAAAGGGCTAGCACACTGGAGCATCAACCATCGCGAATAATGATAATCGTATATCGGCAGAGACTGGCCTGAACAACACCAACGAACAAAAAAACAGACTAGATCCCAAGAGATCCGCTGGACAGACGATTCCATGAGCCCTACTTTAGCATTAAAGGCACCGCCTGAGTGAGAATCGGATGGTAAGGACTTTATTCTGATTTCAGGACACCTAACCATCCTGAATAAGAGACTGAAAAAAGGGTAAATAAAAAACAAAACCCTTCCAGCTAGCGAGGAACCGTGGTCTACCACATCTCCAAGGCCTAAGAAAACTGGAGACGAAGCGGACCAACGACGTCGTCGGCAAGGGGCCGGAACACTAGATAGGTTTTGAGATTGTCTCTCTTTCTCTCTCACGTACCGATTGTTCCGGCTTTGTTGATTTAAAGCCAAGAATAAAATTCCTTTTATGTAAAAAATATTAGGAACACACTACACCATTACAAACTAGAGTTCCACCAATGCATATGAACCATTATTAAAAATGAGTAAACATGGTGGCCGAAGCCGATGGGCTGAGGCCAAAAGCGAGCGTCTCAAGGCATAATTCCAAAACAAAGTGTTCCGCTCCTGCTGTGATCCGCAAGGAGGAAACTTATTGCTACTAGTTGGAAAACCCCAGTGTTCCTCTCCTTCCAGATTGCCCAGCCCTTTTGAGTTCACTCCTCGGTGCATAGCCAAGGGATGAGTTTCTCCATCTCTAGCTCAATGCGCTGCTTCCGTAACGATGCTAAGTTGGCTAACCTAGTAGTTCGAGCACGAACTAGAGCATATGCATCAGTAATGGCAGGGAATCTCTGCTCATAAGGACGCACACAAAGACCTCCTCAAAATCTTCTTCAGTCACACCTGCGAACCACCAGTCGTCGAGGCCCTTCCATTCGCCCAATCTGTTTATATATCGCCGTCCAATGGCCTCTTCCAGCAAGCC
Organism: Avena eriantha; assembly: GCA_910589775.1. Taxonomy (NCBI): domain Eukaryota; kingdom Viridiplantae; phylum Streptophyta; class Magnoliopsida; order Poales; family Poaceae; genus Avena; species Avena eriantha. Next base: position 466,587,636 of record OU342740.1, read on the forward strand.
CTGTTCTCTGAGAATGTTGAAGACGTTGAACCAGGGCACCAACCTCGCGTCGACGCTACACCGGAACACGCTCCAGCACCGCTCGATGGCGTCCACCACCCACCCGGCCTCCCTCGTAATGAAGTCCACGGTGCGGCGCATCGTCTTCTCTGATCTGGAGACGAGGAAAAGAGGGCGGCAGGGAGACCACCATGCTCGCCACCTGCCTGGTCGAGAGACCGCGCGACTTGAGCATTTCCACCTTGGCGGTGAAGTCCTGCCGGCACAGCGGGTGGCCTGAAACAAGGGCGAGACGGAGCATGGACATGCCCTCTGCGAGCTCCTTGGCTCGTTCCACCATAGCCTCGAGCTCCTCCGGGGTCGCCGTGAACAGCCGGGGCGCGCCAGGATGAAGGTCTTGTGGCGAGAATCATATATAGTCATCGAACTTTCTGATGCGCCGCGCGTTGGGCCCCTGACCACGTCCCAGATGCAGTGGTCGAGCTCGAGGATGCCGGGGTGTTCCTTGAGCACGGTGAGCAGAATTCGGGGAGAGACACCGAACATGGCCATGAGAAAACTGAGGCGCTCGTAGTGGAGGTGGCTGATGAGGAGCATGGGGCAGGCGGTGACGAGACCGGTGATCACGTCAGGTCGCTGGTGCTTGTATAGAAGGCCCACTCGGTGTCTGATACGGCTCTTTTCTTGACGCCGATATTGCGAAGATCGGCGACGCGCGGGGCAAGGATTAATTCTGTCGATGCTGGACCGGAGAAGCTTCGGTTGCCTGGCGACGGCGCAGGCGGCGGAGAGGCGCAGGTCGTCCATGAGGAATGCGCGGACGACGGCGTCGGCATTGGAGCGGGACTCGACGTACTCCGCGGCCTCGCAGGCCTGCGCTGGGGTGAGGCCCCAAGTGGATACCAGAGAGTGGAGGGGGCGTCACGGAGCGCGGGGCGTAGGAGACGGAACATCACGGCGGCGCGGGCCCTCGTATGCATGCGACGTACGGCAGTCGGCACCGATTAGATTTAGCTACAGTACAACGGATCCCTGCATACGCCTAGCCCCTACCCTCACCTCTATAACCTCCTGCACCTATTCTTCAGCGTGTAACGCACATAAATTGTTGAGCTAATTAGCCACAAGTTTTGGCTATCAAATTCACAACTTTTACGGAGCTATACCCGGATTTGTGGTTACCGCGGTGAGCCGGCGACTGAAAAGAGTAACCCTATATCTACACACTAAGTTATCAAGACGTGAGTTAGCAGCAAACCTCGGCATAAAAAACCGGCCAAGCCCGCTGCCCGACCCAAAAGGCCCAACTGGGCCAGGCCAAAGTGTGCCGTCAGGCCAGGCTCGGGCCTAGCATACAGGCAATTTAAGGCATGGTCAGGCCGACCCGAAACTATTTGGGCTTTTTAGGTTACGGACTGGGCTTAGACTGGAATATGTGCCCGACGGTCGGGCTGGACCGGGCCTGTCTCAAGCTGGGAAATGCCCAGCTATATATAGTTAAAAGCAACTTTATCAAATCTCGCAAAATGGGTAACTAAACGCTATTTGCGGTAAACCTAAAATGTTTTTATGGCATGCCTTAGTGTCCGTCTGAACATATTTATGAAAACTCGTCTTGAAAAAGTAAAAGTAAAACCAAATATTCATGATTTTAGATAACCTGGTGCATTTACAATAGTTTTCACTTCCATTTTACTAAGCATTAACAATAGTTTCCAGTAATCAATACTAGACAAAAAAAAATTAATACTCAACATTAGAAAATAATTTTCAAATTTTTAAAAGTTTAAAACTTAAATCTTAAATTGACAATGTTTCTAACCTAAAGTATGTGCTATCATATAACAATTGAACAAGTACTAATTAAAGATCACCAAAAGTATGAATGAAATGCCACATGATTATTAAGCATTCTGTAGGATTTTACCATCACCACCACATTTGTCACCACGGCCGCTAGCCGAAGCACCACCAACTGTTGTTACCACGTCATTCTGTAGGAATTTTTCGTATAAACCATTCTTAAGTGTAACTATCCAGACTGAAAAACATCAAGCAATTACTGCCAAAATTTCTAGTGAAATCTGAATTTGAAAATTTTCCAGAAAGAAATAGTGATCCTTCGAAGTTCCTTCTTTTTAAAACGAAGGTCGCATCCATTAATTAAAAAGAAGGTGTCTAGTTTTTTATAGAAAAACTGGACAAAATACCTACTCCAAACAGATGGAGTGCAACACAACGGGCAAGCCCACCCAAACACTAACAACACAAGGACAAACGCTCACATACATAGACAACAAAAACCTAAGAAAAGATCCACATAGCCACACGAATGAACACACCAACCACGACACTCCTACTTCGTGCCGACAAAGATATGTCAGGACAAAAGGGAACAACCATCAAGCAACCGCAGATGCATTTCCAATAGCACACCTCTTGTTGCTTGATTCTCTTTCCCCAAAGCTGATTTTGGTCTAGCACCATCTCTCATGGACTTAATCTTAGACCCAATCGATTTGTTGGATCTAGGACATGCAATAGCCAAGGTGACAAGAAAGTCACAAATCTTTGACGATGACACCTCCAGGCAGAAGAGTCAAAACTCCTGACTTATCAACCGCGTCACCTATGGGAACCACAAACCTGCAGGACTCAGGCGAGAGACATACTGCAACGTCGACATCATCACTCTTCTGGGAGCCAAGCGCCTGAGCCATGATCAAGGCCATGCCCTCACAATCTGAGGCAGCCGACAGAATAGGTAGTGACAACGAGCCATGGGGAGAGAAATAGCCATAGAGTTGCTCATCATCAACCACATCCGACTTCTACTCAGAGGAGGCAAGCACAACCGAATCCTTCGAAGTCCTATTGCACCCACAAACCACATGATAGAGCATCTCCACCGAAAGCCCCAATAGCATCCCCAATATCCCTATTGGGGTGCCGACCATGGTTTGGGCTCCCAGATGTGCTCACAGTATGTTGTCAGCTATTTTCGAGGCCTAATAAAACAACCGCCAACCCTAGTCGGCCCCAAACCACAGGCGCGGGGGCGCCGACACCTCGTTCCATGTTGGATTTTTCCCGCGGGCCCCGTTGTCAGCCACGAAAACCCTAACCCTACTCCTTTTTTATCAATCCCCCACCACTTCCCCTCCCCCAATTTCATTCCCGCCTGCTGCCACGACTGTCCGTGCCCAAAAGACCCACACCTCGCCATCATTGCACCGCCATGCTTGTCTCCAGGAAGCCGCGCAAGAAGAGGACATTGAGAAGCCTGACTAGATGACGAGCGTCGCTTGGGATGAGGAGCTCTCCCGCCGCAAGTATGTGACCATTGACCGGTGGTCACGCCACACCGCCACTGTGGCGAGGAAGGCATCGTTGGTGGAGGTGGAATTGTCCGCCATCCAGTTCGAAGGTGGAGGATGTGGCTTTGGCGTCCACCGACCGCAACACCGTCTTCTCCCCATTACAGTCGGCAGGGGCGGTAGCAAAGGCCTCAGCCTCGACCTCAACACCACCATCTGCACTGAGTCGCTTAACATGCGGTGAGTTCTGCTCAATCTTAGTGGCATGGATGTCCTCCACGTGACCGATGGTGTCTAGGCGTAAAGCCCAGGCCGCTCGGTCGCATGTTGTTTGATGGCGATGATGCCCACCGTGTGTTCGATGGTATGAGCGGCATGCGCTACGACGCCGATGAGGTGCGCACGTGAAAGGATAGGGATGTCTGTGCCGACGTGCAGCTCCTCCATGGGAATATGTTCCATCTTTGCACCTTGGAGAACATCTGCAACCATATTTCAAGTCCTGGGGCAAATACAGAAAACGACATAGAATTAAAATTCAGAGCTAGGAGGGATTTTATCTCCCAGAACAGATGCCCATTTAGCAGTCGAACTCGTTCCCACTTGTTCCCTGTACGAGGTTATGAGCATGAGATTCCAGTTCAATATTCACTATTCCGCATAGTCCAGTCTTGTGCGGCCAACAGAGGTGTATCAAGACGGTGCATCGGCCAACATGAAAGGCTTAAGGTGGAGGGATATAAGGAAGCCATGCAAGCGGGCAGTCCGGCGGATAGTCCGCGGACGACCGGAGTGTACGCAAAGCTCTGAAACACATTAGTTTAGGAAACGAACTAGCGAGCAAGGACAAGCATGCATGCTCTCGTGGACGTCCGCCTACAAGTGATAAGCAATTTGTGGGTGAGTGGAGCGGAAATAGCAAGAAGAAATTTTAAGGATCAAAACAAGCACGGGAATGTGAGAGGGACAGAGGTCCAGGTTGATCTCACGAGGAGCTAGATTTTGACGAGAAAACAAGATCAGAGCGGCCGCCGCCTTCAAACCAAGTCTCTAGAGCGAGGCCATAGTCGATCAACTGAGGAAGGCAAGGGTTTCGCTGAAATGTTGGATCACTTGCTCCGTTCAAGAATAGCTAGACCGCGAGGGCCTTTGGTCATGCGCTCTCCATCCTAATGGGCTGCCAGTACACAAACCTTCACATAATTCAAATTGGAATTTTTGGGCCCCACTAATTTTTGGGCCCTGTGCGGCTGCTCGGGCCGCACTTCCATGGGCTCGAGCCTATTCAAGGTCGACGGCTATCATAAAAAAATAAGCTCGGGTATAGAGATAATCGAGACTCGCAGAGACGAAGATGTATTTCCGTATCTCTTACAAGTAAGATACATTACGTTGGAGCGGTGTGTGATTTCACGAAGGATTTCTCAACTCCAGGAAGGCTCACATTTTTATCCGAGTCTATCCCACGAAGGAATATGCCCTTTTATTATGTCTAGCTTTTCCTCCACTCCAAAAATGGCAAGCTTCACAACCATTTCACAAGCTCCATGAAGGAGAAACCAGAGTCTCTTCGCAATCTTCCACAAAGAGGACACCATGACACCAACCGTCAAGACAATTAGGAGGTCACCCTTCCAAGAGTAACAAGCTCACGATATCTCACTCGAACCAATCAAAATGGAGAGTTCAACACTTATGCAAGAATACAAAACAAGAACACCAAGTGTGCTCAAATCCTACCAAAGTACCAAATTTTAGGGAGGAATTAGAGGGGAACATAAATGGAGAAAATCAACCAATGACTTTAAGATCTAGATCCAAGGGGTTCCCCTCACTTAGATGAGGAATTGATTTGTGGGGATTGTAGATCTAGATCTCCTCTTCCGAAAGCCCTAAAAACATGAAAGAATCATATGAGGAAAGGGAGATGAAGCAAGCTCAAGGGGAAACAATGGAGGTCAAAAACGTGCTCAAGAACAATTGGAAAACCTTGGGGAAGAAGCCCCTTTTGTAGGAGAAAACAAATATACATGTTGGGTGCATTCTGCGCCAAAACCGGCAATAAGTATGGCAACGCCGGATGGATCGACGCTATGTCTGGTGGACCGGAACCTAAGCTGGAGGAACCGGCGGCAGGTCGGGCAGACCGGAGTGTAGGCCGGAAGAACTGGCAACCGCCGGAACGGTTGGTGACCCACCGAACCACCACACAAAGGGCGATATCGATGAGCGCATGATCAGATTGGCGAAGGCCGAACGTTTTGGCGGCCACTCTGGCGGTGCCCGGACTCCTGTCGATTTTGCAGACAAAAAAACAACGATGACGAAAACGGTGATAACTTTTGCGTATGAACTCCGATTTTAGCAAACTTGGGCTTTTTGGAAATATTTAGAAAGAGCAAGAGGTAAAATACCAAAAAAGGATATGCATGAAACCTTTCTAACCGAAGAACCGATAAACCTCCAAACTCGAAAACGCAATAGATATGCATACGAATTTTGTTTTCAATGAACTTGGGCTTGTTGAAGGGCTGGTAATAAGCTCAAGAAACTCACATAGAGAAACACCAAAAAGCAAAAAAATGGGAGATGCAAAGTATGCAAAGGATTGAGCTTCCTAAGACGATGTGATCAAGTTACCCAACCGAAAGTCCCTCTTGATAGTGCGGCTATCTATCCCATAACCTGGTCCCCTAAAAACCACCATGAGACCGGTAAAAGGAAAACCTAGCAATATCTGTAACACCCTAGCATTAGAGCTTAGAAATAAGCTGAACACAGGTGTGTGCATTGCATTCATGCATAGAAAATCCGGATAATTTTCACGCTTTTAAATAAAACTTGTCAAAGTGATTGAAGCTTCTCTTAACTTGGTGGAACTTAAGTAGATCATCAAGTTGATTGCGATAAGTTTAAATATGACCTTTGCTAAAACCTTATCTTTGGGTAATATAATTTGATCTTGTAACTATCTCGGTGAATTACGCTCTTAGTTAATGCCTGGATGAACGAAAGTGGTTAAAATAGTACGGTGGGGCCCAGGGCCACTCACGGTAGACCTTTCGGCCGTCCTAACCACTTTCAGTCAACGGGACAAGAACGAGCGGCGTAATCGGCAGGCGAAGGGATCAAATACATACACAAATGAGTATGTATGCAAGCCACATACAACAGTATATCAGAGCCATTCCATCTAAAAGAAATAGAAATATTGCAACGCCATACGGCAAGATCCAAATGTCCTGGATAGATATAATAATTTAGGATAGCTCCTCATACATCACACATCAGAGTATCAGACGGAAGCGGAAAACAAGATCCGAGTACGGATAAGAAGCAAATTGGCATAAGATGCCCCATAAATAAACACATCCCGCCCACAGATCACACGGATCCCCGTTCCCGGAATCTCTACACCAAATGATCGTTGCCAACATCATCTGTCTCTTCCACCCAGTATCCATCTTGCGGGTACACCTGTTCATCTGAATCAAACAATTTATCGTGTGAGACCCTAGGGGTACTCAGCAAGTCTTTATGCCACTAAAGGGGACACAACCTGGGGTGACGCAATTGCAGCAAAAGATAATACCTAACAATTCTATCGAGTCTCGCTAACCTTCCGCCTAACCAATGATAGACGGAAGTCCGTGAATTAAGAACAACAGTTATAACAGTATAATTAACAGATCCATCCTCCTCCTCGCTTACCAACGAGGAAGCGGACGAACAACCCCCATCATCCGTTGGCAGTTTTTATTAACCATTCCATGTGTATTGCACTATTTACTAGTCAAGTACTTAGTCAAATTGAAAGCGGTACTTTAGTTATACTTGTCTATGATCGAGAAACTGTGCTCCAAGTCGTCCATAACCGCGGACACGGCTTTCAGAAAGATTTACCCTGCAGGGGTGCACGAATAGCAACACACACTCGATCAACCTCGGAAAAACCAAATCAAAACCCAACGAGGCATTCACGACAAAGCAATCACAGGATTCAGAAATATTTCAGGGGGCCACCCCATTAAGCTACCCGCAACGAAGTTGGCCGGCTCCGAGACGGACCCAAGGTTTGTGTGGACGGCGGTAAACGACTGGGAACCCGAAAATGAGACTGGGCTTGTCGATACAGCGAAAACGTGTCACGAACCAAAACAGTACAGGTGCTCCTCGCACAATCTTAAATAAAGCAGTAACATGGCATAAGTACAGAATAGTAATAAAGCCCCAAACTAATTATGGCCCCAAGAAATAAGAATGAATCAAGATCTGGCTCAGGGGGGTCCATAGGCCTCCCGGATGTGGATAGTGCGAATAGTCAAGGAACAGGAATCAAGTACTCGGGGTCCTACGGGACACAAGTGAGCATGAAAAACCAAATAGCAGATATTGCTCACCGGTGCCTCTTTCATTAGTTATCCCATTACTACTCAGGTTATGTTGTTTAGGTACCTCGTTATCCATCCGACACTCACATACCCTACTCATGCTTTTCTACGACTCGCATGGCTCAAACAACTCCTGTAGTAATGGCTCATGGGACCGGAACAGGCTTAATGTGGTTTAAAAATAAAGGCTATGCAGTACTTGGGATTCAATTTAATGCAATCGCGACTCAATGATGCAAGAATAAGATAGAGGCAATAGGTACTGTATGTATGCAAGCATGTGGTAGTGCTTGCCTGGCAGCTCAGTTGAAGCGAGAGATGGATCTGGGTAATACTCCTGTGATTCCTGATAATTCTCCTGCTGGGCGTCTATTCGAAGAAGAACCAAACAAACAAGGGCCAACATAAATAAAGTGCGCAAGCATATAAATTGAAATGCAACAAGCAACCAAGCATGCCATGATGAATGATGCACAATTTGCATGGCATTTAAGTAGCATGGCAAATGTGAGGTGTGGATACAAGAAATAAAGCACTTTAATATTTATTTGCCCAAGTTTTATTGTTATAAACAGTTCAGAATTTAGATGTTGACATGATGCATGCTTCAATTCAGAACAAGGACTGCATAAATAGAACGGGCTCGTCGCGCTGATCGATTTAGACATATTATTTGTCAAATTTGGAGTTATAAAACAAAAGTTATTAATTAAATAAAGAAAAGGGCATTTTCTTGTAATTTTTAATCATCTCGAAAATTAAAGTGTTCAAAATTTATTTTGAAGTGCATATTTGGATTCCTCACATTATTCTGATTCCAAAACATATATTATATGTATTATTTGGATTTGTATTTTAAAAATTATTTGAATCTGAAAAGAATAATTTAAAATAATTTGGAAAAGATTTGAATTAAAACAGACTCAGAGAAATACTTTTTGCACCCAGGCAAAGTCAGACCCAGTCACTGACGGGTGGGCCTGCGCGAACTGGGGCCACGCGCGCGAGACACACTTTTGCCACGCGGGCTCTGGCTAGCCGCTGACGCTGACAGGCGGGACCAGCGGCGGAAGGCCCACGTGCCAGCGAAGCGGGAGACAGGGGCTGACAGGTGGGTCGCCGGCTGGACCGCGGGTTGCGGCCGGGAAAAGCCGAGGGGTTTTCTGCAAAGGTGCTAGCGCGGCTGACAGGTGGGGCTGAAAGGAGCGCGGGTCGCAGTAATCAAAAAGGGGAGGGGCTTTTTGCAAAACGACCACGGGCCCGGTACTGTTTATCGTTTTCCTCCGTCTGACGCGAATCCGGCGCGCGGCGCGGGGCGGGGGTTCGATCCTGGGACGCGGGAGTCCGCGCTGAGGAGGCTAGCTAGTGCGGCGATGCTAGGGAAGCTGCTAGGAGGTGGCTCGGGCGCTAGGTAAGGTGTGCGCGGCACGGAAAAGCTTGCAGACTGCGACGACGGCGTGCACGGCGGGCGCTCGACAAAACGACCGGCGACGCTAGACCACGACGAAGAAGAGGAGGTTGTCCGGGAGAGGGAGGGGCTCACCGCGGGTCGCCTGGTGGTGTCGGATCGGCGCGAGGGGCTGCAGAACGGCGAGGTCGCTGGCGCTCCGATGAACTAGGGTTTCGGGGACGACGAGGGTACTGGCGGCGCGGGGGAGCTTCTCGTCCACGTTGGCGGGGTCGGGGTGGTGCAGGGGGGTCCTCTCGGTCTTCCAGGCCTCCTCCAGGTCGAGCACGACGGCTGGGACGCAGAGGAGCCGAGGTAGCTGGCGGCGAACGGCGGCAGGTGGCAATCGCCGGGGAGGAAGAAGGGGAAGGAGGAGGGCGTCTCGGGGTGGATCTGGGCGAGGCTAGAGACGTGAGGAGGAGGGGAAAGTGAGAGGGAGAGGGAGGAGAGGCAGGTGGGCACGGCAGGGAAAAGGAGCTCGGGCTTTGCCCTTTTCCCTCCTCGAGCACGTGCTCGGCCGGCTGGGCTGGCTGGGGCTGGTCCAGGGCGAGGCAGGGAGGCTGCAGGTGGACCAGGCGGCGGGGTGGCTTGTGGGGCTGGCTCGGCAGAGAGAGAAAGAGGGTAGGGGCTCGGTTAGCTCGGGTTAGTTAGGGCATGGCTAGGGTTAGGGTTAGACTTAGCTAGGTTAGAGAGAGGAGGGCTGGGGTGGTGGGTCAGGTAGAGAGAGGGTGGCTTGGTGGAGAGAGGGGCTTGGCATGGAGGCCAAGCTAGAGAGAGAGAGAGAGGGTTAGTAGAGATTAGGGTTATGAGAAGAAAATAGATTAAATAGGTTTGATTATTTTTAAGTATAAAGATTGTAAATTTTGTGTAAGAGGCCAATCCAAGAAGAACTAGAAAGGCTTGATCGTGCATGGACTAATGTAGAGAAGAAACTAGAAAGAAAGAAGAAGAAAAGAATTAGGTGGAATAAGGCTCATATGATCATATATGTAGAAAAAGAATGAAATAAAAGAAAAGAAAGAATGTGGTAATATCATCCCAAGTGGAGCATGGTGGAGGCTAGAATGGTCATGAGGTGGAGGTGAAAGAATTCCAAGAAAGGGAAAAGAAAAGAATTGAGGAAATAGCCTCATGTGGTCCATGCATGGAGAAATGATAAAAATAAAAGAAATAGATATAGATGAGGATATGGAATGGTGGAAGGAAAAGAGATGACCCATGAAGTAAAGATCCACTTAAAATAAAGGAAAACCAAAGGAGCAAAAAGGTGGTGGAAAAGCTTGCATGGCCCATGCAAAAATAATAATACCATTATTTAATTTGTGACAACAATAATAATATGATGGCATTAATCTTATGCATTTCCAAGAAGTGGAATAAAACCAAGCAAAGAATTTAGAGGATTTAATCCACCCCAACTACATGAGCTAGAATTAAAAAGTCACAAGAAAAAGAATTACAAGCTCATGGTGAAGGGATGGTGGAATTATAAAGTGGTGGAAGAGAAAAGTGGTGGAATGGAAATAAAAGATATGCCCCCAACTCAACTTGGGCATTTAGACAATATATCGACAACCAGATACAAAATCAAGAGGCAAATACAATTTATAATGCATGTGAGAGAAGAACCAAAAGAAAAAGGAGTTTTTATATGATGCTCAAATGCAAGGTGGCATGATGACATGAGCATGATATAATTATGATGCAACAATAATATATGTGGAGTAGCCAATATCTTACTAGGACAAGTAGCATTACAATTGTTAGACAATTGGGGTGCTACAGATCTAAGGGTAGATCAAATGTAAGAAAACTAAGACACAGCACACTATTTAATAAGGAGTACTTGATCTTCTAGAGATTATTACATGGTATTTCATACCACAACTCAAGGATGAATACTTAATATTCTAAAGATGATATCAAGGTATTATCTACCACAAACCCTGAATACCAAGTTAAGGATATAACTTAAGTAAAGAAACTCTATAATTAAATCTTGATACACTTGTTTGCTATATTTGTTACTACCATGAGAATCATGGTAGTTTCTAAACATTTACTCTTATTACAAATAGAGTAGAAAGGAAAGTCAAGCCAAGACCATCCATTACATAACCTTAGTGTCATGTTAATATATGACCATCCTATTTAACCAAATCCTAGTGTCTATTGATCATCAATGTGTGTGATCAATTCTTGACCTAGAACTTATTGACTCATAGCCTTTGACCTATTGTGTTGAGATTTCAAATACCTTAAGTAAATTAATCTGAAGGAAGAACTAGACATGGTTGAGTGTACCATCATTAATGGAATGTGATCCTTAGTGGAGATCAAACCATTTGATGTTGGAGGAGTTAACTCACTACTGAGTTAACTAGAAGCAGTATTTAAACCAGGAAGTAAGTAGGGATCATGGAGCTATGAGAAAGCTAGTAGTATTAGTACACTAGATAACAATCTTGTTAGGACAAGTGGGTATAGACTTAGAATAAGCTTGCTTAACAAGATAAGTCTATAGAGAGACAAATACAAGTTTACTACTTAGTGAGTATAGAATTTGATCAAACAATGAGAAGCCTAAGCTTTGTATGATCAAAGGATGGTGGTCATTATTCTCAAGTCACTTGAGAATAGATGATTAGGTGTTGAAGAAGAGTTATGAATATACCAAGTTAGGCAAGTCCTAGTAAGCTGAATCATCTAGCTTGATCATTAGAAGTCAAGCTAGAGTATGATGAAGTATTTGATGAGTTGTATGGAGTAGTTGGAGGCATAGTAGCTTAACCAAGCTAATATAAGGACAACTGGTATTATGGGAGTTGTACTAAACCTGTTTCAAAGGATCGATCTCCTTTGTTATGTATAGTGAGGATTGTAGTCTTGCAAACCTTGGAAGTAGTTGCAAGATGAGGTTAAGGAAGTTAATAGATGGAGTTAGCAGTAGCTACGTTGATAGGTGCATCAATGGTAGTTAAATAAGAGGAGTTATATACTAGGAGTAAGGATGGAGTAATGTTGAAGTGGCATGACCATGTCATCATATGATGATGGTATGGTGGAGTCAGATGATTGTCTTATTCAGGAAGATATGATCTTTGTGAATAAGATAAGAGAGGTTTATAGAGTATATTTAGGAAAGGAATTTCTTATCTAAAGATAACCTTGGTGAGGTATTAAGGTAAGGATTCTGTAGAAACCTTAACCAAGATCATATCAACATAAGACTAGAATCATGTCTACCTCTTTATTTAAAATCCTTGAATAAAGAAAGTAGTTAAAATAATTCCTATCTTTAGGCAGCCAATGGATAGTATCTCTTAGTCAAGTGAAATGTCTAAGAGATAAGTAGAAACCAGATGAGTGTTTACAGATGAAAACCTTGCTTGCTTAATTATCTTAAACCCTAACTAAAAGTGTTGTGTGGTAATTCTAAATTTTACAAACCAAGTAGAATTGGATTTGGTGAAATCACCAAATATGGAGGACCATGAAAACTAAATCACCCTATTATGAACCACAAGACTTAAAGTATTATAATATATATATGAAATCTAATATAATACCAAGTGTGTATAGAATGATAAAATCATCATTAGCCCTTTATAATTCTTACCATGGTAATTATCATATTGAAAATTGAAACCATTTTTATAAGGTTTTTTCTATAGAAGGAATAAATTTCTAAAGCCTAAGTCTCATTTGTTCTAATTAATAAAAGAACCTCTCATATAGTTGTATTTTCTTTTGATACAACAAAATTAATACAGGGGAATTGGTTATAGTGAATCTTTACACTATTCTGAATATTCTACTAGAATTTCAAATGATTAAACCTTGTAGAAATAAAAGTGCAAAATAAATTGTTAATAGAAAAGAAGGCAGAATATAAAGACAGAAAAAAGGGAAAAGACTAGAACAGAAGTCTCTGGCCCGTGGCCTAATTCTCCTCGTGTTTATTTGTCGCTCACGTGTAGCCCCAAGCACAATTAGCTTACTGATGACCCACAAGTATAGGGGGTGTATCGCAGTATTTTCGAGGGAAGTGAAACCCAATTTATTGATTCGACACAAGGGGAGCCAAAGAATATTTATAAGCCTTAACAACTGAGTTGTCAATTCAGCTGCACCTGGAAACAATCTTGCTCACATCAGTTTATCAGTAGCAATAGTTTTGTAGTAGGAACAGTAAAATAACAGAGCAGCAAAACAAAGACAGTAGTAACAAAAGCAGTAAACAGTGGATTCGAGTGCGGTAGGCATAGGGATGGATGGATGGACGTTGCATGGACAAGACAATTCATAGAGCAATTAGAACATAGGGCAATTGAAGATAAATAAGATAAAGCACCCAAGTACTAGACAATCCTAGGCATGTGTTCCATATATAGTCATACGTGCTCGCAATGAGAACTTGCACAACATCTTTTATCCTGCCAGCCCGTTTGCAGCGGGGCCTCTAGGGAACTACTAGCAATTAAGGTGCTCCTTTTAATAGAGCACCGGAGCAAAGCATTAACACTCCGTGGACACATGTGATCCTCACATCAAAGCCTTTTCCTTCCGGCTACCCCGATTTCTGTCACTTCGGGACCATAGGTTCCGGACAACGACGTGTGTATACAACTTGTAGATAAGACCCAAACAATACTATCATGATGAATCAATAAGTTCAGATCTGAAATCATGGCACTCGGGCCCTAGTGACAAGCATTAAGCACAACAAGTCGCAACAAAGTCATAAAGCACTAATAAAAGATACTAGGCACTATGCCCTAACAATCTGATGCCATTACATGAACAATCTCATCCAATCCCTACCATCCCCATAGCCTACAGCGGGGGATTACTCACTCGTAGATGGGGGAAACATGGATGGTCGATGGAGAAGCGATGGTGATGATGATGATGGCGATGATCTCCTCCAATTCCCCGTCCCGGCAGGGTGCTAGAACGGAGTTTCTGGTGCTGTTTCGTGGAATCTGGTGGTGGCGGCGGAGCGGAACTCCTTCTGGAAAAACGTCGAACCCCTCGAAGTTTTTAGGTCAGAAGGCTTCTTATAGGCGAAGAGAGAGGTCGAGGGGGTGCCTGGGGCCACCACACCAGGCCTTGGCGCGGCCAGGCCTAGCCCACGCCTGGGGGGTGTGGCCAGCCCCTGGCCCTCCTCCGTCTCGTATTCTGGCTTCGTGAGTCTTCTAGAAAATAGGCACTTTTGCTTTTGTCCCATCCAATTCCGAGAATATTCATTTTCTGACTTTCCTGGAACCAAAAACAGCAGAAAACAGGCAGCTGGCACTATGGCTCTTGTTAATAGGTTAGTCCAAGAAATCATATGAAAAGTACTCCAAAGTGTGGATAAAACACAAGAAAGTGGATAAAAACAAGCATGGAGCATCAAAAATTATAGATACATTTGCAATGTATCACTTACTCATCCATCGCCCAACATCAGCCCAGCACCAACCCAGGTCATCTCCATCTCTCTCACTGTCACGCGGGACCCGAGGAGGACCGCGGGTTGAGACAAAGAATTGCCAAGGGGTTTTCTACAAAGTTGACATCGTCGTCATCCTCATGCACACAGAGTGCTCGCTGGAGCAACCCGCCGCCGTTTGATGTTGTTCGCCGTCGTCAGCAGTGCGTTGCGATGCGCGCCGCCGCTATCTGCACAGATAAGAAGGACACGCTGAAGCCTCTCCGAGCTCATCCTCATCCACTCTTGCTCGCTCTCCATCTCTCTCTATCTCCATTCCCCACTTGGCCGAGACCTAGCTCGCCGGAGCTCTGAGATGCCGCCGTTCCCGAGCTTCCTTTAGAATTATGAGAACAACATTAGATTCTCCTCGATGTCCTTGTTCTCCCAAGCCAGCTCATGGAAGCTGGAGAGCTCCCAGACGACTCAATCGACACCTCACTGCCGCCACCATTCACCAGTGTTCCTCGTCGATTCCTGTCATCATCTGCTTCACCGACCGCACCACAGCGTTCATGGTGAGTCACTGAATCTTCTAGTACCCTCCTCGACTGCCCTTTCGCTTTGAATCATTCTTGCATCGTAATCCGCCGTCGGTCGCCGCGGTTCATCGTCGTCGGAGCCACTCCGGTGACCACTTCCTGGCGGCATGCCCATAGATCGATTCGCCTCGTACTCCTCGTTCCAACACACCACTTCACAACCACGCACGCGCTCGCATACCTCGCCACCGATGACCATCCGGTGGTGGTTGGCGAGGTGACGTCACACTCACGTCACGTCTACGTCACCACCCGCCCAGCCAGCCAGTTTGACTCGGTCCATGCCCATGTGGCATGTGACGTGGCGGAAGCCCCACCAGTCAGTGGCTCTGGGTAAAATAAATTGGGTATAGAAAGTATTTTGTCCCGCGTAACAGGTGACGTGGCCACTGGCCCACATGTCTGTGACTCAGACTAGGTTCGGGTTGCTATAAAAAGACAATTCTTGTTTAGGAAATAGATTAGATAATATAAATTCGATTATAAATATATTTTAGGAATTTAGGAAAATATTTCAATCTTATAAATTAAATAACTTTTGTTTTATAATTCAGAAAAATGTATGTAATATATCAAAATGCTTAGAAAAATAAAATCTATATTATAAACTTATTATCAAATATTATTGTGTTAACTATTTAAATAATTATTATTTAATAAAGATTTAATAAGTAATAATACTTTGAAAATTAATATTTTAATATAGGTAAATAAGAAAAAAAATATACCAAAATTCTTATAAAAACAAAATCTACATTTATAAACTTGTTTCAATTATTTTTATATCACTTACCTAATATTTATTATTTATTAAGTGTTTATAAAGTGAATAAATTTATAAAAATCATATCTTATTATCTTAAATTCACAAAAATACTTATAATATACCAAAATGATCACAAAAATGAAATATACACACTAAAAAATATCAACTCATACTTTTGAAGTAAAATAAAAGGTAAAGGTCTAATAAATCTTATTGAAACCATTTTCTTTTATTTTAATTCATTAAAAATATATAAATCTTTACTATTGCCTTTAGTATTGTTTGTTTAAAATCTAAAAATGTAATAGCAAGTATATTAATGTTTAAGTGAAGTTTAAATAGGTCAAACCATTTTAAAATATATCTGCTAAAACTATCATCTCAAATTAAGGGTATTTTAATATTCCTCAAAAGATTTTATCAATTATAAAATCAACTAAAATAGTATATTGTTCATCACAAGAATCCTATTCACTTATAACTTTAATAAAATACCACCTCATTCAAGTAATAACATTTAAATTCTAACTTTTTGGAATGTTAAGGAGTAAACCATCTACAATGTGATGCCTTATTCAATACATGCAAATTTCCACTACTTATGTTATGATTGTTTAATGTAGTAATGTTTTCCTCTTTAATAATATTAGCTAATAAGAAAACCTTAAAGTGTTAGCCTTAAGTTTAAATACTTTTTACTTTGTAAAGTAATATTTTCCTCAAAGGTTGTTTTTCTTAAGAAACATTAAAAGTGATACTTGAACACTCCTTTGAAAGTTCTTATTGATTCTTAATCTTGTTTACGAAATATTTTAGATACCATGATCCATTTGAATGCTTTAGTATTGTATACTACTTGTTGTATTTACTTATTGTTTCACACACTCTCACAAGCCTTAATAAGATGCACAAGTGTGAATTTGTTATAAGAAACAACACATTCTATAAAACTCATTTCCAGCTTCCAAACTCTAAATTAGATACGACTATTCCGGGGATTCGCGTTTCTCAAATTGCATTACATTACTTATACATCGTTGCATCTTGCTTATTTAAACATTAGTCCTTACCAGACCAATGATGCTATTTACAGAATTTGGATCTTCTATTGTCTTGAAGACCGTGAGTGCATAATCTTGCAATCACAAAAGGCAACTTCACAACTTGCTCATGTCCTTTGATTATTTTCCATCAAATGCTTGTAACTCAAATGTTGTCATCACCTGCATTTCAAAAATGTCAGAAAACACTATTTTCATAATAATATGATTATGGATTATTTACCAGACGGTAATAATCTATTGATACCGTTCCAGTGGTAAAGGAACATAATATCTAGGACGTAACAACCAATGTCGCCAGTGATTCTAGCGTCGTATATTACGCGTCAACCATGAGACTTGGAATGGGACGGGAAAGTCAGATGTATCTTCTCCCTTTCGTATGGACGGATGACCTTATCGTGAGGCTGTTGATTTCTCGTGGAGTTCCAGAGAATCCAGCACATGGGTAGGACCCCTTAGTTCCCCTGGATCTAGGTGTATAGATTATTTGTGCATCTCTGACTGGGTTGAGTTCACCATAGCTGACGATGATCGCCAGACAGAGCTGCGTACGGAGTCTCTGAGTGGCTACCCAAAGAGTAACCGTGGTAGTTGTCTCGGGGAATCGTGCCTCATACGGGGTCGCGGAGAGGGCAGTACTGGCTTGGAACTTAAGTTGGGCCTCAAACCATGAAAGTTTGAACGGGGACATACTCCCGGCTGTGCAACAAAGCTTACGGTCTCTTGTGGGAAAAGTGATGCACCTCTACAGAGTGTAAGAATCGTGACATGTTACTCCATGTTTCGGGAAGGAGCTACGAACGCGGCAGGAAAGGAACCCCACGAAGGTTCTAGTCAACTTGTGAAGGCTGTCGGACATAGTTCTTAGAATAAAAACAACCTTTGAAGAAATGTTTATGAAAACCTACATTGCCTGCGACCTATGGTCTGTGGCTATAGAGATAGTGCATCATACACTCATTTTTAGTGAACTTGCTGAGTACGCTCTTACTCAACCGTACCTTCTTAACCTTTGCTAGGTTCTAAGCCATTGAAGACGACGTCAACATCAATTTCTGCTCAAGAAACCATTATCGACAACTCAAGTTCTTCAATAAAGTCAATGAAGTCAACATATACATCAGCTGAAGTGAAGATAAAGTGTCGGTTTAGATAAGAGTAGATTCTCTAGCCATAAAACCTATTTCTGTAGAGCATTGCAATAGCAGCAATGGCAAGCCAAATAGTTTAGATACTAGTCTTAGTTACTAGATAGTTCTGAGTTATTATTTCTGGTTCTTCTTTGTAAGAAGTTCTTTCTCTCTCTTTAACCTAGAGTGTTCTCTAGATCTTTTGTAAAGAGTCGAGTTGTAATTTATAGTCATGTCTTGGACTTGCTGTGTTTCTGTTGTACCACTATGAGGGATGTAATACTAGTGAATGGTGTTTCATTGGTGTTATGTCAACGACTATAGTGTACTACATCATGGAGTGTTTTGCTGGGTCACCGCAGTTGGTATTAGAGCATCTGCTTTGACCTTGGGATTAAAGCCCTTTTAGGATGATCTGTATGTTGGATAGTGACTATAGGATCTATCTTATCTAAACCAAGACTTGTGACGGATATCCACTTGAGGATAATCTTGTCACCCTTAAGTTGGATGTTCTTATCATCCTTCTTAAGGATTAATTATATGTATTCTCTAGAGAAACATCATTTTAGTATTGATCTAAATAGGTATAACACCACTAAGATATCTTAAGTAAGATAAAATATCAAGTAAGATTAGGACTAAGATTAGGATATCATGTGAAGTAGTATTAGTGATGGAGTCTATATTTAGAATCCCTGTGAAGTAGCGGAATCTTACCACTAGTTGATACCACTATACCCTTAAGTTAGACCATTAGAGTATGTATAGATACAATTGGAAGTAAATCATGTGGCATTTACTTGAGAATTCCATGTGATGGAATAACATTTTTGTGAAGAATCATTAATGGTAAGTTAAGAAGAAGAGTCGCCATGGTGAGTTTAGCTCTTTAATCATGATGACTAAGTAAATCTTAACAAGTTCATGGTGACAATAGCTCCGAGCCCATGATAAGTTTGTAATTAGGACCAGTACTTAGCAAATAATCTTGTAACAACAGTAAATAAAGAACAGTGTAGTTCTATAATAGAAGGCATAAGTGTCATAATATTACAATAATTTTTGGGATGAAGGTAGTAACTAGAATTTTGTTAGTAGTTTTGAGAGATCATGTGAGGATAGTCATGATAGAATAGAAAAATTAGTACTCTTTAGTAGTCCCAAAAGAAAAGTAAGAGGTTAGTCAGAACCAAAGTGAGACCACTTTGCTCAAAATTATCCTGTTGCACTTGAGCAATTTGGGTAAATGTTGAGTCAAAGAGTAGTTTAACCCTAAGTGCTAAGTATCACGGTGTAAACCTATAATAGGAGGTGTCATATACTACACAGCTAAGCCTGAATTCTAGAGATATTATACAACTACTATATTTCGGGCTTAGAATGATGTGTGTTATATGTACCACATTTGGATTTCTTGGTTTTTCTTGCATCTTCTTGATTGACTAGATCTGTGCATGAAGTTTGACTTGATGTGCAAATGCATGTTGCATCATCAAGTTATTACTTGATGTTATAGACCTAGATAGGAAAGGGAATTCGTGTAAGGGAGTGACGAGTTTCGAAGATCAAGTTGAAGACTTGCAAGAAGAAGGAAGCTAAATATAAGGAGTATCAACACTATTTTGAAGGATGGATCAACCCCAACTCACTATGAGATAGCAATAAGAAGGATTATTAGTGCAAAAAAAGGGGGAGAGCAACATGAAGAATGAGTTTAAGTTCTCTTAAGATAGGTGATGCTGCTAAGAAGCTAATGAAGTAGTTGTACCAGGTTCATGGAAGTATCATGAATAAGTGCAAAGAAGAAGTCTTGAAACAAAAGTGGTATTCAAGCTCTGACAAACTCAGAGAGGATGCCAGTAAGAAGTCAAAAACCGTAGGGTAATCCATACACCTAGGAGGATCCGTAGCTGGTATCCTAGCGGTTTAGCTAAGTAGGTCATCGTTGCGTAATTTAAGGAGTATAAAACTTGGCCTAAGTTAAGTTCGACCTAAGGAAGTATGAAATTAAAGATCGTGTTTCGAGACACTTTGTGAAATCGGGCTTACTAAAGCAAAAATGTCCAGAAGGTTAAAAGTAAGACATAGAGTGCCGGAAGATCCATTTCGGAGATCCATAATTGTGTGGATATACCGTAGATTCTTTCATGAGACCTTATATAGGTAAGATATAAACTAGACAAAGACCGATACCTTAACTATTGGGTATTATACATGCAGATTCGAGACCATTAGGAGACCCCAAGGGGGGAGAGTAAACAATAAACACTGAAGTGTTGTTGTCTAACTTTCTGACTAAAGGTTGGATAGAAGTACTAAGTTATGTGAGGTTAAGCCTTATTCTCATAAGGTTATAAGAAATCATCTGTATAAGAGTATTCTCTAGAGTATGTCGGGATGAATGAACAAAGTAGACATAACTGCTTAACCCGAGTACACTAGTTATAAGGGGGAAACAGCTGGTAAGTTATCCTTTAGTGTAAAGAGAGTATTCCAAAATAGACCGGTGTAGTGTAATAGGAAAACCGGATTGGAATGGACAAAATGTGTCCACAACCAATTCTAAAGAGAACTGTCAGGATATAATCCAAGGGATTATCGTAACAGAAACCATAGGACAAATTAGGAATGATAGTTCGAAGTTGCCAAGAATGAAGATGATTCAAGGAAACAGATCTGGATACGGGATATCACAATTATCCCCAAATTTGATCACAATGGAATTTGAGAAATGGTGTGATCAATACAAGTCAACTCCTGATTCCGAAACGCAAGAGAGTATGAACTTCGGGGACGAAGTTTATTTTAAGGGGGAGAGTCTGTAACACCCCAGCATTAGAGCTTAGGAATAAGCTGAACACAGGTGTGTGCACTGCATTCATGCATAGAAAATCCGGATAATTTTCGTGCTTTTAAATAAAACTTGTCAAAGTGATTGAAGCTTCTCTTAACTTGGTGGAACTGAAGTAGATCATCAAGTTGACCGCGATAAGTTTCAATATGACCTTTCCTGAAACCTTATCTTTGGGTAATATAATTTGATCTAAGGGTAGATCAAATGTAATAAAACTAAGACACAACACACTATGTAATAAGGAGTACTTGATCTTCTAGAGATCATTACATGGTATTTCATACCACAACTCAAGGATGAATACTTAATATTCTAAAGATGATACCAAGGTATTATCTACCACAAACCCTGAATACCAAGTTAAGGATATAACTTAAGTAAATAAACTCTATAATTAAATCTTGATACACTTGTTTGCTATATTTGTTCCTACCATGAGAATCATGGTAGTTTCTAAACATTTACTCTTATTACAAATAGAGTAGAAAGGAAAGTCAAGCCAAGAGCATCCATTACATAACCTTAGTGTCATGTTAATATATGACCATCCTATATAACCAAATCCTAGTGTCTATTGATCATCAATGTGTGTGATCAATTCTTGACCTAGAACTTATTGACTCATAGCCTTTGACCTATTGTGTTGAGATTTCAAATACCTTAAGTAAATTAATCTAAAGAAAGAACTAGACATGGTTGAGTGTACCATCATCAATGGAATGTGATCCTTAGTGGAGATCAAACCATTTGATGTTGGAGGAGTTAACTCACTACTGAGTTAACTAGAAGCAATATTTAAACCGGGAAGTAACTAGGGATCATGGAGCTATGAGAAAGCTAGTAGTATTAGTACATTAGATAACAATCTTGTTAGGACAAGTGGATATAGACTTAGAATAATCTTGCTTAACAAGATAAGTCTATAGAGAGACAAATACAAGTTTACTACTTAGTGAGTATAGATCTTGATCAAACAATGAGAAGCCTAAGCTTTGTATGATCAAAGGATGGTGGTCATTATTCTCAAGTCACCTGAGAATAGATGATTAGGTGTTGAAGAAGAGTTATGAATATACCAAGTTAGGCAAGTCCTAGTAAGCTGAATCATCTAGCTTGATCATTAGAAGTCAAGCTAGAGTATGATGAAGTATTTGATGAGTTGTATGGAGTAGTTGGAGGCATAGTAGCTTAACCAAGCTAATATAAGGACAACTGGTATTATGGGAGTTGTACTAAACCTGTTTCAAAGGATCAATCTCCTTTGTTATGTATAGTGAAGATTGTAGTCTTGCAAACCTTGGAAGTAGTTGCAAGATGAGGTTAAGGAAGTTAATAGATGGAGTTAGCAGTAGCTACATTGATAGGTGCATCAGTGGTAGTTAATTAAGAGGAGTTATATACTAGGAGTAAGGATGGAGTAATGTTGAAGTGGCATGACCATGTCATCATATGATGATGGTATGGTGGAGTCAGATGATTGTCTTATTCAGGAAGATATGATCTTTGTGAATAAGATAAGAGAGGTTTATAGAGTATATTTAGGAAAGGAATTCCTTATCTAAAGATAACCTTGGTGAGGTATTAAGGTAAGGATTCTGTAGAAACTTTAACCAAGATCATATCAACATAGGACTAGAATCATGTCTACCTCTTTATTTAAAATTCTTGAATAAAGAAAGTAGTTAAAACAATTCCTATCTTTAGGCAGCCAATGGATAGTATCTCTTAGTCAAGTGAAATGTCTAAGAGATAAGTAGAAACCAGATGAGTATTTACAGATGGAAACCTTGCTTGCTTAATTATCTTAAACCCTAACTAAAAGTGTTGTGTGGTAATTCTAAATTTTACAAACCAAGTAGAATTGGATTTGGTGAAATCACCAAATATGGAGGACCATGAAAACTAAATCACCCTATTATGAACCACAAGACTTAAAGTATTATAATATATATATGAAATCTAATATAATACCAAGTGTGTATAGAATGATAAAATCATCATTAGCCCTTTATAATTCTTACCATGGTAATTATCATATTGAAAATTGAAACCATTTTTATAAGGTTTTTTCTATAGAAGGAATAAATTTCTAAAGCCTAAGTCTCATTTGTTCTAATTAATAAAAGAACCTCTCATATAGTTGTATTTTCTTTTGATACAACAAAATTAATACAGGGGAATTGGTTATAGTGAATCTTTACACTATTCTGAATATTCTACTAGAATTTCAAATGATTAAACCTTGTAGAAATAAAAGTGCAAAATAAATTGTTAATAGAAAAGAAGGCAGAATATAAAGACAGAAAAAAGGGAAAAGACTAGAACATAAGTCTCTGGCCCGTGGCCCAATTCTCCTCGTGTTTATTTGTCGCTCACGTGTAGCCCCAAGCACAATTAGCTTACTGATGACCCACAAGTATAGGGGGTGTATCGCAGTATTTTCGAGGGAAGTGAAACCTAATTTATTGATTCGACACAAGGGGAGCCAAAGAATATTTATAAGCCTTAACAACTGAGTTGTCAATTCAGCTGCACCTGGAAACAATCTTGCTCACATCAGTTTATCAGTAGCAATAGTTTTGTAGTAGGAATAGTAAAATAACAGAGCAGCAAAACAAAGACAGTAGTAACAAAAGCAGTAAACAGTGGATTCGAGTGCGGTAGGCATAGGGATGGATGGATGGACGTTGCATGGACAAGACAATTCATAGAGCAATTAGAACATAGGGCAATTGAAGATAAATAAGATAAAGCACCCAAGTACTAGACAATCCTAGGCATGTGTTCCATATATAGTCATACGTGCTTGCAATGAGAACTTGCACAACATCTTTTATCCTGCCAGCCCATTTGCAGCGGGGCCTCTAGGGAACTACTAGCAATTAAGGTGCTCCTTTTAATAGAGCACCAGAGCAAAGCATTAACACTCCGTGGACACATGTGATCCTCACATCAAAGCCTTTTCCTTCCGGCTACCCCGATTTCTGTCACTTCGGGACCATAGGTTCCGGACAACGGCGTGTGTATACAACTTGTAGATAAGACCCAAACAATACTATCATGATGAATCAATAATAAGTTCAGATCTGAAATCATGGCACTCGGGCCCTAGTGACAAGCATTAAGCACAACAAGTCGCAACAAAGTCATAAAGCACTAATAAAAGATACTAGGCACTATGCCCTAACAATCTGATGCCATTACATGAACAATCTCATCCAATCCCTACCATCCCCATAGCCTACAGCGGGGGATTACTCACTCGTAGATGGGGGAAACATGGATGGTCGATGGAGAAGCGATGGTGATGATGATGATGGCGATGATCTCCTCCAATTCCCCGTCCCGGCAGGGTGCTAGAACGGAGTTTCTGGTGCTGTTTCGTGGAATCTGGTGGTGGCGGCGGAGCGGAACTCCTTCTGGAAAAACGTCGAACCCCTCGAAGTTTTTAGGTCAGAAGGCTTCTTATAGGCGAAGAGAGAGGTCGAGGGGGTGCCTGGGGCCACCACACCAGGCCTTGGCGCGGCCAGGCCTAGCCCACGCCTGGGGGGTGTGGCCAGCCCCTGGCCCTCCTCCGTCTCGTATTCTGGCTTCGTGAGTCTTCTAGAAAATAGGCACTTTTGCTTTTGTCCCGTCCAATTCCGAGAATATTCATTTTCTGACTTTCCTGGAACCAAAAACAGCAGAAAACAGGCAGCTGGCACTATGGCTCTTGTTAATAGGTTAGTCCAAGAAATCATATGAAAAGTACTCCAAAGTGTGGACAAAACACAAGAAAGTGGATAAAAACAAGCATGGAGCATCAAAAATTATAGATACATTTGCAATGTATCACTTACTCATCCATCGCCCAACATCAGCCCAGCACCAACCCAGGTCATCTCCATCTCTCTCACTGTCACGTGGGACCCGAGGAGGACCGCGGGTTGAGACAAAGAATTGCCAAGGGGTTTTCTACAAAGTTGACATCGTCGTCATCCTCATGCACACAGAGTGCTCGCTGGAGCAACCCGCCGCCGTTTGATGTTGTTCGCCGTCGTCAGCAGTGCGCTGCGATGCGCGCTGCCGCTATCTGCACAGATAAGAAGGACACGCCGACGCCTCTCCGAGCTCATCCTCATCCACTCTCCCTCGCTCTCCATCTCTCTCTATCTCCATTCCCCACTTGGCCGAGACCTAGCTCGCCGGAGCTCTGAGATGCCGCCGTTCCCGAGCTTCCTTTAGAATTCTGAGAACAACATTAGATTCTCCTCGATGTCCTTGTTCTCCCAAGCCAGCTCACGGAAGCTGGAGAGCTCCCAGACGACTCAATCGACACCTCACTGCCGCCACCATTCACCAGTGTTCCTCATCGATTCCGGTCATCATCTGCTTCACCGACCGCACCACAGCGTTCATGGTGAGTTACTGAATCTTCTAGTACCCTCCTCGACTTCCCTTTCACTTTGAATCATTCTTGCATCGTAATCCGCCGTCGGTCGCCGTAGTTCATCGTCGCTGGAGCCACTCCGGTGACCATTTCTTGGCGGCATGCCCATAGATCGATTCGCCTCGTACTCCTCGTTCCAACACAGCACTTCACAACCACGCACGCGCTCGCATACCTCGCCACCGATGACCATACGGTGGTGGCTGGCGAGCTGACGTCGCACTCACGTCACGCCTACGTCACCACCCGCCCAGCCAGCCAGTTTGACTCGGTCCATGCCCATGTGGCATGTGACGTGGCGGAAGCCCCACCAGTCAGTGGCTCTAGGTAAAATAAATTGGGTATAGAAAGTATTTTGTCCCGCGTAGCAGGTGACGTGACCACTGGCCCACATGTCTGTGACTCAGACTAGGTTTGGGTTGGTATAAAAAAACAATTCTTGCTTAGGAAATAGATTAGATATTATAAATTCGATTATAAATATATTTTAGGAATTTAGGAAAATGATTAAATTTTATAAATTGAATAACTTTTGTTTTATAATTTAGAAAAATGTATGTAATATATCAAAATGCTTAGAAAAATAAAATCTATATTATAAACTTATTATCAAATATTATTGTGTTAACTATTTAAAAAATTATTATTTAATAAAGATTTTATAAGTAATAATACTTTGATAATTAATATTTAATATTAGTAAATAAGAAAAAAAATATACCAAAATTCTTATAAAAACAAAATCTACATTTATAAACTTGTTTAAATTATTTTTATATCACTTAACTAATATTTATTATTTATTAAGTGTTTATAAAGTGAATAAACTTATAAAAATCATATCTTTTTATTTAAAATTCACAAAAATACTTATAATATACCAAAATGATCACAAAAATGAAATATACACACTAAAAATATCAACTCATACTTTTGAAGTAAAATAAAAGGTAAAGGTCTAATAAATCTTATTTTAACCCTTTTATTTTATTTTAATTCATTAAAAATATATAAATCTTTACGATCGCCTGTAGTATTGTTTGTTTAAAATATAAAAATGTAATAGCAAGTCAATTAATTTTCAAGTGAAGTTTAAATAGGTTAAACCATTTTAAAATATATCTGCTAAAACTATCATCTCAGATTAAGGGTATTTGAATTTTCCTAAAAAGATTTTATCAATTATAAAATCAACTAAAATAGTATATTGTTCATCACAAGAATCCTATTCACTTATAAATTTAATAAAATACCACCTCATTCAAGTAATAACATTTAAATTCTAACTTTGTGGAATGTTAAGAAGTAAACCATCTACAATGTGATGCGTTATTCAATACATGCAAAATTCCACTACTTATGCTATGATTGTTTAAAGTAGTAATGTTTTCCTCTTTAATAATATTAGCTAATAAGAAAACCTTAAAGTGTTAGCCTTAAGTTTAAATACTTTTTACTTTGTAAAGTAATATTTTCCTCAAAGGTTATTTTTCTTAAAAGTGATACTTGAACACTCCTTTAAAAGTTCTTATTGATTCTTAATCTTGTTTAAGAAATATTTTAGATACCATGATACATTTGAATGCTTTAGTATTGTATACTACTTGTTGTATTTACTTATTATGTCACACACTCTCACAAGCCTTAATAAGACACACAAGTGGGAATTTGTTAAAAAAAACAACACATTCTATAGAACTCATTTCCAGTTTCCAAACACTAAATTAGATACGACTATTCCGGGGATTCGCGTTTCTCAAATTGCATTACATTACTTATACATTGTTGCATCTTGCTTCTTTAAACATTAGTCCGTACCGAATCAATGATGATATTTACAGAGTTTGGATCTTCTATTGTCTTGAAGACCGTGGTGCATAATCTTGCAATCACAAAAGGCAAGTTCACAACTTGCTCATATCCTTTGATTATTTTCCATCAAATGCTTGTAACTCAAATGTTGTCATCACCTGCATTTCAAAAAGGTTAGAAAACACTATTTTCATAATAATATGATTATGGATTATTTACAAGATGATAATAATCTAGTGATACTGTTCCAGTGGTAAATGAACATAATATCTAGGACTTAACAACCAATGTCGCCAGTGATTCTAGCGAAGTATATTATGCGTTAACCATGAGACTTGGAATGGGACGGGAAAGTCAGCTGTATCTTCTCCCTTTCGTATGGACGAATGACCTTATCGTGAGGCTGTTGATTTCTCGTTGAGTTCTAGAGAATCCAGCACATGGGTGGGACCCCTTAGTTCCCCTGGATCTAGGTGTCTAGATTATCTGTGCATCTCTGACTGGGTCTGAGTTCACCATAGCTGATGGTGACCGCCAGACAGAGCTACATACGGAGTCTCCGAGAGGCTACCCAAAGAGTAACCGTGGTAGTTGTCTCGGGGGATCGTGTCTCATACGGGGTTGCGGAGAGGGCAGTACTGGCTTAGATCTTAAGTTGGGCCTCAAACCATGAAAGGTTGAACGGGGACATACTCCCGGCTGTACAACAAAGCTTAAGGTCTCTTGTGGGAAAAGTGATGCACCTCTACAGAGTGTAAGAATTGTGACATGTTACTCCCTGTTTCTGGAAGGAGCTACGAACGCGGCAGGAAAGGAACCCCATGAAGGTTCTGGTCAACCTGTGAAGGCTGTCGGACATGGTTTTCAGAATAAAAACAACCTTTGAAGAAATGTTTACGAAAACCTGGATTGTCTATGACCTATGGTCTGTGGCTATAGAGATAGTGCATCATACACACATTTTTAGTGAACTTGCTGAGTACGCTCGTACTTAACCATACCTTCTTAACCCTTGCTAGGTTCTAAACAATTGAAGACGACGTCAACATCAATTTATGCTCAAGAAACCATCATCGACAACTCAAGTTCTTCAATAAAGTCAATGAAGTCAACATATACATCAGCCAAAGTGAAGATGAAGTGTCGGTTTAGATAAGAGTAGATTCTCTAGCCATAAAACCTATTTCTGTAGAGCATTGCAATAGCAGCAATGGCAAGCCAAATAGTTTAGATACTAGTCTTAGTTACTAGATAGTTCTGAGTTATTATTTCTGGTTCTTCTTTGTAAGAAGTTCTTTATCTCTCTTTAACGTAGAGTGTTCTCTGGATCTTTTGTAAAGAGTCGAGTTGTAATCTATAGTCATGTCTTGGACCTGCTGTGTTTCTGTTGTACCACTCTGAGGGATGTAATACTAGTGAACGGTGTTTTATTTGTGTTATGTCAACGACTATAGTGTACTACATCATGCAGTGGTATGCTGGGTCACCGCATATCATACTTTTGCCTTGCGCATCCCACTTGATCTTGATGACAACACTTCAAGCTTCACCCAAGCAGGAATGTTTCACCTGATCATTGTTTCTTCGTGAAGACTCATAATTTGCTCCCTCATACACCACTATGGGATTGCTTCGTTAAGGCAGATCTTCACACCATAATCACTAACTAGGTTATACCCTGCGCGTTGCTGCGGGAATGAAAGATGATTTTCATATATGAAAAAATGTAGCGTAGATTTGCACGTTGCTACGGGACTTAAGGGGAAAACATTTGCCGAATGGAAATGAATTGGTTTGCAACGAAATAACATCAGCATTGTGCTACAGCATATGATATTTCAACATAACGCTCAGAAGAGAGGAAGAGGACTATAGGGCACCTAATATGGCGGGTGGAATAGAGAATACAAATATGTTTATAGTATAGAAACGTTTTGTTCCAATAGTTTATGGTATGACTGAAAAAAAACACGTAGGCCAAAATATTCATTTTGTTGCTCCGATGGAATAGAGAATACACTCTTTTCACAAAGATAAATCACAAATATCTTTAATCAACAGTGACACATGGATGATTACACGGACCACAGGGTACTTCGTTTGTAATTTCATCATGAGAAGACTTGTTTTGGAAGTTAGACACGTCGTTGGTGGCGTATTTTCCCTTCATCTTTTTAATTATATCCATATATTTATTGTGAGCTTCCCTTGCTAGATCAATCAAAGAGAGAGGACATTCTTTGACGAACTCGGTTACATCCTGGAGGAAAAATGTTATGACCAAAAGGCCTCGAGCTGAAAATTCAAACAGTGTTGTATGATTTGAAAGAGGACCACATACCAGTTGTTTTCTTGCGGAGAACCCAAGTATTCCCCAACAAAATAGAGAAAACTGATGATGGAGTGGATCAAAGTGCAATGTGATAGGCGACGAAGCTGCAACAAGGGTGTGAATTCTGTATAGAAAGAGGTGCCAGAAAATAGTTAGCAGGGTTAGTTATAAAGTTGTGACAGTAACACATATTTAGCTCTTCCCGTTTTATTTACTCGGACATTACAAAATGGTTCTAATGACCTGGAAACCTCTCAGATCAGTAGAGACACGAAGAGTAACAAATAAATCAACAACTATGTTAGCAAGCATGAAACACACTAAGGGATTTACTCGGACATTATGAAATGGTTCTAAAAGCGATCTGGAAACCTCTCAGACCAGTAGTGACACGAAGAGTAACAAATAAATCAACAACTATATTAGCAAGCATGAAGCACCCCATGGGAGAATGAGAAGGGCAAGGACTTGAAGTGTCTTATAGTGGGGACTGGATGCAGACCTGTGTCTCCTCAACAGATGACTTCATCTCGTCAACACTGCAACAAACATCCTTTAGTTTGCTTGCCCGGATCTATAAGCTAGTAGAAATAGAACAATCGGTAAGAGATCTAACAGAGATAGAGAGAGATATGTATCACCAAAATAGGCATGGCAAAACAACATGATTCAAAAGAAGAATGAAGATCATTATGGGTTACCTATATATATCCACAATTTAGTATTCCGACCCGTCACAATATATAAGCTATGTTTTCAGCTTCATGATGAACAACGCCTATTTTATTGTGAAACAACCAAGAAAATGAATAGCCTAATGTATGTACAGCATAGCCGAGTTAATTTGTACACATATTGAAGAACTTGAGGAAAGACATACCAAACTTTTCATAGAGGAGATCCATAGACATATAAGGTTAATTTATGGAGCCAATGCCTTGAAGGACACCAGAACTTCAGATGCCATGATATATTTTCATAAACAAATGCGAATAATTTATGTTGAAATCTGAATTGGATACTTCAGTTTCAGTAGCTGCAATTGCATGTAACCATGTGGATGCCACAGAGAAAAAACATGTAGTGATGCTAAAAAAGGCAATCGAGAAACTCCATGAAACAAACGACCAACATAAGCTGCAGAAATCAGTACAATGTAGCAGCTGATTGATTCAAGAAGATACTTAGATCAGGTGAATTAGCCAACAATATCCAAGTTATCTGTAGAAATCAGACGAAATTGCTTAGTTACACTATTCGTAAGGGAATTGCAATTCTCCATTGGACAAAAAATGGCAACGAGGAGTTTGCAGATTGGCCGGAAACCTAGAGAACAAAGAGATATCTGAACCTGTGAAATAGAAACCATTGGAGTCAGCAAAAGTTTCAGATCGGATAGTACCTGTGTGACTGATAAAAAGGCAAGAAGCAGGTGGAGAGAAGAAAGGTGAGGGGATGTACTCCTGCCTTGCTCCTCCGCCCCTGCCACGGGGTACCTACGGAGAATATAATTTTGCGGCACGAAAGTTGAGACACCAGTGCATCGCGGTACCCGAGTTGATTTTAATCACCGCGATTCGAAAAGTTGGGGCGCCAATTGCTGAGAGGGGTGTTTCGAGTGAATGATGAACAAACCCAATATTTTCAAAATCGCGCCCGTTAAGTCAGGATATTCCGTTACACTAATTCCTAGTGTATCCCTTCTTCGCCAGTCTCTCTTTTTAGCCACCTTGCATGTGTCGTAGGGGCAAATCCATTACTGTACTTTTCTAACTCCCGACACTGAATTCGGCTGCGGCGGCGGCGGTCTTTTTTCTTACCTTCTCTGACCCTGAATCTGTCGGCGGCGGAGGTCCTTTTTTCTCCCTCCCCCGACACTAAATCCGGCTGCGGCAGCCCAGCATGTCTTGCAAGGTGAAGGTTGTAGCTACGTCGCCGACTGATTCAGGTCCGTCGGGACCAGAGTCTAGGGCTCAACGCGAAGCAGCGGCGATATCTTCAGCCTCGGTTAGCGAGGAGGTCAGTAAGGATTCTTCTCCCAAGGTACCTATGAGCAGCGTGTTGAAGAGAAGTCGGCGGCTGATTGTTCGGCTCCGATGGGTGGATGCGGTACCCAAAGCTCGAAGAAAAAAACCCGGGAGAAGGGCGAGAGGTGAAATTTTCTTATTTGTGCCTTATCTTACAAGTAGATTAGTTCCGGCATAATAGAATCGATTGAACTAAAAAGTTCCTCTTTTTAATAAAATGAGGCATAACTTTAATACAAGGGACCTATATGAGTTCACAGTTCATGTTCGCCAGTACACTGCAAAACTAGATTTTGGTTGCGAGAGGGTTGTGTTCGGGCAAGATGTGCATCTTCTTATGAATTGCAAAGAGGTTGTGTATGTTTCGCAACTGGTAGATATGCTTCATGCTAGGATTCCCTAGGGTTCTAGACATAGGACAAAATTGGTGTGGCGCAACATGAATGATACCTATATGCAAATTAAGCACTCCCATGAGCTTCAGATGGTTTGGGAGTATTGTGCAGTTGATCATAAGGTGAAAGTTGAAGCGATGATTGATGATATGTATGCAGATGCTGGAGATCTTACTGCCAGAGCTTCGGCTCCTATAGACTACAGATCTATAGATGTTGATCTAGATAAGTTCAATATACACTCAGAGGTGGATTCATACATGGCAAAACTTGATGAGGGAGTTAATAAGCCAGTTTCGTCATGTACTGTGGAGATCACGGTCGATTCCAAAAACATAACTCTTGATGAAATGAGAGAGATGATCGGTAAGGAAATCAGTATTGGCCCTAAGAAGATGGCACAAATCCGGTGGTGATATCATAAGAAGCAGTAATTCATAGAGGTTTTGGATACTGGAGATCTTATGAAGATTATGCGATGAAAGAAGCGAACCGGGAAGGTGTTCTTCCTTGGTACCATTTATGATGTTGTTGAACAGGTTATAGTGGATGTAGAGGCCCCTGTAGTGGTTGAACAGAATGAGGTGGTCGATGTTGATGAGATCTGATGAGAGATGCTACCATAGGCTTGTCATATGGACCACGGGGTTCCCCTGCCTGTATTTGTAACATTGACTGATGTTGCATTTAGACTGTGTTTCTGTGATTATGTTTGTTGAGAGATTGCGATATAATTTTGTGCGAACTGTTGAGATTTTCGGACATGCCACTCACTGAAACCGTCGTTATTGTAATAAGACATAAGTATATTGTAGTTGACATGATTATGTTTCTTGAGATGACGTACTATACTTGTTTCTGTTATTATTTTTATTGGGAGATTGATGTTTTGTGAAACCATTACTCGACAAGTGATGCATAAATACATTGTAGCTGACATGATTATGTTTCTTGAGATGATGTACTATACTTGTTTCTGTTATTTTGTTTGTTGAGGGATTGTAATATAATGTTTTGTGAAACCATGACTGGACAAGTGATGCATAAGTACCTTATAGTTGACATGATTTTGTTTCTTGAGTTGATGTAATATACTTGTTTCTGTGATTATGTTTGTTGAGAGATTGTAATGTAATGTTTTGTGAAACCATGACTGAACAAGTGATGCATAAGTACCTTGTAGTTGACATGATTTTGTTTTCTTAGATGATGTAATATACTGGTATGTTTTCCTTAGGAAATGAAATTGGGATGGAGGGAGTACAAGTTTAATATTTGAAGTAAGAATGTATGAACAAAAACCCTATTAGGCAGGAGACAGTAATCCAGGGAAAGGGCATGGTATCCATTAAACTATTGTAACATGCCAATTTAGTCATTGTTGGAGCGGTGGCACACTTCACTTTCGCATCTCTCTCTCTCTCTCTCTCTCTCTCTCTCTCTCTCTCTCTCTCTCTCTCGCTCTCTCTCTCTCTCTCTCTCTCTCCTCACCATCGCCGTCGATGACGCATTTGCCATGTTGTCCTGGAACGACGAGGACGACCAGTTGAGCAGCGACAGCCTTCTCTCCGACATTGAGTATTCCTTCCATGATGTGAGTTCCTCTGTTTTCTCGGGCTAGAGTTAGGCATTGGTAAATCCCTCGATTTGAGCTCCATATGTGCATGCAATCATGTTCAATTCCAGCTTTGTGTTTACTTATAGGTACCACGAACGATCTACGACTCCAAATGGGAGGGCCTAGATCTCGATGGAGAAGTACCATGTGACCATGGGCTAAAACTAAGGAGATATGTTGCATTCGAAGGCAGTAACACTGAGAGAAGGTTTTTGGGTTGTACAGATCAGGTTTGTTTACATTATGTGCAACGGTGACATGGAGAAAAATGTATCGTGTGTGTTCATAACACGATAGTGTGTGTTTTTTAGGTTGGCCCGACGTGTAAAGCAGTAGAGTAGGTGGATCTTGAGTGGCCAGATGCACTTAAGAAATGTTTGGCCCAGTTATATCAGATGTATGAGTTGGAAAGGTCGGGGAGATTTACTGATGCTTGTGATACAGTTGAAAAAAATTACAAGTTGTCAATATGCAATAAGGAGTTGGAACAAGAAATCGAGAATTTGCAGTCAGAACTAAGTGACAGAATCAATGGGAGCTTGGTTGTTGGAACTGCAAAGAAGCTTAAGGATAGTCATAGGTTGTTGATTCATAATGCAGAAAAGGAGAGGGATTAGCTCAGGGAAGACAAGAAGAAGCTAGAGTACTGCATTGCGGATCTGTTGAAGGAAATGAAGAAGGTGCGCGAGGGTGAACAAGGACAGACTACAGAGGATAAAGAAAATTCGAGATGAATAATTTATGTTATGCCAATGCCTGAAACTAGTTAACTATAAGACTTGCAGTTACACTTTCTTAACTAAGCCAAACTCAATCCTCGAGCAAATTAATTTCAGACGAACACACATATCGTGCATAGAGTTAAGTTCACGTTTACAAAATCACCACTATAGAGGATAAAACAGGCAGTTCAATACTAAATAGACATATGTTGGGTTCAAGCGAGCCTCGCCTAGAGCTGCTTGTTTTCCTCCCTAAGATCGGCCTGCTCCTTCAGTACTTTGTCATGCACCTGCCACAGGTTCTAGCGCTCCATCAGGGATTCGAGAAGTTGGTCTGTAACCATATGATTTTCCTTCATGATACCTTTCATAATCTCCGTCTGCTTACTAGCCGAGGTGTGACCTTCCCTGTGAAGTTTCTCCCAACCGGCGTTTACCTCCTTCAGTTTCTGGCACTTGTCAAAAAGGACCACGACTTCAGCACGCAGGTGGTCAAAGGCCAGCTTTTGGGAATTCTGCTTCTCCCTTTTGATGGCTATCTTGTCATTTAGCCAGGTCGCCAGGTCCTGGTTGAGATTTCGCCTCTTTCACTTCAACAAAAATATATAGTATGGTTTGTTTAGTTTACTAGGACAAGGTGGTTAGTTTCCGTAATTAACTGAATCAACTAGTGACACTGACATAATTTCAAGGAAGAAGCAATCTAGGACTAATCAACATTTTATGAATCGACTAGTTGCACTATCATAATTTCAATTTCAAAGACAAATAAGGTTTATCTGCGGTTTAGTGTGCTGTCGGTTTTTTCCCATGTCACCAAATAGTAGTGGCAAACTCATAATGCAGAAACCCATGTCCAGATACAGAATGAAAAGAGCTCATGGTGTCCATTCATTAACATGAACATCTACACATGTCCAGATAGATAAGGAGTTGCCCTAGGATTCTCTCTTCTTGCACCCTATAACGGGAATCCGACTTGGGCATTGATCCATGAACCCTAAATATTACAAAAAGAGTGGAACACGAACTGATATTCGTGCCCCTCTAACGGGAATCAGACTTGGGCATTGCTCCGATACGCCTCCAGACAAGCCCTTAGCTCCTTGTTCTCTTTCCGAACACCCTCAAGTACGGTGATCCCTCTGCTCATGTCCTCCTTCATCTCTTTCACTGCATTCAGGCAACGGTTCCTGTCATGGTAGGCTCGGATGGCAGCCTTGGTTTCCTCGACGTGTCCTCTGAGTGCCCCGGTGACTTCGTCCTACAAGAGGGTGCACCTTTTCTTGAGATTCTTCTTCTCCTCCATGAGCTCGTTGATTATCTTGATGGCCTTTTATTGCCTATTCAAGTTACGATCGAGCAGTTTCTGTAGCCTCACGATGTCACATGCAAAATCTAGCGAGATCTCCTTTTGCACAGATAATCGCTTGAGTAGGCTCTCATTAGCTTGGGTGAGGGAGCGTGCAAGCTCTTGTTGGTTGTCAATCTTGGCACTGATCGCGGCCACCTTGTCACGGTACTCGGACTTCGATCGCTACATCGTTCATGTTGATTGGAATAGAAATTCTATAATTACACTTTCTAGGTTCCAGTGAATACTAATAAAAAACAAAAAATCCCCATTAAATCTATGGACAGCAGTATTAAAAATGGACCTCGAGATCCAGTCATAATCACGATAAACTAATCCTAATCACAAAATCCCCATTGAATCTATAAACAACGGTATTAAGGAAAGACCAAGAGATCCAGTCATAATCATGAAAACTAATACAACTTGCAAAAAAAACAATGCGGGGCGAACACGATCTAAGAAATCCACATTACAACTTAGAGAAATAACAATGTGGAGATTTGCTACCTCGCTGAGACCTGGAACGGGACCGAACAGGTCCTGCAACGCCTTTGTCATGGTGAATTTTGGCTCCACGGCCGACCTGTAATACGTAGAAGAGGAAGAGCAAGAAGAATAAGAAAAACAAGAAGAAGCAGAATAAGATCATGATGGAGAAGGAGATGGAGAAGAAGTAGAACAAGAAGACCGTACCGAGAGGAGCCCTCGCCTGATAGAACATTCGGTGCCATTGTCGGGGGAGATTGGGACTCAGTGAGAGGGGGGCTTGAGGGGCTGGTAGAGAAAGAACTGCATGGCAGCGAGCTCTCTCCTTTTCTCCGCTAGGATGGTCGACCGGTCTCTCCTCAGAGGAGCCATGGCTTGCAGGGGGAGGGAGGTGGCGGCAGGAGGAACAAGATAGTGATTAGTGTGGGAGAAGAGTCAAAGAGTACATGATGTGGTCTAGTAGTACTACTACTATTATACAAGACCACCGTGTACGGTCTACCTTCTCAAAGAAGCCAGGGATAGGGAATCAATGAGACTTGTCTTTATTGTGATGGACAGTTCAATGGTCTTCGGCGCCGCCTAAAATCCAGTATATAATAAAAGGAGTGTGATCTTACCCTTAAAAAATGAGTAGGGTCGGGTGGTAATCACGAGCATCAGTTCAACTTTCATTTGATTCACCCTCAAGAACAGCATAAACTGCGGGTAGAAGCCAATTATGCGCGTCCAAAGCACAAGCAAAAGCAACATGTCCCCTGAACTTCCCTATTAAATAAGTTGCGCCTATTGCCAAGTATGGCCTGTAGCCGTCTAGGAACCCCTTCCAGCATGCCTTCAGGCTGATAAAACATCTCCTGGAGCATTTCTTATTTGCCTGCTTATACCTGACCCCCCTTGAGACCTTTTCTCTTCCTTTCACAACCTCGTAATCGATGTTAACAACACTACTAGGTGATGTTTTATCTACCTCAGGTTTGAAACTACTATCATTCCACTTTCCTTGAATGAAGTCTAGAGCCATCTCCTTCCCATCAAAGACTCTATGGTAAGGAATTAGAATGTTAAACTTTTTGCTGATCTTTACTCTGAGTTCAGCAGGTCCAATGTTATGATCCTACCTCACCCAGTAAAGTACAGTAGCCGCAATCCACTTGGTAGTCACCGGTCTAATTTTATCACTTAAAGAAGTATTAAGGTAGTTGTGTTTCTTCGTGTTTACTTTGATCTGCATTCGTTAAGAATCCAAATAAATCAAAGCTAATTATTAGCAGAATAAATATGAGAAAGATTGAAACTAAATGTAGTTATTACAACCTGAAATGGGTGTCCACCCTGCATTGGAGATGCATGTAATCTCCATTTACACACATTACTTTCCCTACAATGCAGCCTAAATCTCTTTTGGTTGCTCTTTTCAATGATAAATTCAAACCAAACTCTAATTGCATAGGTGCAACTGCATATCTGCAGTCCTCCACAGTCTCAAAGACAGTCCCCTCATCAATTGTAGGATTGTCCCTATCAAAGTGTATCACTAGCTTATCCTCGTATTCGTCATCGTATCTACATCCCATTTCCCATTTCCACATCTTCACATTCATCTTCCTCATCGGTCCCATAGTCAGGCTCAAAGTTTGAATCAACCAAATATTCCCCACTCTCCATCCTATCAGGGTCAGCAGCCACGTCTTGATATGCTTTCTCATCATCATCCACACCACCACACATTTCAGTGTCTTCATGATCGCTTGACAAAGCATCATGCTCAAGGACAAGTTGTACAGACGTCCTGCGGTTACCAACACATATCCTTGCCATCACCACGGGACTAGAAATGCTAATTGGGGTATGCAGAAAAGGAATCACAGTTCTTACCCTTCAATGAGAACGTACTACACCTTCTCCGGGCTCCATACCTCCAAAGCTTTGCACCCCGCTTCCTCTTCCCTTGTTTCGTTCTCCTCTATGCTCTCCAGACTTGAAGGAGATTCCGTGCTCTCCAGCCACGTAGGACCCATCTCCGTGTTCTCAAGCCACGCAGGATCCATCTCCGAGCGGGATCCGGATCACCAGCATCGTTGGGCGCCTAACCCAACTTCAGACTCTCGGTTTTCGTTTCCAGACGCGCCTGGGCGGTGGACGGTAGCAAGGAGACAAGGCAGGGAGGGGAGGGGACATGAGGGGATGGCAGGGAGGGAAGGGCGGGAGGACGATGGCCCAAGGAGAGGATGAGAGTGGTGCATGACTGAACGGAGTGGTGGCGGAAGGAGCAGAGGAGCGAAGCAGAGCTAGTTGCGACAGAACATGGAAAATTGCACAATAATGTGTTCGTGGGTGGAACTAGTCCCCGAAACTGGGATGTGCATCGTCGATGGTGGAGGAGGTGGGCCCGCCAGTCAGAAAACATGCCATGTAATCATCCCCTGTTTCTGATGCCCTTTAAAAAAGAAAACATACCACGTCGTCATCCCCTGTTTCTGATGGTGTTGCTACAATTCGACAATACATAGTGGCATAGAAATAATATAGTATAAACATAAGGGCACAGTCGTCAACATGTCTAAAATGGAACCCGGTCTCCTACCTGTCCTGGTACATTACCCGATGAGGTGGATAGCCATGACTGATCTTTTTAATACGTTCGCACTCTTATGCTGAGAAGGGAAATAAAGATTGAGCAGTTAATGTAACGAGTGTCGAATTATTACCCTCTCAGGAAATGGAAGATGATTATTTTCACGCGTGCCCAGAGTCCAAACCTACTGTCAGTTTGTCACTCCCCTTCTCCGATAAACCACAGTTCACCTTGCGCAGCTCTGCCATGCTGCCACCTAGGGTAACATGGCCCCGCCTAAGCAGCCGCCACCGTCGCCACGACAGCCGCCGAAAATGGGGTATTTATCCCCTCTAAGGCAGGCCATGAACCTCTACTTCAAGGCCGGTCTCCCATTGCTCTGCCAGGAGGATGAATTCGTCGAATGTGCCGAATCGGCTATGGTGGCGGCAACGGCAACACCGGATGCAGTGAGTAGGGCCAAGAGAGTGATGTGGAGAAAGCCGCAACGGCATTATGGCATGCTCTAGGCAGGGGAACACGGTACGTGTCAAATCATTGATGAGAGCATTCCGCCGAGGGTACACACCCTCGAACAAGGCAGCGCCAAGGTCTAGGAACTCTCGCATCCATGCTTCGGCGCAGTGACCTTACCGCAGCAGGGGAGGCTGGCAACACACCATCTGGGCAAAGACGCTCCATCCAACGCACCATCGGAGGCCATACCGCGGCGGAGACCAAGCGTATACACTCAACCTGTTGGATTGTTCGACAGCTAAAGACGATGGTGGGCATTAGCTCAATGCCGGAATTCAGGTTCCAGTTCACATAGACTTGCGATCCCTATAAGAAGATGCCGAATTTCAGGTTCGAAGAAATCATTGCGGCGGCGCGGATGGTCCTACTGAACCGGGACTAGCGCAAGCAAAGCGGTCGTGCATGAACGATGCAGATTTATTGTAGTTTGGCGAGAAGGCAATAGATCAGTTTGGGTTAAATAATCAAAGAAGTTACGTCCTCTCAAGGCAATTGGCCAGCCAACTTTTCTGGTGGAGATCTGCAGTTTCTTCACTGTAGAATAGTTAAGTTCAGACTGAAGAATGGCTTTTGTAGATGAAATGCCGATGCATTGTTCTATAAACTAGTAGGAAGTTTAGCCCACTTTTGTGCAGATATAAGACCCTTTTGTATGGAAGTACTGTTGTAAATAAATACTATCAAGTATCTATTTCCTTCAATTAGTACCCGTGGTTAAATCCAATTAACTGCCATTTTTATCCCAGACAGATAAAATTTAGACGATAGTTTATGTACAGATTTTATGTCTACTGTCTGTGTTGTAAACCATTTTTCATTTGTATTGTGCTGTCTGCAAAATGGTCATGCAGTTCAACGTGTTATAAAACTAGTAGATAGTGTTATAAGGATCATCAGGTAATCTTCGTTTGAAACAAGAATCATTTATTGTCTTCTGGATCACTCATCATTTGGCACAATAATCTAGCTACCTTGTACTTGAAGAGGAGATAAACTACATTTTCATGGAATCCACAGAATTGACATTGCTCATTGCCAGTCCACCCTCTTTACATGAGGTTGTCCTTGGTTATTCATGGAAATTGTAAAGCACGGTGTTCAACAAAGATGCATTAGACACACATACTTCAAATTCATTATCCACACATACTACATCGATTCAAATTATTACATATTTTTAGTCAATGCTAACTTCCTGCTACGCTCTCCATACTACAAATTCATTAGCCACGCATACTACAATAATTTACTAGAGCTCTGTCTTCACTCAAGGGAAATCAGAACCACTAGCTTGTCCAAGCCTAGTTCCCCCACTGAAACTATGTGTGTCATCGCGAAACGGTGGTGCTCGTGTGCCATCGATCCTTCTAGGCCAACACTACAGGCGACGAGGACACTTTCTAGCCACCTCTCCAGGGTCCTGAATGCCATGTACCGATTCCAGAACCTCCTCCAGGTGGATGATGACCGGGTGCTTCCAGCAAAGCTGTCGCCCTGTCCTGCTTGGAATATGCACCTCGTACATCTTAGGAACGGCGTCGGGATCTTTCAGCCACACCTTTACCTCGATGATCCATATGTCGCTCAGTGGCACGATCTCCACCAGCTCGCCCCCAAGGCTTTTGATGACCTTCTTGAGGGCCTCCGGCTCCCAAGCATCCAATGGGAGGCCATGAAACCCGAGTTTGGATAAGAAACGAAGCTGCCCTAAGCGATCATCCCACCCACAGGTGCGATGCCAACGCATTAAGCTCATTTTATCCCCGCAACACTCAAAAGAATGGGAAGAATGCAGAACACGCTCGGTGTTTGAGCTATGCTCGAACCGGACAAAAAAACGAATGGCGGCACGCATACCTCAATCTTGACCTCATTTCTTCTAATCCCAAAACGAGACCTGAAAGCCGACAACAACTATTCCAGCGACACGGCGGGATAGATGCCCATCACGGTGGCCATGAGAGTGTGGTCGTCAAACTACTGTGCAAGGGCTACCATGCCTAGGGTGTGCGGCAGCATGCAACTCCCCGAGGCCGGTCACCGGCCAGGATCGTCCGACGGGACGCGCTCCACTGTGCGAGAAAGACTAGCCAGAGGCGAGATACTAGTCTAGGGACACAAAGCTCTGATACGGCGGTTGATGCGATGGCGACAGCTGCGAACTTTGATTAGGGCGGGGACACAAATTAGAGCAAGTGCGAGCTCCGGTCTGAGAGGAGCAGCCGAAGCTGAGGAAAGGTTATGGGAGGGGAGCAGAGCAGAGCAAAGAAAAAGATCTGGTCCACGCAGGGGTAAACGAGTCCACGACCGCAAAAGATAACGGGGAATACTGACAGGGCTGGCCAAGAAGAGTTGACCTAACGGCGGTATTTGAGTTCAACCATTTTTCGTCTGGTTCAAACGACCATTTGGATGTTAGATTTGTATTCACTACCATTTGGTCCCTCTAGACAATTGGCGATTCTACTACGGCCCCTCCGCGAGATTTCAGCCAACTCGGGTATCAGGATGCACTCGCCCGGGAACTTTCGGACCACAAACCAACAATCCCGTACCTACGTCCCTGCGGCAATGGCTCCCACGGAACTGGTGGCTGCATGGTGAGTCCCGGAGATGACGCCGTCTTCCTGAAAATTAAATCAGTTGGCATCATCGGTGTACATGAAATGACAGACGGCTTGGTGGGGGATGCGTGGCAAGCCGGCGACAATGGTGGGAGGAATATGATGTGATCGGGTCATCCAGCAGTTTCCAGTGGGAGCTCAGGAGTCGACTGACCGAACGGAGCTCCGGTTTGAGAAGCATAGGTGGACTGGTTAGAGAGAAGGCAAGGATCCTGATGTGGGCTGGGTAGGTCGAGCAAACTTTTTTTCTTCGTTGTATAGAAGAGGCGGAGGTGGGCTGGCTAGAAACAAGGTGGTTGGGCCGATCGAGCTAACACACAGGTTTGCTTCGAGAGAACGGGGCAGAGGGAAGACGGTCGAGCAATACACTATGGACCGCATCTTTGTAATCCAACGAATAAGGGAAAGTGGGGTGACAAGGCTAATTGAGCTTTCAGCTTGCAAACATTAAATGCATCCTAGTGGGGATGAACTTTATAGATATTATAGATATGGACAACAAGCTTCAACCATATGATCTTCTTGAGATGTTTATATTGAACTTGCACTTCTCAATCTTGACGAAGATCACCACTTGATGTCATCCTTTCACGGCTATATGAAATCTTCACTTTTGATGCATGTCCATGGAAAGATACCTAGCCCACATAAAAAACACAAAGGCACATATATAATGGGTTAGTTAATGAAGCATAATTGACAACACTTACCATACCACAAGATCCATGTGGTACATTATTTATGCTTCATGTGTTGAATGTTGACCAACTTGAATTCACTCTTCACTCTTTGTATTGGTCAATCATGTATAATCTCACTCTCTATCTATATGTATTGAGGTACATAAAGAACTCTTAATTTGATTGCATGTTCTAAATCTTAGTGAACCATATCTCAACTCATGAGGCTATCATGACACTAACTTAGAGTCATATCTTGAATTCTTCAACTAAGATCAAACTCTGAAGATCTTGATCATATCATATTCTTCTCTTCACCTTGATGATCTTGA
This sequence comes from Avena eriantha, assembly GCA_910589775.1. Classification (NCBI taxonomy): domain Eukaryota; kingdom Viridiplantae; phylum Streptophyta; class Magnoliopsida; order Poales; family Poaceae; genus Avena; species Avena eriantha. The sequence goes on from OU342740.1 coordinate 466,630,534, forward strand.
TGCCAATACTCAAGGTATATCTTTATCTTCATGCCATCCATACTCGACTCTAACACATGGACTACAAGAATGAACTATGAAATATTTCTATATATAAAAACTCAATGAAAACATTAGACCATAGGGATTGTCATTAATTACAAAAATCACACATAGGGACAATTACCCTTATAACATGTTCTACCCTTTCTTTGCATATGTTTTTTAGCACATAGTCTATCGGCAGTGTTCAAGGATTTATGTTTCTATGCATAGGCCTCCGAATTCCTTTCGAGCATGATCAATGGTGGTGGTCGTGGCGTGTTGAGGACATCGCAGATTGTGAAGATGGGGAGGAGTATGAGGAGGAAGAGGGGGATTCCGTTGATGTCGTTGATGTTGACACCAACGCCACCGTCAGCGAGAAGAAGAAGAGGAATGGTACGCAAGGGCCGAAGTGGAAATATCTGGAAGACGAGTGGCTCATCGGTGCTTGGAAGTTGTTTGATGCATTGAAGTTGATGTGTGTTCTTAGATAGTTTTTAATGCACTTAGGTTGTACAAGGCCGAAAACAACGACAAAGACTGCGCCTTCGTGCATTGCTTCAAGAAGCTCCAAGGTTGCAATAAGTGGGATGATGAGCTATTGATGGATACCACCAAAACCGTCGTTGATGGAGCTCGAGATGCATCTCCAAGCCCAACCGGCAACAAGAAGGCCAAAGCCAAGAGAAGGGGCGGAGGCCTCGACAAGGGTGGACGCAACCATTGACCAGATGATGACCGAGGTCTCATCCAACACAAAGGAGAGGAAGGAGAAGAACTATGCAAGGTGGAAGGCGGTCTTGCACAAAGAAAAAGGATGAGGTCATCAAGGCTCAAGCCAATGCCACCATGATCAAGGCAATGAATGAGGCGTCGCACGTTGCATTGGTAAAGATGAAGGAGGAGGCCAAGATCTTGATCATGGACTTGACAAGCATGGATGATTTGGCAAAGAGGTGGTACTTGATAAAGAGAGATTAGATCGGACATGATCTGATGGCAGCCCAGGCCCGTGCGACGTCAACACAAGGACACCTACACCGCCTGTGACCGAGGAGACAAAGATGTTTGAGGAAGACGAGGTTCTGACCCAGGAGCCACCGACGATGATGGAGGAGCAGGAGGCGACAGACGGGGCGGAGGTGACCAACGAGCCGTCGGTGGTAGGGGTGTTGTTTCCCTTCGTTTGATCTATCTTCATGCGCATATGATGTTTTGGTAGCCGGACTTTATTGACGATGGCCGAAGTAGCTGGGAACTTGGTGGCCGGAGTGGCCGAGAACTTTATTTCGTAGCCAGTGGTGCTGGCCGATACTTTAATTTCTATATGCCGTGACTTTAAATTCAATTTCTATGTGAAGTACTTCGAATTGTTATTCCTATATGTGATGATCACTTTGAATTTCTATTCATGTGAGAGTTTGATTTATATTTGTTGGACAAAGTTCTATTAGGGTTGCCGTATTGGGATCACCGGTGTGGCAACCGCTACATGTACGGCGGCTCCAATAGCCCCTTGCCGGTGACGTTGCCGGACAGGTTTTCGAGGCCGCCGGTGGAGATGCTCCTAGGGACTAGTTCGGGCGAGAATAAGTAGGCAGACAATCCAAAATTACAAAGCAATTACTGCCCAAAATTTCCGTGTGAAGTTTGAATTTAAATTTTTCGAAAAAGATATATATTATACCAAGGAACGGCATGGAGCTACAGCTACATCACGCCTCCAACTCGTTCCTTGTCAAGTCTAATAATGCTGCTCTTACCACCTTGATGTTTTGATTTGATGGAAATTGGCTGACTCAATTAACCATTCCATCTGGGGCCCTGGGGCCTATGGCGCCAACCGCAAACCAGACCAACGTTATTGCCCACTTATTCAGATCAGAAATTCCACCCCTGTACAGTCGGGCCTCACATGCAGACGCGATGCATTTCCTCTCAGCCATCACCTCCGTGATATACAATATCGGTGGTATTCACTGGTATGTACTGATCATCAACACCGACGCCATAAATTGGAGCCTGACATAGGTAGATGGATCTGGCCGGAAATCCTTCAATGGTCAGCACAGCACAGGTAGCAGCTACAGGCACTCCTCTGGCGGAGAACACAACCCAGAGCGCGCTAGCTCGATCTATATAAGGGGGCAAGCTCTCGCCATGGCCAAACCACAAGCGTTACAATCACTTCACTGATCACTAGGTAGCCAGCGAGCAACAGCTTTTTGCTTGTATCTGCAACCGGTCGATCGATCGATGGCGTCCAAGGTCGAGCTGGTGGTGGAGGTGAAGTCGCCGGCGGAGAAGCTGTGGACGGCGCTGCGCGATTCGACGGAGCTGTTCCCCAAGATCTTCCCCGAGCAGTACAAGAGCATCGAGACCGTGGAGGGCGACGGCAAGTCCGTCGGCACCGTCCGCCTCCTCAAGTACGCCGAAGGTATGTATGCTGCGCATCGATCGCGATCTTTGCCTTCAGGCAAATTAATGGATGTTATCGTGTGACTAACGTGCGCGAGCTTTGTGGGCGCGCGTGCAGGGGTTCCGCTGGTGACATTCGCCAAGGAGAAGGTGGAGGTGGCGGACGACGAGAAGAAGGTGGTGTCCTACAGCGTGGTGGACGGCGAGCTGGTCAGCTTCTACACCAACTTCAGGGTGACGCTGCAGGTGACCCCCATCACCAAGGACGGCGCCGACGCCGGCGCGGTGGTGAACTGGACCATGAACTTCGACAAGGCCAGCGAGCAGGTGCCCGACCCGGACGTCATCAAGGAGACCGCCGACAAGACCTTCCACGACCTCGACGAATACCTCCTCAAGAACTAGTGTCGACCGTCGTTGCTTGCACGCTGTCGCTGTGTCCTCCACTCACCTTGTGTAGCCGATCGATCTCATCGTGCGGCGATCATCGACCCGTGTGCCTCTGCCTGCCCGATCTGGGCCGCCTGAAATAATAATAAAGTCACAGCTCTATGGTCATGTACGCGTACGGTGTTCCGATTTGTGCGGTTTGATTTGTGACCACGACTGGATCCTGCAGAGTGTGATCGATGATGAATTGTGGTGGCAGCAAATGTTGCTCTCGCGGTAGTTGATTTGGATCCATGTTGGCAGAGCATGAGCACACATGTCAATTTCATAAATGCAGTGTGCGTCTAAATCCCAGTGAATTAGCTTAGGGTTTTGCTAATTCTCAATGTACTGAGAGTTAAGCTAGAGCTTAGTCAGATCCCAATTTGCATCGTGATTCGTTCATACTGTGTGTTGTAAGTGGGATTTTTTTTACTCGCAACTAAGGTTGCAACTAAGATATTTTTAGTCGCAACTGAGGTTACAACTAAGATATTTTTAATTACAAGTGAACTTGTAACTGAGATTGTATGACATCACCATTGAGACTGAAAATCTTAGCTTCATTTTGGCGCCATCCCACTATTTTATAATGTGGATAGTTTTGTCCTACTAGTATATTTTTGTATTACATGAACATTTTTTTCCAATTGCAGCTCATATGTAACCGCGAAAAACCCACAACCTATGTGCAATTCACAGACCGCACAAATCACGATGCATACCTGGTGATTCCTTGGTCGATTGAGAATTAGCAAAACTGATAATATTGTTTAATCAAGCCACTGCAATGTCACTCGATCGTGACACATGGCGGCACATGCATTTGTGTTTTTTCCTTAACCGTATGCATTCCTTTCATGGCGGAATTCTTATATAATTCATCTAAGAAAAAAACTCAAAAAATAATACTCCCTCCGTTCACTAATATAAGATCTTCTAGTTTTTTATTTAGAAAATGCATGTATCTAGATATGTTTTATTGTTTGTAGATTCATTAATTTTAGTCCGAATCTAGTCTAATTTAAAATACCTAGAAGATATTACATTAGTGAACGGAGGAAGTACATCGCAAAATTTACACCTATGGCACAAAATCATGGTCATAATTCGTTGCATATAACGATATCTCCTTTCAGACACCAATTAAAAAGCGAGATGCAAGCACATGCACCCTCACCTAAGGATAGTCGCTGCAAACATCAAGACCGACAGTCAGCACAAACAGCTCACTATGAGCCTAGCTACGACCGAAAGAAAAGGAGCAGAGGCATAGTGGGTCATCTAATTTTCCGATTTGTACACCATCTGCGGTACAGAAAATTAATTACAATAAATTAATCAAAGTAATCTATTGGTAATAATCAATTTAGGTTGCTAACTGCATTTAAATCGAAAATTCAAGTTTATTGAGATAGAAGATACACTGCAACCACTTCTTCAAGCCTTGTACTCAATTTCTCTTCTAAAAAGAGAATCTGAAAAAAGAGGGTTTGGCCCACTAATTCTTCACAAATCCATCCAGGCAAAATTTGAAAATAAATAAGTAAAACCTATCCACACTTAACCTAATTCCTCCACTTATGATTAATGATAAGTGGAGAAACCTAACCAAACTATTTTTAAGCGTCTCTCTATTCTCCTAGCACTCTACTATGATAACAGCAGCGACGGGCCTGCCACCCTCCTCCGATGAGGCTTTCTTGGCGGTGGTGATGCGCCGACCCCGATACTGTGACAGCAGCAGCGACACGTCCGTAATCATTCACATGCCTTACGCTGATCACATTGTCATGGATCTGAAAGAGATAGCATATCGATTAGAGAAAGAACAAGATCCAAGAGTAGATCGATTAGAGAAAGAACAAGATGCAACAACAGATCGATTAGAGAAAAACCTTAGGCTCAAACGACTTCGGGATGGAGGATGCATCGGATTGGTAGTCTAGCCTGAGATATCGAGGCATCACCACATTTGGGAAGGACAAAAGTAGTAGAGATGATAGTTGGTGAGATCATAGGATACTTTTAAAAATAACTATGTTCAAATATGGGGTTGACCTTACCGAGAGTGGGAACCTGGCGTCTACAAAGAGAGGACTTGAGAGAGTGGGGTAAGGATTCCATGTATTATATAGGAAACGAGGTGAGTAGTTAGTCAGATCTAGTGTTTGTCTTATGGGTTGTAGAACACGTGAGCCGAATTTGCATAAAAGAACCCTAAATCGGTCTCTAGCAGCTTGGGTAGGCATTGGTGGGTCGCACGTGTTAGCCAGACAAGTCTAACCAGTCAGTGAGATGTGATTGACCCATTTCTAGTGTATGACCAACAATTAACGGCGCTTGCAATGAATGCAATAGGGAAATGCCTTCGTTGGCCAAGCACGACACAAATAACCGACGTCATTGTGTACCAAGTAACACGACACTAATATGTGTTGGTATCGTGTCTATGAAGGGATGTCCAAGAGGCAATAATAAAGTTATTATTATCATATTCTAAGTATATGATATATGTTTATTTTTTATGCTATAATTGTGTTAATCAGAAACATTAATACATGTATGTTTAATAAACAAATATATAGAGTTTCTAGTTATGCCTCTCATATAAACTAGCTCGTTGATTAACAAGATGATCAAGGTTTCTGGATCATGGACATTAGATATTGTTAATAACGAGGTCACAACATTAGTGAAATAATGTGATGAACATTCATCTGAAGTATAGTAATCGATCAAAGTCATTATGTTTACATTGCTATAACATCATACGAAGTAACCCTAATCCTTAGACCATGAGATCATGTTAATTGCTAACTCCGAAAGGGTACTCTGATAACATCAAACGTCACACCGTAACTGGGTGACTATAAAGGTGGGTTTGGGTAATCTGAAAGTGTTATGTTGAGGCACATGGATCAAGAGTAGAATTTGTCCATCTCGATGACAGAGATATATACTCTAGGCCCTCTCGGTGATATCACATTGACATAACTTACAAGCAAGTGATAAGATCACTATAATGTTATATCACGGGAATGCAAAAAGAGTACTTGTCGGTAAGGAGATCAAACTAGGTATGGGGATACCGATGATCGAATCTCGGACATGTAATATATCGTGACACAAAGGGATTAAGTTACAAATGTTAAAGGTTCTCACGATCACTAGAGTCATCGTTGAATGTGTGAGAGTCAGTACGGATCTCCAGATCATGTTGCTGATTATTGATCGGAGAGGGGTCTCGATCATGTATGCATTATTCACGAACCGTAGGGTGACACACTTAAGAGATACTGACACCATTTGGAGAACATATGTTTTCAGAGAAAGATTATGAAAGCGCTAGAATTTTTTCGATGGATACCAAAATTGTTTCGGGTGAAATTGCTGAAATTGGTTCTGCATATGATATCAAAATGTTGCAAGGGGTTTTTATGTGAATGTTTGTTAATTAAAGTAATTAAAAAATCTTAATAAAATAAATAAAATAGTTTTATTAAATGAGAGATACATTAAATTTGGTTGAAATTTAATGCAAGTGAGTGGAGGGAGTTTATGTGAGTGGAAGCTCCATCCACATGAATGAAGGGAGAGGTGGGGGAACCACCTTGGCTGCCGGACATGGGAGGGGCTGCCCCCCCTATAAAAGGCCCCCTCCTCTCACTTCACACCACCTCGTAAAAGATCTCTCTCCCTCTATAGAATATTTTTCCACGGCTTCGGATTAGCGAAGTAGATATTCCTGGTGGCTTTGTTTGGAAGGAGTTGCTTCTTCCGCTACTTTGCTAGAGCGAGTACATGGAGGTTGTCGGAGGACCGGACGTGTATGCGAACACGGATGCATTGCTGAGTTGTAGTGCTGGACTTTCTCACAATCTTGAGATCGGCAAGTGAATGACTACATCATCCACGAGATCAATCTCATAACGCTTTGTCGCTCTTCAAGGATAAGTTCTCTATGAATGTATATCCACCCATTGATTGTATCTAGGTAGATAGATCTTGGTGCTTAGTTGTTTAGATTGTAGGAATTTTTTTTGTTTTCTATGATGTGAACCCAACAGTGGTATCAGAGCCTGATCTATGCATAGATGCTTTGCACAGGTAGAATACATATTATTATGTGGGCGTTGATGATCATGTTATTGCATCTTCTATGTATTTTGGATATTGGTGGCATAGTAGGATGAAGCGGCGCATAATAACTTTACATGTCCTCGCACATGAAACATGTTCCACGCTTGACATGGAACTAGTTTTGCATAAGTGGCTAGCAGATGTTTGTCTCTCCTACTATATTCAATATCTGATTTACAACGAGTTTCTAATAATTTTATTACCATCGTTATGGTTCCATGTTCGTAGGTAAGAATTGTTCTATCTTCAAAAGCTCTAAGCCACGTAAAAACATGCAATTGATAAATTAGAAGCATCTAGTTTATTTGTTGTTGGGCAAGTGTCATGACATGATAATGTTATAATTTGTAGTATGGATTGATACTTTTAGAAATTATAACATACTAAATAGACCTTGGCCTTACACATATAGGAATGATGAAGATCACACCACGATGCACAAGATAGTGATCAAGTGCAAGAACCATATCATATCACTTTTTGCATACGATTTTTGTTTGCATCTTATATTGCTTGTATGGCGCTTTAGTAGCATTATAAAATGATCCCTCTTTTAAATATCAAGATAAAAATATGTTATTTCTTCAGTATGCACCATTAAGAAAGTTCGTCGTTTAGAGACACCACGTGATGATCGGGTGTGATAGACTCTGCGTTCGCATACAACGGGTGTAAGAAAGTTTTACACACACGAGTACTAAGGTTCTTACTTGGCAAGCCTAGCATGTACACACATGGCCTCGGAACACGAACCAAAAGGTAAAGCATGAGTCATATGGTTGATATGATGATCATCTAGATGCTCGCCTTTGAAGCTACACCAACCCACGTGATGATCGGTCTTAGTGTAGTGGATCTGGTTCATGTAATCACCAAAAGGATACGAGGGATGTTTTTTTGAATGGGAGTTCATTTTTAATTTGGATTAGTTGAACTCAATCTATCATAAACTTAGTATAAATAAACTTTGCAAATTCTGTTGTAGATGGCACCACCGGCTTTTAATTTCAATGTGTTCATGGAGAAAGAGAAACTTGCAACGAATGGTGGCAACTTTACCAACTAGACCCTGAATTTGAGGATTTTCCTTACTGCTGCACAGAAGCAATATGTGCTAGAAGCACCGCTAGGCCCCCACCATCTGATGATGTTCCTGATGATGTAAAGAATGTTTACTTAAGTCGTCAGGAGGACCACAACATGGTTCATTGCGGCATATTGTATTGGCTAGAGCCGGAACTCTGAAAGCGTTTTGAGAATGGCAATGTCTTTGATACCAAGGGTGAATTGAAAATGATTTTCGATACCCATGCTGCCATAGAGAGTTATGATGCTTCAAAAAAATTCTTTAGCTGCATGATGGAGGAGAACAACTCCGTTAGTGAGCATGTACTCAAAATGTCTGGTACGCCGATAAGCTTGTGGCCTTGAGAATAATGATTCCTATTGACTTAGGCATACATCGTGTTCTCCAATCTCTGCCACCAAGCTACAAGAGCTTCGTGATGAACTGTAACATGCAGGGCATGAAGAAGTCTCTCCCCGAACTTTTGTCAATGCTTAAGACTGCTGAAGTTGAGATTAGGAAAGAATATCATGTGTTGATGATCAATAAGACCACCAGTTTCAAGAAGGACAAGAAGGGTAAATAGAAGGGTAACTTTAAGGAGGGTGGCAAATCTGTTGCTGCGCCTGAGAAGAAGACCTAGGCTGACCCTAAGTCTGATACTAAGTGCTACTATTATAAGGGGACTGGCCACTGAAAGCACAACTGCCCTAAATATTTCGCAGACAAGAAGGCCGACAAGATAAACAAAGGTATATTTGATATACATGTTATTGATTTGTACTTGACTAGTACTTATAGTAGCACCTGGGTATTTGATACTGGATCGGTTGCTCATATATGTAACTTGAATCAGGGGCTACGGAACAAGCGAACATTAGTAAGGGATAAGGTCACGATGCGTGTCGGCAATATATTAAAAGTTCATGTGATCGCCGTCGGAATGCTGCCTCTCCATTTACCGTCTAGATTAGATATAAACCTCAATAATTGTTATTTGGTGCCCGCGTTGAGCATGAATATTGTATCCAGATCGTATTTATTGCAAGACAGTTATTCCTTTAAATCCAATAACAATGGTTGCTCGATTTATATGAATAATATATTTTATGGTCATGCACATATGATGAATGTTTTATTTATTTTAAATCTCGGTAGTAGTAATACACATATTCATAATGTGCCATAAGGATAAACCTTAATGATGATATATCCGCATATATGTGGCACTGCCGTCTAGGTCATATTGACGTAAAACGCATGAAGAGGTTCCATTCTGATAGACTTTTAGAATCACTTGATTTTGAATCATTTGATACATTGAGCCATGCCTTACGGGCAAGATGACTAAAACCCTATTTTCTAGTATAATGGAACGAGTGACAGATTTATTGGAAATCATACATACTGATGTATGTGGTCCAATGAGTGTGTCGGTGCAAGGTGGATATCATTATTTTGTTACTTTCACAGATGATTTGAATAGATATGGGTATATCTATTTGATGAAACGGAAGTCTGAAACCTTTGAAAAGTTCAAAAAATTTCAGAGTGAAGTGGAAAATCATCGTAATAGAAAGATTATTTTTTTGCGATCTGATCCTGGGGGTGAATATCTAAGTTATGAATTTGGCACACACATGAGAGAGTATGGAATAGTTTCACAACTCACGCCCGCCAGAACACCACAGCGCAATGGTGTATCAGAGCGTCGTAATTGTACCTTATTAGATATGGTTCAATCTATGATGTCTTTGACTGACTTGCCACTTTGGTTTTGGGGTTATGCACTGGAAACCGGTGTATTCACTTTAAATAGGTCACCATCTAAATCCGTTGAAATGGCACTGTATGAATTATGGTTTGGAAACAAACCAAAGATGTCATTTCGAAAAGTTTGGGGATGCGATGTTTATGTGAAGAAACTTCAACCTGACAAACTCGAACCCAAAGCGAAAAATACAACTTCAGGATACCCTAAAGAAATAATTCGGTATTCCTTCTATCATAGATATGAGGGCAAGGTTTTTGTTGCCAAGAATAGATCCTTTCTAGAGAAGGAGTTTCTCACGAAAGGTGTGAGTAGTCGGAAGGTAGAACTCAAAGAGATTATTGGACCTTCTCTTTTTTAAATGGCGAGTGGTGTAGCACCAAAAATTGTTCCAGAGTTGAGTTTACCGGGTGAAGAGGGAACTAATGATAAAGATCATGAAACTCTAAAAGAGGATACTACCGAACCTCGTAGGTCAAGTAGGACACGTACAGTTCCTGAACTGTACGGAAATCCTGTCATGAATTTCATGGTAGATGGAAATGATGACCCTGCGACATATCAAGAAGCGATAATGAGCCCAGATTCCAACAAATGTCTACAAGCCATGCAATCCGAGATGGATTCCATGTACGAAAACCAGGTTTGGACCTTGGTGGATTTACCTCACGACCGAAAAGCCATTGAGAATAAATGGATTTTCAAGAAGAAAACTGACATTGATGGTAATGTGACCATCTATAAAGCTCGACTTGTCGCAAAGGAGTTTCGAAAACTTCAAGGAGTTGACTATGATGAGACTTTCTCTCCCGTAGTGATTCTAAAGTCGGTTAGGATTATGTTAGCAATTGCTGCATTTTTCGATTATGAAATTTGGCAGATGGATGTCAAAACCGCGTTCCTCAATGGTAATATTGAAGAAGAGTTGTATATGGTACAACCAAAGGGTTTTTTCAATCCTAAGGATGCTGACAAGGTATCCAAACTTCAACGATCCATCTATGGACTGAAGCAATCATCCTAGAGTTGGAATCTCCGCTTTGATGAGGTGATCAAAGGGTTTGGATTTGTCCAAACTTACGAAGAATCTTGTATTTACAAGAAAGTGAGTGGGAGCTCTGTGGCATTTGTAATAATATATGTGGATGACATATTATTGATTAGAAATTATATAGATCTTTTAAATAAAGTTTAAAGTTATCTAAACAACAAATTTTCGATGAAGGACCTTGGTGAAGCATCATACATACTAGGCATCACGATTTATAGATATAGATCGAGGCTATCACAAAGTACATACCTTGAAAAGATATTGAAGAAGTTCAATATGGACGGAAGTAAGAAATGGTTCTTACCTATGTTACAAGGCAAGACATTGAGTAAGAGTCAAAGTCCGGATACACTGGAAGAAAGAGAGATAATGGATAAGGGCCCCTATGCCTCAGCCATAGGCTCTATTATGTATGCCATGCTATGTACAAGAACATATGTGGCACATGGTATTAGTTTGACTAGCAGGTACCAATTCCAGGTTCAGAACATTGGATAGAGGTCAAGAATATCCTTAGGTACTTAAGAAGGACTAAGGACATGTTTCTCGTGTATGGAGGTGAAGAAGAGCTTGTCGCTTAGTGTTATATTGATGCTATCTTCGACAAGTGATCCGGATGACTAAGTATAAATCCGGGTATGTGTTTATCATGAATGGAGCATCAGTTAGTTGGAGGAGCTCCAAACAACCCGTGGTGGCGGATCAACAACGGAGGCGGAATATGTTGCTGCTTCAGAAGCGGCGCAGGAATCGGTTTGGATGAAGGAGTTCATAATGGAACTGAGTATGGTTCCTAGTGCATTGGACCCAATGGTGATCTATTGTAACTACAATGGAGCCATAGCCAATGCCAAAGAATCGAGGTCTCACAAGAATTCCAAGCATATCAAACACCGATTTCACTCCATCCACGAGCATGCCAAGGATGAAGATATAAAGATTTGTAAAGTATATACGGATCTGAATATAGCAGATCTGTTGACTAAAACTCTTCCTAGGGAAAAACATGATCAACACCAGAACTCCATGGGTGTTAGATTCATCACTATGTAATCTAGATTATTATCCCTGGTGCAAGTGGGAGACTGAAGGGAATATGCCCGAGAGGCAATAATAAATTTGTTATTATCATATTCCAAGTATATGATAGATGTTTATTTTGCATGCTATAATTGTGGTAATCGGAAACATTAATACATGTGTGTTTAATAAACAAATATATAGAGTTCCTAGTTATGCCTCTCATATAAACTAGCTCGTTGATTAACAAGATGATTAAGGTTTCCTGATCATGGACATTGGATGTTATTAATAACGAGGTCACAACATTAGTGGAATGATGTGATGAACATTCATCCAAAATACAGTAATAAATCAAAGTCATTATATTTACATTGCTATAACATCATACGAAGTAACCCTAATCCTTAGACCATGTGATCATGTTAATTGCTAACACTGGAAGGGTACTTTGATAAATCAAACGTCACACCATAGCAGGGTGACTATAAAGGTGGGTTCGGGTACTATGAAATTGTTATGTTGAGGCACATGGAAGAGTGGAATTTGTCCATCCCGATGACGGAGAGATAGACTCTGGGACCTCTCGGTGATATCACATTAACATAGCTTGCAAGCAAGTGGTAAGATCACTAGAATGCTATATCACGGGAATGAGAAAAGAGTACTTGTCGGTAACGAGATCAAACTAGGTATGGGATACTGATGATAGAATCTCGGACATGTAATATATCGTGATACAAAGGTATTTAGTTACAAATGTTAAAGGTTCTCACGATCACTAGAGTCATCGTTGAATGTGTCGGAGTTAGTACGGATCTCCAGGTCCTGTTACTGATTATTGATCGGAGAGGGGTCTCAATCATGTCTGCATTATTCACGAACCATAGGGTGGTACACTTAAGGGATACTGACATCATTTGGAGAAAATATGTTTTCAGAGAAAGATTATGAAAGCGTTGGAATTTTTGATGGACACCAAAATTGTTTCGGGTGAAATTGCTGAAATTGGTTCTGCATGTGATATTAAAAAGTTGCAAGGGGTTTTATGTGAATGTTTGTTAATTAAATTAATTAATAAAATTCCAAATAAAATAAATAAAATAGTTTTATTAAATGAGAGACAATAAATATGATAGAAATTTAATGCAAGTGAGTGGAAGTGTGAGTGGAGGGAGTTTATGTGAGTGGAAGCTCCACCCACATGGATGAAGGGAGAGGTGGGGGCACCACCTTGGCCGTTGTCCATGGGAGGGGCTGCCCCTCCCCCTATAAAAGGCCTCCTCCTCCTCCTCCTCTCAGTTTACACCTCCTCGTGAATGGTCTCTCTTCCCCTCTAGAATATTTCCCCATGGCTTCAGATTAGCGAAGTACATATTCTCGGTGGGTTTGTTTGAAAGGAGTTGCTGCTTTCGCTGCTTTTCCGGAGCGAGGACGTGGAGGTTGTCGGAGGACCGGACATGTGTGAAATCATGGATGCACTGCTGGGTTGCGGTGCTAGAGTTCGTCACGGTCTTGAGATCGGCAAGTGAACAACTATATCATCCACGAGATCAATTTCGTAATGCTTTGTCGCTCTTCGAGGCTAAGTTCTCCATGGATATATATCCACCCATTGATTGTATCTATGTAGATAGATCTTGGTGCTTAGTTGTTCATATCATAGGATTTTTTTGTTTTGTATGCTGCGAACCCAACAGTCCGGCACGGCGTATAAGTGGCCGCCTCGTAAAAATGATGTCGTGATTGCTCATCCGTCGGGTACCTACTTTTTGATGTACTTTTCGCTTGTGTCACCCAAAAAATGTGTCGGGCATAAGGGAGGGGGTATTTTTGTAGTGACTGTAGATCGATGCACAAAATCTTGCCACATCATCCACCGGCACCACAGTGGTACCAAGTAGCACCACCTCCTTGCACACGAACTCCAAAGCACGATGTGGTCATTACCGATACACTGCAGCATCATGCCGCCAAGTACCACCATACGACACAGCTTGATAACTTTGGAGGATCTGTCCTACGTAACACCTACCGGACAAGCATGACACAACGTAGCACCTGTCAGCCAGGCATGACTTGACATCTCCATCGAAGATCCGTGCAAGACAAAGCTGCTCCACCTCCTGCATCTAACATCCAGCGTGGCTCCACAAATGTTGCTCCCAAGAGAGAATGTGAACTACAATGTCGTCATCGTCTAATCCGGAAGACCAGATCCTAGGGTTCCCCCGGAGCAGCATGGGTCGACAGTAGTTGGACGAGGTAACGTGCAGAACACCGCCATCACCCGCCAAGACCGAAGTTGGCTCGATTTTCACCGACAACTATGTCTCCCCTACTCGCAACCGGGACTAGATGACGGTTCTCGAGGTCCACCAACCCAGCCTCAGTCGACCACCTCTGACGGAGGAGATGACCACCACCGTCAAGACCAATGTCAACACCCGGATTTTTAATCCCAGATGCCTGTTATGCCATACATCGTAATCCGAGGATTACCATTTTTGTGAGACATAACAGAATTGGTACCACAGTACATGATCCATTACAAACCATAATAAGGTCTTACACAAATAAGGGATCTCATGATCCAGTCTTAATACAAACAAGCAGTGAAATAATAAGCGTAGTAGTGGGCTCCATCTTTAGGGTCACAGGCAATGCTGACGATGGGAGATGATCCTAATTGTCATAGACGTCCTATTGTCCATCATCCTGATAGTCCTCCCCATAGTCTGGCCACGGGAATAGCCAGGGAAAAAGCCATGAGTACTCTTTAAGTACTCGCAAACTATCACTAACAAGTAAGGTAGTTCTAGTAGGAATCTTAAGCTCTAGGTTTATTTGCAAAAAAGCAGATTTATCTAAATTGAGTTTAGAAGTAAAGAAAACTAAGTTAATGTTCTAAATCACTTAAGTGGTAACCTAGCTTTCATGTTCACAACCCTGTTGTGGTCAAGTCAAAATCATAGTTCACTTCACAAGTCATTTTGAAAACATCTGACGACAGAACAGTATGGCCACTCTAACTGTCCATGACCACGGACGCGGCTATTCGAATAGTTTGACACTCTGCAGAGGGGTACACTTTCACCACAAAATTCGATACATCCGTCAGGGATAACCCTGAATCAATCATACTTAGTATGTGGATAATCAATCATAACCTTTCAATTACACACACTAGTATAGGCACCTCCCCTATGAGCTTGGCCTCCCAGCCATGGCCATCTGCATCCTGGGCACTGCATAGGTGGACATTCACACTCACGAGGTAGCCTCAGCTCAAACCTCTTACGCGAGAGAACCCATACTAAGGCACATAAGCTTCCGGCTAAGCCCTACCTAATTCAGGTATTGTGGTTGTACGATAAACTTGGAATGATATCGCATCCAAACCCAACCATCAGTTTTTATAAAAGGGCTAAGGCTCATGCCTCAACATTTTCATTATCAAATCCTTTTGTGTCCATAACACATGTCAAAACATTTCAATAGAATGAATCATCATTCTAAGGTTTCATAATCATTTTCACCAAGTATTCACATCTAAAGTGATCAAGTTTTATGCTTAGCACTAGCCACTAAGTTAAGAGTGTTCACTAATGAGGTGTGCTAATCTTCAATCTCATGCCATAGAATGACATCTAGTATAGGCCTAGTTTTATACTCTTTATGCTATCTATACTACATTTCCAAGACTAATTACAAGTAAAGAACTTTGGTAAAGTAAAAGAGTAAAGCTTGCAAGTAAAACTTGGAATTGGTATAACTCAAAGATATATAACCAAAGCATGCCTAATGCATCTTGCTTATGTTATCTTGCAATTAGTGATGGCTTGCATAGGTATAATGCTTGCAAGTGTTAGCTTGCCTTGAGTAGAGCAGTGGTTGAAGTTTTCCTCTTCTTCTTCCTAGTAGTACTCCTCCTCCTCATATCCGGGGTCGGTACTATCGTCTATAAATAAATACAGGGTACATAATCATCAAACAATACTTAACTACTTATATTTAGCAAACTAAGGTTCACACTAGATGATCTAGCATCATCACAATCATCACATGGATTAAAGACTTAATCTCATTTAGTTTATTTTAGAAAAGTAATTTCTACTCATTGAAATTAATTAAGATTTAATATTCTCCAATTAAAATATGGGATCATGTGGACACATGTCATCACCACATATTCTAATACATGGGAATATGATTTAAAGGGTTGGTCACATTTTATAAAGCTTAAGATTATTATTTAATAGATTTAAAGTGACTAGAAATGCCTATATAGCATTCTCTTAGTACTAGTCCAATGTCACTGCATGCAAACCTAAATATTTTTACATATTCAGATAGGTATTGTCAAATGTGATTTTTGAGAGTTGGAATCAACTCAAAAGCTATTATGGTTGATTTTTGAAAAATGTTTGAACGTAGAAAAGTCTCTGTTTGTTATTTTTGGTGTAGGTGATCTCTAACTCCAAATGATTTAAATCCAATGGGCTTGGATAGATATTTTAATTATCTCTGTAACAAAATTTGAATCATGTAATTTGGTTTAGTGAAACTCTCTGAAATGATTTTTGAATATGTGGACAGAAACTAGTTTAAACTAAAAAAAGGAAAATCAATATTTGAATTTCTCGGCTACGCGCGGGAAAGCTAAACGGGCCGGCCCAACTGGACTACATACCGCAACGGGCTGCTGACAGATGGGGTCCACCGGTCAGCGACTCAAATTAGCCGAAACGGTATCTGTGAATCTAGACCGTGTGATCTAATTCTCTAATAGCTGGGAGTCGTCGTCAATGACGAACTGCTCTGGCGAGAAACTAAACCTAACGCGGCGGTGGGGGTCTGGCTAGGCTCACCTAGGCTCCATCTAGGGTCGGCGACGGGAGCGATCGACGTGGTAGACGACGGCGGTTCGAGGCGTGGTCACGGCAGGTCTTAGGGTGGTCGAAATTGACGACGCCCTTCTCCTCCAGCAGCGGTGGGCTCCGGCCAAATTCCGGCGAGAGAGAGCTCGCCTTGCTCCGAGAAGAAGTGGGGGAGGATCAGTGAGGAGTGGTGAGTGCTAGGGTGTGGAGAAATGAGGCAGGGGAGGCCTCCTTTTATACTGCGGAAAGGGGACCAAACGGTGTGGGTGCGAGCTCGTCGGTGACAATGCTACAGGCTGCTATCGGCCTGGCGAAGGCTAGTGGACGGTGTGTGGTTCCCTGACGGTTCTCACGGCCGTAATGGCGAGGCGTGGGGCGGTGTGGTTTGGTCAGGAGCGTGCGGCACTCCGCGCGGATGCAGAGGTGTTTGCGATGGCGTGCGACAGCTGCGGGTCGTGCGGCGGCGAACAGGGGTGTCTGTGGGGTTGGGGTGATCATGGCGAGCTAGTGCACGCGAGGCAGGGGTGAGGCGCGGTCTGTGCGGCTGGTCGGGCACGGCGAGCTGGCGCGCTCTAGGCATTGCACAGAGGCATAGGGCGTGGCGGTGCTAGGGTGGTCCAGGGCTCTTCTGTGGTCGAGGCTTGGACAGGGGGTGGCCGTGGAGTACGGCATGTCTGGTGCACGTCGTGGGCGAGGGCGGCGACGCTTCTAATGCGTTGTCCGCTGTCGGCTGGCGATGACCAAAAATGGGCGGTGCTCCACTGTGCACACGGCTAAGGGGGGACTTGTTCTGGGTGCTGGCTATGCTCAGGGGAGACAAGGGAGTGAAGAGGGGACCAAATGGTCGAGGATTACTGTGAAAACAGTGAAGTTAGGTAGTAGTTAGTTTAGTGCAGGCCAGGTGTTTGTTGTAATGGCCGCAAGAAACTTACTTTGGAATTTTTGAATGAATTTTTTTGTGTGATCTTAACTTAAGCTTGAGTAACTATGCTTGCTCGGAGAAGTCAAATGGAATTGGTTTGATGGGTTTTTTAAAAAGTGGGATCTTAGTACATACACTTGATTCAATTTTCAAATGTCCTTTAAATAGACTTGGAAAATGTTTTTGTAAGTTTATAAAGTGGGCCTTGGTTCACTTTTACTTTGTCTAGCAAGGGGTGAAAAGAAATAGAAATGTTTCTGTTAAAATTTCTCTTCTAGGAACACACAAAGTGATCTAGTGGTTAACTTTTGTCAAAATGACCATTTGCTTTATTTATTCGTATTTGATTTCTTGTTCTTTTGATTTTGTTTGTAATTGACCTAGATGATGTAGTATTCACCTTTAAACCATTTCACATTATTTTTAGCAATCAAACATGGCATTTTCAATCAATTCTACACTATGCAACACACACATGCATTCATATTCATTTTCTTAGCAAAAGTTTTTGTTAACCCTAAATTGGGTGATTTGAACTTGATAATCTTGATTAGAAGTTTTGGGGTGTTACAACCAGGGTCATTGCCCTGGGCGTCCTCATGATGTGGAGAAGGACCAGGAGTACCTTCTCAAGAGTACCTCCGAAGCCGATCGAATTAGAAGGTTTGGAGGTTGGACGATAACAACCCGTCTAGCCAATGTCCACACGAGTCCCGCCACCTAAAGCCACCGCCACCCGCTGAATGGCCGCCTCTACCTACAAGTCCGCCTTATTATTCCGGCTGCCGCTGGCCGCCATCACCATCGGGAAACAACCAGGATCAGTCATCGTGATCTGAGCGCATCCGACGCGCGAGAGGGAGACTGTTACCGTCGTGCCACCGGGATTTGACCTGGCGTCTTAGCCAGCGATAAAACCACATATTAAAACTAACATACATTCATACTTATGGGTATGATCGTCTTGATAACGTCACACATTAAAACTAAAAATCACATAAATATTCATCATTCTTATGATGTGATATTTATTATGCTATCTATTATTTTAATATAAAACCTCATGGAGACTCAACACTCTTCTACATATAGTAAGCTTAATTAATTTCTCTTGCTAACTATGCAATCAAAATATAATAAGAATAGTAAAATAATATTTTCCCGCGCAACTGCGGCCGATATAATTTCCCGCGCAATTACGACTGGCTTTTCCCGCGCAATTGCATGATATAATACTATTCTTATTTTGACCGGTGTGCTTTGGATACTGCTAGTGTTTTTTTTTGTTGTTGCTAGTTTTATTAAAATACACATTGCACAAACTAACAAAAAATACACATTACACAAACTAACAAAAAAATACACATTACACAAACCAACAAAAAAAATACACATTACACAAACTGAACAAGTATAGTATTTGTTACAGTACTATTTTCTTCACGGAAATTTTAGGCGATCGAGAACAAAGGAAAGCCTATTATTGAAAACCGAGGTCATAAAACGGTCATGTAACCCCAAGAGGTCGAGACCAAACCCCGATCCGGCCGTGCCCTCGTCGGAGTCCCAAAACCCCAGTACTCTCTGCCCCTTCTGTTCCGATGGCGGCGGCGGCGGCGCCTGTTCCCACGGCCACAGTGCGAGTCTCCAATATCCCTCCATCGGCCGTCGCCACCGAGCTTCTCGCCTTTTTCGACTCCGCCGTCGCCGCTGACGGCGCCGCTTACGCCTGCGAGATCGCCGCCGCCCGCCGCGGCTGGCTCAGCCGAGGCTATGGGACCGTTCAGTTCGATTCCACCGCCGCCGCCACTACTGCCACCAAACTCGCATCCTCTGGTCGCCTGCCCCACTTCCTGGGCTCCCTCCTCTCCGTCTCCCCTGCCACCGCCGACCTCCTCCCCCGGGCGCCCGAACTTTCGCTCCGCGCAGCAAGCGCGCGCCTCCTCGTAGGCGACCGCGTTTCCGAGCGCGAATTCGAGACGGCTGATGCGTGGGACGGCGTGCGCGTGGAGGTCATCCCGGGGAAGCGGCGCGTAGACCTGTACCTGAATCATTCTAATCCCGGGGAAGCGGCGCGTGCACCCCAAGCTTCCCGGAGGTACAAGCTTGGGGTGCATTTCGAGGACATCAGGCACTGCTTCGGTTGCAGCCTGGATGGGATGAGAGCCATCTTGCTGCAGGTGAGCTGCCACCCTGTGGCTCTGATAATTCTGTTTTTCCCTTATGGTAGTATTATTAGTCAGACGTTTCGGTTACAGTAGGGTTGTGAAGAGGAAAAACCCGCGTGTAGGTAATCAAAAGTCAAACATGTGTTAATCTCAAATAAAAATTGCACTAGGTTGACTTCTACAATACCTATATGCGGTTTTATGCGGGCTATTGGTCGCAACCCTAGTTACAGGGCGATGTAGATAGAAAATTCCAATTGTTAGGCGGTTTGTGTGTTACAGATGAGTCTTGTGGAAGTGAAGTGTGATCCGGTCATTTTCTTTCCGAATGAAAAGCTGTGTGCAGACAGTATGTTTATATGCATGGAGTGCATAACTGGATTTAACTCGTAGAATGGTCATGGCAGAAATTCACAGTGAGTACATTCACAAATGATTTTTCAGTTGTTTGTTCTCAAACTTCATTATGGTAGATTTAGAGCCTAAACATGTAAATCTTGTTTCATTAAATGGTACCTTAACTGTTCGAATGGTAGCCTCTTTTTAGACATGATTAGATCTAGTAATGGTTTCGGAACTTTGACATATCACGATGTGAATAGGACTATTGCTTTTGTTACCAACAGTGTATAAAATCATGTCCTGTTGGGATAATGAATGCGATGTGCCTTCTTTTTCTTTCCAAGCATGTGATGGACTATTATTTTGGGCATTTTGAGGGCCAAATAGAGAATGTGCAGCCAATCTTACCACACTCTGTTAACTTCTGATATATTGGTAAACATTAGAGCAAAGATGTTATATGGATCTAATGGTATCCAGATTGTAAAATGTGGGAACATGTTGTAGTTGAACTTAGCAGCAAGCTCAAAGATGTGCTTCCTCCCTCTGTGCTTTGCATGAACTAAAAAAAAGTACCAGAGTGAACTACAGGGAATGGCCAGAATGTTCTGGTTTGCAATTGTGCATTAGAGCCGATAACGTAATGGGAGCTCTGCTATTTCTATCTTCACTTCTACAAGTATCTCTGTTGGTGGGGATGACCCTCTTGCGTCCCACTACTTGATTTCTAATTAGAGTAGAACGAGTATGAAGCTTATCTGATGAGTATGCATTATCTATCATTTTCCAAATTTAGTGTTTGTCATATTTCGTGAACTATTACTTGACCAGGCACAGCACTCTTTTCATTTCTTCTATAAATATTATATTACCTTGACCAATCTAATCTTAATGTTTGTTCCAGCTCACATATGCACCAAGAATACACACTACAATTTCTGGGCCTACAGTTTATTCAAGGTTCTCAGAGGACCGCTTTCATGCATGCAAGGAGGATGCCAAGTTTACCTGGGTCAGAGCACTAGATTTTACACCTAACCAGTCTTTTGGGAAGTGTTCTACTCTTGTCCTGAAACTGGATGATGATGCATCAGTGTCATATATTCTTGATAGCATACATTTCTCAGGAGAACTAGGGGAGTTGGTTGTTTCTTCAATGGCTATTGGCCCCTCATCCAAAGTGGTTCCCCTTGTTGACTGCCCGAGTGGTTGTTTGGTGTCCTATGAAGCTCTTTTTCGTCTCAATTCTCTAGTTCACATGGGGAAGATAGTGACCAAGCATGTTAATGCTGATTTGTTTAAAGCTCTTGAAGAAATACCAAATCATATTTCAAGGAGGATTTTCGAGAAAATGAGCAAGTTAGAGTCTACATGCTACGAACCTTTGCAATTCATCCAGCAGGAGGCTTGTAGCAGGAACATAAGCCACAATGATTTGTTGTCCAGTAAAACTGAAAGTGAAGGAAAATTAATGAGGTGTTACAGAATTCACATTACTCCAACAAAAATATACTGCTTGGGACCTGAGCTAGAAGTTTCAAATTATGTGGTTAAGCATCATTCTGCGTATGCTTCTGACTTTGTTAGAGTTACCTTTGTTGATGAAGACTGGAGTAAGCTTTTTCCAGATGCAATCTCAGCTAGAAATGGACAAGGGTTCTTTGCCCAACCCTTCAAAACTGGCCTGTATTATCGCATTTTATCTATTCTAAAAGAAGGTTTTTCTGTTGGTCCAAAGAAATATGAATTCTTGGCCTTCTCAGCAAGTCAACTTCGTGGAAGTTCTGTTTGGATGTTTGCTTCTAATGATTCATTGCACGCAGAGGATATAAGAAGGTGGATGGGCGACTTTAAAGAAATTCGTTCAGTATCTAAGTGTGCTGCTAGAATGGGCCAGCTGTTCAGCTCCTCCAGGCAAACAGTTGAAATCATGCCTAAGGATGTCGAAGAGATTCCAGATATTGAAGTCACAACTGATGGCACCAAATACACATTTTCCGATGGTATTGGGATGATGTCCAAGAGATTTGCCAAAGGTATTGCTCACCTAATTGGACTAGACCATGCTAACCCTCCTTCAGCTTTTCAAATAAGGTTTGGTGGTTATAAAGGAGTTGTTGCTGTTGATCCTGATTCATTTCCTTGTCTTTCTCTCCGACCTAGTATGAAGAAATTTGAATCAAAGAGCATAATGTTTAACGTTACAAGTTGGAGCAAGCCCCAGCCTTGCTATATGAACAGGGAAATTATCTCTCTCCTTTCGACTTTGGGGATAGGAGATGAGATATTTGAGTTGATGCAACAAGATGATATGCGTGAATTAGATGAAATGCTGACCAACAGAGAAGCTGCTCTCTCTGTTCTGGGAAAAATTGGTAGTGCCGAAACCAAGACAGCATCTAAGATGTTACTGCAAGGTTATGAACCAAGTTCAGAGCCTTACCTGATGATGATTCTTAAGGCCCATCAGGATAATAGGCTGACTGACATAAAAACTAGATGTAAAATTCATGTCCCAAAAGGGCGTGTTCTTATTGGTTGTTTGGATGAGACGGGTAAATTAGAATATGGTCAAGTTTACATCAGAATTACAAAGAGCAGCAAAGAGCAGAAGGAAAATGATCAACCGTATTTTTGTAAAGATATTGAAAATGATGGGAAAGCAATTGTTATCGGAAAAGTCGCAGTATCGAAAAATCCTTGTCTCCATCCTGGTGACATCAGAGTACTTGAAGCTGTCTATGACCAGGGTTTGTATGATAAGAACCTGGTTGATTGTGTCATCTTCCCTCAAAGAGGAGAAAGGTATGTGGTACTGAAAGTGATAGACAATCTGCAAAATTTTCTAAAATTTATATTGCTTTCCCAATGCCTTCAAAGGAGCCTGAATTCTATGGAATTATTTGTCATTGTTTGTTTCCATGTTAGATTGATATCCAGTCGTGTTACATACTCGTATCTCTATTAACCTTATTGATGGATGTTGCCTATGCTTGCATTCTCCTTATCATTGATGTTAATTAGGCCTTGAACAAATATAATTTACTCTTTTGTCAGTGTCCGTTCCCATGTTACATTGATATCCAGTCATGTTACATACTCGTATCTCTATTAACCTTATTATGAATGTTGCCTATGCTTGCATTCTCCTTTATCATTGATGTTAATTAGACCTTGAACAAATATGATTTACTCTTCGATGTTAATTAGGCCTCATCCAAATGAATGCTCTGGAGGTGATTTGGATGGTGACCTCTATTTTATCACTTGGGATGACAAACTGATTCCAGAGAAGGTTGATGCACCTATGGACTACACTGCAGCAAGGCCGCGTATAATGGATCATGTTGTTACACTCGAGGTATATTTGCGACTGCTTATTCATTTTTGTTTCTTTGCTAGGTTATTACTGCTAATTTACTGAAGACTATTTTAATTTGACTAAATTAACTGGCGCAGGTCTGTCTAGATTCGCATATATCTACACACTAAAACGCGTCTAGATACATGCGAATCTAGACAAATCTGCGTCAACTAATTTTGCACAGAGGGAGTATCAGATTTTTATAGAGTTGCGTATATTATCGAATATCAGTAGTTTTTTTTTACAAAAATGTAGCGATTTCGATCATATAGATGAGCTTGAGGCTCCTCAAGTCTCTGTAAAACATTTCTGTGCCTAGTAAAATCTGGGAAACTGTACTAGGGCAATAAGTGCACACAGCTTCATGAAACATGTGGTGGGGCAACAGAAATACCAGAGTCAAGTTGGCATGACAACCAACAAGAAAGCGAATGCCTTGAATCAACTATATGCTCACCACGCACAATTAACAACATTATTTGGAAATGTTGGGTGCTCATTTTAGAAAATAAATGACAAATTTTACCGTCTTCTGATAAAAACATTTGTACCTGGTTGAGTTTTGAGGTGGTCTTGGCTTTAAAATGCTTTTAATGGAATCTAAATCCCTAACCTTGATGTAATCTGCCTCCTTGGAGGCTTGTAAAACAAAATTCTACCTTTTCAATGAAATGAAACACAAAAGTCTTCTGCGTTTCTTGATTTTTTTTTTCTCCAATATGCAGTTCAAAGTTGTCTCTTTTGATGGACATAATATGTATTTCCCTCCTCTGATATGGTTATACCTGAAATCTTACAAAGATATCTGATGAACTGCAGGAAATTCAGAAGTACTTTGTTGATTACATGATAAATGACTCGCTGGGTGCTATCTCAACTGCTCACTTGATCCACGCGGACCGTGATCCAATGAAAGCTCGCAGCCCCGAGTGCCTCCAGCTAGCCACTTTGCATTCGATGGCAGTCGATTTCGCCAAGACGGGAGCTCCAGCTGAAATGCCCCGATCACTGAGACCAAGGGAATACCCTGACTTCATGGAACGGTGGGAGAAACCAACGTACATCTCAAATGGAGTTCTTGGCAAGCTCTACCGAGCAGCTGCGAGTCGTATGGAGGGCTCGCATGTCCTCTCATCCTTGGCTCAGTCGAACCCTGCGTTCGATTGTGACCTTGAGGTCCCTGGCTTTGAGGGATTCGTGGAACGTGCAGAGGAGTACTATGACCTGCATGCGGAGAAGCTGACCACCCTGATGACGTTCTACGGCGCGGAGCACGAAGAAGAGATCCTGACTGGCAACATCCGCAACAAGCTCCTGTACCTGAAGAGAGACAACAAGAGGTACTTCGAGATGAAGGACCGCATCATCGACTCCGTGGGCAGCCTGCACAAGGAGGTGCAGGGTTGGTTCAAGAGCTGCCGAAAGGAGGAGGCGCCGAGGATGGCGTCTGCGTGGTACTGCGTGACGTACCACCCGGACCACCGCCGGCCAGAGAAGAAGCAGTTCTGGAGCTTCCCGTGGATCATCTGCGACGAGCTGCTGAAAATCAAGGAGTCCAATGCCAAGCAGCGCACGCAGCGCGCTGAAGACCCTGCGCCAGCCCTGATGGACTGCGACGCCTGACTCGTCTGTGTTGGGCCAAGTGGGAATTCGTTAGGTGTAATAAGTGGTAACTGCACTTGTGTCGCAGGCGAACTGTCTTGATGCACTGCTGCTATGTAACTGCATTTGTGTCGCAGGTGTATAAAACTCTGCTGCAGATGTGCTGACAGTCTTCTGAGCCCAACTCAACAGCAGAAGGTTGCTGCTATGTACTGTAGTATCGGACAGGTTTGCTTGACCTGTGTGACTGGAACGAATGAAGTGTGTGCTTGGTGGAGTTCGCGGGAGGTTGACGCGTTGAGCTCACGCATACGTTTTCATCTTCTTCTGACAGCTCGCTCCATCGCTATCTCAAGAGAACCTTTGCTTTGCGTGGAATTCTGGTGGCTACCTATTATCAATGTCAATGGACCTGGGCACCATATAAATAAATATAAAATGATGACCTTTTAAAAGGAAAAGAAATATAGAACTGGGGCTTAAGACATCGCAGTTGGTCAGTTTCTAGTAGCAGCCGGGCAGGTGGTATGAGCTAACCCCTTACGTAAGGCACAGCATAGCCTCCCAAAATTGACTATTCATGGCATCACAGGACCTTTTCAAGAGTATAGAGGATTACTGATTATCATGTGTCCAAGCAAGGATTTCTATGTTCAAAAAATAAAATAAAGAAGGATGTCGATCGAGGTCTCGCCGTGTGTTCGGGGCTCTGGCTGTGCACGCAACAACGAGTAAGAGCAACTCTAGCAGACCCGCATCCGCGCATTTGGAGGGCACGTCAAACCCGCTATGCAGGCTGAAAACGCTCGTGCAAACCTGATCCTGCAAACTCAACCGCAACACAGAGTTTGCATAGTTTCATAAACCTGCGGCAATATGTGACATAGGCGATAGTTTAAGCCGCCGATCTAATCGCCAAAGTACGCAATCATACAACAAATGTCGCTATTGTAATCATGAAGCAAAAGAATAATCACCGACGTGAAGATCAAGATGACAAACTGATTCCAGAGAAGGTTGATGCAGTGACTCACGGGGCTGATTCGACCGGCAGGACTTGGTCGACGCGAACCTGCGGGGTTGGACCGGCCATGGCGGCCAGCGGGGGCGTGCGGCGAGGGAGGAGAGGACGGAGTTGGCGGAATCCGCGGTGGCGGCGGGGGCACGGGAACGGGAGCTAGCTGAAACTTCCTTCGCGCCACTACCTTGCACGCGATGCGGACCGGTCCGGAAAAGACCTCTGGACATGCGTATGTGCGGGTCGGGAGGCGGAATTTGCTGAGCCCCCCTCCCCCCCCCCCAAATTGCGGGTCGATGTTTATGCGGTGTCTGGTCAGGCCTTTTTCCTGTTCGAAACGGCAAAACAACGGTAATTATGCGGATACGGGGTCTGCTAGAGTTGCTCT
This sequence comes from Avena eriantha, assembly GCA_910589775.1. NCBI lineage: Eukaryota > Viridiplantae > Streptophyta > Magnoliopsida > Poales > Poaceae > Avena > Avena eriantha. The sequence continues at coordinate 466,657,140 of OU342740.1, forward strand.
AAGAGCATCTCCAGGCGGCTGCTATTTTTTCGCTCCGTTGGGGGTGCCGAAGCACGTCCCCCACAAGCGCTTTTTTATTCACAAATAATAAATTATAGTTTTGATCAAGTATTAAATATAAATAAATAAAAAATTGACAAGTTTGACAAAGCAAGCTTAGCGAGATAATAATTCTATAAGTTTTAAACCATAGTTTGAAACACTTCAAACTAGGCGTTTCCATTGAGACATATGCTCTACAAATCGTTTTGTAATTCGCGTTGAGTATTTGCATGTCTGATTTCCTGACGCATGTCAAGGAAAACAACAAATGCGTCCAACGGCTGGTGATCAACATCTGCAAGAGGACCCCGCCGATGATACAATTATCTACAATCACTGGAGTTTTGCGCTCACTCTCAATAATCATGTTGTGCATAATCGCATAGGCTTCATGACCTCCCACATCTGGACTTCCAACCGGATAAGAGCAGGCTACCGGAAAATAGCAAATTGAGGTTGGAGCACACAAAATGCTTGCTCGGCATACTTCTTATGATCCTCCTAACACTAAGCAGACAAAGATCTTTTTCCATAATAGGGTTTGAGATTGTCTTCACAAATGTGATTATCTTGGATACCTGTCATGCTCCATGTACTATCCCTTGGTATACTACAATTGATCTCATAGTTGCACGTCAGAGCATGGGCCACAACAAGTTTGGAAAACACGTCCGAGCACTGCAACACGCTGATATTATTGTGAGATCGTGCCATATCGAAGAAAAAACGTACCAAATCCACAAACCATGATCTGCCACTGCCTCCGTACCATATTACATGCTCCTTTAAAGGAAATGTGGATTACTATGGCATCGGCGGTGTCACCAAAACATTCGGTGACTGAAGAGCCAAAATAGGCGACGATAGAAAAGCCATCACCAGTGACGTCACCAACATTTTTCGTTTCATTTCATGCTATGAATGTGGTGTTGCAATAAGTGACCCAGGACCTAGTGGCGTTTTGTGACCGAGACTTTGAATTTGTGGCTATTTATTTGCATGTTTTATGTGTACCTGTTTTGCATCATTTTTGAAAATGTGAAGAAAAATTAAAATCTCTTGGGAAGGTCGTGGCACCCGCCGGGTACAGCTGCTCCCAACACGCTAACAACATGTATCAACACCTCAATAGCTAATCCGATGCTATTTTCCCTTACCGGCAACGGCGGTCCGTCTCGTTTCCGGCGGCCCTTTTGTAATGGAGGTGCAGCATACCATGGTCCCTCGTCGGCTGAAGAGTTTTTTTGAGGCTGGAATTCCTCGAATCAGTCTTTCGTCCCGCTATATTAATATAGCAAACACACGGTACACCGAGCACGCTGGGGCCACAACACAACCAAGCCCAACATAAACGAAAGGGAAAAAAGAGAAACAAATGCCAACATTGGCAGATCGATGAAACAAGGTGGCCCTCTACCGCTGTGCCCTCCGGACATGTCCCACCGCGCTCCTGGCATTCCGAACCATCGTGTACCAAGTGGCACCTTCAACAAGGGATGTGACGCCGCCGCCGCTGCCACACGGACTGGTCCTAAGGTTTCCCCCGGTACACGAAGGGGGGGTGGAGAGGGGGGGTACCCGACGCCCTTCAGGAAGGAGAGACGACACCCGCAGGCGCCACCGCGACAGTGCCGGACGAGGCCGACAGGGATTTCGCCCACCCCCAAGGAACCACCGTCCCGAATAGTCCGAAGAGCTCCACCTAACCCACCGCCAACCAGCACGCGCCTCCACGGAAAAGGCGCCACCTTCATCATCTCCCTGTGGGTATCGACACGAGGCCTCGAGGCCCGAGGAGGAGGATAGATTTACCAGGGGTAGTAGCCTCGCAGCAACGTGGGAGGGAACTACCTCCACCGTCGTGGCAGTAGCCGACCGGACGCGACAACAGGGGCACACCAGGTATCGGGCCCGGCCGAGCCCAGATGGGCTCGCAAAGCCCCCGTCGCCACGTTGCAGCAAGGGCAGCCGCGGGTGGCACTACCATCCCGGAGCCTCCGTCTCGCCTCCTCTTCCTCAAAGAGGCACAGCCGCCATAGTCGGAGCAAAAGCCCGCCCAGACCCAGATCGGGCCCAAAAGGGCCAAGATCTGGCCGAGCAAGCGCCGCCGGCCGCCGTAGGCTGCTGCACCTGCCGCCAAGGAGCTGCCCACCGCGCCTCCACCCACCCGCCTGCGGAAAACGCGCCGCCAAGCAGGACCTCCGCCGCCGTCCAGGGCCGCCGCCCCCTTCCAAGCGCCGGGTAGAAACAGGCCCGCCGCTAGTCCACGCCGGCGGCGGCGGGAGGGGAGAGGGGGAGGAGGGGCGCTAGGGTGCGGGGTAGAGGGGCGTCGGCCCGTCGCCCACACAGGGACGAGCGGGCAGACACGAGGAATTCATTTGAGGCTGGAATTAAAGAATTCATTTGTGATTCTAAGAATCTATATGTTTGGCTGCCACGGAATCAGAATTGGTTACGGAATTCATTTGCAACTTCATTTTATGCCCAACCTTAATTTCTTTTGGTACACTGTCATTTCTGTGAAATTGCCAAATGAAATGATATCATCAATGTTATTTCATTTCATTTCTACCAAATAAAATAAAATGATGGGAGTCAAACGAACTCTTAGGAAGTTCTAGTGTCTTCTCCAAAACAACAAAGCGGAGACGAAATCCTAAAATCAGAATAAGCTCGTTTAACTCCCATCATTTTATTTTATTTGGTAGAAATAAAATGATATTGATGATATCATTTTATTTGGCAATTTCACAGAAATGACAGGATACCAAAAGAAATTAAGGTTAAGCGTAAAATAAAAACCATTGAATTTGCAAATAAATTCGGTAACCAATCTCGTGGCAGTCAAACCACAAATGAATTTTTTGATTTCATCCCCAAATGATAGAACCAAACGAGTTCTAAAAGTGTGTTTGGTCCCGGCGCGAGTTTTTTCTGAGTGTCTTCTCCGGTGGTGCGTTCGTTGTGAGTGGGTTGCGTCACGTCCAAACCACCCATCCCACCCGACCGTTCACCGTTACTTCAGCGGTAACCGGCTAACTGCACTACCGCAGCGAGAAAGTGAGCAGAGCACACGTGGAGCGAACCCAAAACCCAGCTCCAGTCCACGCCGTCGTCGTCTCCTACCAAACTCCCACATCGTCTCCCCTGCTCTGCTCGATACCTTCGTTTCTCAGTTGAGTTCCCGCCCACATCTCCGGCAACTAGCCTGTCCGGACCGAGGCAGCCGGGGTCCAGGGGATGCCGGGGCCGGGGGCGCACCTGCTGTACGCGCTGTCCGGCGGGGCGGCGCTCTCGCGGCTCGCGGGGGATGGCCGCCGCTTCGGCCCGCACCACTGTGCCGTCTACGCCGCCAACGCCTTCCTCGGCCCGGACCTCGGCTCCTTCGCCGAGTGGCTCGCGTCTTTTTTCCCTTCCTCCGCGGAGGCCGCGGGGGACCTCGCCATGGCCGCCGTCCACCATCCCTTCTACTACCCGCTCCTCCTCGGCTTCCCGCTCGCCTGCCTCTACGCGTGGCTCTCGCGGCGCCTGCTCCACGCCGGCCTCCTCGACGCGCCCGCCGGGGTGGGTAGCAGAATGCGCCAGATGTCCATTCCGTCCCCCCCTTCTCCTAATCTCCTTTGCCTCTTTCTTAATTATAATCAAATCTACGCTGCGGCTAGAAACATGGTACCCTGCTGCGAATCTATGTCATGCGAGATAGAAAGACCTCGGGATTGTTATTCTAGTCGCTTAAGGCTTTGTTCGGTTCATCCACTCCCCTAGTGGATTGGGGTGGTTTGGAAGGGATTAGAGGGGATTTTGTCTTAGATAGGATTTAATCCCCCTCAATCCCAGCCAATCCCGCTAAATTCTAATGAAACCGAACAAGCCCTAATTAGTACTATGGCGCATGTTACCTGTTTAATCACTCTGTTTCGTAGTAGTGATCCATAGTTCCGTAGATTTTGTTGTCTTCTTCCGATTTAGTACAAATGTGACTAGCGACTGGCAAATGATTAGTACAATCTCAACATACAATTGGCCAATACTCCCACCTGGCATTTTTTTGATTTATTTAATATCGGTGTTTGATGCAGGTAGCATTAAGCAGGAGACAGTGCTTCTTGCTTATCGCAGCCGGCTCGCTCTCCCACTTCTTTTTGGATCACTTGTTTGAGGTGAGCAATGGTGTACACCTTTTCTTAATTGGAAGGAATGAACCTCCTGACATGCTAGTTCCACATGAATGGTAGGAGTCCTTTGCTTACCATTGATGCCCAATTTAAGAATGCCTCAGAGATAAGTGGCATTTGAAATATGCTTCCTGAAAAAAGGATTGTTTTCTGAGAAAAAAATCTTTTCAAAAATTTCACAAGGCACTTCTAAAACAAAAAATATGAACTTGCACATTATTTTAGAACACTCCCTTTCTACCATGGGGATATTTGAATTCATTTTCACCATTTCAAGTGTCACATGCTTATTAAGATTAAAATTGTCTCATATATTTTACAGGAAAACGGCCATTCTACAATGTATACTTGGATACTGAGCACTGGTTGGTGGAAAGGCCGTGCCCCTATCAATCCAGATGCAGTGTTTGTTGTTGGCCTTCTTTGCATTTGCCTCCTTGGGGGATTTGTGTACATTAACAGGTGATTATTTATCTTTAGGTCCATTGTTGTGTATAAAAATGTAATGATAATAACTAGTATGTGTGGTTCAGAATGTTGCGTAGCCCTGATTAGTGTGTCGGTCTATGCTTGCTAATTCAAGTTAGGTTTCAGAATGTTGCATTGTTGCTGCATGTTACAAGTCTCTTCGGTGGTTCTTTAAACGTTCAAACCCTATGTTTTGGCAGAGTGAAGCAAGGAAAGTCGGTGACTGAAAAATCAAACCAATCGTTCTTTCTCATCCTGGTGATAGCCACCCTGTACTGTATGTGGTGTGCCAGTCAGATATACCTGCGAAATCCCCCTCAGCCCGCCATAGGTGAAGAGGCTGATCTTGGAGTGATAATCTTTCTTGCAATTTATCTTTTTCTCCCGCATGGATTGTGCGTCTTGTCGATGAACCAAAAAGATTATACTGAATCATTAGATGAACTGCCACTTTATAATATGTGATATAGTGGTGTGCTTTGCTTCTAGTCTGTGCAGACGATCATTTCGGTAGCAGTCTTCTCTGCTTCATGTTGTAATTTTTTATTGCTAATTGGCTAACTGCCAGGCATATATGTAATTATGTATACCTCTGTAATTATTTATACTAATAATATTTTTTCGAGGAAATAAAGAGGTTAGGACAGTTTAGTGCGGTGTTGGAATTTGTATTATTGTTATCTTGTTATTTGTAAGCTGCTGCTGATGATACTGGTTGGTCTTGCAAACACCCTCCCCTGGATAGCACTAACCTTCTTCCATTTACTACTATTGAAAAATGATGACATCTGGGAAGCTTATTTATCCTGGCTAGCAGCTGGCCATCTTACCCTTTTTTCCTTTTGTAGTAATTTGATAGAAAGCATATTCACATGGACCGAAATGTGAAGTCAAGTGTCAAATTCAGTGTGTTATCATTATACATTGATCGTTGATTCATGGCCTTTCCTAACAGTTAGTATGATTCTTTTTTGGGGGTTCCCTTTGCAGTGATGCAGTTATTTATGTATAGTGTTACAGAAAAGATGTTGAATATCCAGGCTCACAAAATACTTGAAGACACATACCGGTAAGGTTTCTAGGTCTGACCTCCATGTAACTCTGTCATTAGTCATATGAGTAAAGTAACGGTATCAGTTTGACTTAATATCTAGTGTATATCAGTCACCAAATGCATCAATTGTTTTCACCTCAGCACACAACACTGTTTATACATGGTCATGGGAACGCCAAGACTTGCAGCTTCTTAGTAGCTATGCAAGGGACTCTTTCCCTCTCTTGAAAATACTCTATGCAAAGGAATCAGCAAAACTAATGTTGTTGCACTTATCATCGTCTCCCATGGAGACCTCCAGAGCCTTCTCTAGCCTTGATACAACTTGCTCCATGGATGGCCTCTGCTGCTTGTGGCCGGTGCATGAAAGAGCAAGCTTCAGACTGAGATCAAATGCCTCTGCCGAGTAATCTCCGTTCAGCCTTGGATCAGCAAATTCCGACACATTTCCTTCTCTGATGAGCATAGAAGCCTGAGGGCAAAAGGTATGTATATCAACTTCAGCAAAATTGGTCATTTCATCCCCAGAAATTAATACCTGACTTAACTGTTTATGGTCTTACCATTTTGTCCAGTGATATTGGCTTAGTAGTGTTCATGATGTTGATTGCTCGCTTTCCTGACAGGAGCTGCAGGAGTACCATGCCAAAGCTGTATACATCCCCTGCAGCATTCACCCTGTGGTTCTGGCGGTACTCCGGGTCGACGTAGCCGAAAGTTCCTCTAACTTCAGAACTTACGTGTGATACACCTATGTCCATGCATCTCGACAGTCCAAAATCCGCGAGTTTGGGCTCCATATCAACCCCAAGAAGTATATTGGTTGGCTATAACAACATACATGAATCGGCATCATTTGAATACGCAGATGTACTCGGTCTTTCAGATAGTGCAACTAACCTTTATGTCTCGGTGAACAATGCAGCCTTCAGGGTATATGTGAAGGAACCAAAGGCCGCAAGCACTGCCAAGTGCGATCTGAAGTCTCTGAATCCATGAAAGATTCTTATCCTTCCCTGCAATCAAATTATTACTTCCAGTCTTAACATTACATATTTAGTACTCCCTCCTATCCATAATAAGTTGTACTATATCAGCGGCACCTATTATGGATCGGAGGGAGTACATCATGTTGTTTCCTCATATAGTTTTTTTGGAAAAATGTTTCCTCGTAAAGGTACTTACCAAATAGCCATTCTGATAGGTTGCCATTGATGCAAAACTCATACACGAGAAAGCACTCGTCCTGCCCATCGCAGTAGCCTCTTAATGACACAAGATTTGGATGCCTGACATGTGAGAGGCTTGTAACTTCCCTTAGGAAGGTTTCTGCATGTTCATTCTTAATTATGTGCTTCACGGCAACAGGCCAGCCATTGGCAAGCAGTCCTTTGTACACTTTCCCTGGAAATCACATGAAGAAGGTGCATCCAACTCTTTAGAGCAACAACAATGTCGCTATTACCTTCTAATTCTCATGTTCTTGTATCACAGTTCTTATCGGATTCATGAATGGAGATTCTAACTCTGAATTGGCTAGTATTATGTTGTACCTGCAATTCCCTGCCCGATGATGTTTGAAAGACGTAAGTTTTCAGTTGCGGTGTATATCTCTTTGATTGACATCTCCTTGCAAGTGACCTCTTCATACTCGACAGAGGCCACAGCGACCTCTGCAACATAAGGTGCAAATCACATAGTGTTATTACCAAGCAAAACTATCAGCTCGTGCAAATTCGTTACTGAGCAATGAAATTACCAATATCCTTTTTTGATGATTTGATCTTGTATTTTGTTCTCTTGAAGTGAAAGAAAATGACAACAACACCGATGACCACCGCCACGACGAGGCACCCGAGCAGTGCTCCATATCCTGAAGATAACTCTCAGAAGGCAAAAAATCAAGGTGCAGGTACAAAAGGAAGGGGAAAGGGAGGTGAGATAGACATACCTCCATGCATCTAGCTTCTGGGACGTCTGGGAAGAACACAAGATTGCTTTTCTTCCACTTGTGATTGTTCCGATGGAAGCGAATTAATATCAAGGTCACTCTCTAACCAGACGTTATTAGCAATGATGATTAGCCGTTGCCGGCCAAGGGGCAGGGTCAGAAGATGCCAAAGCACAGAAAATATTGGACCGTCTAGAAACCGGGCGGCCAGGTCTGAATCAGAATACAACATCAACTAAATCTCATAAGGTATGCTGATTTTTTTATGCTGATTTGATTGCTTTGCATAATATTAATCCATTTTGTCACATTCTTGTCACATTTCTTGCTCTTTCAAACCAAGTTAGTTAGAGTATCTGCGTCTGTGGAAAGTATATTATTGAAATTTGAATTGTTTCTTTGCTAATGGGCGTCGTGATGGCGTGATGCCGGACGTCCAGTATTGGTTTTGACATATGTAGCCCATCTGTTGGTCTGTGCATTTGGAGTCCCCATCGTTGGTTCCAAGTAGTAGACAAATGTGTCAACGCTATGGAAAGTGGAATTAGATACTGTATCAGCTATAACAGTATTCTACTTTGGCGGCTTCATATGAGCCAAACTAAAATACAACGAGCTTACGTCCATCAAAAGAGAAACAACTGGAGCAAGACATCTGGTATTAGAGTTTAGTGTTTTGTATGCTCCTGTGTATCCCCACCTGTTCTTTCCAAGTTACTTCTGTCTTTTGCGATCAGTTTGCTTTATTACTGTTGGGCATGTTCTTGTGTTGATTACTTCGTTGGGCATGTAGATGCTTGGTTTATCAAATTAAGTCTGGCAGTTATAGTAATACAGAAACGCTCCAAAGGCTCCGAGCAGTAAGAGTCTGTATCTTAATACAGTTTGCACTTAGTAAGCATGGATATTCTGCTTAGTTCCACAAACAAAAAATGCTCTATCCTGTAAGTTACTTAAGGTTACAATAATTGTCGTTTCCAAGGCTAAGTCACGTGAGGTCATCATACCTGCATAAAACTTTCCCTAGAATTTTAGTACAAATAAATTGCATAAAACAAACCTATGCTGCTTGAGCAGTATTTATGCCCTTTAGATTTGTACTCCCTCCATTCCATTATTCTTATCGTGGTTTTAGATTAATTTTGAACTAAAACCATGAGAAGAATTATGGAACTGAGGGAGCATAAAAATACGTGCTATTTTAAGTTTATCAATGTATAAACCTTTACAGACTTGCTAGCATGTTGTTTCAGCAGTATATTCCTTTGGATATGTCTCATGAGAGATTCTCTAGCCAACAGATCATCTTGTTATGCATCTGAAACTAGATGCTTAAGCAAACTGCTTGCTTTATAAATATTCAGCTTTAATTTGGACCCAGTGAACGGGTCTAATTTGCTGATGTGCCCCGAAACGTCACTTTCGTGGATCAAATTAATAAAACCAATTTGTCACCTAGGTCAGTCAGTTACAATATAGAATAACTCATTGGTCTTTAGAGAACATATCAACGAGCTGTCTCCCTGTAGATGAATGTCCTATTGTTTCTTTTGTCCTTTGGCCCAGTCTACGCGAAAAATGAAGAACAAGATCTTTGCCTTGGTTTTCTTGTCTCACACATTATTTACTATGAAATTTACCAGAAATCTTGCACAGTTCTGCACCACATAAGTGGTTTAGATTTTGTGCCTGATAGGCGCGTTCTTGGAGTTATGTATATATACTTTCTGGTAACCAACTTACGGCACGCATTGTTTATTATTTTTAGTCCAGAAATTAAGCACCTCTTGATCTAGGTCATCTCTTGTGTAAAGATGCTGCCAGTGAATAGAGTAGCTGTTTTTTTAGCCAGCAGATTGATGCAAGTGCAAAATTTGTTTTGTCTTACCTAGAACTTTTAAAACCATCTTTGTAAAAGATATTGCTAGTGAACAGAATAGCTGATCTTTTTGCCAGCAGATCGATGCAAGTCCAAATTCTGTTTTGTCTTCCCTAGAGTTATAATTCTCTTGTAAGTTGTGACCCTTGCAAGGCTAAAATACTCTTGGGTGACCGATAGCAAAGTACTAGTACCGTGTGGAAAGATGTGAGGTAATATAGGAGCTGTATCCTGCTTTGCATATCTTGATGTGAATCTATCGTTGAGCACCCTCCCACGCTTCAAGATTGAAGCAGTACCAGTTTTCTCACAAATCACAACCTTGTGCTCCACAGCTGCACACCACGAGAGTTCTCTGTTCTCATGCTATTTTTTATGTGTATAATGTCATGCCGACGGTTTTCTTCGGACAAATCGACCATCCGATCATCTGGAGAGCCAACGATCAAGCTTAGAACCTCAACGAAAGAACTAGCACTTGCCCCGATCAACTAGCGAGATGCAAATTCAGATTGCATTGCAAGCCTCGGGTGAAACGAACGGCAAGATGTTCGATGGACAAAGACAATACACCCCAAAGTTGTTACGCCCTCTGCCTTTCGTGATGCAACAGCACATCTGTCAATCATGTGCACCCTCAAAATAGCGCTTTCAGCAGGAGATGGGCAGCATATCATGCTTAGAGATTAAGGTTGTGCCACTGCTACTGCAAAGCGAAGGTGGGCACATAGGTATGGTATAAGCTGGTCATTGACCACGTCATTCTTTTGTAATCTACTATGAAAGGGCTTGCTTTTGTAGGAATACAATTGATTCTTTGCATGATTAGAAAGTAGTAGTGTTTTTTTTTTTGTTCATAGCCGCTTCGTTCGCAACGTCAGAGAAAACAAAAGCTTGCCGTTTCTTCTTATTTCCTTTTTCTAACTCTTCCCCATATGACAGTGCTTGCCAGCTTATTTGGAGGCAGAAAAGAGAAGGAAGACTGCCTAATTTCTTTTCGCTTTGTCTAACGCTTGCACACAGGTCACTGCGTGCCAGAGTTTTTGAAGGCACAAAAGGAAGCGTAATAAAAAAGTACCAGAGACATGTTCATTCTGATGTGCAATAACTCAATTGACTTAGAAATTATTACTCTTTAGATAATTGCTGATAGGTGTCAGATCAAAGATTTTTCTCATATCTTTTGCACTCGCACGAACCCTGAAGTCTCACCGGGGACCTAGAAATAGTTATATCTCAATAAGTGACTTGAGTTTGTTTAAATTCGCATGTATCTAGACATCTAGACAAACTCAAGTAATTTATTTTGGGATGGAGGGAGTAGTATCTTGTTATTACTTGGCTTATGTCCATTAATATAAATTTGGCTTCATTTGGAAGGGCAGCCTCTTTAAGCAGTTTTTTTTGTGAAGACCAAAAACTTCGGAAGAGAAGGTTATATACAAGCCTGAGACCGGGCCGACGGTTTATGCCTAAGGCTAATGGCTACGATTTGGGTGATTATGGCGTCTGCTCTTGAAGTGAATATCTTCAAGTATATATATATATAACCGTCGGTGGTGTCACACACCATTAGTCAAGACAGATCTCCATCTTGTCTTGCACGTTAATTTCGTTTGGGTCTTGCATGCTATATAAAAAACAGAAAAGGCATGTGCAACTTCATATAAAAACAGCTTAAAAACAGTAGCTGAGAAGAAAAAAAGACGTGTAATGCCCCTGCGTGTAGCCTCAGGTGTTCGATCAAGCGCGGCGGATGACTTGCTCGGGCAAAAATATATTTTTAGATAACCAAGAGAAAAGGCCCCATTTCCCAACTCTATTCCTTCTCTCTGTCTCTACGGTGCTCTTGTGTTTCCCCAACTCTATGGGATTCCCAAACTCCATGAAGGATCACCTTATTCTCCTTGAGCCTTGTGTACGACAGAGTAGTGCAGTGCGCTAGTAGCGAGCTCGGGATCGAGCAAAAGAGAGAGGAGATCCGCGACGGAGCTCACTTACGAGGCACACCAACTTAATATCTTGGTAAACGTAACTGTTGTTGATCATAATGCCTTGAAAACAATTTACCATCTTCAATTCAGGACTAGAGAAACATAAATAGTGGTTAGCAAAACGATCAAAAGCTGGTTTTCACCCTGAAGTGAAGACACAAAGCTTGGATGTTCTAACATGAAAAACGGCTGGTTTCCTTTCCTGAAATGTGAGTGCTGAGAGGTATCATATGAGAATCACCTTGGTTGTACAAGATCGATCAGAACACCCTCAAAAGGAGTTTGGACAAAAAATGTTAAGTTTCTTCTCAGAGGTACCAGACAGGATTGACTCGGAACTGACGACATACCTACACATAAACTTTACCAGATATGTAGTTTTATAAAGACCCGGTGGTTTCCATTGCACTATGCTTGGTAGTAAGGGTACATAAAGAGACTTGTGTAAAAATGCACGGCCTCTGCCAGACTCTCAAACTCACATGGTTAGAGGTACCTAGGCCTGTAAGTGGCCACCGTTTCTTCCTATTTGATTAATGGGAACCTCAGCATTGACATGTGAGGGCTTGTCTGCAAGCTCAAATGATCCCGTAGCTGTTTTTTCAGTAAAAGTTAATCAGCTGACGAATGCTAGCGGCCCGAAATGGTTATTAAGAAGCAAAATCATAGTTCTAATTAATTAAACGGGAACAAACGGACAAGCCTAGGGTCAGTCGTCGGCCTGCCCACTTACAGGCCTAGAGGTACCGGGATAGAAGTGTCTGGAGGCAAGTGTAAACAGATGAGTTTGTTAGTGGATTTTGAAGGAAAACTTTGTTGGATATTTGTGGAATCCTTTTTCCTCATGCTTTTACAAGTGCCCCTCATAGTATGGTATGCCTATGACTCAAGAAATAAAAAATTACATTACATATGGGCCTCTACATTTTTCTAACTTTTTGAAGGGTCACATCCACTTTGTACTTTCCATGATCAATGATGTTATAAATAATAACATTTCAAGGCTTGATCGATATGAACTAATTAAAAAGTGCAAAAATATTCACAAAACTGATTAGTTCCCTATGAGCCTTGTCACGGGTCATCCAAAATGCCTATATGATCCTAGATGTACTTCCAGATGCCACTACCACCGCTCTCGACCAATCACTACGGGTGAGAATTTAATATTTCTTTCACGATTTATCAAGATTTGGCAGCGCCCCATCTGTCCAAGGGTACGAAAATGTCAAAAACTTTATCCTTTCATCTGTCATTGCTAGTTTAGCTCTTTTCATGCTCTAGAAGTAGAGGGATTTGTAGGTTTTATTTTGGCAGTAAATATGTGGGAGTTTATTTGATTCATATGTAATCTAATCTCAAAGTAACTTCTTAGTTCACATATGTGTAGATGTGGTTTACTTAGTAATTGATCAAAATGATTATGGAGTAGAAAGTTTTTAAATCAGTGCACAATTTTTTATTTTTGCAATAATAACATTTAGGCACTACTCTACTTTGATTTTAATATGATGAACTTGTATTAATTTGGTCATTTATCTATTCATGATATTGTGTAATAGTTTTTGATATACTTATATAATACAGATGAGCTGGCAATGGATATACGATGGCCGATACTATGTCGAGTTCATTAATGTCCTGCATTATTTCCTCGGTGTGGCTGAGGCAAAAAAATGAAATGGTTTTATGTGTTGTCCATGTGGTGGCTGTAAGAATAAGAAGGATTACTCTTTCTCAAAAATCCTTCACAACCACATCTATAATTTTTGACCAAGCATGGAGATAAAGGGCTATAATGGAAGACAATGGAGAAGAAGAGGATGATGACAACTATCCTAGGTTCCCTGAATAGGGTGGTACTGCAATGAGGAAGCTCAAAAAGAGGCATCAGATGAGCCCGCTGATAATCTTGGTCAGGCCATTGTTGATGCATAGAGAGACTGCGAAAGTGAAAAGGAAAGGTTGAAGTTGGAGCACATGTTAGAGGATCACAACAATTTTTGTACCCAAATTACGAGGATGATAAGAAAAAGCTGAGTAGCACACTGGAATTGTTGCAATAGAAAGCAGAGAATGGTATATCTGACAAGAAATTTGAAAAGTTGCTGAAAATGATAAAGAAGATGCTTGCAAAGGATAACAAATTGCCTGCTAGTACGTACGAAGAAAAAAAGGTTGTCTGCCCTCTAGAATTAGAGGTGTAGAAGATAAATGCATGCCCTAATGACTGTATCCTCTACCAGTGAGGAGTGTGACAATTTGACTGCATGCCCGGTATGCGGTGCATTGTGGTATAAGATCAGCCGAGATGACCCTAGTGATGTTGATGACGAGCATCCCAGAAAGAGAGTTCCTGCCAAGGTGATGTGGTATACTCCTATAATACCACAGTTGAAATGTTTGTTCAAAAACAAAGAGCATATAAAGTTGTCGCGATGGCACAAAGAAGACAGTAAGAAATACGCGATGTTGAGACACCTCGTTGATAGGTTGTAGTGGAGAAAAATCAAGAGAGAGTTCCCGGTCTTTGTAGATGACGCAAGGAACTTAAAGTTTGGTCTAAGTATAGATGACATGAATCTTTTTAGGAAGTAGAGTTATAGTCATAGCACCTAGCATGCGACTCTATGCATCTATAACTTTCCTCCTTGGTTGTGTATGAAGCGGAAGTTCATTATGATGTCAGTGCTCAGCCAAGGCCCGAAGCAACCCGGCAACGATATTGATGTGTACCTAAGGCCATTAGTTAAAGAAATTTTACAGTCGTGGCACGAAAAATGTGTACATGTGTGTGGGATGAGCACAAACATGAGAAATTTGACCTACGAGCGTTGCTGTTCATAACCATCAATGATTGGTCTGCTCTTAATAACCTTTCAAAATAGACAAATAAAGGATACAATGCATACACACACTATTTAGGTGAGGCTGAAAGTATATATTTAGATAAATGTAAGAATGTGTACCCGAGGTATCGTCGATTTCTTCTGACCAGACATTCCTTAAGAAGGAAAGACAAGCATTTCAAAGGTGAGGTTGATAATCGGAGGAAGCCTATCCACTGTACTAGTGATGATGTATTTGTTATGGTCGAGAATTTAAAATTAATCTTTGGAAAGAGTCCTAGCAGACAATCTGTTCTGAATGACGCTAACGAACACACATCCATGTGGAAAAAGAAATCTATATTTTGAAAGCTACCCTATTCAAAAGTCCTAGAGGTCCGCTTTGCAATTGACGTGATGCACGTGACGAAGAATCTTTGGATGAACCTGCTACGCTTCTTGAGCGTGTATGGGAAGATAAAAGATACATCAAAAGTACGACAGGACCAACAACGTATGAAAGAACGAGACAGCCTGCATCTAGAGCATTAGAAGGTCCTGCTAGCTACGCTCTTACTAAAGAAGAGAATGAAATATTTTTTGAATGACTGAACAGTATCAAGGTCCCGTATGTCTTCTCCTCGAATATAAAGGGAATAATAAATATGACAGAGATTTTTTTTTAAAACCTAAAGTCTCACGACTGCCACATTCTTATGACGCAATTGCTTCTTGTTGCATTGAGGGGAATTCTATCGGAAAATGTTCGAGTACCCATTATGAAGCTATGTGCATTCCTCAATGCAATTTCTCAGAAGGTAATCGATCCAGAAATTTTATAAAGGTTACAGAATGATGTGGTCCAATGTCTTTTCAGTTTCGAGTTGGTGTTCCTACCATCCTTCTTAAATATTATGACGCACCTCCTAGTTCATCTAGTCGAAGAGATTACCATTCTCGGTCTTGTATTTCTATACAATATGTTTCCCCTTTGAGAGGTTTATGGGAGCCTTAAAGAAATATGTTCATAACCATACTAGGCCAGAAGGAAGCATCTCCAAGGGCTATGGAACATAGGATGTCATTGAGTTTTGTGTTGACTTTATTTCTGACCTTAAGATGATTGATGTTCCTCAATCGCGGGGAGACTAAGTGGAAAATGCACGCTAGAAAAGAAAGCTATAATAAGTATGGACGGGCATTCTTTCACTCAAGCATACTACGCAGTTCTAAAAAATTCTACCTTGGTGGCTCCGTATACCGAGGAACACATGAATATTGTACACTCCAAAAATCTGGGGCAGTCTGACTCCTGTATTAAACATGCATACATGGCGACTTTCGGAGGTTGGTTGCAAACACATCTCATGAATAACACCATTGTTGGAGATCAGCTGTACTTATTGGCCAGGTCACCATCTTCGACTATATTAAATTTCTAAGGTTACGGGATAAATGAGAATATATTTTACACGATAACCCAAGATAAAAAGAGCACCAACCAAAAAACATGGTGCCCGGTTTGATGCAATAAACAACAATGGGCAAAACAACACATATTATGGTTACATAGAGAACAATACATACATGTTAGATGATTATAATAAGTTTGATGAAATTTTGCCCTTCACATTGGATGTTTCAAAAGTTGTTGAGGAAAATTGGGTGACTTTGCAGTTTTTACTAAATTAGTTTTTTTTTGCAAAGTAACTACCAAAAATACTTTGCAAAACTTTGACAACCATTTGTTCCCACAAAGCATACAGCATGAGCACCCCAAATCAGTTGGTACTTCAGTGTGAGAGCTTCCTATCTTAGAATTCGGTCACCAAGCATTCATAACCGTGACCTCGACCTTTACCTTGATATCGCTGAGACCATGAGTCACTCTGTAAGGAGGGTTCTACCGTAATGGGTCAAATCCCGAATCCGGTCCCTAGAGATGTGAGGCGAGGTTGATTTATCATGGGCTCTGACAAACCTCGGAATCACCTATAGGGGTTCATTTGGTTCTCTAGTTAAACTTGTTAGTTGAAATTGATGAACAATGCATGATTTTGATGCTAAGAGGTAGATCTCATTTTTCTGAATATTTTGATATATTATTTGTATTTTTCTCATTTTAAATGAATTAGTCATGAATTTTTCCAATTTAAATCATTTTTAAAACAATTAAGCATTTTTGGAATATATAAAATATTTCTCAAATGGACCCACATGTCATAGTTTTATTAATTATAGAAAACAAATTATGAAAAATATTACAAAAGCCCATTTAGTCCAAGTTGGCATTTTCGCTGGCGGCCGAAAATATCTTTAGTCCTGAGCGGTACCAAGAACCGGGACTAAAGGCTAGACCTTTAGTCCCGGTTCCAACCAGCAGCCGAGACTAAAGAACCTTTAGTCCCAGTTTGTGGTCCCGCCCGGGACTAAAGGGTCGCGGCTACATAACCTTCCGCCCACGACCCTTCCACGCAATTTTCTTCCTCGTGTGGAGCCGAAACCCTAGCCCATACCTCGCTGGAGCTCCGTCGTTATGCGCCTCCCCTCCCCTCTCTGAGCTATCTCTGAGCTCCGCATCACCGTCCTACACCTCCCTGCTGAAGGAATCGTCTAGGGGCGCTCGGAGTCGACGCTGTCGCCACCTTCTTCTCCGCCTCCGATGAACACCGCAGCGGTCCTCATTATCGACTCCGAGCACCTCCGGCCCCTCCGTTGTGTACTTCCTCTTCAAGGTGAGCCTCCGGTCCTCCTAGACCCCTCCTTCATCCTCATCTCGCTCTGCTTCGTGCTAGCACCGTTGACCACCGAGCTCCGCCGCCAGACGTCGTCCATGTTATCGCTCTGGCAAAACAAGGCAACGCCACCATGCTTTGGCTCGCCTTAGCATCCTCTTTCCAATGCGCACACGCACGCACTTTAGCTCATGCTCCTACACTGTCCTTGTCACCATCCAGAGTGCCCTCCGGTGAGTTGACGTGGAGCCAAGGTGGCGCTAGCGTGGCGTCCACGTGGGCCCAACATGGGCGCTGACCAAGCTTGTCCAATGTGGTAGCTGAAGTGGCCTAGGTCCTAGTCGTCAGTGACTAAGGTTGGGTCAGCTTTAGTAATAAAAGTATTTGCCTCTTCGCTGACATCATGATGGCACAATAAATTAATTATTTTTAGGGTTTTCATATATTGATTAAATCTTGTGAAATTCATAACTAATTCATATTAAGTCAGAAAAATATGTATAATATATCAAATGTTCAGAAAAATAGATCTACACAATAGCAAAATAATAATGCAGTGTTACACAACTTTAATTAAGAAGATTTTATAGAAAAACAATAGCAACCTCGTAGGTGCATTTGAGGTTTTTCTAGAAATGCCATGTTTAGGGTATTTCAATCCCAATAAAACTGATGATCATGTTTAGGGTTTTATTTAAGTACCCTTTAACTTTTCATGAAAATTTTCATTAGAAGAATCAAATGAACCCCCCACAGGTGATTCCGAGGTTTGCCTGTTTTAGGGTTTTTGACCATCGAACCCTGTTTAAAATGATCAAGCATGCATGAGGGGATCATCTTAACATTATTTAACTTGTTATATCATCATTATTGCTTGAGCATCTTAACACTAGAAATATGAAATCTTGATACTAAATTGTTTTATCTTTTTTCTTGATTAGTTAAGCTATGGATCATGGTAGAGACTACGAAGAAGTCGAAGATACAATGTTCAATATTATAGATGATGGCTCACAATTTCTCAACGACTTCGATGATGGAATGGAGCTAGAACTAAGAGACGAAGGGCAAACAAACAAACATGGCAAAGAAAATGTTGGACCCTTAACAAAGTACAACGAGGTATATTAAGCCTCTGGTGATCACTAGATGCATTAATTGATCTATATATATATAGTAACGAATCTTTATTATTTTGGCCTCTGGGTTGAGCCAATCTGCTAGAAGGCAACGAGGCCTGACCAAAAAGTTGGCTGATCATGAAAGGTTCACAATCGACAAAGTCGCTGAAGATGGCGAATCGATTGCTCCCAAGGCAAACATATATTTATTTATAAATCAATGTAGAGTTATTATTAGGGACAACATCCCGATCACCACTCGAGAATTGAATAAGACAAAGGTAGATGAAGTTAGTTATGTCGACCAAAGATCCAAAGATTTGCTTTGGGATATGCTCTTGTCACATTTCAACCTACCGCCAGATCCCATAGAAGATGGCCAGATCTCACAGAAAGTCAAGGAGTGAGCTCTTAAGAAGATGACCACACAATTCCAAACCTTCAAGAAAAGATCGTACAATGACTATATCAAGAAAAAAGACTCCAACATTCACTGGACCACTAGAGAAGATAAAAATCACCGGGACGCATTTGTGGAGTACAAGGCATCGTCTGAAGCTCTGCAAAGGTCAGAAAAAATAAGGCAAATGCTGCGAAAAAGAAATATCACCACGTTTTGGGGACAGGTGGCTACAAGAGTTCCGTGTCTAAGTGGGAACAAACTAAGGCTGCCCTGATTGCTAAAGGGATCACTCTAGCTACAATGGATTGGCCCGAACGGTTAAGCAGTGGTTTTATGGGCATGGTGGATCATTGGACCCACAAACATGGAAGATTATTGGAAAGAAACAAATTTAAGAACCCTCCGAAAAACTTGTTACAACAATAACTGATGTTCGAGCGGGAAAGTTCCAGCCCAAGAGAGAGAATGATGAGCTGACACGCGCCCTCGGGAATCTAAACACCCAGGATGAACACGAGGCAAATGTCTTGTTCCGTGGAGGACTGGGTTTTCTGAGTGGAATGATAATTATAGAAGTCGTCTAAGAAAAAAGAAGCAGGAGGCATACCGGGTTCAGAAGATAGAAACAAAGAACGAGGAATTAGAATGCATATTAATGTGGCATAAGGAGCATCTGGATGCAATTATCCAGCAAAGGGCATCTCAGCGGCAGCAAGATCCTGCATTCAATAGTAGTGGCCCATCTTAACGGAAGAGCATCATGGCTTCCGCGGGGGTCTGGGCTAATGATGCACTGATGGATGATGCACGATGGGTCGCTACCCCATGGATGATATCACAAAGAGAGATAATTGTGAGCTACATCAGTCATTGAAGAACATATCCACGAAGGTGGTGGTCGTCTTTGCTTTACTTTTTGAACCCGGAGCATGCTTCCATGGCTGTCAGATTCCAACTAGCTATGCTCGTTTCATGGTGGCTAAAGTTCTTAAGGGATATGAGACACTGGAGCTTGAAATCCCTATAGGTGAAGGGGAGCTGGGATAAGCCACTCATACTATCATTCTATGGAAAAAAGGAAAACATCGTGTTTCTAGACTCGGCACCAAGGCCACTGACTCCTTCGAGTAGCAATCCACTTCTAAGTCCACCCCTCCTCGAGAAGGACCCCAGCGCGAGTCCATATCGATCTCTGGTGCATCACCCGACTCTGCCCACTAAGTCCCAAGGGTAAAAGCGGAAGACTACTACTATGTCGACTAGTACTACTCATAAGAAAGGTGCAACGAAGAAAGCCAAGTTATCTCCTGCCAAGTTAGCTTACGAAATGACCGATGAGGAATGCCAAACAGTTGTGGCTGCCGAAGTGAAAAGCCATTTTGTACCAATCCCAACCGAAGGAGAAAATACCTATGAAAACCGTTCAACACTTTGTGGACATGCTTGAGCGACCATCGTCACATCAGTCTAATATGCCATTAGACTATGACCGTTGTATTAAGAAGTCATATAATGAACAAATGCAACATACGAGTAGTGCAAGTGGGAAAAAAGTTCCCCATCTCGGAGAACAGGAAATACAATTGATCCTCTCTCTCAAGGTGTTTCCAAATAAGGACCTATACGACAACATTGCTAGCAACCTTGGTCTCAGTGTTGCTTAGTTGATAGGCGACGTAGATATCCCCAAGGCTGATCTAGCATTGAAATTTGTCCCCGGGCAGCCTCTAGTCAAACCTGATCAAGTCCGGCATCTACCAACATAAAAGTGAAGATTGCATTAGTGGTACATGGAAGTCATAAAGGAAGGGCGATCCATGCTCATGGTGGCAGTTAAGAAAGAACATTACTTCCTTGAATACGAGATATGTATTGATCTTGAAGAATTGTATCAGTTATACAATCAAGACATTATCGACAAATCTATCATCAGTTGTTATTGTCTATAAGTGATTTATTTCTGCAATTTTAGTCTCTGGCTCGGCTCGTCCATTGCATGTAATAATCCTCACTATATTCTTTTATTCGCTACTATGGAGTATGAAGATTCTGGAATGCAAAAGAGGGAGAATCTATGACATTGGGTTCATTGACCCATATATTGTTAATTTTGTTATGATACGAGAACACGCCAAGGACACAGATTCTAACTTGCTAACTTTTTCAAAGAAACAAAATTTCAGAATAGAAATACTATTTCCTTACAACTTCAAGTGAGTGTTACTGTTTTATACACATTATATTTTGCTTACCCAATGTTAGTGTAATTGATGAGTTATGCATACCTGCATATATAAACATGCACAGCTTTCACTGGATTTGCTAATCATTTAAGTTGACGCTGGAAAAGTTGATATCATGGACTCATTAAGTAAATCTCTTGAGAAATACAACAACCTGGTTTTAATGCTCCAGAGGTAATTTCAATCATTACCGCACTATATCAGCCTTTTTCGTTCATTTCCTGGTATCAAGTAATTAATAACTGCTTTATTCATTTTTTTGCCAAGCAGGTGCTGGAAACGGTTCATCAAGGATGTCAGTGAATGGGAACATGAGTTGTGTTTTCAAAAGATCTCGATAAGTAGTACTAGCTAGGTTCACACATCTCTTTAATTCTAGTTTCAATATCATTATCATGCTTAATTATTATTTGATTAAATTCTATTCTCGTAAAGTGCTCGAGACATGAACATGGACTAATTTTTGTGCATACTACGTTTGCGAGTTTATTCACATGACGACCATTGAGCGGGCGTAGAGATCTAAGACAACTTCAAGTACGTAAATACTATGCACAGTTTTATTTTATTACTATCAATTGTGTTGGGTTTTATTTATAATTTTTTTATGATGATTTGATATATACACACAACTTATATATTCATATTGATCTCCTTATTTAAAGATTGAAGAGATGCAGAAGCATCTCCTACCAAAGGACCGCCTACGCAATTCAAGAGAAATTGACGAGATTTTTTCTTACAAAGATCATATCTACAACTAGAGAATACCATTGCCGCTAATAATTTAATGATCCCTATGTAATTAAATAGATAATATAATAAATTATATATATATGTGTGCTCGTAAGAGAAATTATATTATGTATACATGAACGTGTACAGTATGTAGTAGTACGAAAACTTGTTTAAAATGAAAAAGAATTTAATGGAAAACACAAAATGAAAAAGAATTGAATGGTAAACACAAAATAAAAAGAAAAACACAAAATAGAAAAAATTGAATGGAAAACAGAAAATAAAGGGACCTACCAACCAGGACTAAAGGTCCTCTAGCCTAGCGCTCGACCGCAGCCAAGTGGCGGATTTTAGTCTCGGTTTGTGGACAACCGGGACTACTGAACGGGGCCTTTAGTCCTGATTTCGTAGTCCTGGTTGGAAAATCGGGACTAGAGTTTATTACTAACTGGTACTAAAGACTCTTTTTCTACTAGTGAGTAAGGATGCTTATAAGGAAGTGGCAAAGGAGACCATGTTGACCATGCGTTGCATAGGTGGTTGACTAATGCACTAAGCCTCTTCCTAGGGACATGCTTGCTAAGGTCTATACGAAGGCAATTAAGTCTGCCACGTCCACTTGGGAGGAGTGTGTTGGCAAGTTCTCAAGTATCAACTACCGGGAGGATGCCTCCATGAAGGAATGACTTGCTTGGGAATGGTGAAACTTTGTTGTTTACTCTCTCCGTTTTAAAATATAAGATATTTTAGTTTTGTAAAAGAAGTGTATCTAGATACCTTTGAGTGTATAGGTTTATTCTAAACCTACACAACCCTACGCACTAAAAGATATCTAGATAAACTCCTTTCACAAATCTAAAAAAATTATATTTTAAAACGGAGGGAGTAGTCTGTAACATGGTACTTATCTTCCTTCCTTGGGCATGAGTAAACGTGATATTGTCATTGAGCTTTTGTGTGGGAGTTAGCTAGGTGGAAACCTAAAATAAAAAAAATCTCCCACTAGTAGTGGAGTAAGAAATTTACAGTGGACAAGTCCTACACGAGCTAGGGTCTAGGGTAAGGGTTTTTAAATGATGAATACCACTCTCGCATGAGGCGGGGTGAAGATTATAAAGAAAAGATCACTCCCACAAAAAGCAAGATAAGGATCTTTAAATAAATATCACTCCTTCATGAGGTGGGTAAGGATGGTTAACCAAAGATGAACAGAATCTTGAGGAACAACAAGAGGAACGAGACATGGGAGAGTGTTGGGTGGCGTGAGCAAGAATCAAGCAACATTTAATCAACCTAGAGAAAAAAATCGCTGGAAGTATTTCCACAAGGCTTTGCCGAGTAAGATGATTAGCTATGTGTAGCAAAAGTGTTCCACGATAGTTACAGATTGTGCTAGAATATCTAAGACAATGGCACATTTATTTTTTGTGATAGGTATACTGTTTTGTGGGAAAAAGTAGAAAACGACACGTATTTAATCACAAAAATCAAATTTTCATTTAGATCTAATATTGCATTTCATTCGGCTATAAGATTTAATTAATTGCATTAAGCCTCTGAAATTAAAACCGGGGAGGGGTGATGGTGGGGAAGTTGAGCCCCTCCAAACGCTCGATCTGCAAAACTAACTATATGAAAATGAGGATTAACTTCACAAAAAATCCCCCACCTTGTCTATGAAGTTCATCCTTTTTTCCCGACACCTTGAGAAACCTTCCCTTCTACACGTCTTTTTCCTCATGGTGGAGTCAAATTTGCACACCATCCTCCTCGTGGTGGATATGCTCTCCATCATCCTCACAGTACATTTCAAAAGGGAGATTTACACGATTAAAGAAAACAAAACAAGATAATGAGTAACAAAATTCGGATAAAGGAGGAAGAGCATACCTGCTAGTTAGGAACATCGGTGGAGGACTCTAGTGCGCATTACACTGAAGGATGGGCATAGTCTGACCTATCATGGACATCCTTATTGTCTTCAAGTTGCAAACCACCTCTACACATAGGTTGTTCACAAGAGAGGGAGTGTGGATTTAGGGTTTACATTTGGTGATGTGGAGAGTAGGGAGTTGGAGGTCAGGATAATATGGGAAGTGCATGTAGTGTTTACAGGGGACGCCTTGGAGAGCAGGGAGTGATGAGTGGGGCAAGAGTTTTCTATATTATAGATATTAGATGGTGGCTGTTGAGTTTAGGGTTTGTTATATGAGCTCTTAAGGAAGTGCGACAAAAAAAATATTGGCCACAATTACTCAAAGCCCACAGCGAGTCCATTGGGTCTCTTTGGTGGTGGGATACACTGCATCTTGAAAGAGCATGCGTGCCCCATGTGTAGTTTTGATAATTAATGATAATATTTATGGACTAATGTTTTCTTTGAGCTTTGCTTGAACGATTTTTCCATTGGCAATGCTTGAACCATATGTTGTCTTTAATGTTGAAAGAAGAAGAAAGTGAAGAAGATCAAGTGAGGACCAATAAGTTACTCAACAAGTGATCCAAATATTGTTCATGAGAGAGTTGATAATGTGGCAAGTATGTCTTGAATAAAATAGAGTGATATCTCATGTGGTCCTTCAAGTCATCAACATAATGAAGAAAAAAGAAATGAAGTGAAAAGTCTTCTACGACGGACGATTTTCGTGGTTGAAGGCCTGTTTTTCGTGGTTAAAAAGTCTTCTATGACGGATGGCTTTCATGGTAAAAGCCTCGTCACAAAAGAATCTACCACGGGTTTTTTCTCGAACTTGGTGGATCGCACCCTTCAAGAACGGAAACTTGTGTCGTTGTAGATCTATTCACCAATAGCGTTGACTGCTGACATCATGCAAACTACCATGTGGCAAACACCATTAACAGTCAGTTGCCACCGAAACACAAAAACCGTGGTAGAAGTCAGACCCAGCCAAGGACAGCTAATTATTAAGTGAGCCAACCCATTATGAGAGCCCAATAAGAAGATGGCCCGTTAATGTTTCGTCCTACACTGTTTGAATTGGACCCACTAACACAGCCCGCTGCGGCCGGCTAACTTTTTGGCATGTTATTGTTTTGGACTCCATGAGGCCCACATCAGCCCAACACTATGCGGCCCCTGGTGGCCTGTGCCACGTCGGTCTGGTACTATTCAGGCATGCTATCAATTTGGCCTTTTACTATTCCGGACTGCTAACGATATGGCCTTTTACTGTTGAGGTCTATTACTGTTTAGGCATGTTTTTGTTCTAGCCCTTTCTGATTTTTGCCTTGTTACTATTTAGACCATTTATTGTTATGGTCGTTTGGCTATTCAGGCCAGTTACTGTACTAGCCTGTTATTGTTTTGGCATGTTACTGTTCTGGCCTTTCACTATTCTGGTCCTTTACTATTCTGACCCTTTACTGTTCTGACCCTTTACTGTTTTGGCATTTCACTGTTCTGGCCTTTCGCTGTTTTGGCCCTTCACTGTTCTAGACTTTCAATGTTATGGCCTTTCACTGCTTTTGTCCTTTCACTATTTTGTCCTTCTACTATTTTGTCCTTCAATTGTTCTGGTCTTTTACTGTTCTGGCCATTTACTGTTCGTTTTGGACCGTCTATGTTCACATCGTTTCATTGTTTGTCCTATTACTGTTCCAACATGTTACTGTTTCGGCCTTTTTTGGAAGCGCTGACTTTGTTGTAGATCAACACAAGAATGTCAAGATGTAAATTAATAAACATGCGAAAACTGAAACTACTTATTACACAATAATAAAAGTTTATTACAATAGATCATTAAACAAGATTTGCATTTTAAAAGGTTACAAAGTGTTGGTATCATCAATAAGAAATCGGTACATGGCGATTCGCTTCAATGTATCATCTGTCGTCTTTTTCAACATTTCAGCAACAGACCTAAGAGCAGCTACACCCTATCTTTCTGCATGCAATACAACCTTTATATATTTATCACCTACAGGAGTTGTTCTAGGTGGACTGTTAAGTTAGTTGTTTACTTCAGACATACAACAGCACTACTAGGAAACCACCTAGTTGTGGCGCACCGTTTTTGAGTACCCGTAGCACACTAGCAGTGCGCCATGAGCTCCACGCTGTGGGTAAAAGTTACCCGTGGCACACTAGGTGGTGCGCCATGGGTATGTTTTTTGAGAAGCAATTTTTTGTAGAAAACACCCTAGTTTTGAATCAGAAAAGCAATCAAGTCATGTACTCACCTTGTTGCCTCTCTATAGCATGGGGGCCGTGGCCACAACCTACCACCACAGGTGAGGTGCGGGAGGTCGTGGGCGCGCCAGTACTCATAGACGACTAGCGGGTGCAGGCGGGAGGTGGCAGGCCGAAGCAGTAGGAGGTGGCGCTCGTGGCTGCTGGAGGGGGGCGCAAACGGAGGAGGTCGTGGCTGCCAGAGGAGGTTGTAGCCGGAGGAGGTGCGGTCGGAGGAGAGTATAAGGAGGAGGATAAAGAGAGGATGAGGAGAGGAGTAGGAAGAGGAGGAAGTGAGGAGGAGGAGAGGAGAAGGAGGAGGAAGAAGAGATGATGAGTAGGAAGAGGAGGAGGAGGAGGATGATGAGGAGGAGGAGGAATAAGAGAGGAGGAGGAATAAGAGACGAGGAGGAGAGGAGAAGGAGGAGAAATAATAGAGGAGAAGGAGGAGGAGAATGGGGTAGGTGGCCGGGTTCAAATTCGAATTTTGAATCCTGCCCAAACCTACCCGTGGCACTCCTCTATGCCATGCACCATGGGTAAGGGGGCCACCCCAGCCCAGCCAAGGCAAAACTTACCCATGGAGCACCTGGTAGGAGATGCGCCATGGGTAAGTGTTCTACCCGTGGGGCACCTCTGGTATATGGGCCACGACTACTTACCCGTGGGGCACCACTATGCCTATGTGCTGTGGGTATGTGATCTACCTATAACCCTTTTCCTAGTAGTGTGGGAGGATGAATGTGAAGAGGGATCACAACTTTCAGTCCTGCCTTTCGAGGACTCCTACTTGGTTTTAACTGTAGCTTAGTAAAATATGGTGAACGAGATTAAAACAAAGAACAAGGGAAGCAAGTAGTATTATATAAAGTAGAGATCATTTAAGTAAGTATGAACTTATAGTAGCTCGTTCAGGCTGACAGTAGCTCCTTCTCAAGTGGGTGTGACTCCTGGTTAATCTGCCAGTAGAATCTGAGTCAAGCAACTATAACTTTGGTCCTTGTACTCCATTGTCCTTTCTCTACATTAAGGCATGACATTTAAAACCGAGTCAGCTGGTTTGGAAGGATGAAAGCACTTGAAAAACACCAAAAGATAACATTAAAAAATGACCATATGTATGATTCAAACTAGCTAGCTGGTTTGGAAGGATGAAAGTTATTGAAAACACCAAAAAGATAGCATTAAAAATGACCAGATGTATGATTCAAACTAGATGCACATTTTTTGAATTAAGCATTCACAGATAGAAACACAACAAAACATGAATGGAAATGTCATGGCAAGGTTTTAGGTAGAATGGATTGTTAACTTATTATGCATACAGGTTATATATATTATTAACATGACAAACAACTGGCCTAAGTAACACACGAAAACCTCACACTTCATCCTTTCTTGGCATCAGATTGTTAGTGTTGGATCCTCTATGAGCTGCTTGCATGACCCATGCAAGCGCTCGAAAAAAATAGCATCTATGAGTTAGTGTTGCATGATTGTACCGATAGTGTGAGAATGTAAAAAAGGAAATAATAGAGAGAAGCTAATTATGTGGATAGGACCTACCATATGTGTGTGCAAACGAAATGGCAATAGCATGTAGGATATTGAGCAACATGCTAACGCTTTCATAGCTTAAGAGTACCATAAATAGCAAACCGGCAAGATAAATTACCACTACACGACAGGGGTGGGTGGGACGGGCAATAGGGCGACGAGGGTGGTGGCTGGGCATTTTGGAATCAGTGACGAGTGATTCGGTGAAGCGCCCCCCATGCGGTAGATGATGATGTTGGTGAAGCAGATCCGGTGCGACGAGGGAGTCTATGAAATAGTTTCAGTGTCCACGACATGGGAGTCGGTGGAAGAGGGCAGCTATAGGTGGGTCCGGTGCGTGGGGAGGGGAAGAAGTTCCCATGTATAGGCTAAAGATGGGGGCAATGTGCACTAGAGGAATCCAGGGAGGGATAGTGTGGTGATTCCACACATAGATGCTTGTATTTCTCTCTTATCAAGGGTGGATTACAAGGGCTCCTTGAGCTGTTCGTGGGAAGGAGGTTACTGCTCTTACTACCCACAACTACTTTCTAGGGTTTTCCCTTAGTAAAAATGGCTGACCATCTCTATGGAGATCCTGCCCTCCTTATATAGGGGGGCTAGGTTACAAGTTAGGGCATACGTGGAGGGAATATTCTCCAAATATGCCTCTCCTAAAATAGTAAAGCGGTGCTCCTCTTTTCTCTGTCTAAGCTAATCCGGACTCAGGGCGTAAGCCTCACTGAACCCCTACGCGGCACGGCGTCAGCCGACATAGCCAACGTCACCCAACATGGGAACGTCACCTTTGTCAGCCTGTACTCGCTGGTCCATCCCTCTGTTTGCTTTGCTCATGCTACAGTGGAGTGAGAAAACCTTTGACCAAGAAGATTCCTTCCTTCCTT
The DNA here is from genome assembly GCA_910589775.1 of Avena eriantha. Lineage (NCBI taxonomy): Eukaryota > Viridiplantae > Streptophyta > Magnoliopsida > Poales > Poaceae > Avena > Avena eriantha. Next base: position 466,685,401 of record OU342740.1, read on the forward strand.
TGTAAGCCAAGTGGTAACCCGACTTGGGCCTGGTTAACTCGGCCCTATGGGTACCTGCAAACAAGTTACAAAGAGCTAGCCGACATACGTTATATGTCAGCTGGGATGATGTTAGGAGAATATCCTTTGGGTTGGGTCATGCCGTAAGTCGGACTTCCTTGAGGTGACTCGGCTAACTTACTCTTTAACCTTGCCTTACCTCGGCTAACATGGCCTTTATACCCTAGCGTGACCCTACCCGGGGTTATCCCCTAACATTAGCCCCCGAGGCTGGTGCGGTCGTAGCGACTTCAGCTGATAAGGCCACAGTAGGTTCAATCTACCAAGTTCTTCGTTGTTCTGGCCGAGTCACCCTCTAACTCGGCCCTTCTTATTTTTGTGACTCGGCATTCCCTCGGCTCACTCCGAGGTATTCCTCGCAAGACGGGTTACCTTCCATTTATCCGGGTTATTCTTTAGGTTCCTTCCTTCTCTCGTACGCTTCCCCACGTCCTACGTGGAGGCTAATCATTGTATCACCTCATTTTAAGGGTCAACGTCAGTTACTCCGCCGGTTACTGTATTCATTGTCAGGGATAACTGCTGCAAACGTCACATCGTGCCTGCCTCCTCGTTAACTGTAACACCATGTCGCGTCGTGGGATCTGATGTCTACGCACTTCTATTCTTGTAGATAGTTGTTGGGCCTCCAAGTGTAGAGGTTTGTAGAACAGCAACAAGTTTTCCCTTAAGTGGATCACCCAAGGTTTATCGAACTCAGGGAGGAAGTGGTCAAAGGTATTCCCTCTCAAGCAACCCTGCAATCAAGATACAAGAAGTCTCTTGTGTCCCCAACACACCCAATACACTTGTCAGGTGTATAGGTGCACTAGTTCGGCGAAGAGATAGTGAAATACAAGTGGTAAATATAATTGTAAGTGGTAACGGTGATAGAAAATAGCTTGATGGCGTGGAAAAGACTAAAGTAAAACTGAAATAAAGATGAAAGCAAGCAAACATGTAACATATCTAATTGCAAACGGTGTTTCAATGCTAAGAAACAAGGCCTAGGGATCATACTTTCACTAGTGAACACTCTCATATAAATATCTTCTCTTCATGATACTACTATTAACTACTCTCCGGTTGGACACTCTAATCAACGGTAGGGCTATAACAACACACCTCAAAGTTCATCTTTCCCATCTAGAAAACCCCACATTGTCACCTTGAGTACTAGATGAGTCCAACAAACACCACAATTTCATAAAGACATCCAACTCCAAATATAACTCATAACAAGTATTTGTAATCTCTAGCCTAAGTGCCACCATGGTGAGCACGCTGTCACTTTCACACACATGGGGAGAGCAGAGATCTAATAAAGCGCTTGAGTAGCAAGGTAGATCTATAGATTACAAGCTCATGATCTCAATAAGATCATGCATAGAGAGAGATGAACACATAGCTACCGGTAGAACCCTTAGCCTCGAGAGCGAACTACTCCCTCCTCATCATGGGAATCAGCAACGGTGATGGAGATGGCGGTGGAGATCGATGGAGATGGCTCCGGGGGCACTTCCCTGTCCCGGCAGGGTGCCAGAACAGAGACTTTATGTCCCCCGAATCTCCCCTTCGGTGGCGACGGCGCTACGGAACTTTTCGTGGCTGGAGGCTTGACGATTTAGGGTTTATGCATCGGGAGGCTTCTTATAGGTGACGAGGCAAGGTCGGTGAAGTGCCAGGGGGCCCACACCACCTGGTGGTGCGGGTAAGGCTAGCCCGCACCTAGGGGGCGGGGGGGGGGGGGGGGGGGGGGGGGGGGTGGCCAGGCCCTGGCCCTCCTCCGTCTTGTATTCTGGCTCCGTGAGGCTTCCGGTAAAATAGGAACTTTGGCTTTTGTCCCGTCCAATTCCAAGAATATTGATTTTCTAACTTTCCTGGAACCAAAAACAGCAGAAAACAGGCAACTGGCACTGTGGCACCTTGTTAATAGGTTAGTCCAAGAAATCATAAGAAAAGTACTCCAAAGTTGGAACAAAACACAAGAAAGTGGATAAAACCAAGCATGGAACATCAAAAATTATTGATACATTTGCAATGTATCAACATCCCCAAGCTTAACTCCTGCTCGTCCTCGAGTAGCTAAGTGATAAAAATAAAGAATTTTTGAGGTGACATGCACCATCAAAGACTTGATCGAAGTATTTGTAAAACATTCAAAGTTGGGATCAAAGTAATTCAACATAGCATGAAAGACAAAGTTCTAGCAATAAGACAAAGAAACTATGATGCAACATGAAAAGGCACAAACAAAAGATTCATGAATAACAATGCTTTGCAAGACGTTGTTTGTTTCACATAAAGAAAACATAGCATAATAGTATTCAGCTTGTCCCTCAATAGAGTAGCAAATATAAATGCATATGACACCTTCAAAGTTCATAAGAGTGACTAGATACAAATAGTTTAAAACAAGCAATATCAAGTTATGCATCAATCAACTAGTCTTGGGACAATGCACATAGAACTAAGAATGGCCACTATGCTCTCAAATTAGGTGCATAAAGATAGAAGGTGGAGACTCAATATAATGGTGGAAGAAAGGCCTTTTTATATAAGGAAGTAGGGATTCAAGTCTCATAAAGAGCTTCCAAAAATTATGGTACTTATAGCTTTCAGCTCTCATTGACCCTATCATAAGCATCTTGAAGTGATTAAGGTTAAAGTGAACAAACTATGGTGTACATGCTTGACGAAGTATAAGTCAGAAATCTCATGTCCCTTCTATACGAGGGCCGCTCCTCATGCTACTCAAGTTTAGTCACCAGTAAGTTCTTGTCATTGTAAGTACATGTGTATCATAGAGAACCGCCAATGGGGTACCCCTTGCCCGATGATACGGAAGAATTCCCATATCAAAATGACAAGGCAAGCAGACAACGAGCATCTCAGCAATCTTCTTATTTACCATGGGAATATGGTGCTTTTTTCTCTCTTTCCTCTTTTCATAGTATCTCTTTTTTCCCTTTTCTCTTTTTTCTCAATATAGGACTCTTTTTTTATAAGAAGAATGCTTCATAGACAGCTCATTATGGTTACGGTGCAGGTTTCCACCATGTCAGCATGGATTAGACCAGCGGCCCAGACGTTTCTCTAACACATATATGTAACTCCATGGACTTACAAGCTCCCCTTTCATTTCACACCGACGACATCCATATACAAAAGAGCATGATATCAACTAGGTACAAGTACCAAATGCAATGTTGAAAGCGTTCCCCATGAAAGCATGGTTCTGCTAATTCCCGACAAATAAGTGCAAGCATATACAACATAGAAGACACAATGGTTCAAGTTTATTAAGGGCAAGAAAAGTAAGGTGTGCCATCAAGTTCGTGAGAGCTTTAATCACTAGTTTTCTCAAAGTTTAATTTGGAAGGTAAACAAAAGCATGAATATGCTTGGAATAGCATAAGCTAGTAGGTAGGTATGGTGGACTCTTTGGAATAACTTGGTTTAAGGAGTTGGATGCATGAGTGGAACTCATACTTGGTTGTGGCGGCTAGCAAAAGACTGGGAGCGACAAACTAAGAGAGCAATAATGGCCATAATCATGTAGAGCGACAAAACATCATTGATCAAAGCATAAAGTGATGCTACAAATTGAAAACTAAAGGATCATAAAGGCTATGGTGACTTGGGATAGTCATAACATGGTGTGAGCATGCGCCGAGTCAACCCAAATAAAGCATCAAAGGAGAATACCACTATACTATGCTTTAATATGCTAAAACAACGCATGATTCATCCAAGGCACATTAAGAAATCTCAATTGTTTATAACAAGTCATGCTACAGCAAAGAATACTAAGCATAAATCCAAAACAATATCAAGCATGGCATGACAAAGCATAGGCCACAGTCAAAAACAAGCTCTCTTTACCACTTAAGCATGAGCTTTCCTACTCTTTTCCAATCCAAACCAAACTATTTGAATACCAATGCATGAAAGAGGGGGTCCAAACAATTTATTCAGAAAACTAAGCAAACCAAGCAAACGAAAAACCAAAACAAAAACGAAAAAGAAGACGCTCCAAGAACAACACAACTGTGCATGAAACAATAAAAATGAAGCGTTGGGAAGAAACCTAGGATTTTTATTGATGAAGATGGGGATGCCTTGGGCATCCCCAAGCTTTGACGCTTGTACTTCTTGGATATTTCTTGGGGTGACACGCGTGGCATCCCCAAGCTTGAGCTTTAGTCCATTCTTCATCTCATTACTCGTTCCTTCCATACACCTGAAATTTTTCCTTCATACAAAACTTCAGACAATCTTTATTAGCAACATTAGTGCACTCAAGATAAATAAGTCTTAAGTTTCAGTTCTAACACCAAATAAACTTCCATTAGAACACTAGCTACTATACCGCTTCCTTCAAAAATCTCAATTCCCAAAAAGAACTCAAAAAGGAACCAACAAGAAGCAAATGCAAATAATGGCAGAAATCTGTCAAAACAGACCAGCAGGTAAAGACAAATTTTTTCGAAGACCTTCTGTTACTCAAATCGAAAAGTGTTGAACTAACGAAAGTTAGATAACAACCTGGGGCAGAAGCACAAAAATTCACGCCTCAAAAGGACGTACAGAGATATTACACGAATTTTTACGGTGAAGCACAAAAATCTGTTTCGGGACAGCAACTTTCCCAATCATTACTTCTCTCTCATTAGAGGTTACTCTTGGCACAAAAAGAAAATATAAAAGGATAAGGAGCGGTTATTACTGAAGTAATAACTTCCAAGACTCATCTAAAACTTTTGGGTTATCTCCCAATAAGTACTTTTGTTAACGCCTTTAAGTTAGGCATGATAGTTTGAAAAGATGCTCACATAAGAAATATGAATTGAAGTAGAGAGATCAAGAAGCAAATTCAAATCACATTTAAGTCTAACCCACTTACTATGCATAGGAATCTTGTAAAGAAACAAGTCATGGAAGCACAAAGTAACAAGCATAGGAAAGCAAAACAAGTGCAGCTTCAAGACTTTCAACATAAAGAGGGGAAACTTAATATTATTGAGATGCATACAACCACGTTTCCCTCTCTCATAATAACTTTCAGTATCATCATGAATAAAATTAACAATATAACTATCACATAAAACATTCTTATCATGAGCTACATGCATATAATAATTATTACTCTCCACATAAGCATAGTCATTCTTATTAATTGTAGTGGGAGCAAATTCAACAAAATAGCTATCATTATTATTCTCATCACCATAATCATCAAATATAGGAGGCATATTGTAATCATAATTAATTTTCTCCTCAATAATAGTTGGACTGAAAATATCATATTCATCATTGTAATCATCATATATTGGAGGCATAGTATCATCAAAGTAAATTTTCTCCTCCATTCTTGGGGGACTAAAAAGATCATTTTCGTAAAAACTAGCTTCCCCAAGCTTAGACTTTTCCATAGCATTAGCAATAATGGTGTCCAAACAATTCATACTAACAACATTGCTATTAGCATGCAAATAAAGTTCCATAGGTTTTTTAATTTTCTCTTCAAACACTTCATGTCCTAACTCAAGATAAAGACTATAAAGCTCTCTAATTTTGTTGTTGTTTTCCATTAAGCCTAACTAGTGAAAACAAGAATAAAAAAGACAAAATTGCAGAATCTAAAGGAAATAACTTCAAGCACTCACACCGGAGGATGTGAGTACCTTTTACCTTACCTCCCCAACAACGGCACCACAAAATAGGCGTTTGCCGTGGGAGGTTCTTATTCTTTAATCCTCCGGTGTGAATACCTTTTACCTTACCTCCCCGGAAACGGCGCCAAAAAATAGATTGATGTCTACGCACTTCTATTCTTGTAGACAGTTGTTGGGCCTCCAAGTGTAGAGGTTTGTAGAACAGCAGCAAGTTTTCCCTTAAGTGGATCACCCAATGTTTATCGAACTCAGGGAGGAAGTGGTCAAAGGTATTCCCTCTCAATCAACCCTGCAATCAAGATACAAGAAGTCTCTTGTGTCGCCAACACACCCAATACACTTGTCAGGTGTATAGGTGCATTAGTTCGGCGAAGAGATAGTGAAATACAAGTGGTAAAGATAATTGTAAGTGGTAACAGTGATAGAAAATAGCTTGATGGCGTGGAAAAGAGTAAAGTAAAACTGAAATAAAGATGAAAGCAAGCAAACATGTAACAGATCTAATTGCAAACGGTGTTTCAATGCTAAGAAACAAGGCCTAGGGATCATACTTTCACTAGTGAACACTCTCATATAAATATCTTCTCTTCATGATACTACTCTTAACTACTCTCTGGTTGGACACTCTAATCAACGGCTGGGCTATAACAGCACACCTCAAAGTTCATCTTTCCCATCTAGAAAACCCCACACTGTCACCTTGAGTACTAGACGAGTCCAACAAACACCACAAAATTTCATAAAGACATCCAACTACAAATATAACTCATAACAAGTATTTGTAATCTCTAGCCTAAGTGCCACCATGGTGAGCACGCTGTCATTTTCACACACATGGGGAGAGCAGAGATCTAATAAAGCGCTTGAGTAGAAAGGTAGATCTATAGATTACAAGCTCATGATCTCAATAAGATCATGCATAGAGAGAGATGAACACATAGCTACCGGTAGAACCCTTAGCCTCGAGAGAGAACTACTCCCTCCTCATCATGGGAATCAGCAACGGTGATGGAGATGGCGGTGGAGATCGATGGAGATGGCTCCGGGGGCACTTCCCTGTCCCGGCAGGGTGCCGGAACAGAGACTTTTTGTCCCTCGAATCTCCCCTTCGGTGGCGGCGGCGCTGCGGAACTTTTCGTGGCTGGAGGCTTGACGATTTAGGGTTTATGCATCGGGAGGTTTCTTATAGGCGAAGATGCAAGGTCGGTGGAGTGCCAGGGGGCCCACACCACCTGGTGGCGCGGGTAAGGCTAGCCCGCGCCTGGGGGGGGGGGGGGGTGTGGCCAGGCCCTGGCCCTCCTCCGTCTCATATTCTGGCTCCGCGAGTCTTCCGGTAAAATAGGAACTTTGGCTTTTGTCCCGTCCAATTCCGAGAATATTGATTTTCTGACTTTCCTGAAACCAAAAACAGGCAACTAGGACTGTGGCATCTTGTTAATAGGTTAGTCCAAGAAATCATAAGAAAAGTACTCCAAAGTTGGAACAAAACACAAGAAAGTGGATAAAACCAAGCATGGAACATCAAAAATTATTGATACATTTGCAATGTATCAACATCCCCAAGCTTAACTCCTGCTCGTCCTCGAGTAGCTAAGTGATAAAAATAAAGAATTTTTGAGGTGACATGCACCATCAAAGACTTGATCGAAGTATTTGTAAAACATTCAAAGTTGGGATCAAAGTAATTCAACATAGCATGAAAGACAAAGTTCTAGCAATAAGACAAAGAAACTATGATGCAACATGAAAAGGCACAAACAAAAGATTCATGAATAACAATGCTTTGCAAGACGTTGTTTGTTTCACATAAAGAAAACATAGCATAATAGTATTCAGCTTGTCCCTCAATAGAGTAGCAAATATAAATGCATATGACACCTTCAAAGTTCATAAGAGTGACTAGATACAAATAGTTTAAAACAAGCAATATCAAGTTATGCATCAATCAACTAGTCTTGGGACAATGCACATAGAACTAAGAATGGCCACTATGCTCTCAAATTAGGTGCATAAAGATAGAAGGTGGAGACTCAATATAATGGTGGAAGAAAGGCCTTTTTATATAAGGAAGTAGGGATTCAAGTCTCATAAAGAGCTTCCAAAAATTATGGTACTTATAGCTTTCAGCTCTCATTGACCCTATCATAAGCATCTTGAAGTGATTAAGGTTAAAGTGAACAAACTATGGTGTACATGCTTGACGAAGTATAAGTCAGAAATCTCATGTCCCTTCTATACGAGGGCCGCTCCTCATGCTACTCAAGTTTAGTCACCAGTAAGTTCTTGTCATTGTAAGTACATGTGTATCATAGAGAACCGCCAATGGGGTACCCCTTGCCCGATGATACGGAAGAATTCCCATATCAAAATGACAAGGCAAGCAGACAACGAGCATCTCAGCAATCTTCTTATTTACCATGGGAATATGGTGCTTTTTTCTCTCTTTCCTCTTTTCATAGTATCTCTTTTTTCCCTTTTCTCTTTTTTCTCAATATAGGACTCTTTTTTTATAAGAAGAATGCTTCATAGACAGCTCATTATGGTTACGGTGCAGGTTTCCACCATGTCAGCATGGATTAGACCAGCGGCCCAGACGTTTCTCTAACACATATATGTAACTCCATGGACTTACAAGCTCCCCTTTCATTTCACACCGACGACATCCATATACAAAAGAGCATGATATCAACTAGGTACAAGTACCAAATGCAATGTTGAAAGCGTTCCCCATGAAAGCATGGTTCTGCTAATTCCCGACAAATAAGTGCAAGCATATACAACATAGAAGACACAATGGTTCAAGTTTATTAAGGGCAAGAAAAGTAAGGTGTGCCATCAAGTTCGTGAGAGCTTTAATCACTAGTTTTCTCATAACAAGTTTAATTTGGAAGGTAAACAAAAGCATGAATATGCTTGGAATAGCATAAGCTAGTAGGTAGGTATGGTGGACTCTTTGGAATAACTTGGTTTAAGGAGTTGGATGCATGAGTGGAACTCATACTTGGTTGTGGCGGCTAGCAAAAGACTGGGAGCGACAAACTAAGAGAGCAATAATGGCCATAATCATGTAGAGCGACAAAACATCATTGATCAAAGCATAAAGTGATGCTACAAATTGAAAACTAAAGGATCATAAAGGCTATGGTGACTTGGGATAGTCATAACATGGTGTGAGCATGCGCCGAGTCAACCCAAATAAAGCATCAAAGGAGAATACCACTATACTATGCTTTAATATGCTAAAACAACGCATGATTCATCCAAGGCACATTAAGAAATCTCAATTGTTTATAACAAGTCATGCTACAGCAAAGAATACTAAGCATAAATCCAAAACAATATCAAGCATGGCATGACAAAGCATAGGCCACAGTCAAAAACAAGCTCTCTTTACCACTTAAGCATGAGCTTTCCTACTCTTTTCCAATCCAAACCAAACTATTTGAATACCAATGCATGAAAGAGGGGGTCCAAACAATTTATTCAGAAAACTAAGCAAACCAAGCAAACGAAAAACCAAAACAAAAACGAAAAAGAAGACGCTCCAAGAACAACACAACTGTGCATGAAACAATAAAAATGAAGCGTTGGGAAGAAACCTAGGATTTTTATTGATGAAGATGGGGATGCCTTGGGCATCCCCAAGCTTTGACGCTTGTACTTCTTGGATATTTCTTGGGGTGACACGCGTGGCATCCCCAAGCTTGAGCTTTAGTCCATTCTTCATCTCATTACTCGTTCCTTCCATACACCTGAAATTTTTCCTTCATACAAAACTTCAGACAATCTTTATTAGCAACATTAGTGCACTCAAGATAAATAAGTCTTAAGTTTCAGTTCTAACACCAAATAAACTTCCATTAGAACACTAGCTACTATACCGCTTCCTTCAAAAATCTCAATTCCCAAAAAGAACTCAAAAAGGAACCAACAAGAAGCAAATGCAAATAATGGCAGAAATCTGTCAAAACAGACCAGCAGGTAAAGACAAATTTTTTCGAAGACCTTCTGTTACTCAAATCGAAAAGTGTTGAACTAACGAAAGTTAGATAACAACCTGGGGCAGAAGCACAAAAATTCACGCCTCAAAAGGACGTACAGAGATATTACACGAATTTTTACGGTGAAGCACAAAAATCTGTTTCGGGACAGCAACTTTCCCAATCATTACTTCTCTCTCATTAGAGGTTACTCTTGGCACAAAAAGAAAATATAAAAGGATAAGGAGCGGTTATTACTGAAGTAATAACTTCCAAGACTCATCTAAAACTTTTGGGTTATCTCCCAATAAGTACTTTTGTTAACGCCTTTAAGTTAGGCATGATAGTTTGAAAAGATGCTCACATAAGAAATATGAATTGAAGTAGAGAGATCAAGAAGCAAATTCAAATCACATTTAAGTCTAACCCACTTACTATGCATAGGAATCTTGTAAAGAAACAAGTCATGGAAGCACAAAGTAACAAGCATAGGAAAGCAAAACAAGTGCAGCTTCAAGACTTTCAACATAAAGAGGGGAAACTTAATATTATTGAGATGCATACAACCACGTTTCCCTCTCTCATAATAACTTTCAGTATCATCATGAATAAAATTAACAATATAACTATCACATAAAACATTCTTATCATGAGCTACATGCATATAATAATTATTACTCTCCACATAAGCATAGTCATTCTTATTAATTGTAGTGGGAGCAAATTCAACAAAATAGCTATCATTATTATTCTCATCACCATAATCATCAAATATAGGAGGCATATTGTAATCATAATTAATTTTCTCCTCAATAATAGTTGGACTGAAAATATCATATTCATCATTGTAATCATCATATATTGGAGGCATAGTATCATCAAAGTAAATTTTCTCCTCCATTCTTGGGGGACTAAAAAGATCATTTTCGTAAAAACTAGCTTCCCCAAGCTTAGACTTTTCCATAGCATTAGCAATAATGGTGTCCAAACAATTCATACTAACAACATTGCTATTAGCATGCAAATAAAGTTCCATAGGTTTTTTAATTTTCTCTTCAAACACTTCATGTCCTAACTCAAGATAAAGACTATAAAGCTCTCTAATTTTGTTGTTGTTTTCCATTAAGCCTAACTAGTGAAAACAAGAATAAAAAAGACAAAATTGCAGAATCTAAAGGAAATAACTTCAAGCACTCACACCGGAGGATGTGAGTACCTTTTACCTTACCTCCCCAACAACGGCACCACAAAATAGGCGTTTGCCGTGGGAGGTTCTTATTCTTTAATCCTCCGGTGTGAATACCTTTTACCTTACCTCCCCGGAAACGGTGCCAAAAAATAGATTGATGTCTACGCACTTCTATTCTTGTAGACAGTTGTTGGGCCTCCAAGTGTAGAGGTTTGTAGAACAGCAGCAAGTTTTCCCTTAAGTGGATCACCCAATGTTTATCGAACTCAGGGAGGAAGTGGTCAAAGGTATTCCCTCTCAATCAACCCTGCAATCAAGATACAAGAAGTCCCTTGTGTCGCCAACACACCCAATACACTTGTCAGGTGTATAGGTGCATTAGTTCGGCGAAGAGATAGTGAAATACAAGTGGTAAAGATAATTGTAAGTGGTAACAGTGATAGAAAATAGCTTGATGGCGTGGAAAAGAGTAAAGTAAAACTGAAATAAAGATGAAAGCAAGCAAACATGTAACAGATCTAATTGCAAACGGTGTTTCAATGCTAAGAAACAAGGCCTAGGGATCATACTTTCACTAGTGAACACTCTCATATAAATATCTTCTCTTCATGATACTACTCTTAACTACTCTCTGGTTGGACACTCTAATCAACGGCTGGGCTATAACAGCACACCTCAAAGTTTATCTTTCCCATCTAGAAAACCCCACACTGTCACCTTGAGTACTAGACGAGTCCAACAAACACCACAAAATTTCATAAAGACATCCAACTACAAATATAACTCATAACAAGTATTTGTAATCTCTAGCCTAAGTGCCACCATGGTGAGCACGCTGTCATTTTCACACACATGGGGAGAGCAGAGATCTAATAAAGCGCTTGAGTAGAAAGGTAGATCTATAGATTACAAGCTCATGATCTCAATAAGATCATGCATAGAGAGAGATGAACACATAGCTACCGGTAGAACCCTTAGCCTCGAGAGAGAACTACTCCCTCCTCATCATGGGAATCAGCAACGGTGATGGAGATGGCGGTGGAGATCGATGGAGATGGCTCCGGGGGCACTTCCCTGTCCCGGCAGGGTGCCGGAACAGAGACTTTTTGTCCCCCGAATCTCCCCTTCGGTGGCGGCGGCGCTGCGGAACTTTTCGTGGCTGGAGGCTTGACGATTTAGGGTTTATGCATCGGGAGGCTTCTTATAGGCGAAGATGCAAGGTCGGTGGAGTGCCAGGGGGCCCACACCACCTGGTGGCGCGGGTAAGGCTAGCCCGCGCCTGGGGGGGGGGGGGGGGTGTGGCCAGGCCCTGGCCCTCCTCCGTCTCATATTCTGGCTCCGCGAGTCTTCCGGTAAAATAGGAACTTTGGCTTTTGTCCCGTCCAATTCCGAGAATATTGATTTTCTGACTTTCCTGAAACCAAAAACAGGCAACTAGGACTGTGGCATCTTGTTAATAGGTTAGTCCAAGAAATCATAAGAAAAGTACTCCAAAGTTGGAACAAAACACAAGAAAGTGGATAAAACCAAGCATGGAACATCAAAAATTATAGATACATTTGCAATGTATCAGGATCCGCTGCTCCCCGTGGCCCTTCGTGGAGCTTGCTTCTGGTTGGTTGATCCGGCAGATACACGGCCACTCCGTGTGGCATCGTTGCACCGCCAGATCCCACTACCCCACTTAGGGGTGTGGTTAAATAGGGGGTGAGGGACACCCCTTGGTCATTTCCCCACCCTCGCGCGCCTCTGCCTCTCCTTCTTCCGCACGACAGCACCACCGTCACCACCGTGTTTTGCTGCGCCACCGCTTCTGCATAGCGACGCTGCCACGGGGCCTTGCCAGTCTCGACCTCCACCCCCATCATAGATTGGGTTTACGAGGGCAGAGATTTGGAGATGGCTGAGGAGGAGTTCGCCGATGTTAAAGAGCAAGAGGAGGGCAGTGAGGCCCACGAGCGAGGATCTTGGGACAGTTCCTAGGTCTACCAGGATGACATTGACTGGCTCCTCAGGACACGTCGCATCCCCGCCAGGGTTTCCTGCCGTCTCCATTGCCAGGAGATCACTCCCTTGCCTAATCCGGGTGAGTTTGTGGTCTTCCATCGCATTTTAAGTGTGGCTTCTTCCTCCCAGTTAGTGATTTCTTCCACGAATTCATCAACATCTTTGAGCTTCAACCTCATCACCTGCCGGCTAACACCATTACCTCCCTCTCCTCCTTTGCTTCTGGGGTTGAGGGTTACCTCGGCCTCTGGCCCACCGTCCAACTCTGGTACAAACTCTTCACTTTTAGAGCCAACGTTATCCCGGATCCTCTACTTTCCCCTGCCGACAAATCCCCGACTCAGTGCGGGACAACCTCCATATCTCCCCGAAAGAATTCCGTCTTCCCCTGAGTCAATGGCCACGAGTCATGCAAGGGTTGGCCCCGGACGTTCTTCTATGTGAAGAACGATACCAAAGTAGAAAATATTCGGCTGCACCCTTACTCGATTGGTATCCTGGACATGACCTTATGGGGCCGAGTTCTGAGGCACTCCGCTGCCCTGGTCGTTCAGGTGGAAAAATGGATCAAGGAGCAGATCTACTTGAAGTTGCGAGGTGAAGATATCATGATCACATTTATCCGTAGTCGGATCTCCCCTCGGAAGAAGAGCACTCACAAGCTCTACCATATGAGCGGGCACCTTGACCCCAACCGGACCTCATCCTTCGAGCTCAACAACACCGAGATTTTCTGTCGAGTCAAGGATATCTTCAAGATAGACAAGGAATTCAATGAGGACTGGGAGTGGGGGTTTGAGCACTTTTGCCGGGATAGGCCGCCTCCTGGGGTATGTTTCCTTACTTGACCCTTCTTCCAAGTTATACAATATGTCGAACTTTATCCTTTACTTGATCTAATGCAATATTGCTCTCAGTTGTTTACTCAGTAGATAGTTGAGGATGGCCCGGAACCGTCCCTTAAGTGGGGAAAAGATCGTGAGGCCTCAGATACAGTGGAGCCAGATCCCGAGGACTTCGTGCCTTCTCCGGATTCAGCGTTCAGACGATCTTCTGGTAAGACCTCTGGTTTAAGGGATTGGATGGATGATGATGAAGACTCTAATATTGAGATTCTGGAGGTATATAATGCTATGCCTATCTCATATGCCTTTCTGACTGATTCGACTTTAGCCAACCCGGCCGGTCAGGTCCATGATGCTCTTCCTCTTGCCGTGGGTGACCTGGTTCCTGCCCCTTTGAGGAAACGCGTGGCCACCTCGGCTCCTTCCTCTGATCCACCTCCGACAAAGAAGATACAGAAGAAACCCGGGGTCAAAGGCGCCAGCAAGCCTGTGACTAAGGTCCCGGTTCGTAGGGCACTTAAGCCTAGGGAACCCCCAACTTCCTCCGAATAAGCCCTTTTTCCTTGCTGGCTCATCTTTTGAGTTGTATTGCACCATCTTCATGTATTTGTTTTTTCTCTCTTTCTCTATTCTTGTTTTGTTCTTTATCTAACCCGGTAGGTCTTCCAGGGAGATCCCTCAGAGTGGCTCGAGCATTGCCTCGCCTATCCAAGGTGCCCGATCTCCCTCTCGCAATGAAGATGCGCACCCCCTGAGCTCTATTCTGGAGAGCTCAGTGGCCGCTCCGAACCTTAGCCCACCTCATCATGTGGAGGGCCACGTCGGTGCGGGGGGAAGTGGTGTTGTCGAGGATACGGCTATGCTGGATCACCCTAGCTCTTCTTTGGCTTAGCCGCAACCTGTCATCACCGAGGTGTCGGTTACTTTGGCACCGACCCAAGTTTCTCCTTCATCAGCTCCAACACCAACACTAGCACCCGTTCCAGCACCAGCTTCAAGTTCTGCACCAATTCCTCCTGCCTTGTCCGAGTCTTCCAAGACTCGGCGAGAAGACCAAGATCAGCCCAACCCTAAGGCCAAAGCTCTTGCGCCAACACCTTTTGCCAAGGATATCTTCCAGCAAAAGCTTCAGGCTAAACCCGGCACCAAGGCTAAAAAGGGTACTGATGCCTCCAAGGGCCAACAAGTTGTCGAGGCTACCAAAACCGCTAAGGGATCAAAAACTGAATCTGGACAGCGTACCCTCGCGTCCATGATGAAAAAGGGGAGTACTGCCTCCGGCTCTGCTGCTTCCGGGTCTGCTGGTAGTAAGCAGCTTATTTTACACACCAGCCTGGCTGCAGCACATATTGCTAGGAAAGAGGCTCATGCCAAGGGCCTGGTGGTGACCCAGACGCTCAGCAGGGAAAACTATGGTCTGATGCTAATTGAATATGTCAACAATTGGAATGATGCTGAGTTCATCAACCTCAACGATGAAATCCCGGAGAAGTTTGTTCCCGCCGAGTTCAGCGTCCAAATGAACATAGCTTCTAAGGCCATTACACTTGCAGGCTGAATGATGGAGGTAACCCTCTTCATCATGCCCTTACATATGCGCAAGTAATTGTAGGTATATCCTCTAGTCCCCGAGCCTCCAGTGGAGTAACACGTTACTTGGCCGGATTCTCCAATCCGAAGTAGTCTTAATTGTGCTAAATTCCTTAGTAGAATTCAAATATTCACTCACCTAGAGCTGGGTTAAGTTCCACTTGGCCCGGGTCTTGAGTAGATTCCAATATTCACTCACCTAGAGCCGGGTTAAGTTCCACTTGGCCCGAGTCTTGAGTAGACTCAAATATTCACTCACTTAGAGCCGGGTTAAGTTCCACTTGGCCTGGGTCTTGAGTAGATTCAAATATTCATTCACCTAGAGCCGGGTTAAGTTCCACTTGGCCTGGGTCTTGAGTAGATTCAAATATTCACTCACCTTGAGCCGGGTTAAGTTCCGCTTGGCCTGGGTCTTGAGTAGATTCAAATATTGCTTCTTATACACAAACTAATAATTTCCTCTTTAGATCACCACCAACCGCCGAACCGCTGAGTTTCAACGGCTTCTAGATACTCATAAGGAGCTTCGCTCTAAGCATAGTGCGCTGGTCTCCGAGTACAAGAAAAAGGGTAATTTCTTTCACTTGTGTTTTCACTTCTTCCTTCTTTCATCTTATTGTTGTTCAAACTAATTCATTATTCGGATTATGCAGCTGAAGTTGAGGCCGAAAACAAAATTATGCGGAAAAAATTGGCTGAGATCAAAGGTAACTCATCTTGATCACTCAACCTTTGTCCTTTTTCATCTTGACTCGGCAGATAATCATACCTCGGCTCTACCGGGTCAACAAACTATTACAATGTCTCTTCAAGATAGCGTGCCATTGCTTGACATGATGCTTCACTTTCTCAAACAAGCAGGGTAGCATGAGGCCGAGCTCAAGAAGAAGGACGACAAGATCGCCGAAATTCGGCTCAAGGATGATGAGATTACTCGGCTGAATGCCGAAATCAAGAAGTTGAAGAACTCTCATAAGGCTGAGCTGGATAAGGCTGATCAAAATTTCTCTGAGGAAAAGGAGTGTTTGAAGACCCATCTGGAGAAGGACCATGATTTGATGAAGGAATCCGACATCAAGCTTGAGTCGGTGACCACAAAATACAAGAAACACCAGAAGAGGAACGCTGACTGTCTCATGGAGCTGACTCAGATCCTTAGTTATATCTCTCGTCAGTTTTTCCTCTTCCGTCGACATTTATTTCTCCGGGTCACTGATGTCTACGCACGCTTATGTTCTTGTAGACAGTGTTGGGCCTCCAGGTGTAGAGGTTTGTAGAACATCAGCAAGTTTCCCTTAAGTGGATCACCCAAGGTTTATCGAACTCAGGGAGGAAGTGGTCAAAGGTATCCCTCTCAAGCAACCCTGCAATCAAGATACAAGAAGTCTCTTGTGTCCCCAACACACCCAATACACTTGTCAGGTGTATAGGTGCACTAGTTCGGCGAAGAGATAGTGAAATACAAGTAATATGGATGATTATAGGAGGTAATTGCAATCTGAAATAAGAGTGGCAACAAACAAACATGTAACAGGACTGACTATAAATGGTGTTTCAATGCTTAGAAACAAGGCCTAGGGATCATACTTTCACTAGTGGATACTCTTATATAAATATTTTCTCTTCATTATTCTTTCCTGAACTACTCTCTGGTTGGACGATGTAGGGCTATAAAAACACACCTTAAAGTTCGCATTCCCTATCTAGATAACCCCTCACTATCACCTTGAGCGCTAGATGGTTCCAACAAACACCACAATCTCATAGAGACATCCAACTCAAATTATACTCATGATAAGTATTATGTAACCTTAGCCAAAGTGCCACACAGTGTGCACATTGTCAACTTCACACATGTGGGGATAAGCAGAGATTCATTAAAGCACTTGAGTAGCAGAATAGATCTATAGATTACAAAGCTCATGATCTCATAAGATCACGCATAGAGAGAGAGAGATGAACACATAGCTACAGGTAGAGCCCTTAGCCTCGAGAGAGAACTACTCGCTCCTCATCATGGGAATCAGCAACGGCGATGGAGATGGCGGTGGAGTCGATGGAGATGGCTCCAGGGGCACTTCCCCATCCTGTCAGGGTGTCGGAACAGAGACTTTTGTCCCCCGAATCTCCTCTTTGGTAGCGACGGCGCTGTGGAACTTTTCATGGAAATCTGATCTTGTTTCTAGGGTTTTCATCCCGGGGTGAATATATAGGCGAAGGGGCAAGGTCGGTGGGCGCCCGAGGGACCCACACCACCCCCTGGCGCGGCTTGGGCTGGCCCGCGCCACCAGGTGGTGTGGCCACCTCGTGGCCCCTCCCTGTCTCGTCTTATGGCTCCGTGAGTCTTCTGGTAAAATATTGACTTTGGACTTTGTCCTGTACAATTCTGAGAATATTTCATTACTTGCTTTTCTGAAACCAAAAATAGCAGAAAACAGGCAACTGGCACTGTGGCATCTTGTTAATAGGTTAGTTCTAGAAAATGTATAAAAATACCTCAAAGTATGAACAAAACATAAGAAAGTAGATACTGAACAAGCATGGAACATCAAAAATTATTAATAAGTTTACGATGTATCAACATCCCCAAGCTTAACTCCTGCTCATCCTCGAGTAGGTAAGTGATAAAAAAGAATAATTTTTTAGGTGACATGCACCATCACAATCTTGATCAAGGTATTTGTAAAACATTGATAGCTGGGACCACAGTACTCTAACATAGACATGAAAGATATAGTTCTAACAATAAGACATAGCAACTATGTTGTAACATGAAAAGGTACAAACAAAAGATTCATGAATAATAATGCTTTGAAAGACGTTTGTTTGTTTCATATATAGAAAACATAATGAGAATGGTATTCAGCTTGTCCCTCATAGTTTAGCAAAACATAAATGCATAGGACACCTTCAAAGCTCATAAGGGTGACTAGATACAAATATTTTAAGACCAAGCAATATCAAAGTTATGAATCAATCAACAAGTTTTGGGACAATGCACATTAAACTAAGAATGGCCACTATGCTCTCTCAATAGGTGCATAAAGATAGAAGATGGAGACTCAACATAAAAGTAAAAGAAAGGTCCTTCATAGAAGGAAGCATGGATTCAACTTTCATAAAGAGCTTCTAAAAAGTATGGTACTTATTAGCTTTCAACTCTCATTGCCCCTATCATAAGCATCTTTAAGGGGATTAAGGTTAAAGTGAACAAATATGAGGATATGCTTGACAAGTTATAAGCTGAAAATCTCATGCCCCTTGCTTATGAGTACCGTTCCTCATGCTACTCAACTTTTAGTCACAGGTAAGTTCTTGTCATTGTAAGTACATGTGTATCATAGAGAACCACCAACGGGGTACCCCTTTCCCGATGATACGGAATATTCCCCATATCAAAATGACAAGGCAAGCAGACAATGAGCATCTCAGCAAACCTTTTATTTCCTATTTGCATAGGATTTTTTCTTTTCTTTTTTCTTCTTCTTTTTCTTTCCTATTTGCATAGGTTTTTTTTATAGAGGATGCTTCATAGATTGCTCACTGTGGTTATGCTGCAGGTTTCCACCATGATTAGGCATGGCTTAGACCAGCCGCCCAGGTGTTTCTCTAACACATATACGAACTCCATGAGCCTTACAAGCCCCCCTTTCATTTCACACCGCCAGGATCCATAAGCAAAATAACATGATATCAACTAAATAAAATGCAATGTTGAAAGCGTTCCCCATGATAACATGGTTCTGCTAATTCACAACTTACAAAACGCAAGCATATATGCAACATAGATGGGCACAATGGTTCAAGTTTATTAAGTGCAAGAAAAGTAAAGTGTGTCATCAAGTTCATGAGAGATTTAGTCACTAATTTTCACATAACAAGTTTAATTTGGAAGGTAGATAAAAACATGAATATATTTGGAATAGCAAATGCTAATAGGTAGGTATGGTGGACTATTTGGAATAACTTGGTTTTATTTGGAGTTGGATGCATGAGTGGAACTCATACTTGGTATGGAGGCTAGCAAAAGACTAGGAGCGACCAACTAAGAGAGCAATAATGTCCATAATCATGCAAAGTGACAAAACATTATTAATTAAAGCATAAAGTGATATTACAAGTCGAAAACTAAATGATCATAGAGGCTATGGTGACTTGGTATAGTCTTAACATGGTGTAAGCATGCGCCAAGTCAACCGAAATAAAGCATCAAAGGAGAATACCACAATATTATGCTTTAATATGCTAAAACAATGCATGATTGTTTCAAGGCACATTAAGCAATCTCAATTGTTTAGAACAAGTCATGATACCGCAATAATTACTAAGCATAAAGTCAAAGCAATATCAAACATGACATGATAAAGTCTAGGCCACCATCAAAACAAAACTCCTTTTGTACCACTTATAAGCATGAACTTCCTACTCTTTTCCAACAGCAAACGAATACTAAAGCTAAATGCTGTGCTAGCAAAGGAGAACACTCACAGAACAATAAGAGTGAAAACTAGAGTGTTCTAGGCAATGAATAACAGGGTGTGTCTCTCTCCAAAAGAAGTGTGTTGGGACCCAACCAACTTATTGCAGCAAAGGAAGCAAAATAAAACTAAAAGAAAAAACAAATACGCTCCAAGAACAACACAATTGTGCATGAAACAATAAAAATGAAGTGTTTTGGAAGAAAACCTGAGATTTTTATTGATGAACAAGGGGATGCCTTGGGCATCCCCAAGATTTGACGCTTGTACTTCTTGAGTATTTCTTGGGGTGACACGGGTGGCATCCCCAAGCTTGAGCTTTTGTCCATACTTCATCTCATCACATTATTCTTCCCTATATACTTGAAAATCTCCTTCATACAAAACTTCACACAATTTTCATTAGCAACATTAGTGTATTCAAGATAATAAGTCTTTAGGTTCAGTTTTAACACAAGTAAAACTTCCATTAAAACAAAAGCTACTGTAGCAATTCCTTCTAAAAGCTCAAATGATCAAAGAGAACTCAAAGAGAAAGATATTAAGAGGCAAATGCAAATAATGGCAGAAATCTATCAAAACAGACCAGCAGGTAAAAACCGATTTTTCCGAAGACCTTTTGTTGCTCACATAAAAAACTGTTAAACTAACGAAAGTTAGATAACAATCTGGGGCAGAATCACAAAAAATTACAGCTCAATCCGACGTACAGAGATTTTTCACGATTTTTTACAGTGAAGCACAAAAATCTGTTTCGGGACAACTTTCCCAAGTCTTACTTCTCTCTCATTAGAGGTTATTCTTGGCACAAAAAACACACAAAAAGGGTAAGGAGAGGTTATTACTAAGGAAATAACTTCCAAGACTCAACAAAAGAAAAACTTACTAAATAAAAATTTGGGTTATCTCCCAATAAATGCTTTTCTTTAATGCCTTTGAGCTAGGCATGATAATTTCGATGATGCTCACATAAGAAATATGAATTGAAGTAAAAGAGAGCATCAAGAAGAAAATATGGAACAAATTTAAGTCTGACCCACTTCCTATGAAAAATAATCTTGTAAAGAAACAAGTCATGAAAGCACAAAGCAACAAGCATAGGAAAGCAAAACAAGTGCAACTTCAAAATTTTCAACATAAAGAGGGGAAACTTAATATTGTTGAGATACATAAAACCATGTTTCCCTTTCTCATAATAACTTTCACTAGCATCATGAATAAAATTAACAATATAACTATCACATAAAACATTCTTATCGTGAGCCACATGCATAAAAGAATTATTACTCTCCCTATAGGCATAGTCATTCTTATTAATCGTAGTGGAGCAAATTAAAGAAAATAGCTATCATTATCATCGTCATCACCATAATCATCAAATATAGGAGGCATATTATAGTCACAATTAATTTTCTCCTCAATAGTAGGTGGACTGAAAATATCATATTCATCATTGCAATCATCATATATTGGAGGTATAGTATCATCATAAGCAATAGAATAGTTATCTTCCAAAGTGTGTTCACTTGTAAACATATCATCATTGTAAGGAAGATGGATAGTATTAATAGTGCAGTAATTATTAACATCATCATTTTCAGAATTGGTATCGAAGAGATTTTCAATATCAAAAGTAGTGTGCTTTTCCCAGTCATGATCACTACTATAGGTAATAGGCATAGGAACATCATCAATTTCAGACTCATCAAAAACTATAATAGGAGCAACATGCTTAGGGGAAATACCGTTTCCTCCCTCTTTTTACTCCTCCTCTTCTTCTTTTCCTTCTTCTCTTTAGGAGGAGAGGCTTGAAAGGAGAAACTTTGGAGGATTCCTTCTTTTCATTAATAAGATCAAAACACATATTAGTCCTGTCATATTTTGGTAAGATCTCATCTTTTATAATATTTTGTATGTAAGTATTTGTGTGGCAATTATCAGCACAATAAAGATGACAACCATGCAGGACGCTATTCATATCAAAAGCACTCATATATACCAAAGAAGTTTTTCTTGATAATTATTCACACCCCAGAAATAATGTAAGTTCATCATGCTGATTAGGAGTGATCATGTTATCACAATACAAACTTGCAGTACTCATTGGATTAGAAGGGCTATTATTATGGCCTGAGCATTGAAAATTGAAATGAGCACTTCAAAGCAAAGTTCAGAAATAAAAGGATAGAGGGCACAAACTTTTTTACCAAGATCATTTAGAGCCCTATACCATGTTCTAGTTTTTTCATTCCTATGGGTGATACAATATTCTTCTTCAATTTGATTCTTTTCACAAGGTCTATGTATTCCATAAAAATTAACATGCTTATAAGAAATAGTACTTTCAAAGGTCCGAGCATGTTTATTGCTATCATTAATAACAGATTCATTTTTCATGCAAGTGTCTTTAAAAGGATCATGATACATGTCCCATTTTTTAGGAGCATTAATATGAGAAGCAAAGGATCTAAAACAATCAACAAGAATTTGAGGATCAAGACCATATTTAGCACTAAGCTCTTAAAAATTAGCAGTTTTAGTGAAAGACTTAATGCAATCATACTCATAGTTTATACCTGGTTCTTTACCTTTGTCGTTATCCCAATCTTCGGTATTGCTTTGAATTGTTTCAAGAAGATCCCACTTAGCTTTGACCTCCTTACTTGTGAAGGATCCCTCTAAACAGGTATCTAGATAGTCCTTGTGATGTCCTGAAAGCCTTGCATAAAAATTATTAATAACAATATTCCTAGGGAGCTCATGAATGGGACATTTGAGCATTAGTGACTTCAATCTGCCCCATGCTTGGGCAATACTTTCTCCATCATGAGGGTGAAAATTATAAATATAAGTCCTATCTTTATGAATTTCATGAGGAGGATAAAATTTAGAGTAAAAGAGAGATTCAAGTTCCTTCCACTCCAAAAGATGAGGATCGTCTAGTAGCTCATACCACTCCCTTGATTTTCCCTTAAGTGAGAAAGAGAATAGCTTCCTCTTAACTTGGTTCATTGAAATACCTGCACACTTGAACAACTCAGATAATTCATGTATAAAGAGTAAATGATCACCAGGATGGACAGTTCCATCTCCAAAATAACAGTTATTCATAACACGTTCAACAATTTCCATATGTATTTTAAGAGGGACGCTTTCAGTATGTGGATTTAAAATATCACAAGTATCATTAGAATTACCACATATGGGAGATAAAGTATCATCAGAGCAAATTTTCTCCTTTAAAGCTGGGGAACTAAAATGATCATTTTCATAAAAACTAGCTTCCCCAAGCTTAGTCGTTTCCATAGCATCAGTAACAAAGGTGTTACCAATAACATTGCTATTAGCATGCAAAGAAAGTTCCATGGGTTTTTTAATTTTCTTTTCAGACCATTCATGTTCTACCTTAGGAAAAATACTAAAAATCTCTCTATTTTTGTTGTTGTTTTCCATTAAGACTAACTAGTGAAAAATAAAAACAAGAAACAAAAAGATATAATTGAAGAATATAAAGGAAATAACTTCGAGCACTCACACACCAGCAACTGCACTAGAAGATAGCTTAGTAGCCAGAGGATGTGAGTACCTTTACCTTACCTCCCCGGCAATGGCGCCAGAAAATAGCTTCATATCTATGCACGCTTCTGTTCTTGTAGACAATGTTGGGCCTCCAAGTGTAGAGGTTTGTAGAACATCAGTAAGATTCCCTTAAGTGGATCACCCAAGGTTTATCACACTTAGGGAGGAAGTGGTCAAAGGTATCCCTCTCAAGCAACTCTGCACTCAAGATACAAGAAGTCTCTTGTGCCCCCAACACACCCAATACACTTGTCAGGTGTATAGGTGCACTAGTTCGGTGAAGAGATAGTGAAATACAAGTAATATGGATGATTATAAGTGGCAATTGCAATATGAAATAAGAGTGGCAGCAAGACTACATGTAACAGGACTGATTGTAAACGGTGTTTCAATGCTTAGAAACAAGGCCTAGGGATCATACTTTCACTAGTGGACACTCTCATATAAATATTTTCGCTTCATTATTCTATCCTGAACTACTCTCTGGTTGGATGATGTAGGGCTATAACATCACACCTTAAAGTTCGCATTCCCCATCTAGATAACCCCTCACTATCACCTTGAGTTGTAGATGGTTCCAACAAACACCACAATCTCATAGAGACATCCAACTCAAATTATACTCATGATAAGTATTTATGTAACCTTAGCCAAAGTGCCACACGGTGTGCACATTGTCGACTTCACACACGTGGGGATAAGCAGAGATTCATTAAAGCACTTGAGTAGCAGAATAGATCTATAGATTACAAAGCTCATGATCTCATAAGATCACGCATAGAGAGAGAGAGATGAACACATAGCTACCGGTAGAGCCCTTAGCGTCGAGAGAGAACTACTCCCTCCTCATCATGGGAATCAGCAATAGCGACGGAGATGGCGGTGGAGTGAATGGAGATGGCTCCGGGGGCACTTCCTCATCCCGGCAGGGTGCCGGAACAGAGACTTCTGTCTCCTGAATCTCCTCTTCGGTGGCGACGGTACTGCAGAACTTCTCATGGAAATCTGATCTTGTTTCTAGGGTTTTCGTCCCGTGTTGAATATATAGGCGAAGGGGTAAGGTCGGTGGGTGCCCGAGGGGCCCACACCACGCCCTGGCGTGGCCTGGGTGGGCCCGCGCCACCAGGTGCTGTGGCCACCTCGTGGCCCCTCTCCGTCTCGTCTTCTGGTCAAATATTGACTTTGGCTTTTGTCCTGTCCAATTCCGAGAATATTTCATTACTAGCTTTTCTAAAACCAAAAACAACAGAAAACAGGCAATTGGCACTATGGCATCTTGTTAATAGGTTAGTTCTAGAAAATGTATAAAAATACCTCAAAGTATGAACAAAACATAAGAAAGTAGATACTAAACAGGCATGGAACATGAAAAATTATAGATACGTTTACGACGTATTAGTCACGCGCCATTACTTACTGGTGTTACTTGTCTTATTTTTAGGCAAATTTTCAGAGATCGATGCCATTGCTACTGTTGTTGTTGCCAAGTTTTGCATGAAGAGAGGCACTCCTATTGGTCCTGTTGCCTAATCTATTCCCTATGACATGGAGGATATGCTGGTGAGCCTCGCTGCCCGAGTTGAAACCATGAAGAATTATGGAGCGGATATTATGACTGCAGCTGTCCGGATCTTCAATGCTCTTTGGCCGAATGATCCTACTCCTAGAGGTTCTGCACCTTTCATTGCAAAATTGATGGAGTGTGAGACTCAACTGAACCTCTAGAGGCAATCCACTACGCGCGCTAGGGCTGACACGATGCTAAGCTTCGTGTTGTCTTGGTACGAGGGCTTGGACCTGAAGATTCTTGATCGCATGCGCACCGGATCCAAGTGGACCAATGATGTCTACGCACTTCTATTCTTGTAGACAGTTGTTGGGCCTCCAATTGCAGAGGTTTGAAGAACAACAGCAAGTTTTCCCTTAAGTGGATCACCCAAGGTTTATCGAACTCAGGGAGGAACTGGTCAAAGGTATCCCCTCTCAAGCAACCCTGCAATCAAGATACAAGAAGTCTGTTGTGTCCCCAACACACCCAATACACTTGTCAGGTGTATAGGTGCACTAGTTCGGCGAAGAGATAGTGAAATACAAGTGGTACGGATAAAAGACAACGGTGCTAGAAAATAGCTTGATGGCGTGGAAAAGACTAAAGGGAAACTGAAATAAATATGGAAGCAAGCAAGCATGTAAGAGATCTAATTGAAAACAGTGTATCAATGCTAAGAAACAAGGCCTAGGGATCATACTTTCACTAGTGAACACTCTCTCATATAAATATATTCTCTTCATGATACTACTCTTAACTACTCTCCGGTTGGACACTCTAATCATTGGTAGGGCTATAACAGCACACCTCAAAGTAAGTCTTTCCCATCTAGATAACCCCACACTGTCACCTTGAGTACTAGATGAGTCCAACAAACACCACAATTTCATAAATACATCCAACTCCAAATATAACTCATAACAAGTATTTGTAATCTCTAGCCTAAGTGCCACCATGGTGTGCACGCTGTCACTTTCACACACATGGGGAGAGAAGAGATCTATTAAAGCACTTGAGTAGCAAGGTAGATCTACTTGATTACAAAGCTCATGATCACAATATGATAATGCATAGAGAGAGAGATGAACACATAGCTACCGGTAGAACCCTTAGCCTTGAGAGAGAACTA
This sequence comes from Avena eriantha, assembly GCA_910589775.1. Taxonomy (NCBI): domain Eukaryota; kingdom Viridiplantae; phylum Streptophyta; class Magnoliopsida; order Poales; family Poaceae; genus Avena; species Avena eriantha. The sequence goes on from OU342740.1 coordinate 466,711,464, forward strand.
CTCCCTCCTTATCATGGGAATGAGCAATGGTGATGGAGATGGTGGTGAGATCGATGGAGATGGCTCCGGGGGTACTTCCCCGTCCCGACAGGGTGCCGGAATAGAGACTTTCTGTCCCCCGATTCTCCCCTTCGGTGGCGGCGGCGCTGGGGAACTTTTCGTGGCTGGAGGCTTGATTATTTAGGTTTTATGCCTCGGGAGGCTTCTTATAGGTCAGATGCCAAGGTCGGTGGGCGGCCAGGGGGCCCACACCATCCCTTGGCGTGGCCTGGGGGACCCGCACCATGGGGTGGTGTGGCCACCCTGTGGCCCCTCTCCGACTCTCCTTCTGGCTCCGTGAGTCTTCCGGGAAAATATCAACTTTGGCTTTTGTCCGGTCTAATTCTGAGAATATTGATTTTCTGACTTTCCTGGAACCAAAAACAGCAGAAAACAGGCAACTGGCACTGTGGCTCGTGTTAATAGGTTAGTCCAAGAAATCATATGAAAAGTACTCCAAAGTGTGGACAAAATACAAGAAAGTAGATAAAACCAAGCATGGAACATCAAAAATTATAGATACATTTGCAATGTATCAACATCCCCAAGCTTAACTCCTGCTCGTCCTCGAGTAGGTAAGTGATAAAAAGAAAGAATAATTTTTGAGGTGACATGCACCATCAAAGACTTGATGAAAGTATTTGTAAAGCATTCAAAGCTGGGATCATAGTACTTCAATCATAACATGAAAGACAAAGTTCTAACAATAAGACAAAGAAACTATGATGCAACATGAAAAGGCACAAGCAAAAGATTCATGAATAACAATGATTTGCAAGACGTTTGTTTGTTTCACATAAAGAAAACATAGCATAATAGTATTCAGCTTGTCCCTTAATAGAGTAGCAAATATAAATGCATAGGACACCTTCAAAGTTCATAAGAGTGACTAGATACAAATAGTTTAAAACAAGCAATATCAAGTTATGCATCAATCAACTAGTCTTGGGACAATGCACATAGAACTAAGAATGGCCACTATGCTCTCAAAGTAGGTGCATAAAGATAGAAGGTGGAGACTCAATGTAATGGTGGAAGAAAGGCCTTCATAGAAGGAAGCAAAGATTCAAGTTTCATAAAGAGCTTCCAAAAATTATGGTACTTATAGCTTTCAACTCTCATTGCCCCTATCATAAGCATCTTCAAGGTGATTAAGGTTAAAGTGAACAAACTATGGCATACATGCTTGACGAAGTATAAGTTAGAAATATCATGTCCCTTGTATACGAGGGCCGCTCCTCATGCTACTCAAGTTTAGTTACCGATAAGTTCTTGTCATTGTAAGTACATGTGTATCATTGAGAACCGCCAACGGGGTACCCCTTGCACGATGATACGGAAGAATTCCCATATCAAAATGACAAGGCAAGCAGACAACGAGCATCTTAGCATTCTTCTTATTTACCATGGGAATATGGTGCTTTTTTCTCTCTTTCTTCTTTTCATAGTATCTCTTTTTTTTCTCTTTTTCTCAATATAGGACTCTTTTTTTATAAGAAGAATGCTTCATAGACAGCTCATTAAGGTTACGCTGCAGGTTTCCACCATGATTAGGCATGGCTTAGGCTAGTGTCCTAGGCGTTTATCTAACACACATACAAACTCCATGATCTTACAAGTTCCACTTTTATTTCACACCGCCGGGATCCGTAAGCAAAATAACATGATATCAACGGGGTACAAAGTACAAGTGCAATGTTGAAAGCATTCCCCATGAAACATGGTTCTGCTAATTTCAACTTATAAAGCGCAAGCATATACGCAACAAAGAAGGACCCCATGGTTCAAGTTTATTAGAGTCAAGTAAAGTAAAGTGTGCCATCAAGTTCGTGAGAGCTTTAATCACTAGTTTTCTCATAACAAGTTTAATTTGGAAGGTAAACAAAAGCATGAATATATACTTGGAATAGCATGAGCTAGTAGGTAGGTATGGTGGAATATTTGGAATAACTTGGTTTAGGGAGTTGGATGCATGAGTGGAACTCATACTTTGTTGTGGAGCCTAGCAAAAGACTGGGAGCGACAAACTAAGAGAGCAATAATGGCCATAATCATGTAGAGCGACAAAACATCATTGATCAAAGCATAAAGTGATACTAAAAGTTGAAAACTAAAGGATTATAAAGGCTATGGTGACTTTGGATAGTCATAACATGGTGTGAGCATGCGCCAAGTCAACCCAAATAAAGCATCAACGGAGAAAACACTATACTATGCTTTAATATGCTAAAACAATGCATGATTCATCCAAGGCACAGTAAGCAGTCTCCATTGTTTATAACAAGTCATGCTACAGCAAAGAATACTAAGCATAAATCCAAAACAATATCAAGCATGTCATGATAAAGCATAGGCCACAGTCAAAAACCAGCTCTTTTTACCACATAAGCATGAACTTTCCTAGTCTTTTCCAAACCAAACCAAACTATTTGCAAACCAATGTATGAAAGAGGGGGTCCAACCAATTTATTTAGAAAACTAAGAAAACCAAAGCAAATGAAAACCAAAACGAAAATGAAAAATAAGACGCTCCAAGAAAAACACAACTGTGCATGAAACAATAAAAATGAAGCGTTTGGAAGAAACCTAGGATTTTTATTGATGAAGAAGGGGATGCCTTGGGAATCCCCAAGCTTTGACGCTTGTACTTCTTGCATATTTCTTGGGGTGACACGCGTGGCATCCCCAAGCTTGAGCTTTAGTCCATTCTTCATCTCTTTACTCATTCCTTCCATACACCTGGAATTTTTTCTTCATACAAAACTTCACACAATCTCATTAGCAACGTTAGTGCCATTAAGATAAATAAGTCTTAAGGTTCAGTTATAACACCAAATAAACTTCCATTAGAACACTAGATACTGTAGCACTTCCCTCAAAAAGCTCAGTTCCCCAAAAGAACTCAAAAAGGAACCCACTAGAAGCAAATATGCAGAAAGTGGCAGAAATATGTCAAAAGGATAAGGAGAGGTTATTACGGAGGTAAAGACGAATTTTTTCGAAGACCTTATGTTGATCAAATCAAAAAGTGTTTAACTAACGAAATTTAGATAACAACCTGGCGCAGAAGCACAAAAAATTACAGCTCAATCCGACATACAGAACTCTCTCACGAATGTTTACGGTGAAGCACAGAAATCTGTTTCGGGACAACAACTTTCCCAATCATTACTTCTCTCTCATTAGAGGTTACTCTTGGCACAAAAAGAAAATAAAAAGGATAAGGAGAGGTTATTATGGAGGTAATAACTTCTAAGACTCTTCTAAAACTTTTGGGTTATCTCCCAATAAGTACTTTTCTTTAATGCCTTTAAGTTAGGCATAAGAAGCAAAGAAAGAATCAAGTGTTCTCAAATGAAGAAGCATTAAAACCAACTTTCTTGCCCTTACCTCTCTTAATTTTATTCTTAACCTTGGGGAAAATATGATTGTTTGGTGGAGAAGAAAGGTGCATGGTACCCCTTCCCACATCTATTATTGCTCCAAGGAGTTCTAATAGGGACCTTCCAAGTGTAATTTGTCCTTTTCCGGCACATTCAATAACAAGATAATCAATAGAAATCGTTTTCCCAAGGATCTTTGTAAACACTCCTTCAACTATTCCAAGAGGTAATATGGTAGTATTATTAGTAAGAGATATTTCTTTTCCTCCCTCAATGAGCCCCCAAGTATTCAGAGATTTATAAATATCTTTGGGCATAAGGCAAAATTCAGACATGATATCACAGCGAGCTTGAAAAGTTTCAGTGTTCATCTCAATCTTTACTGTAGGGAACCACTTTGATGGTTCAGAGTTTATTGGAACATAATCGTGATGCTCCCTAAGCGTATTATAACACCCTTCTAATCTAGTAGTGCTAGCCTCAAGAGTGTCCAACCTAGCAAATATTTTTGCGAAGGAAATATCAGTTTGGCTAGGCATGGTGTAAGTGAGGATCAATTTCTTTATAGTATTAATAGCATCATCCTCGTTACATTGGAGGAAATCTCCTCCCACAACAGCATCTAAAGAATATCTATAGCAAAGAGCAATCCCAAGGTAAAAACTACTAAGGAACAAGCTTTGAGTCATTTTAGGCTCAGTTTTTTCATGTAGATCAAAGATTCTAGACCAAGCTTTAAAACTTTCCTCAATTCCTTGTTTAAAGGTGAAAATCATTTCCTCGGGTGACATAGTGATAGGAGCAAGGCTAGACATAATGAGATAGGAACTAATTTTTTGTGTTTTTCAAATAAGAAAACAAAAAGGAAAAACTAATTTTTTTGTGTTTTTTGAAGAACAAAACAAGCAAACAAAGTAAAAAGAAACTAAGCAAAACAAAAACAACAAAGTAAAGAGATTGGTTATGAGGGACTCCCCATGTGAAGATGTCCTTGACTCCCCGGCAACGGCGCTAGAAAATCGCTTGATGGCTCAATGCACGGCGCCTAGTAAAGTGCTTGGTGTGTGGTGTTGATGTAGAGCTCATTGGGAACCCCAAGAGGAAGGTATGGTGAGCACAGCAGCAAGTTTCCCTCAGTTATGAAACCAAGGTTTAATCGAACTAGTAGGAGCAAGGAAACACCCCAAAGGTGTTACTAGCTGAGCTTTGGCAGGGCGCACTACCGGTGCTAGTAGCAACATGGAGACCTGCACAACACAACCACAGAACTTTGTCCCCAACTTGTGATGAGGTTGTCAATCTCACCGTGTTTTGCGGAAAACAAAGGATTAAACATATCGAATGGAAAGAAGTAAAAGTTTGCAGAAAGTAAACACAAAGCAGTAAAAGATTGTAGATTGTATGTAAAGTAAAGGACCGGGATCCATAGTTCACTAGAGGTGGCTCTCCTTAGATAAATAACAAGCTGGGTGAACAAATTACAACGGGGCAATTGACAAACACAGAGAAAGAAATACATGCATATACTAATCATCTTGACTCCTTTGAGACTTGATTGGGCATTACAACATTATACATAGACCGCCATCCAACTGCATCTATGACTAATAATCCACCTTCAGGTTATCATCCGAACCCCCTCCAGTATTAAGTTGCAAGCAACAGATTATTGCTTTGCGAACTGCGTGTAAAGTAAACAATATGATTGTTCTATGAACAAAGGATTGTTGTTTTCTCCCTAGTAGCAACAGCACATCTAGTACCTTAGATATTTCTGTCACTTCCCCAGATTACCAGATAGGCATGAACCCACTATCGAGCATAAATACTAACTCTTGGAGTTGCTAACATCTACTTGGCCAAGATAGCTACTAACAACGGAAAGCATGCAAGATCACAAATAACAAAGACATGATAGAATCAATAATCAATCTTAAATAGCATCTCAATATCCATCGGATCCCCGCAAACACAACATGCAGAATTACAAATAGATGATCTTGATCATGAACGGAGCTCACAAGATCTAAACATGAAAGCACAAAGGAGGAGAACCAGCCATCTAGCTACTACATGGATCCGTAGTCCAAGGATGAACTACTCACTCATCACACCGGAGGCTTGCATGGTGATGAAGAAGGCCTCCAGGGTGAATTCCCCTCTCCGGCAGGGTGCCGGGAAGAGCTTCAGATCCCTCCCGATCTAGGGATGGAGATGACGGCGGCTACAGACTCTTTCGTGGATTTTTGATCGGGTACTTAGGGTTTATGTCCCGAGGGCATCTTATAGTCAAAAGGGGAGGCCGAGGGGGTGCCTGGGCTGGCCACACCAGCCCCTGGCGTGGGCCAGGCCTGGCCGCGCGGCCAAGTGGTGTGGCCGCCCTCTGGCCCCTCTCCGTCTCGTATTCTGGCACTTGATCACTTCTGGAAAAATAGGCACTTTTGCTTTTGTCCCCTCCAATTCTGAGAATATTCATTTTCTGACTTTCCTGGAACCAAAAACAGCAGAAAACAGGCAGCTGGCACTATGGCTCTTCTTAATAGGTTAGTCCAAGAAATCATATGAAAAGTACTCCAAAGTTGGAACAAAACACAAGAAAGTGGATAAAACCAAGCATGGAACATCAAAAATTATTAGATACATTTGCAATGTATCAATGACCAAGATATGGGTCATGTTTCCTTTTGCCGGCTTAAATGGGCCAACCATATCCAAGCACCATACAACAAATGGCCAAGTGATAGGTATAGTTTTTAGCTCCGACATAGGCATGTGTGTTTTGGTGGCATACCTCTAATAACGATTGCACTTCCTTACAAGATCTTCTGCTTGCTTCAAGGCACTTGGCCAGTAAAATCCATGCTGGAAAGCTTTTTCCACTAAGGCTCTAGACGATGTGTGATGCCCACATTCCCCCTGATGAATATCTCGGAGGATGTCAAGGCCTTCTTCCGAGTGAACACATTGCCGCAGAACACTTGTGACACTCCTCTTGTATAGTTTGGCATTGATAATGGTGTATGCCTTTGCTCTCGTTTGGATTTGCCTTGAAAGTATCTCATCACTTGGCAAAGTTCCCTCCTTCAAGAACTCAAATATTGGCTTGGCCCTTACAGGTATAGCTCAAATAGGGAAAATCTCATCGTCGATTTCCATTGCCTCCACCGAGATAACTCCCACCGGATTAAGCTGAACAGTCCTCGTGTTCTGCGAGGCAGTCCTCGGGTTTGCCAAAGTAGTCCCCGAGTTCGCTGTGGTGTTCCCCCAGTCAATATCCATAGGGGTAGCTTCTGATCTGGAGTGTGCTGGGACATAGATTGACTCGGATTCTGGTGAGGGCGTGATAGATGGTTTTCTCAAGTGCTCCAAAGCAAATCCTGGTGGGATTGGCTGTCAACATGACCCCAATTTTGACAGTACGTCGGCTGCCTCATTTTTGAACCGAGGTACATGATGAAATTTGCATCCTTCAAAGAACCCACATATCTTTTGGACATGGAATCTATAAAGGGCCATGTTTGCATCCAGGGCAACCCAATTTCTAGACACTTGTTGCACCACCAAATCTGAATCACCAAAACATTGTATCCGACGTATTCCCACTTCTTTTGCCACCTTAAGTCCATGCATGAGCGCTTAATACTCGGCGTCATTGTTCGATGCTCTGAAATGGATCTGGAGAATATATTTGAGTTGATCTTTCTTGGGCGAGGTAAGTACTACCCCGGCCCCTAGTCCTTCCTTTAACTTTGATCCATCAAAGTGCATCCTCCAATAATTTGTGTCCGGCAAAGGTGGTTCGTATTGCATTTCAGCCCAATCCACAAAGAAATCAGCGACTGCTTGAGATTTGATTGCATCTCTCCTATCGAACTGAGGTGCATATGGACCTAACTCAATTGCCGATTTTGCAATACGGCCACTTGCATCCTTGTTGCTCATTATCTCAGATACGGGTGCCTTGCATATCACTTTTATGGGGTGTTCCTCAAAATAGTGCTTGAGCTTCTTGGCTGCCATATATACGTTGTATGCCATTTTTTGATAGTGAGGGTAATTCTGCTTCGAAGTTGACAACACCTTGCTTAGGTAATATACTGGCCTCTGCACCGACTTACCCTCTTCGTCACGCTCCACCACTATTACTGCACTTACGACTCGGTTGGTTACTGCTATATAGAGCAACATTGGCTCTTTGGATAGTGGCAAGGCTAACACAACTGCAGAGGCTAGCATCTTTTTTAGTTCATGAAATGCGCTATCAGCTTGCGGTTTCCACACAAATTTATCTGCCTTTTTCATAACTGGTAGAGGGGCAACGCCTTCTCTCCCAGCCGACAAACAAATCAACTTAACGATGCCATGGAACCAGTGAACTTTTGCACATCGTTAAGACACTTAGGCAGTTCCATTCTCTCTATGGCTCGGATTTTTGTAGGGTTTGCCCCGATACCTCGGCTGGATATGAGAAAACCGAGTAACTTTCCAGCCGGCACACCGAAGGTACATTTCTTTGGGTTAATCTTCATTCGGAACCTCCTTAGGTTCACGAATGTTTGATGGATATCATCAAGGAGCGTTTTGCTTTCCTTGGTTTTTATTACAACATACTACACATAAACTTGCACATTTCGACCAATTTGGTCATGTAGACATTTTTGCATGCATCGTTGATATGGTGCCCTTGCATTACGTAAACCAAACGACATAGTGTGATAGCAATAAGCCTCATACAGGGTGATAAACGCAGTCTTTATTTGATCATCCGGGTTCAAAGCTATCTGGTGGAAACTAGAATATGCGGCATATGCTACTACGCGGACTGAGCCAATGCCACCACTTCCTAGATTTTCCTTTTCTCCTGAGCAATCACAAGTGATTCGGCCAGGTTAGACCCGGTTGAAGCACACTGAATGGAACGCCTAAAGTCCCTAGCTATGGTGATCACTCCCCTTGGCCCATGCAACTTCATCTTCAAGTAACTGATGTGAGTACTTGCCATAAACTTGTTTAGAGTAGGCCTGCTGAGTAACACGTGATAGGCACTTTCTAGGTTCACAACTTCAAATTCCAAATTCTCAGTTCGGCAGTTGTCCCTTGTATCGAATAACACGTCAACCCGGACCTTGCCAATGGGCTCGCACGAGATACCTGGCACAATGCCATGGAAAGTTGTCTTCATTGCTTGGAGCATGTTCTCTGATATTCACAACTTAAGCATGGTTCCTTGTACATGATGTTAATGCTACTGCCATTGTTTATCAGCACCTTGGAAAATCTCACATTGATATTTGGCCCAATGAATGTTGGATCCAGTACCAGCACATATGATCCAGGGCTTGGCATGAGCCTGGGGTGATCCTTGATGCTCCAAGTGATTTCTTATTCTGCCCAAGGCATATACCTTATCACTACTGGCATAACCGCATTCACCTCCATATGCCGGCACTGCAAGCTCTTTCTATCTGTTTCCTCAGTGGTGAACACATAGTAACTCTAGTGATGCTCCCTATATTCATTCCTCCCGTTGTTGCCATGATACCCTTGGTCTTGCTGTTGCTGATTATTCACATGGTGCACTGCATCCCTTCTCTCATGGTTCTCATACCTCGGTGGAGGTGGAGGCAACATCACTTGCTGTCCATTTCCCCTAGTGAGTTGCTGCTGCCGAGGTGCTTCGTGCCAAGGTCGATCATGCCGAGGTGCTTCATGCCGAGGTGCATGAGCATTCCCCGAGCCACCCTGCTCTATCTTCCTCATCCATTCACATTTTCGGGTTGTATGATTCGCCGGGTTATTTGGACTTGGCATGTGGAACTTGCACGGCTGATCCAGCATAGACTCATATGTGTATCTCGGCCTATCCTTCTTTTCCTGCCTCTATTTCTTCTTCTCTGGCATCCAAGTTTTCCTGCCATCATTCCTTTGTTGCCATTGTTACCCTCCAGTTTTCTGACGCTGGATGGCGCTAGCATTAGGCTAATCTTGATCCATAGCTGCCACTTGCTACGAGCTGTACTGGTAATCTGGCCGATCATCTCTTCTTTTACCTCGGAAATCATTCCTCCAGGATGACCCGGAACCATCTGTTGTAGTACTCCTCATTTGACTCACTTGACATTAGCTGAGGTTGTGTTGGATCACCCAATTCATACAAATCAGTGATCTGGATTGTTTCTACCAAGGTAGTTGGCATATTTCACTGCAACCTCTGCCACAACATACTTCCATACCTACAACCTTGGGTGAACCATGCAATAGCTTGTGATTCAATTACCCCTTCATAGGAACTGCACACATTGCACCACCGAGTCAAGAACTCCTGGTCCGGCTCATTCCGTCTCTGCTTGCACAATACTAAAGGCTGTGGCCTATTTGTCCTCTTGTATGTGCTCGAGAAGTTGCTGATGAACAACTCCTTGAAATCTATCCAGCAGTTGATACTTCTCTCTGGCAAATTGATCAACCAGACTCTTGCTGGACCTTCCAACATCTGAGGTACATACCTCACGGCCCATCTCAAATTCCCTCCGGCTATATTAACTACAGTTGCATAGTCAATGAGCCAATCATCCGGCTTAGTGCTGCCATCATATGTCTTTGTTCCCCTGGCCAACTGAAAGTTCGGCACTTGCGGCTCTCTCATGATCCGAGGTCCAAAGCATGCTGAATCCGGAGGACCTTGCACCTCGATCATCTCCGACCTATAGATTCTGTCCAATTTCAGCCTTGCATCATCTAGTTGCAAGTTCCTGTTCCGTAACCTTGATCCAATCACGTGATGTTCTGGTCTAGGAAATCCGGCGTCAACCATCGCCGAATAACCATAATTGTACCTATCTTGACCCGGACGGGCATATTGCTATTGCATTGTCGGGCCAGCACTTCTCTCCTACCGAGGTACATATTGCTGCTAATGTTGTCGAGGTAGGTTTTGCCCTGCTCCTGCCGAGTTACGCTGTCCAGCATTGTCGTTAGCAGCATTTCTTTGACCGGCATTGCTTTGGTCGTGGTTACCTCGACCAGCTTCACCTCGGCTAGCACTATGGTGATCCTCATCAATTTGCACTACTTTTCCTTTCCCTGCCCTTACGGGGTCATACGGGACCATCTGCTTGTCTTTTCTCCCTGAGGTTACCACTTCCTCTCTTCTAGGGCCATCATGAGGTGACGATGCAGCCCCAACGGACTTCGCCGGATTACCCCTCATCGAATGAACTAGGTGAGATCCTCCTAGTATCGCCGGGTTTGCTGATGAACTCGGACACTGCTACTTCTGCAACCCTAAGGTTCTTCGTCGGGGTACTATACCTCTCCAGCCCTATTGTTACTAGTGTAGTTATTTGCCCCGGCTTAGGCACATACTCCTTGTTAATCTCAGTGATCAAGTTTTTGCCTCTAATTTTTACTCCATCTATTCGGTTTGCTTTTGCGCACTCACGCAGAGTGATGTTCAGTGACTATTGTAACTCAGCTATCTTGTTTGCCCCAGCTAACACTTTCTGCCTAGTCTCCCCTAGCTCGGCCTGTGCCTGAGCCAGATCTACTGCTGGTGCTATGGGAGTAGCTAAGCTATCTATTGCCTGTTGCAGTACATTCTCTGGCCTCTCTAGTGGAGGGAATCTAGATCTTGCATGCTTCGGTGTAGCGTTCGGATCTAGCGCCAGATCTTTGCTTGCTCCTGCAGCTGGCACCGTCATAATGACCTCAACGCAACTAGCGGGGCGGGTGTTGTGTGAGTCGCGAGCCACGAGAGGTGATTCGCCTCCCTCGACGATGTGCTGTGGGTGAACGCAGGACTCGTCGATGCCGACATATATCTTGCCGGTGCCAAGCTTGATGAAGAGGCAGTTTCGTGGTGGAGGGAGCCTGCCAAAGTTACCAACATTTTCGCTGACGTAGTCTAGCGCTCCAAAGCGCCGAATGAGCCCGGAGACGATGCATTCGCCGGTGCCGATGATGTTTCCCATCTGGATCTTCACTCCTTCTAGTGCCCCTGGTAGATCTTTTTCCATCTTCTTCTTCTTTATCTCTCTTCTTCTACCTTCCTCCTCCTCTCTCTTCCTTCCACCTCTCCGCCCCACGGTGGGCACCAACTGTAGTGGAGGTGGCACAGCAGATGCCATGTATGGAGATCCCGCCCCTCCTTATATAGGGAGGCTAGGTTACAAGTTAGGGCATACGTGGAGAGCATATTCTCCGAATATGCCTCTCCCAAAATAGTAAAGCGGTGCTCCTCTTTTCTCTATCTAAGCTAATCCGGACTCAGGGCGTAAGCCTCACTGAACCCCTCTGTGGCACGGCGTCAGCCGACATAGCCAACATCACCCGACATGGGCAAACGTCACCTTTGTCGGCCTATACTCACTGGTCCATCCCTCTGTCCACTTTGCTCACGCTACAGTGGAGAGAGAAAACCTTTGACCAAGACGATTCCTTCCTTCCCTTGTAAGCCAAGTGTAACCCGGCTCGGGCCTAGTTAACTCGGCCCTATGGGTACCTGCAAACAAGTTACAAAGATCTAGCTGACATATGTTATATGTCGGCCTGGATAATGTTAGGCGAATATCCTTTGGGCTTGGTCATGCCGTAATTCGGCCTGCCTTGAGGTGACTCAGTCATCTTACGCTTTAACCTTGTCGTACCTCGGCTAACATGGCCTTTATTCCCCGGCGTGACCCTACCAGGGGTTATCCCCCAAACACAAGATAAATTACCGTTGCACGATAGGGGTGGGTGGAACAGGCAAGAGGGCGATGAGGGTGGTGGCTGGGAATTTTGGAGTCAACAACGAGTGATTCGGTGAAGCGCCCCCGTGTGGTAGATGACGACGTTGGTGAAGTAGATCTGGTGCGATGAGGGAGTCTGTGAAATAGTTTCAGTGTCCATGACGTTGGTGAAGCAAGATCCGGTGCAACGTGGGAGTCAGTGGAAGAGGGCAGCGAGAGGTGGGTCCGGTGTGTGGGGTGGGGAAGAAGTTCCCATGTGGAAGAGAGTGTCTGCAATGAAGGAGCTCCGATGTGGAAGAGAGGGTCGGCGGTGAAACAGCTGGAGGAAGGTGGAGGTCGGAGGGGGTGGGAAGCGAAGAGGCGATGGGGGATATAGGTGGGAGGACGCACATCACCACATATACCCCTCGATTATTGTAGTTCTCCTCTGGTCCTTGTTTCTGGACCAGGAATAGAAGAGGAATTTTGCATTCGCAAAAACGGGGCGGGATATTGGAATAGATGCGCGGGATATTTGAATGGATGCGCGGGATGTTTCAGCGCTTTGCGGAAATTTTGAGGTTGAAGCTTCCGACGTATGCTACTTCGACACGTGGGAGCTCCTCACATGCTGGCCCCATCTAGACCCACACACCAGCAACAATATGCTTACCAACATTTAAATGCGTTTCTAGACATTTGCTCAAATTGATAAAAAATATATTTTGAAGGCTTTCAAATAAGATGACCAAGGTCATGGCCATATATCTACCATATTTTATGATAACATGTCCATATTTGGTAGATCGGTGCATCTTGGTATTTCAAACAATGTTTACAAAGGAGATTCCAGATTTGATGGATAATGACCTACTTTCTTGAATTTCCAAGCTACCTAGCTAAATCTGTGCAATAAAATGAATGTTTGACAATTTAAATTAAGTATGTCTATTTTAAAACTACAAAGTGTGTGATATAGCTTGCTCTTGACTTTTTTTTAAACAATTTAAAGGTATCGAAGTAGTCAAATATTGGAGAACCACCAAGAGTTTTGCAAGATTCAACTTTTTGATATGAATAGTAATGACACAAAATTTGGGACATTTTTAAAAAATACAAAGAAACAAAATATAAAATGAAATACTAACATTCTTTTCTCTTGGTGTCTCATTGTGTGTAGCTAGATTCCATGAAAAAAATATAATCTTAAAATTTTATAACTTCTGAAAAAACTTGTTACACAATATGGCGTACCATGTATGAACATTCATGGCTGTCAAAAACTAGATGACCAATGTCAAAGACATATGTTTACCATAGTTTATGATAATGTAACCATGTTTGGTAGATTGGTGCATATTGGCATTTAAACATTGTTTACAAAAAGAGCTTCCATATTTGAAGTTATTTTAAATTTCCAATCAATAATAATGGCTTTAATTTTATCATACGATATATGGCGTATGATGTATGAATATGCATGGTGTTCAAACCAGATGACCAAGGTCATGGCCATATCTTTGCCATAGTTTATAATAACATGTCCATATTTGGTAGATTGGTGCATATTGGCATTTAAACTATTGTTTACAAAGTAAGTTTCCAAATTCAAAGTTATTTTCAATTTTCCAAATGAAAATAATGGATTTTGTCGTGAAGCAACTACAAAATATGGCTAAAATCCCACTACCCTAGTTTTCAGACAAAGTATATATATAACCTAGTGTCGTGGTATTGCCGACGAGTACGCCATGGAGGGGTCCTCACAGTGCATGTTTAGAGACGTGGGGTAAGGCGGAGAGTTGGCGGGTACGAGGTAACACAGCTTACCCAGGTTCAAGTCCCACAACGATGGAGGAACTCTAATCCTACTATAAATCACTATAATGGAAATACACCGAGTTACAGAGATTGGTTCGCTGTGCGAGGGTGTTATGAATCATTGCCCTAAAGGCTCCCATAGGCTGGCTTATAAAGGCGCCAAGACCTAGGGTTTATAGGGAAAGGTCCTTGCTGGACAAGGTAAAGAGTCCACACTAATACGAACTAGTCTTCCGTGTCTTGTACTCCAAGGCTCCACGTATGTCGGTGACTCCTGGGTAGCCTTCCTTTATCCGGCATGGGCATCCCTTCAGGATCCGTCTATCTGGATCGCCCAGATGGCCATAGGCCTTGCTACCAACTATGGGCCACCCGGGTTAGGCGGATTGGTAACATGCTATGAGGATATCCATATAGCATATCCCTAATAGTAGCCCCCGGAGGACTTTGAAATCTTGCGCCATCTTGCTCGTTCATGTCTGAATATCCCATCTAAGTGATGTCGCCAATCCGTCAAGCAATATCTCAAAGGTCTCCAAAAGAACCCTGCAATCCCCTCTGGCTTCACAATGTAGCCAGAGATTCCTTGAGTCTTCATTTCTAGAGTCGGATAGTCCCCGTCTTTGATGGAATCTTTGGACGTGACCCTTCACTATCACTATCAGGAGGATGATGTATGGTACAGCCTACGTTACCTCGAAACTCACAGAAAAAGAGAATTAATCATCAGCTATTTCCACGCGCGTGAAATCCGAAATGGCGGAGCGGCAAAAGACAGAGGACGTGGCGAAATTACCGTGCACGTTCACTTCCACGTCGGCAACATTCCATCCGTCAGATATCTTTGCACGAATCTTTACGTGAGGCTTATATATTTCCACCGCAGTCAATTTACTTCTCTTTTACCCGCATTCGCTTTCCAGTCTTTGTCTTCCTCCAGCCGCGTGACCGTTCGAGCTCTTCTATGAAAACTCTAACCAAAGCCCTTCTTCCTCCACCTTCTCCTCGTCGTAATGGCCTCCAGCAGCTTTGCTCCTTCCACAGCGGCGATTCCCGAGGCTACACTGGAGCCATCCCAGGGAGTGATCGTCCCGCCGGAGGGGGTGGTCATTCCTATCTCTGTCGTGACAGAGTCCATCGGCGATGCCCAAGAACAAGCAGCGCCCGAAGCTGCTGAAGAAGAAAACGACTTCCACAAGGGGGTGTGGAGAGGCTCTGATCTCTCCGCAGAAGATCTGTAGGAGCTGGTTGCCGAGGGGTATCTCCCCGTGGCGGAGAAGTTAGTCTGGCGGGCGGCACCGGCCGACGAGGTGGTCCCTTCTCCCCAACCCGGAGAGAAGGTGTACTTCAAATCTCAGCTGGTACGTCGCGTAAGCCTGCTAGTCTCCGACTTATTCTTGGATGTCCTCTGGCACTTCTGGGCACTTCCCCACAATCTCTCTCCCGACAGCATTCTAGCCCTTAGCAACTTTGTAGCTCTATGCGAAGGATATCTAGGGATGAAGCCTAATTAGATTTGTTTGTATATTTTTCACCATCAAGAGAGAGTCCGTAGAGTCCAAGGACGAACTGCGGATCTGTGGAACCATTAGCTTTAAGATCTAGCCTACCCGGTGCTTCCCCGACATTGTTGGGCATGAGTCATGCAAGAATTGGTAGTGCACGTATTTCTACGGGCCAGATATCCCTCTGCCTGACCGCCTTCAGACCTACCCCAACTTTGTTGATGGAGCTGCCACCGAAGTGCCCGCATGGCGGACTCTAGCCTCCCTTCCCTCCGATGATGAAGCCAATCGCGCCGTAAGGCAGATTGAGTGGCTCGTAGATAGAGGTTTGACAGGCCTGGACCTTGCCATGTGTTGGAACGTTAGGCGGACCCAGCCTCT
The DNA here is from genome assembly GCA_910589775.1 of Avena eriantha. Taxonomy (NCBI): domain Eukaryota; kingdom Viridiplantae; phylum Streptophyta; class Magnoliopsida; order Poales; family Poaceae; genus Avena; species Avena eriantha. Next base: position 466,727,301 of record OU342740.1, read on the forward strand.
GTAGCACCGCGCCGAGTTGATGTGCAAGTACACTCAAGACAGGAGGGATCCTATGGAAATTTCACAGGATAACTTCTCTACTGACTCCATCAAGCTCCGGCTTAAGGACATCATCAAGGTGAAGGACAAGAAGCGGGGCTTCAAGATCACCTACGACGTGTTCAATTGCGGTACATGTCCAGAGGTAGCTTCTGTTTCCTTTGTTGCTCGTTACATGCTCTAAGGTTTTTCCGACTTGAAGTTGTCCATCTAACACTCCTTGGTATCCCAGCTGGCGACTTTGGCGGTGGATCCAATGGCCTCCCAGGTCTATGATCCAAAGCTGAAGGATATCCAAGTGGTGTCTGACGACGCCCCCCAAGGATCAACCAACTCCGGCAGCGCGAAAGCGGAAGAGCTCCACCTCTAACGTTGCTATCGAGGCCAAGAAGAAGAAATCGAAGAGTGGAGTCTCCAAACATTCCACTGCCGCCTTAGAGGCGGAGAAGAAGAAGAAGTCCACCGACATTCCCCTCACTAAGGCTCCTGTCGTGGAGTAAGTACTTTCATTCTCCGGCTTGTATTTTTCAGTTTACACCTTTTTTTAACTCTTGTACTTATACTTTGTACGTTTCAGGAGGAAAGCCGGTGTTAGTTTGAAGCGATCCTCCAGAGATACTGGAGGGTCAAAAAACAAACTTGACATGCTGACCAGGGATGTGGCCGCCAAGCCCTCTCCCGCTACTGCTCCCCCTACTCCTGCTGACAAGCCTTCTGCTGGCCCCGCTGGCCCATCATCCCCCGTCATCCCTGAGACCTCCGCCATGGAGACAGATGTCAATCCAATTCTTGATGTCTCAGGCTCCGTCGAGGCAGATGTTGCTCCCAACGGCCAGGCGACGCAGGAGAGCACTTCCTCTAAAGTGGCTGAAGCTCCGGCTAAGTATGCCACCGAGAAAGGGAAGGAAGTAGTGGAAGAGGTGGACGTGGAAGCAACGATTGAGGCGGGAGCCTCCGAGCCATCATCTGCCTTGAAGGGGCAAGAGACGGCTTGGGCTTCATCCAAGCCTCTGGCTTCATCCAAGCCTCTGGCTTCAACCTCTCCATTGACTGCGACTCCTCCAACGTTGAGCCTGGATGACCTCATCAAGCAGGCTGATGCAATCTATAAGAATGCTCGGACCTTCCACGATTCCTATGCTCATCTGGCCAACAATCTTAGGACCATTGCCATCGTAAGTCTTTTGAACTTCACTTATTTTACTTTGTGTAGTATATCCCACTGTAGCCCCCGAGCTCTTAGGCGGATAATCCAATAGTTATTGGCCTGAGTGCTCCAAAGAACTAAGTGTAGAACTTGCCCGTGTAGCGCCTGAGCGTTTAGTTGAAACTGGATAGTTCCGACTAGATGCTCTAGAGAAACTAGCTTACTTTAAAATTATGTACTATAGCCCCCGAGCATTTAGTTGAAACTTGGATAGCTCCGACTAGATGCTCTAGAGAAACTAAGCATGTTAACATCTTGTGCAGAATGAGAATAAACGAAGGATAGCCGCCAATGAGAGGTTTGTTGCTCTTCGGAAGGAACTGGACCTTGAATAGGGTAAAACCAAATTCCTGAAGGAACATATCAAAAATATCTAGAGTCTGTTTCCTACAACAGATCCTTGCTTTTCTCATTGAATTATTTCTTCCGTCTTTTGATAGCACTTTCTGATTTGTGTCTTACAGAAGCCATTGCCAAGGCCAAGAGCATCGTCGAGCAATCCAAGCATATCCAGGAGATCGATGATGAAAAAAATTCTGAAGGACCTGGCCGAGGCCGTCAAGGGCCATGAGGCAGTGATGAAGGTGCTGCAAGAATCTACCGACTCCGAGATGAAACACCTGAAAGGCGAGATTGCCCAGCTCAAGGAATAGAACCAAGCTGCCAAAGAGCAGAACGCTAGGAACCTTGAGGTGTACAAGACCGTCTAGAAGGAGTGGGCTGCATTGGCGGAGTCGTGTTCTCAAGCAGAGATGAGCATCTTTGGTAACCTTTCTCCGTCTTGATCATTTCTATAGTGTAGACGATTCTTTGATTGGTTTGTGCGCATGGTCCTTGTTTCTTTTGCAAACCATATCCCCTATTGACTTAGCCAATTTGGGAGAAGGTGCTCCAGACCTCAAGGAACGCATGATTCTTGCCGGTAACTTCGTCAGCACTGCCATTGCCCAAGCCAAGGAGATAGCTCAACCTCTGGGGATCAATATCAAGGCGGCAGACTCAGCGGCCAAGTTCGTAGAAATCCTGTGCCGAGCCCCCGAGATGTTCAAGGACTAGAAGGTCTCTTGCATCCGGGTTGGCGCTAGGATGTCGCTATCTCTGGTCAAGGCGCATTACGACAACACCGACATCGACTTGGTGACCTCCGGCTTTCCTAAGATGGATGAGGAAGGGAGGGAAATTGATAGCGATGCTATTTGGAATTCCCTTGCCGGCTTCGACACCAGGGTCGCCAGGATGGTCAATGCAGATGTCTTCGTGCCTGCCGAGATCCTTGCCAAAGACATGGCGTCGTCTGAGTCTAGACCATCTCCCTCCGAGTTTGACGAGCTCTCTCGGCTTGGCTCTCCTGATGATGCCAGCACGAAGCCCCTATAGGTTTCCTAACGGGGGTTCAGGTTTCTGTCACTCCGGCAACCCCTACGATTAGTAGCCAAATACACAATGCATTCCCCTAGGCCCAAATAGGTGAAGTGTCATGTAGTCGAAGTTCACATGCCACCACTAGAAGAAGTACACCACAACTTAAGTATCAAACTATTGAATCTTTCTCAACACAACTCCACTACTAACAACATGACTTCTCCCATGTCCTCAAGAACAAAATGAACTACTCACAAGACATCATATGGATCATGATTAGAGATGAAATAATGATGTATAACAATCTGAACATAAACAATAATTCAACGGTTCACTCAATAGCATCAACTACAAAGAGTAATCAACACCGGGAAAGTTTCCCATATGAACTATGCAAGATTCAACTCAATTGTTACATCAATCTGGAGGTGGTGATGGGGGTGCTGATGGTGATGATGGTGGTGATGATGATGATGATCCCGATGAAGTCCAGCTTGATGGTGGTGTTGATGGCGACGATCTCCCCTCTCTGGGAAGGAATTCCCCCAGCAGAAATCTGTCTGCCGGAGAGATCTTTCTCTCTCGGTGTTTTCCGCCCCGTAGAGGCGATGGAATCTTTTTGTGGTTGCTCCCCGAGTCTTAGGGTTTCGGGAGGATAATATACGCCAGAGGGGAGAGCCAGGGGTGGACCAGCGCGGCTACACCACCTGGTGGCGCGGCCCAAGGTGGCCCGCGCCAGGGGGTGGTGTGGGCCCCCTGTGGCCCATCTCTAGCCCCCCTTCTGGGTTCCTTCGTCTTCTGGAAAAATAGGATTTTCCATGTATTTTCCCGGATTTTCTGATCTTCGCGAATTTTGCCTCCAAACAGCACCTTTTCCATCAGAATCTTGACTACATCGGTCCATGCTCCAAAAGTCATCAACCATGCAAAAACAGATGAAATAACATAAGTATCATCTCTTAATATGAAATATATCAGTGAATAACAGTGAATTAAGATATAGAATAGTGATGCAAAATGGACGTATCAGTAGCAGAGCCATGAAAAACAATGTATGTATTAAATGTATCTTTGCAATGTGTATGCGGAAAAAACTTATGTTTTGCTAAGGCGGAAAATCTTGTATTCAAGTTTTCCTGCTACTTATCTGCTTCTAGCATGTGTATATATTTTTTAAGCAAGTGCTTGCTTATCCATTATTCTGGTTCGTATGCTTGACATTTCGTGAGACGGAAGACTCGCAGCAAAGAACTATGCTCCTAGGCGATGATGCTTAATAGCACCATCAAGAACCCAAGAAAAAAATCACTGGCTTTGAGTGCCTAAAAATCACTACTCCGGAATCCACATAAAAATTTCAGAAAACGTGTAGACCAGAAAACTTAAGCTAATGCGTGTAGGCGGAATTTTCACAAGGGCAAATGCAACCTTGCGCATGAAGGGTTTATATGATCCAAAAATGAACAACTAAAGGAGGTAAAAGACTTAGAGAATATGAGTGTACCAAATGCTTTATGTCATTTATCACATAAGAAACTTATTACATAATATAAATATGCTAACTGTAAAAGGGACGTAGATGTGCTATGTTCCATGGCCGATCTGGCTCCGGGTAATCATCATCGGAGTCACGTTGCTTGCCCTTGCGATTTTTTGGCCTATCTTTAAACTCGAATATCGACGAGGTAATAGGAACCATTGAGCAATGCTTTGCTTATGACAAACAATCCTTCCCAAGGTGGGGATAGTTTGTGTGATTTCTCCTGCTTGAGTCAAAGCACCACATCTCCCTCTTTAAACAAGCAATGCTTTATGCGACGACTATGATAGCCATGCAGCTTCTGCTGGTACATGGCGGATCTCTAGCATGCCAGCATGTGCTCTTTTCAAGTAGGTCCACATATAGTCGTTTGGATTCTTCAGCATCATCCTCCTTGTAGGCGGAAACTCTTGGTGCATCGTGGAGGATGTCGGATGGGAGGACTGCTTCTTCTCTATAAACCATGAAGAAAGGAGTTAAGTCGGTGGATATGTTGGGTGTTGTTTGTAAACTCCACAAGATAGATGGTAGTTCCTCTGCCCAGGCTCCAACTGCTCTGCATAGCGGTGCCTCTAAGCATGGCTTGATTCCGTGCAGAATTAGTCCATTGGCCCTTTCAACTTGCCCATTTGACTATGGATGTGCCACAGATACTAGGTCAAGGCAGATGCCTTTCTCATGACAGTATTCCTCAACTTCTCCGAGAGATAGATTTCTGCCATTGTCGGTGATGATGCTATGAGGGAGACCAAATCTCACCACTAGATCCTGGAAAAAATTTAGGGTTGTTGCCCCATCAAGCTTTCTAATGGGTTTAGCTTCAATCCATTTTGTGAACTTATCCACTGCTACTAGCAAGTGTGTGAATCCACAAGGTGCTGTCTGCAAAGGCCCCACCATGTCCAGCCCCCAGACCGCAAACGGCCAAGTTATTGGTATTGTTCGCAATTCTTCAGCTAGAACACTTGGTTGTCTTGCATAGAACTGACACCCAAGGCATGTTTGTACCAACTTGTCGGCATCTGCCTTGGCAGTTATCCAGTAGAATCCTTGTTGAAAGGCCTTAGCCATAAACGATCGGGGAGCGGCATGATGCCCGCAATCTCCGAGATGTATTTCTCTAAGGATTTCAATACCTTGCTGTTGGGAGACGCATCGAAGGAAAACTCCTGTGGTACTTCTCTTATATAGCTGGCCGTCAATGATGACGTAGCCTTTTGCTCTGCATACTATTTGCCAGCTTTCAACTTCGTTGGCGGGGAAAGTTCCGTCTTGTAGATAATCCATGAACGGCTTCGTCCAAGCCGAAGAGGTCAATGTTACTGTGTTAACAAATGAATCCACTCTATCCGGGTTGTCGGGGTCCGCTCCCTTCACGGATGGAGTCCATAAATGCTCTAGGAAAACGCCTGGCGGAATTGGTCAACGAGCTGATCCAAGCTTTGAAAGCAGATCTGCCGCCTCATTCTCCTCCCTTTTGACGTACTTGACTTCGTAGCTGTCGAAGCACTTGGCTATTTCATCTACTTCGTCTCGATATACCACCATCATAGGGTTCCACGCGTTCCAGGTGCCAGCTACTTGCTGGGCAACTAAGTCGGAATCTCCACAGCAAACTATGCGCTTGATGCCAATATCTTTGGCTACGCGAAGTCTGTGAATGAGGGCCTCATACTCCGCCATGTTATTGGTAGCATTGAAGTGGATCTACATGAAGTATTGCAACTTCTCTCCTATTGGTGATTGTAATAATACACCAGCCCCCGAGCCATTGAGTAACTTCGATCCGTCAAAGTGCATGACCCAATACTCTGGCTCTGGTACAGGAGTATCTTCTAGTACTTCTGTCCAATCTGCAAGAAAATCCGGCAATGCTTGTGATTTGATAGCATCGCGTCGCTTGTAGGTGATGTCGAAGGTGGCAAGTTCAATGCCCCGCTTTGCCACTCTCCCTGTAGCGTTGTTGTTGTTGATGATGTCGAACAGCAAAGCTTTGCTCACTACTGTGATAGGGTGCTCCTAAAGTAATGCCTTAACTTACGTGAAGCAAAGAAAACTCCATAAGCTATCTTCTGGTAGTGCGGGTAACACTGCTTGGATTCCGTCAAGACCTCGCTTACATAGTAAATGGGTCGCTAAACTCTATATTTGTGCATCGATTCCTTGCGCTCCACCACGATGACGATGCTGATTACTCAGTTGGTTGCCGCCATGGAAACAAACATAGGTTCCCTTGGCACCGGTGCTGCAAGTATATGTAGGGAGGATAGTATTCTCTTCAACTCCTGAAGTGATGTGTCAGCCTCGTCCGTCCATGTGAATTTGTCCGCCTTCTTGAGCAACTTGTAGAGCAGCATAGCCTTCTCACCAAGTCGGCTGATGAACCGGCTTACTGCTGCAACGCATCCTGTGAGCCTTTGTATGTCCTTCAGGCATGTCAGGCATTTGATGTCAAGGATGGCCTTGATTTTCCCCGGGTTCACCTCAATTCCGTGATGCGAAACGATGAAGCCTAAGAGTTTGCCGGATGGTACCCCGAAGACGCACTTCTTTGGGTTCAGCATCATGTTGTATTTCTGGAGATTGTCAAAGGTTTCCTGCAAGTTAGCGATAAGATCATTTGATTTCTTTAACATTACCGCGATGTTGTCCACGTAAGCATGTACGTTGCGACCTATTTGGTCATGCAGGAAACGTTGCATCGTCCACTGGTACGTAGCACCAGCGTTTTTCAACCCAAAGGGCATCGTGACATAGCAATACGTGCTGTAGGGTGTGGTGAATGAAGTGGCCAATTGGTCCGACTTTCCCATCCGGATCTGGTGGTATCCTGAATAGGCATCGAGAAAACACAGAAGTTCTGAGCCAGCCGTCGAATCAATGACTTGGTCAATGCGAGGAAAAGCAAACAGATCCTTAGGACATGCTTTGTTCAAGCCGATGTAATCAACGCACATTCTTAATTCAGTGGTTCCTTTTTGGGGACAAGTACAGGATTTTCCACCCATTGGGTGTGAATAACTTCTCGGATAAAGCCAGCCTTAAGTAACCTAGCTATTTCTTTGCCTATAGCCCTTCGTCTCTCATCACCAAAACGTCGTAGAGTTTTCTTCACCGGTCTGGCATTAGGATCAATATTCAAACTGTGCTTGGCAAGTTCCCTAGGTACACCTTTCATGTCGGCAGGTTGCCAGGCAAAGATGTCCCTATTCTCACAGAGGAACTCGACGAGCGCGCTTTCCTATTTGGGATCCAGGTTCGTGCCAATGACGGTGGTCTTGGAGGAATCACCTTCGACAACCTCCACCTGTTTGGTCTTGATGGCGGCCTTGAAGGCGGGTTCGGCAGCAGTAATTTGCTTCTTCGAAGCCGGCATCTCCGAGGCATCGACCTGGTTCTGGATCTCCTTGAACTCTTCACCATAGAGGACTGCTTCGGCGAAGGCGGCTTCACAGAGCTCACACTCTCGTGCATTGGTGAAGCTTCCGTGAACGGTGATGACGCCATTTGGTCCAGGAATCTTGAGTTTGTTGTAGAAAAAGCATGGACTTGCAAGGAAGGAGTGGAAGATGTCGCGTCCGAAGATGACGTGGTACACGCTC